>CM046662.1:48714036-49914036 GCA_025594165.1 Tamias sibiricus | reverse complement strand
AAGGAGCCTTTGGTTTATTCCCTTACTCATACAGTTAGCGATAGCCACTGGGATTGGCACAGGAGCAGCAAGATTAGTAATTTCTATGCACTACCATAAAAAGTTGTCAGAAGTGGTTATTGAGGATATCCAATAGGTCACTGATTCAGTATTGACTTTACAAAATCAGTTGGATTTTCTGGCCTCTGTCATCCTGCAAAATTGCTGGGGTCTAGATTTCCTTACTGCCAAATAAGGTGGCCTCTACCTCTTTCAAAGAGAAGAATGTTGCTTCCATCCTTCAGAACTGGTAAAAGAGAAGGTTAAATAGCTACATGGCCAATCGAAACAATGGAAGCTAAAACTGACTGATTCCTGGTGTTCCTCATTGGGGGATCTAAAACAGTGGACTTCCTGGTTACCCCTCCTTGTAACTCCTTTAATATTCATCTTCTTCATAATAAAGTTTCTTCCCTGTATCCTTAACTTCATACAGAGACAACTTTTTAGTAAAGTAACCCATTTGACTCAAACTGCTTCCCAAGGACACGTCAAAGCCATTCTCCTATATTCATAATTGGATTCCCAGAAACCACAGGAAAAGTTGCCTGCAGCAACCCTGAAGCCTCTTCCATATACACCCCTTTCAGCCCCAACTGCCAGTCTCTGTATCCTCTTCCAGGATTCTGAAAGGAGATCCTCTCCACTTCACCCCTTCTCAACAGGAAGTAGCCAGATATGATGATGTCACCTGGATTCATTATACCCCTTTCAGAGTCTAGAGGAAGGACATGGAGAACAGGCCCCAGGGCATTTCCCCTCTCTGCAGCTGTGCCCCCACCCACCTATGTCTATGGTAAATTAGAGCTTTTGTTATTTAGAAGCCCAGGCCTCAGCCAGAGAAAAGACAAGAAGGGAAAACAGGGAGAACACAAAAGGAACTCTCACCTCACCCCCACCTGACTGAATTGGCTGACCCTAGTACAATAGAGCCCTAAATGAGCCTACCAAAAATGGCTGAGCAACTCATCCCATGAACTGGCCCTATAAAATTCAGACCCTTGTAGCCCTTTGCCATTTTCTCTACTAAAACTGTGCATCTGCTGCTTGATAAAAAGCATCCCTGATCCATTGAGTTCTGTCTTCATTTCAGTTATTTTTGCTTTCAAATGGTTCTTGCTATCATGCCAGAAAGATCTCAGACATTTCACTCAAAGTAGCAGGCAAGAATTTATAAGAAGGGATTAGAAATTTGGACATTCTCAAGGGAGAGAGCAGGTCCTCTCAGATAGGAGAACAATGGAACATCATTAAGCCCTCCAGGTTTATTGGGGGAGGGGGTCCCCAGGGCTGTATCAAGAGAGTTCCTCTCAGATCCACCTCTAGAAATTCTTTTCTTTTTTTGTACCAGAAATTGGACCCAAGAGTACTCAACCAATAAACCACATCCCTAGCTCTTTTTTTATTTTTTATTTTGAGGCAGGGTCTCACTTAAGTTGTTTATAGCCTCACTAAGTTGCTAAGGCTGGCTTCATACCTGCAATCCTCTTGCTTCAGCCTCCCAAGCTTCTGGAGTTACAGGCATGCACCACCACAGCCAGCCACTTACAGGAATTGCGCCAAGCATCACAAAGTGAGAACTGAACTGTATGGTACTCACAGATTGGGCATTAAGTAAATTGAATCCTCCTGTTTTTGCCTCAGATTCCTGCCCTCTTAATCAATTTATTACCCTTAGAATAGCCCTTGACAAGCTTTCTTTGTGAGGATCTTAAAGTTTAGGTTGCCAGGGTGATTTGGGATTTTGACCTTTTTTGATGGTAGGGGAGAGTCAAGGACAATAGTTTTTTTTTTCTTAAGGGTGTGTAATTATGGCTATGGGAGGTTTTGACATACTAGGTTCCCATCTTCCAGGTCTTTCTGTTCCAATAAGACTCCCTGTGGATTTCAGTCACCTTTCATTGTCCTTCCCCTGCTCATCCATGCATTGGTGACTAGTTACCTAACATACCCATTAGTTCAACTTTGTAAATCATATTATTCGCTCTCATTGATTTTTTTCTTTTTTTAATTTATTCTTTTTAGATATACATGATAGTAGAGTGTATTTTGACATGTTATACATACATGGAGTATAATTTATTCTAATTAGGATCTCATTCCTGTGGTTTTCCATGATGTGGAGTTTCACTGGTCATGTATTCATCCATGAACATAGAACTAAGTTATGTCCAATTAATTCTATGGTCTTTCCTATTCACCACCCCTTCATTCCCCTTTGCCTAATCCAAACTGAATTTTTTTAAACTTATGCATCTTTGGTTTTCTTTTTAGCTAATAAAAATAAAACATGTATATGAAAATCTAGGCCTTATAGCTGAGTTTTCAATTCTTTTACAAAAGCTCTGTTAGTTTGCTTCACCTATTTTGCAACTAACATGGATATATCCAAGCACAGGAATGCTAAATCATCTTCACCTGTAGTATCTTTAACAACATTTTTTGCCTTAAAGTCCATATTTTCTGATATTAATAAAAACACACAGTTCATTTTGATTAGCATTTGCCTGATACATATCCTGTATATTTTCTTTATCTTTTTGTTCTAAATGGATGGCAATAATTATATGTATGTATGCATGTAGTGGTACCAGGGATTGAACCCAGGGGCACTCAACCACTGAGCCACTTCTCCAGCCCTTTTTATTTTTAAATTTTGAGACAGGGTCTCACTAAGTTGCATAGGGCCTCTCTACCTTGCTGAGGCTGGCTTTCAACTTGCAATCCTCTTGCCTCAGCCTCCTTAGCCACTGGGATTACAGGCATGCACGACCACATCTGGCTTGTATTTAATTTTTTACTTCAGCTAGGTACGTTTCTTTTTATCTAAACCATTTTCCACGTTAGACTTATTATCGTGATTCTTATTTTGTATTTTTTCCTATGATCTTATTTCATACTTCTTATTCAATTCTAAGTTTTCTTTGATTTCCTATTTTTCTTTTGCATTTTATTTCAGTACATGTGTGTTTTCAATTTTTAAACCTTTGTTTATATAGAAGGTATATACTCAATCTGGTTTTTATTTAGTTATCCCAAGCATTTGAACGAACATACAAATTGTTTGAAAATTTAAAAAAAAACATTAATTTTATGTTCTTCTTGAGCAAATTGAAGGTCTTAATACATGTTAACAGTTATAACACTCCTTCTCTCTCATATTTGAAATATTTTGTTTCTGTCCCATTTATTTTTAACTGTATAATAGCAGCATTTATATTTTATTCAGCTAATGTTCTAATTAATGTTCATATATATCTCATTTTGCATTCTGTACTCCTTCATGTATCTTAGATGTCCATTTTGATTTACTTTCCATCTACCCCCATTTTTTTTTTTTTTTTTTTTGGTTTATTTATTGCCAACCATAGTTTTTGTATGTTTGGAAAATACATGTTTTTACCCTAATTCTTGAAGTTAGTTTCTCTGAGCATACAATTTTAGGTAGACAGTTATTTTCTTTAAGCACATATAAGACTATATTTGTTGTATTCATCTACGGGTTTCATTTCTGCTTTGAAGAAACTATGTTTTAGTCTGTTTGTTATTCCTATGTATAGAATTTTCTATTTAAAATTTTCCTGATTATTCTTAAAATCTTTCCTTTGTCTTTGATTCTTTTACATTAATTAATTCATTCAATTTCCTGTCTGAGACTGCTATCTTAAAAAAGTTTTAGAAAATTCCAGTAATCATTTTTCCTTTAAGCTGGTGTTTTCCATCTGTCTTTTCCAACATTCTGGAAATTTTATGTGATATTTATTATGTCTTTTAAATTTTTTTTTTTTTTTTTTTTTTTTTTTTTGTTGGTACCAGGGATTGAACTCAGGGGCACTCAACCACTGGGCCACATCCCCAGCCCTTTTTTGTATTTTATTTAGAGACAGGGTCTCACTGAGTTGCTAAGTGCCTCACCATTGCTGAGGCTGGCTTTGAACTCGCGATCCTCCTGCCTCAGCCTCCCAAAGTGCTGGGATTACAGGCGTGCGCCACCGCGCCCGGCTTAAATTATTTTTTATATTTTATCTTTCTTGCCTGTTTCATTGCACACACACAAAACATTGATGTATCCATAGTATTTTATATATGTGAGTCTGATATCAATATTTATAATTTTATTTTTTACATTTTTTGCTTTTATGAGATTTAATGTGTGATTTTTTTTTAAGTTGTAGTTGGACACAATACCTTATTTTATTTATTTATTTATTTTTATGTGGTCCTGAGGATCGAACCCAGCACCTCTACATCTGAGCCACAATCCCAGCCCCTATTGGGTGATTTTTCACTTTTTATTTCTTACTTATGTGGAAAGTTTTGTCTTTTATTATTTACTATTAATTTTATATTCTTTTTTATGTTTGTGTATTTTATATTTCATATGTCAAAATATATTTTAAACCATTGGAGACTTATCTGTTGTTTTTTTTTAAAAAAATATATTTATTTGTTTCAGTTGTACACAATGCCTTTATTCTTTTTTTTTTTTTTTTTTTTTTTAAGTACCACTCAGATCTTTAATCATGCATTTAGGATAGTGATATCCATCTCATTCAACCACCATTTTTCCCCCCTTCTCCCTGCCTGCTCCCTCCCTTGCCCTCCCTTTCCTTTGACCATTCTAGTGTTCCTCTAATCCTATGTACCCCCATCCAATCACACTGTGAACTAAACTCCTTATATCAGCGAAAACATTTGGTATTTGGATTTTTGAGATTGACTAATTTCACTTAGCATTATATTCTCCAACTTCATCCATTTACCTGCAAATGCCATTATTTTATTCTCTCTTAATGCTGAGTAAAATTCCATTTTGTATATATACCACATTTTCTTTATCCACTCATCTATTGAGGGACATCTAGGTTGGTTCCACAACCTAGCTATTATGAATTGTGCTGCTATAAACATTGAAGTGGCTGTGTCACTGTAATATGCTGTTTTTAAGTCTTTTGGGAACAGACCCAGGAGTGGGATGGCTGGGTCATAGGGTGGTTCCATTCCCATTTTCCCAAGAAATCTCCATACTGCTTTCCATAGCGGTTGCACCATTTTGCAGTCCCACCAGCAATGTATGAGTGTGCTGCACGCAGGACCAGACCTGGGGAAGCAATACCTCCACTCCCAGCGACCTGCCCAGCGGTGACCAGAGCAAGAGGTAGGCATCCGCCAGCCCTCCGGAAGGAGAGATCCAGCCGCCAGTTTGCCTGGCCTCCAGGCCCAGAGTGGCAGCTCCCTGCTGCTGCATGCAGGGCCAGACCTGGGGAAATACCGCCTTTATTCTTAAGTGATGCTGAGGATCAAACTGGGCCGTGCACGTGCTAGGCAAGCCCTCTACTGCTGAGCCACAACCCCAGCCCGAGACTTATCAGTTGTTAAATAAAATTGGGGAGAGCAATTGTTTTGGACTAAAGTCCCGCACTAGGCACAGAGCAAACCAAAATGAAGTCATTTGTGTTAAGTGCCAGGTATCCAAACTGAAACTTTAAGAAACAGGAAAATTCCCAGAGAGAACAGTTTAGAAGAAAACAAAAACCAAAAAAAGTAAAAGGAAACAAATAGCAACAGAAATTTCTCAGCAACCAGTTGAGAAAGGCCCACTTTACTTCATCCAGCATCATAAGGAAGTCTCCTTTCTTTAAATCTTGTAAATCAACTTCAAAATGACCAATCTGCTAGTTTCCTGTTTTGTCTTCTTCAGCCTTTCCTGCCACTAAAGGCCACTTCTCTGCTCAGCTCATTGGAGCACCTTTTCTAAATCTTTAAAAGAGATACAGTCTGATTCTTGAATCTTTAATAAATGTCAAGTAGATCTTTTCTCTACATTTTTATTGGTGCATTATAGTTGTACATACTAATGAAATTTGTTGCTACATATTCCTACATGTATACAATAAGATATATAACAATATAATTTGGCCAATATCACTCTCCAGCACTTTCGCCCTCCCTTGCCAATTAGATCTTAAAACTAAATTTTTTTGAAAGTTTTTTTAATACTATCGGTGTAAAAATTTCTTGAAGGTAAAGGGGTTTTCTTTATATTACTCACTGCTGTATTTCCAGAACATAGAACGGTATTTGCAAAGTAGAAGCCACTACAATTCTTTGTTATATAAATTAATGATAAAATATTCTCTGATATTTCCATTTCTAAAGTATTTATGTGTCTGATTTCCTGCCCACTTTTTCCCATTGTTCTTGCTCATGGTGATCTGTATTCAGATATATTTATTAGTTCTGATTTAAGCTCATGTTCCTTGGAACTTTATGAAACTTGTGTTCCTCTGGAGAGGTCTTATGTTTATTTCTGCCAGTTTCATGGATGCACTACCAAGTTGGAACAACTTTAAATTACTTTATTAGCTTTATGTTTTTCATATTACCTAAATAATATGAATTTAGGTCATAAAATCTGCATGTGGAAGGTTTTGGTTTTTCTTTTGTCCTCCTCCTCCTGCCATCGAAATTCCTTGCTAGTGGTTTTGTATACACATATTTTTAGTCTCTTTATACAAAGAATGCATTCACTAGGTTAGCACTGCTCCATGTAGGAAATGTAATGTAGGTCACATATACAAAATATTCTAGTACTGATATTAAAATGTGAAAACTGATGGGTAAAATTAACTATAGTCATATATTTTATTTAATATTATTTTAATAAGTAATAACATAAAAATTATTGGATTTTTACTTTCTTTTGCATACTAAATCTTTGAAATACAGTTCTTTTTTAAAAAAATATTTTTTAGTCATAGATGAACACAATAACTTTATTTTATTGATTTATTTTTATGTGGTGCTAAGGATTGAACACAATGCTTCATGTATACTAAGGGCGTGCTCTACCACTGAGCTGCAACCCCAGCCCTAAAATATAGTTCTTTATACTCAGAACACATATAAGTTTAACTAATAAACTTACATCAACAAAATTTTATCTGTCTTATGTTTTTAAAAATTTATAGTTGAAAAGTACATTTGAATGTCCAAGGTGTTCCAAACATAGCTAAAAGCATTTAAATAACTGATTTGACTATGAATTTTTTAATTAAAATGAACAAATCAAAATTTATTTCCTCAGTCTCATTGGACAGGTTTCAAATACTCAATATCTCTGTTTGACTGGTAGCCTTTGTATTGGAAAGCATAGCTGTAAGAATTCTAGTAGATAGGAGTATCTTAGATTGGAAATCCACATCTTGGACAAGCCCTATTGTTTTCTTATGTCCTCTGTATGGTACACAATAAGGGCACTGATTTAAAAATGAAACATGGAAACAAAAAGCTAAATAGGTATGTCATATGGCCTTACAGAGTGTGTTCAGAGTTCTTCTTTCCCATTCATTTCCCATTCAGTCTTTACCTCTTCTTCAGTTGCTTTGTTTTCAACTTCTATATTTGCATATTTATATATATATATACACATAATATATAATATACAAATATATAAATATATACATTATGTGTATGTGTATATATGTCATGTGTATACACATACACATAATGTATATATATGTGACATATATATACACATACACATAATGTGTGTATATATATATGGGTATATATATATATATATACATACATACCCATATATATATATATACATATATATATATATATATAATGAATTATCCTTCATTTATAAAAAAAAATTTTTCATTAGGGAAGTCAACTATGGTACCTAACCTTCAGGTATTCCTGAAAAAGAAATGTAAGTTATTTGATCCTGGATGGAAGATAAGAAAAGTTTATTCTTCTGAGAAACTATCACTTTTTACATTTTTGTACAACTTTGGGGGGGGGGGGAATAAGGCAATGATTTAAATAGTAAAAAATGAAAAATCACATACCATTTAAATGGGCTACTTCATACCAAAGTTTATTGGTGGTAAAATATTATAGTTATCCTCTTATTATTAAGGTTAATAATGGGTATCTTATTTCTTACTTTTGAAATAGTAGAAGAAGTAAAATTCTGAATGTTTCAAAATAAAATTAGCATTCACTGTGAGAGGTTTACTTACTCTCTTTGAGCAATAGTAGAAATACTATCTTGACAAATTTGATTGACTTTATGTTTCATGTAAGTAATAAATGTGATTGAAGATAAGTTCTTATAATCTCTTTTACAGCTCTCTGATTGCTATTGTTGTTTATGTTTTAACACTGACATTCTTTTTCTTCTCACATCTACAGCTCTTCTTTATTTGTGATACAGGTGTATACAGAGACATGGAAGTCTGTGTTTTAAAATGAAGTTAATTGTCTATTTACCCAAATGGATCGATAGTTGAAAGTTTCATTATAAAATACTGTGCAACATAAAATGTACAAAGCCCAAACTATTGAACCTCCATGTTTGTTTTTATTAAACGTGAAATTTTTATATATTGATGGGAAACTAGGTATGTAGTATCATAATGCATTTGACATCTAATTTATTTGTCTAACATACAAATTGGTATCATAAATAGATACATATAATAGAAGCATATGATTTTTTGGTATGCCTTACACTATTTACTTATGCCATTAAATAAATATTCAATGAAGTAGATTTACATTAGGTAGTTCATTAATTAGCAGTGACTTATTGAGCAACAACTGTAGTTAAGGTGCAGCTTTGTAAAATGTATGTAAATGGGAAGACATGATTTTTGTATATAGACCATTGAAAATGTGCCTTTTAAGTCATGGTTTCCTAAACTGAAGAAAGGCCATTAGCATTTTTTAATAACTTTAATACATCACATGAAGATTTTGTGAGTTTTTAAAATTATTTTTTCAGCTTGGATGTCCTTAAACTTATGCATCCAAATTTATTTCTGCTATAGATGTCTCTCTTTCTCTTTTCCACACCTCTAGTACATGTACCCATGTCTCCCATGAGACATATTTCTTAGTTAATTTTGTATTTTATTTTTCTGTGTACTTGCTTAATTTTCTTTGTAGCTTTTTTAGGATCTTAAGGTCAAAATCCTTTCCTAGCCATTGGCATAGGGCCATATTTTAATACTGAGAAAATGAGAAAGCAAAAGAAACATATTTTTATTTTTTCTTACATATAGGCAAATAATACAGATCTTTTTTTTGTGTGTGTGTGTGGTACCGGGGATTGAACTCAGGGGCACTCGACCACTGGGCCACATCCCCAGCCATTTTTTGTATTTTATTTAGAGACAAGGTCTCACTGAGTTGCTAAGTGCCTCGCCATTGCTGAGGCTGGCTTTGAACTCGTCATCCTCCTGCCTCAGCCTCCCAAAGTGCTGGGATTACAGACGCGCCCGGCTAATACAGATCTTATAATAAATAAAAGCTAACTTATAATAAAAAGTTAGCTTATTTACATTTAAACAATTAGAAACTTCTAGAAATTGGACATTTGGTATGTCCTGATACCAACTATCAATCCAATAATAAATAATTTTGTATATTAGTAGGAGATATATTGTAGTCATTCGAAATTATTATTTACTGTAACTGCATTTCTTAAGTAAAATTGTTAAGAAAATGCCCCATGAATAATTATAGTGGATATGTATATGATGCCTGCTTTTTTACCTACTAAATTGTTTTTCAGAGGTAATGAAAGGACAATTACTTAGAAAAGGAAAAGCATTTGAAACAACACACACACACACACACACACACACACACACACACACTTAAGTCTTGGTAAAAAGCTAAGACTAATATCTCACCTTGATTAAATAGCTTTTAAAAAATCAAACCTTTTTTCTTATTGATTGGTACTTAATTAAAAATAGTATTATTGTCTTGGTTGTGGTTTTTAAAAGACACTATAAATCAATAGTTACATAATTCAGTTTCTAAGATCTATGGATAGATTGCAAAGAAAATAAATTTTAAATGTTTTTAGAAATTTGGAACATCACCAAAATATACAGAACTGTAAATTAATTTAATGCAAGTTACTTGTATTATTTTCAAAACTGGCATTTTAATAGACTTAAATTTAGACCCTGGCTAGATTGTATGTTTCATTTATATATGGTGTCATTATTTCATCCAAAAAATATTCCACTTATAACAATAAAATATTATCTGAAATCAGAGATGTGCTTTGTATTTGCATATTCAAATTTCCTACTGTTTGTCAGGTATAAGAAATATTGTACAAACACTTTAGTTTTGCTTTAAGCAATTTGTCATTGCAAAAGCCATTTTTCTCTGATTATTGGAAGGTGTTTTCCATTAGTATAATGACTAAGCTTTTCAAAAATTCATTGGAAGGAGAAAAAATTAACATGTTGCAGATAATAGACCTATTCTTCAAAATGCCAAAGGAAGTTTTGCTATCTGATGAACATTTTATTAAAAAGTAGAGTGGAATGTTAATATAAGTGAGAATTTTTTTTTTCTCCATTCTGAATTTAAGTTTTCTCAGCTCATCTTAAAATCCCAGAAGAAGTACTTATTCTACATAACCCTTACTTCCTTGACCTTTTCACATTGTTTTGATTTTACACATCGAGGCAAATTTTTTTGCTCATGAGTTTTCAATTCTTAGGTAGCACCTCCTCATATCAGATTCAATAATTTAGGCTGAACTGAGATATTCTGGGAAACATGTCACACATAATTATGGCAAAATGTATGAAGGCTTTGTGCTGATTGAAATGAGCCAATTTCCAAGTCTTGGTGGAAGTAAATATGTTGGTAAGAATGGCTTTTGTTTTCAGTCAGATCTCAGCTAAATTTTATTTATCTAAATACTTCTCCAAAGTTTTATATTTATCACAATATACAATTTATAATATGAAATATAAATTTATATTAATATTTATATATTATTTACATTTTTAGAATTGCAATTCTGTTTTTCTAAAGTGCATAGCTTATCATTAAGATGGAACAAAAGGGGCTGGGATTGTGGCTCAGCGGTAGAGCACTCGCCTAGTGCGTGGGCGACCCGGGTTCGATCCTCAGCACCACGTACAGATAAAATGCATTGAATAAAACGCATTGTGTACAACTAAAGCAAATAAATAAAAATATTTAAAAAAAAAAAAAAAAACAAAGATGGAACAAAAGATGACTCATTTCTATATTAACCAAAATAGCATTAATGTTGAAAATTGAATCAAAATTTCTTCAGTGCTACTACTATTTGACATTAAAATAACTTTTGAAATCATATTTCCAAACTCCTTGTTTTTGACCTTTCTCAGACATCAGGTTCCACAGATGGTAGTATGGAAATTGAGCTTATTGCTTAGCCAAATGTACACATAGGGCTCATTTAAAATAACAGAAGATCTCTATTTGACTTTTCTTTGACATTGTTTTTTAAAGTTTCATTTTGTTCATTTAAAAAGATAGTTGAGGGTTAGTAAGTGAATTCATTAGCTATAAATGCTTAATCTCCCCATTATTCACCATAATATTTTTCTCTATCCTACAGGTTAATATATAATTTAACTTTTTGAAATGTTATCTGCATGTCTAATTTGTTTCTGCATGTAATCTACTATGAAATTACTTTTTAAAACAGAACTTTAGAGTTACACATATTAGTTGGGTTCATCCTGACAAACACACATGCATGGAATTTAGCTTCAATTCATGATCCCCCTTTTCCCTCCTGTCCTCCCTTCACTGCCCTGTTCTCCTTCCTTTACTCCACTAGACTTCCTTTTGCTCATCTATTTATTTATATTTGATTGTTTTTTTTTCTACCTATGCATAAAAGTGAAGTTGCCTGTAGTAATTTATATATGCACATAACATGATTTTTAAGAATTCATTCTACATTGCCTCCCCTCCCCATTTTTCCAATCTGTCAATCTCTTTCTACATTACTGAATTTCCTTTATCTTTATATTAGCCTATCCTTCTCTCCCCCCTTTCCTTTATTTTATTACAGTTTCCACATGTGAGAGAAAACATTCAACCTTTAAATTTCTGAGTTTGGTTTATTTCACTTAGCTAAATATTCTCTATATTTCCATCTATTCACCAGCAAATGCCACAATGAAATTACTTTTTAATATTTAAATGATTGGCTTTAAATTGTGCTAATAAAATGTAAATTGAAGAAAATTGATATAACACTTTTTCTGTTTGATTTGCAGTTGTTGTTGTTGTTTTGTACTAGGGATTGAACCCAGGGACAACTTACCACTGAAATATATCCCCATTCCTTTTTATTTTTTATTTTGAGGCAGTCTCTCCCTAAGTGGGTGAATCTTGCAATCCTTCTGCCTCAGCCCTGTTATCTCTGGGATTTTTGGTATGTGTCACCATGCTCAGCAATATATCACTTTTAAGTACAATCAAGAATCTTGGGAAATGTTGATACTTAATCATTCCTGTAAATTGGTGTATTTCAGAAAGACTAAACTATTATTTGGTAACTAAAGGCACATAACAATTTGATAAGACTATATTTGTTTTCTGGAATTCTATATATTGTCATAATATCTCCTTAAATTTGTCTACTTAATAAACACTTTGGCTATATTAGTTATCAAGCAGAGATTATTTCATGCAGTTTTGTTTTCTTTCAGTATTTCTTTTTCATCAGATTTGGATTAGAGTATTGGCAATGTCAGGCCTGGAAGAAACTACAAAAAAACAAATATTGATATACGATTGCCCTGTGATAGTATTTCATGGTTTTCTATAACAGAGAATTATTTCCCTGTACTTTCAATGTGTATAAAAACAACTATATATATTCCCTAATCAGAACGGCTGTTCTGATTACTTCAACAGGTGGTTCTGTTGAAGTATTTTATCATTTCTTTGATAGTTTTTTTCCTCCCTGTGATAGGCAAATCTTTTCTTTGAAAAAGTCTTAACAAAATGCTAATATTTCCATTGTCTTTTAAAACCTAATTTTTTTCATAAGTTTTCTAGGAAATCTCTCTTTCATGTGTGTTTGTTGGCTGCTGGGGTTTCTAGCTCCCCCGAACCCGAGTTTGGCCTTCTTTGGCCGGCAGAGAAGGCTGGGGGAACACACCCCAGCGGTGAGGCGGAATCAGGAAGAGGCAGAAGTCCACTGGTGGCCACGCTCAGCCCTCACAATAGAAGACAATCAGGCATACACCTGGGAGTTCGTTCAAAGCATGAGCTCGGTTTATTGAGGAAGTTGGACGGCCTTTATTGAAGACATGGGCCAATCAGCAGAAAGATCATAAGGGCACATAGGGAGCATGAGCAAATCACATTGGCGGAGCCATTAGCCTATCCTAGTGGCAGTCTGACCTCTCGACATACGTCAGGGGAATGCCCCTTGGCTAGGCCAAGTTCCCGTATCAGGAAGTGGGAGACAGCTGGAGAGTTTCTATCTACTGGTGTGTTTCTTAATGTCCCCAACAGTTGGCAAATCTATAATTAGAATAAAAGAAAAATATACTGCATAACTGAGTAATTATTTTATGAAAGTACAAAGTCCCTCAATTTCCATGGGGACTATTCTAGGAGTTTCCACAGATATTATACTCTGAAGCTCAAGGCCTTTAAATCCCTTATATTAAATTGCACAGGGTTTGCCTATCACGTATACACATATAGGTATGTATATACTTTTATACATCTATAGGTTACATATGATACCTAATATAGTGTAAATGCTATGTAAATATTTTTGGGTCATAGCAAAAAAATCTGTGTATGTTTATGTTTAGTACAATTCATTTTCTAAAAATTATTTTCAATATGAGGCTTTTGGAGGATATGGATTTTATGGAAGTGGGGGTTATTATAAGAACTGTTTAAAGAAATAGAAAAATAGGCACATTTTTCTAAAAAGATTTAGCTAGTAGGATAGTATAAGGTACATTATGTTAAAAGAAAAAAATGATCTGTTTAGGTTTCTGCTTCTGGCCACAATTGAGGAATAGAAACAGAATAAATGTCTAATATGGGCATTTAGAACACTGGACAAACTATATAAAACATGGTTTTAAATATTGAAATCAGGCAGTGAACAGAATGCGGTGGTTCCTGAATAAAAGCAAAGAAGTAACCAGTTACCTTGGCTTTCTGCCTGGAGGCAATATTGGCATTATGGGCTCTGGGAAACTAGACCTACAAGCCTGCTGAGGTGGGAAGACCGAGAATGGTGCTCAAGGAAGCTAAAGCAGTGTGAAGTTATAAGACAGAATTCCAAGAAGGGAACTATATACAAAAACAACTTAATAAATCTCCTTGAATCTTTGAAAATATAAAACTGTGAATGAAGTTCCATTATGAAAAATTAAGAATAGTGCATTGTAAGAATAATAATTCTTAGAATTCACATAAGATGAGAAGTTTGAGTTCTAGCCAGAATACAGACACTTCTGCATTCACCAGTAGTAGAAGCAAGATCATTAGATCATCACTGGATGACTCAGAAAGGTCCTGCTTTGGTAATAAGACAGCTCTGTCTCTGGAATAAAAGCTAATCTTAAGCAGTCCAAGCAAAACTTGAAAACAAGCCTTACATGATCAAATGGATCTGCAAATAACATCAGCATCTGCAAAAATAAATTGCAACATTCTTTAATGTACAACAAAACTCAGACAGTTGAAAATGCTGTAATAAGCAGATGCGACTTAAACTGTCTCCACCCGAGGGCATATTGTATTAACCCACCCTTAACCTGTCTCCACCTGAGGGTGTAACCCACCCTTAAAACCATCTCCACCTGAGGGCCTATTAACCCTGTGTTTTATAAACTCTGCCCTTGCTATGAGCAGGCGCCATTTTCTACCATCCTGCTTTGTGTGGGTAGTAGTTGGTGGCCCCGGCTGGAATAAAGTCTTCTTTGGCTGTTACGGGAGTGGCTTGTGAGACTTTTTTTCCTGCAAATTGGGTACAAAAATGCAACATATTAATCCTAATTCAAAAAGTACTATTGGAGGAACATAGAGCAAGATGGTGGCTGAGATCCTCCAGTGATCTCTCTGTTCAGACACACAAACTTGACTGGCTATTCATGCAGCAACTACCTTCACAAAAGGTGAGGGAATCAAGGAGAAACCATGGTATGGTACCTGCTTTTAGTGTAACAAAAGGAAACGACATAATAAAGCAGGAAGGAAAGAATTGCCTGTATCACCCCCGCTCAATCCCAAGCAACTCAGCATGGAAAGCAACACCTCCTACTTTGAACAGGGAAAGAGAGTTAAGTCTGGTCCTTAGATTTGAAATCCAGTCCCAGGCACTTCAGAGTGAAATACAGTGCTGAGCAAAGCCACATGACCCTGACTGCAAGGCCAATAACTGTGGACTGAGCTCCCAAACTGTTTTGGGCAAAGTGGCTGACTATCTCCACCACCCTCCTCCAGCCTCATGTGTCAGAGCAAAGATGTAGACTCTTCCTGCTGGGAAACAGGGCACAAAACCTAGTACAGGGGCTAATCTTGGAGTTCAGTGCCTGCTATGATGAAACTCAGCACTGATAGGAACTAAAAGCCCAGACACAGGATAGAGCTCAGAGAGGGATTTGCTAGACCAACCATTGTATCAAGCAGAGACCTGTGAGTTGATGGGACAAAATCAAGTTTCAGCCCATATTACCTCCAGCCCCAAAGAATATATTCTGTATATTAAATAATCTTAAGGAAAATTACTTATTCTTCTCCATTAAGTTACCATTTCTGTTTCTCTATATTCTTTTTTATAAATTCTTTTGACAAGAGGACTTTGTTTAACAGTTCTTATATTGTAATTCTGCTAATGAATTTTTACAGTTTTTGTGTGTCCTAAAAATCTTTTAAAATTTTTATTTATTTGATATATAAAAAATATGCCTATGTATGTGGTACCAGGTAATATTTCAGTACATATATAATTGTGTAATGTTCAGATCAGGGTAAACATATCTATCCCCTTGAATGCTTATCATGTCTTTATTACAAAAACATTCAAAATTCGTTCCCTTAGCTTTTTTGCAATATACAGTACATTATCATTTTCCATAGTAACTCCACTATGCAACAGAACACCAGACTTATTTCTCTTTTCTTACTTAGCATTCATTACCCATTACTTTTTCCATCATTCTTTTCTCCTACTCTTTCCAGCCTATTGTAACCATTATACTATTCTCAGCCTCTTCAAGATCAATGTTATATATTTAACATAGAGATGAGATCATTCAATATTTGTCTTTCTGTAACTGGCTTACTTTACTTAATATAATGACCTCCAGTTCCATTCATGTTAAAATGGCAAAATTTTATCCTTTCTTATGGTTGAAGAGTATTCTGTTAATGTACCACATTTTCTTTATCCATTTACTAGTTGATGGACCCTTATTTTATTTTCATTTTTTGGCTATTATGGATAGTGGGAGTAGATACCTCTTTGACATGATGATTTTATTTCCTTTGGACATATACCCAGGAGTTGGATTGCTGGATAATCACATTTTTAAACTGAGATTGTTTTTGTCCTAAAAATCTTATTTTATTCTTGTCATTAAAAAAAAAAGGCTATGTATAGAATT
This sequence comes from Tamias sibiricus, assembly GCA_025594165.1. Lineage (NCBI taxonomy): Eukaryota > Metazoa > Chordata > Mammalia > Rodentia > Sciuridae > Tamias > Tamias sibiricus. The sequence continues at coordinate 49,897,525 of CM046662.1, read as the reverse complement.
GTTGGTTAATGATTTTCTTTTTCTTTCAGTATTTTCAAATGTATTGTGTGATCTTTTAGTTTGTTTTATGAGTCATTAGGTGTCTGTTGTCATTCTTATCTCTGTTCTTCTGTTTAGACATTTTTCTCTCTTAATAGATTTTCTTTTTTTGTTTCAATAAATTTGTTTATTATGGGCTATAATATAGTTTTCTTCATATGTTCCTTGCTTGATTATCTAGGGCTCATAATTTGTAGTAAAGTTTTTGACAATTAGTTATCCAATTATTTATCTTCCCTTTTCTTTTTGGGGATTTCAATTCTACATATGTTAGGCTGCTTAACATAGCATTAATAATATGATTAGTTTTAAAGTTTTTTTTTTTAATTATTTTTAAAGTATATTTTTGCTTCATTTTGTATACATATTATATGATATTTTATAATATAAAATTATATTTTATATATAAAAATTATACTATATATATATAATTTTGGGGGGGGATACTTGGGACTGAACCTAGAGGTACTTTACCACTGAGCCATATCCCAGCTCTTTTTATTTTTTATTTTGAAACAGGATCTTATTAAGTTGCTTAGGGCCTCACTAAATTTGTGAGGCTGGCCATGAACTTATTCTTCTGCCTCAGCCTCTCAAGATGCTGGGATTCCAGGCATGCACCACCACACCTGGCCATTTTGGACTTTCTGCTAATATCTTAAAATTTAACAATTTTCTTCTTCATTGTTTCATTTGAAGTTACTCCTATCTGCTATATTTTCATATCATATATTTCAGTCATCATCTCTTGATGTTGAGTGTAGGTATTTTTACATAACCCATGTATCTAATATGGTCAATATTTAATGTAGTTCTTTGGACATATGGGATTCAATTATAATGATTATTGTCATGTCCTTGTCAAGCAACTCAATCATCTATACCATTTTAGGATCAGTTTTTATTGACAGATTTTCTTCAAATGATTGTTCTTATTTTCCAGGGTTTTTGTTTGTCTGTTTTGCTTACACTGAAATTTTTTATTTGATACAAAACTTGTGAATATTACCCTATTGAATGATGATGGATTTTCTTATGTTTCTATGCCTATTCTTGTTGCCGCCTGAAGCGCTTGGAGCAACGGAGCCCCGGGAAGAACTTCAGAAGCAAACTGGAGACAAACAGCTTTTTATTCTGATAACTTTACTCTCTGGTTCTAACAACGACTAACACACGCCAAACACACCACCAAAATGGCGCTGACCCGATCAGCAATTTCGGCCAAGTTACTCGAGATCCCGCAACAAGTCCCGTGAGACTACGGGAGGCGACAATGCCCAAATCTCCACGGCTCATAGTCAACCGCAATTCAAGCCAATCCCCAAACAGGGCTCCTGCATTTCCCCCCTTTTGTTATAAAAGAGGTAATGCTCTAGGACGTCTATGTGCAACCAACATTCTTACCCGTCATCAGATAATCAAGGTTGTGCCCTTGACTCCTGTCTTAGGTTGATATGTCGGCCACATGAGACTGTCCCGTGCGACTGTGCCTGTCTTAGGTTGTCCCCCTCTGGGGATCTTACCCGTCACTGGCTAACCAGCTATCCAATGGAGCCCTTTAGGATCGACTATATATGATGACTAACAGCCATCCAATTGTGAGGAGATGTTGCGGCTTTAAGGCGACAAGCCTTTTGGTGATGAGCCAAATTGCATAGCATATCAAATTGTTTAAACAAATCAGCTGCCCTAAGTTCCATCAAGTAACACACTGAATTCTCTAGACAAATACCCGCAAGGCATTGTCCCGTAAAGTCCCAAACAATGAAAGATGAAAATGTCCATTTGTTATAACATGTTGATGTAGGAGGCCCCATGCATGTACAGCAGAGGCCACACTGTTGGTGAGGTTGTTTGATGCTTGAGCAGCAGGGATGCTTGCGGCTGCCGCGATCCCTGCAGCTGTAGCAGCAGACGTCTTTTTTATGTTTAGACAATGCCACCGGCAAATCTTCAGGGCCCGCTACCTAGAAACTCAAGCATCAATTATTAAAGGAAAGGCAGTGCTATTGCAGCACTGAGTCAAGAGGCGAGTTGTCAAACTACAAAATAGAGTAATTAGATTAGAAAATTAAAGTTGATTTTTGTTCACACACATCGCTGGTTGAGCTTCTACAAACATAAGTTGGAAAAATATCATATTTAGAACAAAACAAAGAAAGACTGAGGGTAATTACTGCATTAAAGATAGATTAAAGAAAAGGTAAAGGCACTTTAGAGAAATAATTTGTTAGCTGGAACCCTTGAGTCTCTGTATACAGAGCAATCTTTTACCTGTTGAGATAATTGAAATTAATGAGCTATTAAACAAATGAAGTTAATAACAAATAAACAACCTTATGTCAAAACACCAAAATATCAGGTTATATAGCACTAGTCATATTGTTTGCTAAAGAGAAGTCCCAGGGACACCTATAAATCAAAATTGAAAGTACCTTCATTTATAAAATTATTTACCTAAATTGAATACTCTTAACCTAAAATGAATTAAAGTTATTTGGATCCATATATATATATATATATATATATATATATATATATATATATATATATATATATATTCTTTTTCATAAGCGCTTTGTTCTTTGTGACGTCACACTGGACAGACGAACAATCATACAAACATATATTTGTGACGTCACATTAACATGAAATGTAGACAAATGTACAGACATAAAGACATGTATAAAAAGAAAAAAAAAATACAATTGTGTGCACACTAAAGAGAGATCTCCTCGTCCCGGCCGGGAGGAATGACACTTAAGTTGTGAAATATTTTGAAGGACTCTTTTGAGGGAATCATTCTATACCTTCATCTTGGTCCTCTTGATTTTGTACCTTTTTTATTAATCTTGATTCTTCAATAACTTCATCTTGATCATTTTGATGTGGTACCTGTTTTATTAATCTAGATGGTATCCATATTGGAGAGGATTCGTCTTTTGGAAAAACACAAACAGATCCTCTTCCCCAAATTAATACTGGATCTGGACCCTTCCATGTACCTGAAAGAACATCCTTCCAGTAAACCAAGGGTTTATGTTGTTGGTATGGATTCCAATGTCTGTCTCCAGCAGAATAACCATTAGAGTCTAAAGTTAAAAAATTTAAGGTAAACAGGGCAACTGCCAATCTGTCCTTAGGACTTTTTCAATTTCCTTCTTTTTGTTTTAATAACATAATTTTCAGTGTTCGGTTTGCTCTTTCAATAATGCCCTGACCCTGAGGATTGTATGGGATGCCTGTTTTATGGGATATATTGAATTTTGCGCAAAACTGTTTGAAAGATGAGGACGTATATGCGGGGCCATTATCTGTTTTAAGCATTTTGGGGATGCCCAATGCAGCAAAAGCTTGCAAACAATGAGATGTAACATCTTTAACTTTTTCTCCAGAATGTAAGGAAGCAAAAATCATGCCTGAGCATGTATCTATGGTCACATGAATAAATCACAATTTTCCAAAACTTGGCTCATGAGTAACATCCATCTGCCAAAAATGATTGGGCATCAATCCTCTAGGGTTAACACCAAAATGAGGATTGGGCAAATGTGTCATACAAGATTTACAATCTTTTACAATTGTTCTGGCTTGCTCCTTTGTGATTTTAAACCTACGTTGCAAGGTGGTGCTGTTGACATGAAACTGGGAGTGAAATAAAGTAGCTTGTTGTAGCACTGAAAGTATAAATATTGTTTTTGTAAGTTCATCAGCCTTTTGATTACCTTCATGGAGGGGACCAGGCAAATTAGTATGTGCTCTAATATGGCCTACGAATAGAGGTTCTTTTCTTGCCCACAAAAGTTTTTGTATTTGATAAAACAATTTAAAGGCTGGAGTATGAGGTGCTATTGGTCCTGCTAACTCTAATTTTGGGACAGCTTGTACAATATAGTGGCTATCTGAAAAAATGTTTATGGGTTGGTCCCTAAAATTTTCCAGAGCTCTTACCACAGCTTCCAATTCCACTAGTTGAGCTGATTTGTGTGCAGTTATGTAAGTCATATTTTCTTTTTTAGTGACTACTGTAGCAGTACCATTTGAGGAACCATCTGTAAATACATTAAATGCCTTAGAAATAGGTTGATTTTTTATTACCTGTGGAAATATAATAGGATGATTAATACAAAAAGATAATATAGGGGACTTAGGAAGATGATTATCAAAATTTGCAGAAGGAGAGCATTTAGCTATAGCCCAATCATTATCATTGAAGCATAAGTATTCAATCTGTGATGATGAATAGGGAGTAATAATAGTAGCAGGGTGAATGCCAAATATTTTAGTAGAAGTCTTACGTCCTTGAAGAATAAGTTTAGCCACCATGGAGGTATAAGATTCAATTATACTTTTAGGAGAGACGGGCAAATGTACCCATAATAAAGGCCCTTGTTGCCAAAATACTCCTGTGGGTGTATATTGTGAAGAAATAATAATCAACATCAGCGGTTGAGTTAAATCAAATCTATCACAATGAGCTCCTTCGATGGCTTTTTCTACTAACTTTAAAGATTTCCTAGCATCAGGAGTCAATGTTCGCGGTGAAGATGGATCAGGGTCTCTGCGAAGGATGTCAAATAAAGGTTTTAGTTGGCCAGTAGTGAGATTTAGTGTAGGGCGAAGCCAATTAATGTCTCCCAGTAGTTTTTGGAAATCATTGAGGGTGGTCAAATGTTCTTTATTTATTAGAATTTTTTGGGGTCTAACAAAAGTATCCATGATTTTAAATCCTAAATATAATATGGGAGATCTGGTTTGAACTCTTTCTTCTGCTATATATAATCCATATTTTTTAAAATTTTCTACCACATCACTGAATATATTAAATAAGATTTTTTGATTAGGGTGGGCCAATAAAATATCATCCATGTAATGTAGACACATGAGGTTTGGATATTTATTTTTAATGGGTTGGATAGCCTTGTCCACATATATTTGGCATATGGTGGGGCTATTAGCCATTCCCTGTGGTAAAACCTTCCATTGATATCTCTGATCAGGGCCATTATTGTTAATAGAAGGAAGTGAAAAAGCAAACCTGGGGGCATCCAGAGGATGTAGGGGAATAGAAAAGAAGCAATCCTTTATATCAAGAGTAATAAGATGGAAATTTTTTGGAATAGCTACGGGACTAGGAAGTCCAGGTTGAGTAGGGCCCATAACTTGCATGGTTTTATTAATTTGTCTAAGATCATGTAACAATCGCCATTTTCCTGACTTTTTCTTGATCACAAATATGGGGGAATTCCAGGGAGAGGTGGAAGGTTCTATATGACCTGCTTCTAATTGTTCCTGAACTAGTAGGTGGGCCACTTGTAATTTCTCTTTAGATAGGGGCCACTGAGGGACCCACACTGGCTTATCAGAAAGCCATGGTATTTTCAAAATTATTTTCTCAGTGGCCCCGAAAAAAAATATCTTTTTCCTTTATGATAATGATAACTTTTAGGGTTAAGATTACTCTGTACTTTTTGATAAGGAGTTCTTTTAGGGTTAAGATTACCCCGTAGGTTTTCACATTTAACATCTGCAGGCTTGGTTGCAAGGTGTACTCCCATTTGTTGCAAAATATCTCTTCCCCATAAAGTAACCGGTAGATTAGGTAAAACATAAGGCTGAAATGTTCCTTTATGGCCTTCATCATCCTCCCATTTTAAAATTACCGCACTTTTCTCTGGGAGGTTATTATATCCCAAGCCTCTTAAACTGGTTGAAGCTTTTTGCAGAGGCCAGTGCTTTGGCCATTGGCGTAAATTAATAATGGAAGAGTCAGCTCCAGTATCTATTAATCCCTCCATTTCTATTCCTTGGATTTTTTATTTTACACATAGGCCTCCTTGAACAGTCTCGAACCCAGCAAGCCATGGGTCTTGAGTCAATGGAACAAAATCCTCTATTGTTCCCTTCTTGAGGCATACCCATTTTAAATGAATTATGCAAATTGGGAAGAAGAAGCAACTGAGCAATTCTATCTCCTTGATTAACAGAACTTATACTTTGGGGTGAGCTAAGCATTATTTTTATTTCCCCTTTGTAGTCTGAGTTTATTACACCTGGGGTCACTTGCAAACCTAATAAGCTTTTAGGACTTCGCCCGATAATAAGTCCTACAGTCCCTGAGGGAAGAGGTCCCCTGACTCCTGTGGGAATCAGTTGAACCCCCATTTCAGGTGTTAACACTATTCGGGAGGTGGAACAGAGGTCTAATCCTGCATTTCCTCTTGTTCCTCTGGCAAGGGAGTGGATGGGTAGTAGGGATTGTGTTGGGGAAGCATCTGAGTGGATGCTTGAGGATACTCCTTCTGCAATGCCCCGTACATTTGTGGGCCCCGGGGTATTGGGCCCCGTGCCCCGTTTTTTGAATTCCTGAACAAAGGATTTCCATGGATGTCAAATTTTGAATGGCATTTATTGGCCCAATGATTTCCCTTTTTACACCTGGGGCAGTGGCCTGGGGCACGGTATGAGCTTGGTCTTATTTCTCTTTTGGGATTTTGCCTAGAATAGCCTGATTGATTATGATAATTTTGCCTGGAATATCTTGATTGATTATAATGTCTACGTTTAGCCTTTGTGAAATTTCGAGAGGAAGCACCTCTCATTGAGGCTGCAATCACATTTCCTGTGACAAAGGCGTCATTTATATTTTTACATAGTTGTATATATACGGAAAGATCTTTTTTAGTTCTCCATGGCCTGATGGCTGCTTGGCACCATTTATTTGCATTTTCATAAGCTAATTGAACAACTAATGGCATAGCTTGGTCAACATCTGCAAACACACTACCTGCAGTTCTCAAAAGTCGATCAGCAAAGTCAGCATATGGCTCATTAGGTCCTTGAATCACTTTTGACAAGCTACCTTGTAGATCCCCAGGTCCTTGTACAGTTTTCCATGCCTCTAAGGCAGCTGTGTTTATCTGAGCATATACACCTGGGTCATAATCTGTTTGAGCCTGTAAGTCTGCGAATTGCCCTTCTCCTGTGAGCATGTCTATATTATAGTTTTCAAACCCTGCAGCCGCGTTTCTTTTAGCTGTTTCTATACAAAGTTCTTGGAATTGCGATCGCCAAACCAAGAATTGTCCCCCGCTTAATGTTGCTTTACATAGACTTTTCCAGTCTGAGGGGGTTAAGCTAAAGGTGTTAAGGGACTCCAGCATACTCAACGTGAAAGGAGCTTGGGGCCCATAAGTCATTACTGCTTCTTTGAGATTTTTTATTGTTTTGAAATCTACTGAATGATGGACCCTCTGTCCATTTTTCTTTTCAAATGCTGGCGGTTCCCAATGCATCTGTGAGTTGTCCTCGAGAGTGCATAAGCGATCAGAAAGACTTTTTATTTCTGTTTCTAGGGTATGCAAATGCCTAGTAATACCCTTCATATTTTCTGTAATGGATTCCACCCATGGGGGAGTAGAGGACACAAGTGGCTCCTCTACCTGACGGTCCTTTTTCTCGGTCTTTTTTAGTTTCTTTTTCCTCATTTTCTCAGGATCACTTTTACTAGATTCCTCACCACTGCTAATTTCACTGACAGCAATATCCTGAGGCCCAGGTTCCATTAAAAGCAAGTATCCTTCAGCTATCACCAATAACTCCCGAATAGCTTTAATAGCTTGGATTTTTGTCATTTTTGGGACTCTACTAATACTCTCTTTACTGGTCTTAGTTGGCCCAGTGGAAACTACGCTTTTTTGATCACTATCACTTTTTTCTATATACTCCTCACTGAGAACAGAGTCAGGTATATCAAGGAGTCTTTGCATAGCCTCTATCACTTGGGATTCAGTTATATTCGAACCCATCTTTAGAGACCTTTCAGTTCTTACCTGTCCGCTCCGAAGCTCCCCGTACGGGCCGCCACCTGTTGCCGCCTGAAGCGCTTGGAGCAACGGAGCCGCGGGAAGAACTTCAGAAGCAAACTGGAGACAAACAGCTTTTTATTCTGATAACTTTTCTCTCTGGTTCTAACAACGACTAACACACGCCAAACACACCACCAAAATGGCGCTGACCCGATCAGCAATTTCGGCCAAGTCACTCAAGATCCCGCAACAAGTCCCGTGAGACTACGGGAGGCGACAATGCCCAAATCTCCACGGCTCATAATCAACCGCAATTCAAGCCAATCCCCAAACAGGGCTCCTGCATATTCTCAACCATTATTAACAGATTTTGTTAAATGTTATTGCAGTTAGTTAAGTTACTTGGAACCAGAACTGCATTCATTGAGGATTAAATTTGCCCCAATATTGAGGCAATCTTTTTCTGTATCTGCATATAGTGCCTCATGAATTTTGAGGATTTCTACTCTTGATTGCTGAGAATAGAAAATTCTGCTGGTCCTATATAAGTCCCATAGATTGATACTTTGAACCCTTTTTTTTTCGCTAATTGTTCTTTCTTTAAGTAGATCCATCACCAGAGAGTACTAGTCAATGCACAGCAAACAACTTGTATGTAGCCTTGTAAAGATCTCCAAAACTTTCTTTTTGAAGTTCTTCCATCTCTTATGCTGTTATTTCCAGGAAGTTTTATCTCCCCAGAATTCTGTATCCATTCTCATAAGTGAAGAACATCCAGTTGTCTCTCTGTACTCTTGGATAAGATTCATGCTGGCAGGTCATACCCCAGGCGCCTTCCCGGAAGTGCTCAACTCTCATGAGAATTCACCATTGGTGGGCTCTGAGTCTCCACCCTTCCTGATCCAGGGAATACTTGCCTCTCGTGGGAATTCAACCCAGGGCAGGCTCTCCCTTTCTGAGCCAATCCAGACCATACAAGTCACGCTCCCACCCCTCTGTACTTAAGCCCTGGCTTGTCCAGAACTCTCTTCTCTTTTCGCCGTCATCTTCTCACCAGCTCTCCCCTTCCCCTTTCTCCTTTCCCTTTCTCCCTTTCCTCTTTCCCCTTCTCCCCTTCCCTTAATAACCCCTCCCCTTTTCTACAAGGCGGTCCCAGTGTGGTTCTTGCCCTTCATGAACCTCTGCCTGTGTTTCCTGTCGTTGTACGGTGGTATGTAAATCATCCAAAGGTGGTGAACTGGGCAAATGTGGAGTTCTCATAATCTGTTTTACATCTACTGGGGTAATTGACCTTTTCTGCTTGTTGCCCACATCTTGAAAAATCATTGCTTTAACTATTTTGTGTGATATTTTAATTGATTTCTGGCAACAGCATAACTGGTCCTTGTTATTGCATCATGACAAGAAGTAAATGTTTTTGAATTTGCATTTTGAGTATTTTATTGTGTCTTTTTTCCTGATAAAAAGGAAAAAAAAAACTTTATTGCTTTGCTAGCAAAAGAGAAACAGAGAGGACTACTGTCCCAGCACTTTGATTCTGCCCATCAGCAGATACATGGGGCTTTTAAAGAGGTGATTCAAAGGCTACATTTTTACTTGTTTTCTGTTGTACTTGTAATTTACTTGTTAATTTTGGGAGATAGTCATTTCTGAGATCTGTTGGTACTGTCCTGAAAATGTCTGGATTACTTTGTTCCTATGGTGGGTGTGTACTTAAGGAGAGATTAATCTGCCTAAAATGGGGAAGAAAGATAATCTGTTTCCCTGAGATTGGGCGGGGGAGAAATTGGGGAGGAGCAGTGAGAGAAGAAGATAAAAAAAAAAATGTACATTTTAAAAACAAGTTGCAATGGCAGAGCAGCAAGGGCTACATTCAAAGCATGAAGTGAACTACTGTTACATTTCCCCACTTTCAATTTCTACTTTCCATTTGTATGGAAAAATGGGTGACGACATTTCCAATCTGCTTCCCGCTGAAAGAGGGTGAAGTTGGGAGAAGTAACCCAAAGTCCTTGTTCTCTATCAGGTGGGGCGTTACAGTTAAGGGTACTCACTGAAGGATAGATGAACACACACTGAAACTGCCGTGTAGAAAGAAAGGGGGGGTATTGATTCACCAAAGGGACACATTGAGGGGATGGGGTGAACCAGGAAGGGAACGAGTGGGAGGAGGAAAAAGAAAGGAAAAGAGGGGTTTTATTAAGGGAAGGGGGGAGGGGGGAGGGAGAAAGGGGAACAGGGAAGGGGAGAGCTAGTGAGAAGATGATGGTGAAAAGAGAGAGAGTGAGTTCTGGACAAGCAGGGGCTTAAGTACAGATGGGCGGGGGGGGGGGGGGAGCGTGACTTTTATGGTCCGGATTGGCTCAGAAAGGGAGAGCCAGTCCAGGGTTGAATTCCCGCGAGAGGTGAGTATTCCCAGGATCAGGAAGGGTGGGAACTCGGAGCCCACCAAAGGTGAATTCTCGCCAGAGATGGGCACTTCCAGGAAGGTGCCTGGGGGTATGGCCTGCCAGCCTGAATCTTATCCAACACTCACCATCAAAGCAGTTCAGAGGTCCACAAGTATGGCTTACACAAGTGTACATTTCAAGTTACATTTAAAAAAACAAATGCAGGAGCCCTGTTTGGGGAGATGGCTTGAATTGTGGTTGACTATGAGCAGTGGAGATTTGGGCATTGTCGCCTTCCGTAGTCTCACGGGACTTGTCCCGAAATCTCGAGTGACTTGGCCAAAATTGCTGATCGGGTCAGCGCCATTTTGGTGGTGTGTGTGGCGTGTGTTAGTCGTTGTTAGAACCAGAGAGAAAAGTTATCAGAATAAAAAGCCGTTTGTCTCCAGTTTGCCTCTAAACTTCTTCCCGCGGCTCCGTTGCTCCAAGCGCTTCAAGAGGCAACAAACAAACACTGTTTTTCCTTTTAAATAGGGTATACTCTCCTGCCAGGTATTTAGAACCAAGTTAGTCCAAACTGACCTTGTTCCTATCTACACTTAACAGTCAGCTGATAGGCTGGGCATGGTGGCACACACCTGTAATCCCAGCAGCAGCGTGGGAGGGTGAGGCAGGAGGATCATGATTTCAAAGCCAGCCTCAGCAAAAGTTAGGTTCTAAGTAACTCACTGAGACCCCGTCTCTAAATAAAATACAAAATAGGGCTGGGGATATGGCTTAGTGGTCAAGTACCCTTGAGTTCAATACCCAGTACCAAAAAAAAAAAAAAAAAAAAAAAAAAAAGTCAGCTGATATTCTTCAGGGATCTCTCTTGCGACCTGTGTGAAGCCTCTTGGCTCCTTTAGCTTTTCTCCACCAGTGGTGCTATCTGCCAGGATGGGACAGGGTTTAGCTGACCATACATGGATTTCTCTTAGAAGCATCAGGGACATTCACCTCTCCAATGACCCTCCTCTTTGCAGAATGTGCACTGGTTGGCTTCCTGTTCTCTATGGTTCTCTTGATCTCCCTGATTGGCAGATCAGTTGACTCATCAGAGTTGCACTGCCTGAAAGGGTAATCTTTACAAAAAATTCAATCTTTTGAACACAACTCTAAATGATCTCAAGTCTAGCCTACTTTGGAGCCTTCTTATGTGGAGAAAGGTGGGAGACAGAGACTTATCTCAGGTAAGGTGAGGCTCTTGACTAAAAACCCAATACAACATCATACCTAAAAGAGAGCTTTTAACATTCTTTTTGTGGAAAAAGAGGCAAAATCCTTTTATGTTTTATAATGTCACCTTTAAACATATCAGGCTGTCCTTACTACCTTCCAAAAATATGTTGCTGCCTGTGGCTGCCGCTTACAGCAATGACGCCACAGGAGAAAATTTGGAGGCAGGATGGAAATGAAAAAGTTCTTTTATTCTTCACTCTCCAGCTCCAACAACCTCTCCAATTCCAACTCCAACCAGCAACTAACTCACCCTCTCCCGGTTAAATACTTTTTGCCTTAACAAGGACATGTGCTAACAGCTCGAGCTTACAGGTGCATCACACAGTGTTCACGGGCATAAAAAGATTCAGGTGAAAATACTTGAACACCTTAATGGCTCTGAGCTAGCTGCCATCTTAGCTATCTCCTCAATTAGGGCTCTTACATTTCCCCCCTTTTGTTTTAAAAGAGGGGATGCTCTAGTACGTCCATGTGCAACCAACATTCTTACCCGTCATCGGATAATCAAGGCTGTGCCCTTGACTCCTTTCTTAGGTTGATATGTTGGCCACATGAGACTGTCCCATGGATGGGTGACGACCTCATCCAGATCAACTGTGCCTGTCTTAGGTTGTTCCCCTCTGGGGATCTTACCCGTCATTGGCTAACCAGCCATCCAATTGAGCCCTTCAGGATCGACTGTGTGTTGACTAACAGCCGTCCAATCGTGAGGAGATGCTGCGACTTTAAGGCGGCAAGCCTTCTGCTGATGAGCCAAGTTCCATAGCATATCAAGGTCTTTAAACAAATCAGCTGCCCTTAGTTCCATCAAGTAACACACTGAGTTCTCTAGACAAATACCTGCAAGGTATTGTCCCGTAATGTCCCAAATAATGAAAGATCAAAATATCCACTTGTTATAACACGTTGATCTAGGAGGCCCCATGCATGCAGAGCAGAGGCCACACTGCTGGTGAGGTTGTTTGATGCTTGAGCAGCAGGGATGCTTGTAGCGACCACGATCCCTGCAGCTGTAGCAGCAGCCATCTTTTTTATGTCTAGACAATGCCACTGGCAAATCTTTAGGGCCCGCTACCTAGAAATTCAAGCATCAATTATTAAAGGAAAGGCAGTGCTAGTCCAGCACTGAGTCAAGAGGCGAGTTGTTAAACTAAAAAATAGAATTATTAGATTAGAAAATTAAAGTTGATCTCTGCTCACACACATTGCTGCTTGAGCTCCCACAAATGTAACCTGGCAAAATATCACATTCAGAACAAATCAAAGAAAGACTGAGGGTATTTACTACATTAAATATAGATTAAAGAAAAGCTAAAAGCACTTTGGAAAAATAATTTGTTAGCTGGAACCCCCGAGTCTCTGCATACACAGCAACCTTCTATGAAATTACCTGTTGAAATAATTCAAATTAATCAGCTATTAAACAAATAAAGTTAATTACAAATAAACAATCCCATGTCAAATACCAAAATATTAGGTTATACAGTATTAGTCATATTCTTTGCTGTAGAGAAGTCCCAGGGACACCTATAAATCAAAATTGAAAGTACCTTCACTTTTTAAATTGTTTACCCAAATTGAATACTCTAAACTTATATGATTTAAAGTTATTTGGATCCATATATATATATATATATATATATATATATGCATATATATATTATTTATAATTAAAATTTTTTAATAATATTAATTTTCATAAGGGCTTTGTTATTTGTGACGTCACACTGGACAGATGCACATACAAACATATATTTTTGATGTCACATTAACATGAAATTTAGACAAATGCACAGACATAAAAACATATATAAAAAGAAAAAAAATACAACTGTGTGCACACTAAAGAGAGATCTTCTCGTCCTGGCCAGGAGGAATGAGACTTAAATTGTGAATTTATTGGAGGACTCTTTTAAGGGAATCATTCCATACCTTCATCTTGGTCCTCTTGATTTTGTACTTGTTTTATTAATCTTGATTCCTCAATAACTTCATCTTGGTCATTTTGATTTGGTATCTGTTTTATTAATTTAGATGGTATCCATATTGGGGAGAATTCATGCTGTGAAAAAACACAAACAGATCCTCTCCCCCAAATTAATACTGGATCTGGACACTTCCATGCACCTGAAAGAACATCCTTCCAGTAAACCAAAGGTTTATGTTGTTGGTGTGGGTTCCAGTGTCTGTCTCCAGCCGAATATCCATTAGAATCTAAAGTTAAAAAAATTAAGGTAAATAGGGCAACTGCAAATCTGTCCCTAGGATTTTTCCAATTTCCTTCTTTTTGCTTTAATAGCACAATTTTGAGTGTGTGATTAGCTCGTTCAATTATACCTTGACCTTGAGGATTGTATGAGATACCTGTTTTATGGGATATATTCAATTTTGCGCAAAACTGTTTGAAAGATGAGGATGTATATGCAGGGCCATTATCTGTTTTAAGCATTTTGGGGATGCCCAATGCAGCAAAAGCTTGCATACAATGAGATGTAACATCTTTAACTTTTTCTCCAGAATGTAAGGAAGCAAAAATCATGCCTGAGCATGTATCTATGGTCACATGAATAAATCACAATTTTCCAAAACTTGGCTCATGAGTGACATCCATCTGCCACAAATGATTGGGCATTAATCCTCTTGGGTTAACCCCATAATGTGGATTGGGCAAATGTGTCACACAAGATTGACAAGCCTTCACAATTGTTCGAGATTGCTCCTTTGTGATTTTGAACCTTTGCTGTAACGTAGTACTATTGACATGAAATTGGGAATGGAACAAGGTAGCTTGTTGGACTGCTGAAAATATAAAGATTGTTTTAGTGAGGGCATGAGCATTTTGATTACCTTCATGGAGAGGACCTGGCAAATTAGTATGAGCTCTCATATGTCTAATAAATAAAGGTTCTTTATGTTCCCATAGGAGATTTTGAATTTGAAAAAAACAATTTAAAGGCTGGAGTATGTGGTGCTATTGGACCTGCTAGATCCAACTTAGGGACAGGGGACAGCATGTACAATGTAGTGGCTGTCTGAAAAAAATATTTATAGATGTTCTTTAAAATTTTCTAGAGCTATTATAATAGCTTCAAGTTCAACTAATTGGGCTGATTTTTGACCAGTAATATAAATCATATTTTATTTTTGAGTGACTACTGCAGCAGTACTGTTAGAGGACCCATCTGTAAATACATTTAATGCCTTAGGAATAGGTTGATTTTTTATTACCTGTGGAAATATAATGGGATGATTTACACAAAAAGATAGTATAGGAGACTTAGGAAGATGGTTATCAAAATTTGCAGAAGTAGAGCATCTAGCTATAGCCCAATCATTGTCATTGAAGCATAAATATTCAACCTGTGAGGATGCATAAGGAGTAATAATAGTAGCAGGGTGAATGCCAAATATTTTAGTAGAAGTCTTAAGTCCTTAAAGAATAAGTTTAGCCACCATGGAGGTATAAGACTCAATTGTACTTTTAGGAGAGACGTGTAAATGTATCCATAGTAAAGGTCCCTGTTGCTAAAATACTCCTGTGGGTGTATATTGTGAAGAAATAATAATCAATATTAGCTGTCGAGCAAAATCAATTCTATCACAATGGGATCTTTCAATGGCCTTTTCTACTAACTTTAAAGCTTTCCTAGCATCAGGAGTCAATGATCACGGTGAAGATGGATCAGGTTTCCCGTGAAGGATATCAAATAAGGGTTTTAATTGTCCAGTAGTGAGGCTTAGTGTAGGGCGAAGCCAATTAATGTCTCCAAGCAGTTTTTGAAAATCATTGAGGGTGGTCAAATGTTCTTTATTTATTAAAATTTTTTGAGGCCTAATAAAGGTATCCATGATTTTAAATCCTAAATATAATATGGGAGATCTAGTTTGAACCTTTTCTTCAGCAATTTTTAATCCATATCTTTTTAAATTTTCTGTCATATCACTAAATATGGTAAATAAGATTTCTTGATTAGGGTGAGCACACAAAACATCATCTATATAATAGAGGCACATAAGGTTTGCGTATTTGTTCTTAATGGGCTGGATAGCTTTGTCTACATAGATTTGACATATAGTGGGGCTATTAGCCATTCCCTATGGTAGCACTTTCCATTGATATCTTTTATCAGGGCCATTATTATTGATAGAAGGAATTGAAAAAGTAAACCTGGGGGCATCCAGAGGATGTAGAAGAATGGAAAAGAAACAATCCTTTATATCAAGAGTTATAAGATGAAAATTTTTTGGAATAGCTACAGGATTAGGAAGTCCAGGTTGGGTAGGGCCCATAATTTGCATGGTTTTATTGATTTCCCTAAGGTCATGTAACAATCTCCATTTTCCTGATTTTTTCTTTATTATGAATATGGGGGAATTCCAGGGAGAGGTGGAAGGCTATGTGTCCTGCTTCTAGTTGTTCTTGAATTAATAGGTGGGCTGCTTGTAATTTTTCTCTAGATAGGGGCCACTGAGGGACCCAAACTGGCTTATCAGAAAGCCATGGTATTTTCAAAATTGTTTTCTCAGTGGCCCATAGAAAAAATCTTTTAGTCTTTTGATTTAGATTTTTATTTTCAACACCTGTGGGCTTGGTTGTGAGGTGTACCCCCATTTGCTGTAGAATATCTCTTCCCCATAGGGTAACTGGCAAGATGGTCAAAACATAAGGTTGGAATGTTCCTTTATGCCCTTCATTATCTTCCCAATTTAAGACTACAGCACTTTGTGCTGGGGTGTTAGTATATCCCAAGCCTCTTAAACTAGTTGAGGCCTTCTGCAGAGGCCAGTGCTTGGGCCATTGTTGTAGATTAATGATGGAAGAGTCAGCCCCAGTATCAATCAGCCCCTCCATCTCTATACCTTGAATTTTTATTTTGCACATAGGCTTCCGTGAACAATCCTGAACCCAGCAAGCCATAGGTCCCAAGCCAGTGGAACCAATTCCTCTATTGTTCCTATTCTGCGGCATACTCTTGAATGAGTTGTGGAAACTGGGAAGGAGAATCAGCTGAGCAATTCTATGTCCTTGGTTAACAGAGATAATGCCTCTAGGTGAACTAAGCATTATTTTTATTTCTCCTTGGTAATCGGAGTCAATAACACCTGGTGTTACTTGAAAACCTAATAGGCTTTTAGAACTTCTTCTGAGGATAAGTCCTACAGTCCCTGAGGGAAGAGGTCCCTTGACTCCCGTAGGAATCAGTTGAACCCCCATTTCAGGGGTTAGCACTATTCAGGCGGTGGAACAGAGGTCTAGTCCTGCACTTCCTCTTGTCCCTCTGACAAGGGAGTCAATGGGTAGGAGGGATTGTGAGGAGAAATCATCTGTATGGATGTTTGAGGATATTTCTTGTCTAATGCCTCATACATTTGTGGGCCCCGAGGCATTGGGCCCCGTGCCCTGATTTTTAAATTCCTGGACAAAACATTTCCATAGATGTCAACTTTAGAATGGCATTTATTGGCCCAATGATTTCCCTTTTTACACCTGGGGCAGCGGCCTGGGGCATGGTATGAGCTTGGTCTTATTTCTCTTTGGGGATATTGCCTAGAATATCCTGGTTGATTATAATAATTTTTGTCTGGAATATCCTGATTGATTATAATTTTTTTGTTGAGCCCTCTTTATGAAATTTTGAGGGGAAGAACCTTTCATTGCTGCTACAATCACATTGCCTGTGACAAAGGCATCATTAATATCTTTACATAATCTAATGTATATTGAAAGGTCTTTTTTATTTTTCCATCGTCTTATAGCATCTTGGCAATATTTGTTGGCATTTTCATATGCCAACTGGACGACTAAGGGCATTGCTTGATCCACATCTCCAAATATTCTGCCCGCAGTTCTTAAACGTCTGTCAGCAAAATCAGCATACGGCTCATTAGGCCCCTGTATTACTTTTGATAAGCTACCTTGCAAATCACCTGTTCCTGGTAAGTTCTTCCAGGCTTTAACAGCAGCATTGTTTATTTGTGCGTATACACCAGGATCATATTGCATTTGCATTTGTAGTTCAGCGAACTGTCCTTCACCTGATAGCATATCTACATTACGGTCTGAGAAGTCTGCAGTCGCATTTCTTTTAGCTGTTTCTACACAAAGTTCCTGGAATTGTGACCTCCAGATCAGGTATTGTCCCCCGCTCAATACTGCCTTGCATAACCCCTTCCAGTCTGAGGGGGTTAAAGTGAAAGTGTTAAGGGACTCCAGAATGCTCAATGTGAACGGAGCTTGAGGCCCATAGGTCATTATCGCCTCTTTGAAATTTTTTATTGTTTTAAAATCTAGGGATTGGTGATACCTTTGCCCATTTTCATTTTCAAATACTGGCAGGTCCCAATGTTCCTGTGGTTTTTGGTGTTTGAGGGCACGTAAGCACTCAGAAAGGCCGTTAATCTCTGCCTCAAGGGCACACATATGTTCAGAAATACCCCTCCTGGTTTCTGTAATGGATTCCACCCATGAGGGAGCAGAGGGCACCAGTGGTTCCTCTACTTGACGGTCCTTTCTGGTCTTAACTGACTTAGCGGAGGAGGCTGTGCTTTCATGGTTATTTGGCTCCTCCTCATTACTATCACTTTCACTGGTAGTAACATCCTGAGTTTCAGATTCTATTGAGAGCACATATTCCTCCGCTATTTCTAATAAATCTCTGATAGCTTTAGCAGCTCTTATTTTCATTATTTTTGAGTTAACACCAATATTATCCTTACTGGTCTTATCTGACTCAGCGGAGGCTATGCTTTCTTGATCACTTTCCTCCTCACTATAAACTGAGTCAGCAATGTCAAAAAAGGCTTTTATTACTCGGCTTTTTGTTATTTTCGCATCTACCTTTAAAGATTTCTCAGTTCTTACCTGCCAATTCCAAACTCCCCATATGGGCCACCACTTGTTGCTGCCTGCGGCTGCTGCTTGCAGCAACAACGCCACGGGAGAAAATTCGGAGGCAGGATGGAGATGAAAAAGTTCTTTTATTCTTCTCTCTCCGGCTCCAACAACTTCTCCAACTCCAACTCCAACCACCAACTAACTCACCCTCACCCGGTTAAATACTTTTTGCCTCAACAAGGACATGTGCTAACAGCTCGAGCTTACAGGTGCATCACACAGTGTTCACAGGCATAAAAAGATTCAGGTGAAAATACTTGAACACCTTAATGGCTCTCAGATAGCCGCCATCTTAGCTATCTCCTCAATTAGGGCTCTTACAAAAATACATTTAAATTCCAATTCCAGTATGAAGAGTTACAAAAATTTGTATATATAATTTATTGACAACAGGTTACTTTATCCAGCTATAAAGCATCAAATGACATGAATAAATACCAACCAAATTGGTTATTTCTATACAAATCAAAGACTATGCTACAGATAATTTTAGTTTGGAGAACACCAACTAGACAAAGTGGTCTCCTAAGCTTTACATTTCATTAAGTTTAATTTTTGAAGTACAATTTAAAATCCATATTGTATGGTAATAATAATCACAAATCTGCAAGGGTTAGCAAAAATCAAATGATACCTTCAAATCTCTTATACATTTAGGAAACAGTGTTAATGATCAGAAATTGACTTAGCTTAGTCAAAGCTAACAGATATAAGACAGGTCTTCAAATGACAGTGTGGCCCTTCTATGTCAGATAAAATGTATAAAAGAGAGAACTTATTGGTTATTTTGCCAGTAAATCTACATAAACTTTTATTCTATAAACTTTTACATAACACTTAGACAAGACTTAGATAGAAATAGTTTTCAGATTCATACTTATGCCTAGTCATACATATTTAGGGTGTTAACTATATTGTTATAACCTAAATAATAACTGTTTATTTAATCAGTTACAAAGCAATCATTTAAGACTTTAAAACAGTTACAAACCCTAATTCCTTTAAGACTTACTTTCCCTAAGTAATAAAACCTAACAAATATAAGAAAATAATCTTGATAGATAAGAGCAGAACAATGTTTCAGAGTGTGCTTCATATCAGTTCATTAAAGTTCAAATAACTTTGTGCTAATTTCAGCTAATTTAATCACAAACACAATCTTTTTGAGACTTACCTTTTGCAAACCTTCTGCAACTTA
This sequence comes from Tamias sibiricus, assembly GCA_025594165.1. Lineage (NCBI taxonomy): Eukaryota > Metazoa > Chordata > Mammalia > Rodentia > Sciuridae > Tamias > Tamias sibiricus. The sequence goes on along the minus strand of CM046662.1, from coordinate 49,877,917 downwards.
CTTGACCTCTTTCATCTGAAACTTAAGCACAAGAATGTTACTTTACCAGAAAAAACTATGATCTCATCCAGAAACATTTCTTTTCCCTTCTAATTTTCCAAACTAAAATAGTTTCATACATATAACTTTCTTTTATCTTTTTAAATTTCAGACCCTTCCTTAAATTCATATTCTGAAACAATTCTTATGAATGTTATTTGTGCATTTAATTTACACATCAAACTTTATCCCAGGAGAGGGTTGGACAATCCAGCATACACAAAAACTGTGCCTTAATCTTTTATTTATTTATTTATTTTTTAACCTAGGTTGCATTTAAGGGGTTGGAGCACAGAATATTTTTGAGTCTTACCTGTCTTCCTTATCATTATCATGATGCCATCAACTTTAAATGAGTTCCCCACTGCAATTGTACCCAAAGGCTCCTTTGGGGATTTTTTCTTATACTAGGCATATCAATATGCAATAGAGGAAGCCCTTTATACCCTTTTCTTTCAAGTTTCCTTTAAGATCCCTTTGCAGACGCTGCCTACAAAACACAGGTTGGCCTTAGTTTCTGTCTTTTTCTTTTCTGGGTGCAGTTATTTATTCTGCCAGTCTTCCCACACTAAATGTTTGATGGGATGCTATTAGAGCAAGACTGACTTTGCCCCAGTGATGCATATGCCCTGGACAAATGGGGTGTCCTCTCATATCTTAAAAGGGGAGACTATTCCTATTCCCAGGTCATAAACTAACCATGCTAAAACCTACTGCCACATTCTTTGTGGCCAGCAGCCTCCAACACCAGGGGGCTAGAAGGCAGGGCAGAGGTCATGTTCTCTTTGGCCATTTTTCTACAGCCCAGGCAGCTTTTCTGGGACTTTATTTTTCCATATTAAGGCAGGTGTCCTTGACCACAGTGAGATGATATGTGGATGCCTGGGGCCAGGCTGAGAAACAGTGCTGGGAGTGAGAATTTCATTAGAAAATTTTAATCATTTTAACCCTTTCTTCTGTTGTCCTGCTATTCTTGCACACTAGAGGAAGTATTTTTTGGCAGCTTCATCTTTGTTTCTGACAGTTAAGACCTCTTGTCATGCAACTGCATAAATGTCAGTATGTACAGAATCTTCCATATATTTTATCCCTGAAAGACAAACTTCAATGTCAAGATTGTATAATAATCCAGAAAAATAATTCAAAGGCAAGATTGTATTACAGTAAACTCTCTTTCTCTTAGACAGGCTTATACCTATAGGTGGCTCATTCAGCTAAGATTTCTCTGCTCAAGAGACTACCAGTAAGATCAACTCAGTGTGGCCTATGTCTTAAAGGGCCAGTAACAGATACAAAAAAACAAAGATTAAAGAGGATCACTGAAACCAGGGCTGACAAACAGGAATCTTTAAAACAGACAGAACTGCACATACAAATGTCTTCCACTTATTTTACCATTGACAGACCCACTCTAACTGCAAGATTGTTTTATAATCCAGAAAGCAATTGATAAACCAGATTGTTATAGTAAAACATCTTAGACAGGCTTATACCTATAGGTGGCCCTTCAATTACTTTACCTCTGACAGACCAACTCCAATTGCAAGATTGTACAGAGAGAGAGAGAGAGAGAGAGAGAGAGAGAGAGAGAGAGAGAACAAGTGAGATGCCCCAAACCATGGCCAACAGATAGGTTGGTCTTTAAATTGACCAGCCAAGATCTTTCCCAAGATCCTACCTATAGGATCAATGCAGTAGTACTGGTCATGTCTTAAAAAGGACAGTAACAGATATAAACAATACAAAAACACAGACAAACAGTGGGAATTCCCAAACCCAAGGCCAACAAAAAGATTGGAACCTAGAACAGACCAGAAGGGAGTAAATATCCCCACTTAACCATGACTCTTTCACTAGTAGTGCCACAGATGTACTCAAAAGAGGGACCAGATGTTCCCATGAAGAGACTGACTAGATGTGTGGAAGCAAGGGTCTCAGCATGCACAGAGGGGTGTCACAACTTTACTGAATTCTGTTTCCTTTTACTCAGACTGGACCATGATGGAGCAACCTGTACCATTCACGGAAAGAATGCAGGAGTTCCCAGAGGCAAAAGAAGCTTCAGAAGCTGCTGGGATGGTCCCTCAATCCCTTCCTTTACTCACAGTAATAGCTCCCTGGTTCAACCCCATACAAACCCATCTAAATCTCCTAACTCTCCTGCAGTTGTCTCTCAACAAGTTCACCAGCACCTTACATCTTCAGCATGGAAGTAGGGTTCCTTGGAGAGCCAGGCCTGCTCAAGAAATCTGGAGTGGAGACTGATCTCAGGTCCCATCTGGGGTGCCAAATTTGTTGCTGAAATCTCCATCCTTCTCCCCAATGCCAATCCAATAACAGGGATGTGGTTGTGAGCAAAAAGAAAAAGAAGTTTATTGCTTTGCTGGCAAAGGAGAAACACAGGGGACTTCTGTCCCGGAGGCTGTCATTCTCTTTATTGTGTCTTGATAGAGAACCAGCATAGCATATTTATCCACTTCAGATATTTTAAAGACCATTAGATTTTCAGAATCATTTTGTCTAAGATACAGGGCAGCTTGTACTACAGTGTAAAATGTTCCAAAATATTTTCTTATTCTCTATTTCATTCAAAAGGGTATGCTTAAGTCATGTCATAAATGATTCAAACAATATTTTTACATGCAGTATAAAGTGCCCCCAACAAACTGAATAAAGCCCACTTAATTCTATGATATTATCATAGTGGTAGGAGACATGGGTTGAACAATTTACTCCTTTTCTTAAATAAGAGATATTATGGCAATATCCAGTCAGGGGACCAACAAAAACTTCACTGATCAGGCCCATGAATCTTATAAGTATTTAATATCAGCCTATCATATCAGGACTAGGCATATAAATCACATGACATTTGTTGCTTACTACATTCAATTAACATGATACCATTATTTTAGTGGTTCCACCCAATGTAATATCAAGCCAGTCAAGCTTCCTGTAGACTACATAATGAAAGAGAGCATGAGAATGAATAAAGTTTTAAAAAAGGTCATTATCTACTGCCTTTAACCAGCAAACTGGTTTTGATTATCTGCACTGATGGGTAGGGAAATAAACATTTGACAAACAACAGAAGTTGTATTAAACTGCTCTAACAAGAATTCCACATCAAGCTTTGTTATTTCTCTTGAATCATGAGGGTTCTAGTTGATTATATTTATGTTAGTCCCCATCATTTACTCATAATATATGTGTTTTTCTTTTATGGGCCTAATACAATAACTGTTAAGGTGATTTGTTTGAGATGGTTGGTCCTACATCCTATAAAACTTTGATAGTGGCTCTTATCCGTGTAAGCATTCTTAAGATGCAGTTTGTTTTTTTTTTATTTACTCTTTTGTGCCCAGTACAGAAAACAGTTTTAGGAGTTTCCACATAATCTCACATATCACAATGGGTTATCACAACTCTGTGGGTTATCGATCCAATGCAAGAATTCCAATGCATTTATTCCAATTGGATGTGTAGGGTTTAGTATGTCATTCTAACATGAGTCTTCAGAACTGTTGGACCTATAGCAAAAGAGAAGTGAACAATCATTTCATTTATTACCTCTCCTCCATAATGCAGTACATGAAATGAAAAATCATTATGACCTCTTCAGTGCCATACTATCTATATTAACTCTATTTACAATATCCAACAGTTATATAAAGATATAGTTTATTCTAAACTATTATGTATTTTATGAAGAATTATAGGGGAAGTATTTGAAGTCTTCAAGCACAAAGAAATGAAGGAGATGGAATTGCTAATGATCCTAACTGGATCCTTGCTCATTGTACATGCAATTATCACTCTTTGCCCCATAAATATGTATAATTATTATCTTTTTCAATTAAAAAGAAACAGTGAAATGCAAAAATGTATTTTAAAATCTAGGTTTTACATTATTTTCAGTCAATTGTTGTCATGGTAGACTCCTACAAACTTCTTGGAAGAAAAATGAATTAGATTAGTATTTACTATCTATATTTCTAGTGACTTTGTAGGGTTCTTCTTCAAGGGGACACACTGTCACCTTCAATAAATGGATTTTGAGTACATGAACTAACATTTTGAAAAGTGAGTGTACAACTTATGTACTGAATTCATACTTATTATCCCTGGTGTTCCAGTTGTTTGGTTATACCTGATTATTTGGAAATCAGGTAGATCACCAGTTACCCTTAGGTGTCAGATTCTTCCATGAGGCTGGGAGTATAGTATTTCTGGTGCCTAGAAATCTGTCTCAGTAGACTTACCATACAGATGTTACCTGGAAATTTTCAAGAACTTAAGCCAGAGATTTTAATTATTTGTGAAATCTAGAGAAACTCATTTCTTTTCTGATGTTAGAAAACTTCCCTTTTTCTCCTGGTGCTTCTGCCTCTTAGAAGCAAAGCTATCAACCTCAAATTGCTATGAATTAATATTAATTAACTCACTTAGCAATAGCTCTTTAAGATCATTTGTTACTTTATCGTGTCATTCTTCTAATTGTATGGGATTGGACTTTTTTCCATCTGGGTTGCACCTTGCAGCTATTATTAGATTACCAGAAATAATTTATTTTATTTAACCTTTTATCTATGTCCTGAACTTGGAACCAGGTGACATAAACATCTGAATGTAAATGCAATAATAATTTGACACATCTCTAAGTAGCTAGAACAGAGGTAGGCATGTGGATAAGAGCATTATTTTACTTAGATAAGCAAGTTTCTAATAGATATTTCATTTTTAATAACTACACAATCTATGAAGGTGAAAAGGGGCCTTTGTTTGATGGTGTTAGCTCTAAATTAAAGGACAAACTCACTTATCATATACCTAGAAAAGTTCAAAACTTCTGAACAGGCTTTGATCTCTTTGTAGTATGGTGTTTCTGTCACTGCAAATAAAAATCTCACTGACTCCTGCTGAATTTTACTGAAATTGGGCTGAAAATATCACTTAGTTGTTCTATTGAAGTGATTCTATTCAATTCCTTTCTTAGCAGGGTCATTCTTCCCAACAGGTAAAAGTGAGAATGGAGAGTACTCAGACTGCTTGGTCCTAGTCCATTCACTTTTCTGTTCTCTTAATCCTCATTCCAGTAACTTCTTCACTTTAGAAGCATCAATCAGAGACGTGGAAACTGGTAAAAGCCATAGTCCTGAAATGAACCTTTCACTTTTTCTCCCAAATTCAACTTCCATCATTATCGTCTTGCTTTTTGGTTTATCTGTGAAACAAAGAAACTTTCATAGGCATCCACCTACAGCATTAGTTTGGGACTTACAATATTTTATTGTGTATAAAACTCACAAATTGTAAAATGTTAACCTAAAAGACCATGATATATAATCAGCCAAAGAGTCTCATAAGATGCAGTTTGACATTAATTCGAATATACTTCATCTTCAGGAAAGTCCCTTTACCTACTGGAACTCTTTATTTACTTATTTTTCTATTATCTTACTTGATTATTTTAAAGAACAAGTTAGTATCTCTTGAAGCCTTAATTTTATTTATTTTTTGGGGGTGGGTACCGGGGCTTGAACTCAGGGGTACTTGGCCACTGAGCCATATACCCAGCCTTATTTTGTATTTTATATAGGGACAGGGTCTCACTGAGTTGCTTAGCACCTCACATTCACTGAGGCATGCTTTGAACTGGCGATCCTCCTGCCTCAGCCTGCTGAGCCCTTGGGAATACAGGCATGCACTACCATGTCCAGCCTTAATTTTACTTTAAACTGAGCTGTATATTGTGATACTGAGAATTTTTTTTTATCAAGATCACTAAATTTCAAAATATTACAAAATGAAATTATAGACTTAGTTTCCATTAATGTTTATGTATTCTATGTATTCCATTAATGTTTCTATGTATTCTATGTGTTCCATTAATGTTTATGTATTTTACTTAATTTGACATTATTATTTATAATGATTGTCACTATGCATGAAAACTTGAAAACAATTTCTTTTTCTGTAAACTATAGTGATACCTACCTCCTAGGTATGCTGAGAAATTTAACATAAAATTGAGCACAGTAATGGCTTTTTAGAGGGTAATTGATTAAGGGTGTGTAGGATCACATGGCAGAAACAAGAATAGACTCTTTCCTAAGGACATACTTTGAATCCAGGCTCCAAGATTTCCCCAAAATGAAAGTCTAGCTCAAATTTTATAAAGAAAGACACAAAACACACACAAATGCTCACATACAAACATAAAAACGTGCACAAGACCTCATAAAAGACTGAAAACCAGTAAAAATCAATGACAAGAAGGAGACCCTCAAATAATTCAGGTATTGAAATTCACAATTTCCACTTCAAATAAAAAAATGGAAAATGCTTGTTTGAGTATCAAAAGTTTTAAGAAAGATATAAGAAAATTATTAAGAAGATTTTAACAATCAATTAATATGTTTAGAAATGAAATGTAAGCAACCAAAAATTTCAAAGTACAGGTTGAAAATTTCACCATCTCTCATTCTATACACAAATGAAATTAACTTGGATCACATTTATAAATATAAATTTAGAATCATTAAGATTTTTTAAGAAAAAAAATAAACACTACCTTGGAGGAGTCAAAGCTATTTTGGCAAAACAACAAGAACAATGACAAACAATAACCAAATAGTAAAAATATTCAAATTGGACTTCTTCAAAATTAAATACTGTGCTCACTAAAATATGTCACTCAGAAAATGAAAAATCAAGCCAAATATTATGAAACATTATTTGCAAAATATATGTATGATAAAAACTTGAATTCAGAAAACATAAAAATTCTTCACAATGATCATTAAGAAAATAAATCCAATTTTTAAATTAAGAAAAGCAATGAGACATTATAAACATGTATTTATAAGAACCCTAACCTGGGCTTGGGATATAGCTCAGTTGGTAGAGTGCTGTCCTCACATGCACAAGGCCCTGTGTTCAATCCCCAGCACCAACACACAAAAGAGAACCTTAACCTGAAAACAACTTCAGCATTTATTAATAGAAAAATAAATACACATATTTTGATACATTCATATGATAGAATACTACTAAGCAATAAAAAGAAAAAAAATTTATTGATACATACAACAATATGGACATAAGAATATATATATATATATATATATATATATATATATATATATGTACTACTACATTTATATGAAGTCCAAGACAAGCAAAACTAATCCATAGTGAAAGATGTCTCTGAGAGGTGCACTGAAGGAAGTAGGGCATGATGGAAGACTCTGGTGTGACAGATGTGTCCATGTGGATAGTATTACATGGACATACATAGTTGCAAAAACTCATCAAAAAGAAGACTTATATGTGCACTTTTTCTATGGAATTATATATCAATAAAAACAATATTTATAGCAACAATTCTACATCAATTTATTACTTTAAAAGCTTATATTACAGCAATGGTGAGGCACTTAGCAACTCAGTGAGATCCTGTCTCTAATAAAAACAAAAAAGGGCTGGGGATGTGACCCAGTGGTTGAGTGCTGCTGAGTTCAATCCCTGGTACCAAAAAAAAAAAAAAAAAAAAAAAAAGCTTATATTAGAAGGGAGGGGAGTAAAATCTGAAAATTAGGCAGTCAACTTCAGGAATTACAAAACTTATATAAGTAATTAATAACAGAATAAACTTAAATAGTAAATTATAGGAGCCAATATAAGGGAAAAGAAAACAAAAATACCCTTCATTAAGCAAAATGAATAAAATACAAATAACAGTGCAGGACTGAAAAAAAGAAGAAACAAATATTTGTGCAATTTACTTTAAAAATATTAAAAACAACTGGGCACTGTGGTACATTTCTATAATCTCAGAGACTCAAGAAACTGAGGCAGGAGTATTGAAAGTTTGAGGCCAATCCCATCAACTTAGCAAGACCTTGTCTTAAAAAAAAAAAAATGTTTAGTGATGACCTTCAGTGGTACAGCACTGCTGGGTTCAATTCCCAGTGCCAAAAAGTCCAAACAAACAAACAAAAAAAGAAATTAAAAAAAAGATAGAATTTATTTAAGAACTTTGCAACTTAAAAGAAATGGAATATTATGAAAATGCATAACTTTTTCAAAACAGTTGTTCAAATTTACGTGTTAATTATAGCATAAAACTTTGAGTCCTATTACTATAAATGAGATAAATTTAAAATGTTTTCCCACAAAGAAAACCTCAGGTCCAGATGTTTTCACATGCAAGTTCTATCAAACTTTTGGAGAATGATTCATTCTAACCTGTTACAAATTCTTCCAGAGAATAATATAAGAGATAACACTCTCCAACACATTTTACAAAGCTAATATAAACTTGATACACACTAGAGAATAAATATAGCATAAAAGATAATTACAGATTCTCATGCATGAACAAAGATGCAAAGGTCCTAACTAACTTACTACTAAATTGTATCCAGCAATGTCCAAAAAAATAACTCATGATGGTGAAGTTGGGGTTTGCCTAGATATAGAAGGTTTGTTTATATGATTCATTGACATTACAATTTTTATATTAAAAAACAATGTTGTATTTAGGAAATTAGAAGAATAAGTTACATTTCAGCAAATTTTTAAAAATGTTTTATTTGTTCTTTTTGGTTATACATGACAATAGAATGTAGTTTGACGTCATATATATGGAGTATAACTTCCCATTTTTTATTTTAAAATATTCTTTTAGATATTAATGGACCTTTGTTTGATTCATTTATTTATATGTGATGCTGAGGATCAAACCCAGGGCCTCACACATGCTAGGCAAGTGCTTTACCACTGAGCCACAACTCCAGCCCCCTACTTCCCATTCTTGTGGTTGTATGTAATGTGGAGTTACCCCGGTCATGTATTCATATATAAACATAGGAAATTTACATCTGATTCATTCTACTCTCTTTCCTATTCCCAACCCCCCTTCCATTCCATTCATACCCTTTGTCAGCAAAATATTCAGGTAAAAAATCAATTTAATGGTTGCATGCACCAAGAAGAAATATAAACAATTTAAAATTTAAACATTTAAAATAGAAACAAGAATTGCAAGAACAAATCTAACAAAAGCAAAACTTTTACATAGAACAATATATATATATATATATAGTTGTTTAAAAGTACTAGTAAATAGCAAGATAAATGGGGGAATATACACATTTGCAGAGGAAAAGCTATCATTCACCCTTACATTGAATTTAAATTGAATTTGAAGAGTCAATCAATCACAAAAGTTGCATAGAACTTGAAGACCTCAGACTATAATAATTAAACTATAGAATAATAAAGGACTGGGATTGGCTAAAATACTCAAGTAGATGAAAAATAGCATGGGGAGTTTTCCCTACCATAAAACAAAATTTATTAAAATCTACAGTCAATTAAATATTATTACATTCACTCATACAAAGACAAATTGAGCAATAAATCAGAATTGAGTCCAGAACTGACTCATGTGTAGATGGAAGTTGATTCATGGGGTGGCATGCTGAAGAGCGAACAAAGATGGATTATGTAATAAATGGTCCTGGGACTGATCATATGAAAATATAAAGTTGGTCTCAAATTTGTATAATTCATGATGTTCAGGTACATAAGAAAAAATATTATAATAAGAAAAGAATGTTCTGTCTGATGATAACCCATAACAAGGACGGGTATGGAGGGGAAGTATAAAAGTCATTAGACAAAGGGGAACAAAGGAAGGGAATGAGAATGAGACTAGGAAAGACAATAGAATTAATTGGACATAAATTTCCTGTGCTCATATATAAATACACAACCAGTATAACTCCACATCATGTTCAACCACAAGAATGAGATCAAAATTGTAATGGGGTGCACACCATGTATGTATAATATGTCAAAATACACCCTACTGTCATGTATATCTAAAATACATAAATAAAAAAAAGAATGCTGAAATATATGTAGACCATAAAGGAGGATATGTGTATAATCTCAAAATTCAGAAGAAACTTTTTGAAGAAGAATAAAAGACAAATTCTTTTACTTTTAAATAAAGAACTTTACCAAAGCAAATAATTAATAAATGGAAAGACATGCCACAAACTAGGAGGTATTTCTGTCAAATAAAAATAAGAAAAGATTATTTTTCTACAAAATATGAATTAATGTGATAACAATAATTATGAAATAAATACTAATTAATAGCAAAGCAAATTTAAAAAGCAAAAAATAATAATAGATATTTAAGACAATACCTTTCTGATCAATAAAATGAATCAATAAAAATTTAATGAACCTCAAATGCAAGTTATAGACACAATGAAATATTAGTTTGAATCTACCAGACTGGCAAAAGTTAAAATACATATTGAAATCAAGTGTCAATGATGTGGAAAAATGGAAAATTTTATATGTATTGTTGATGGGAATACAAATTATTTCAACCACTTTGGAAGATATTTGACATCATTTAGTAAGTTGTGACACATACTATGACCTAGAAATTTTACTTCTAGATGTATATTCTTCTATTAAAAATCAATTTGGTTGGTGCATTATAATTATACATAATAATGGAATCCACTGAACATACATTTACATAACACAGTTTGGTTGATTTCATTCTTGAGAATTTACTGCCAATACCCACCAAAAAAAAAGTGACATTATTTAATATAGCAAAAAAAAAAAAAAAAAAAAAAAAAAAAGAAAGAAAGAAAGAAAAAAAAGAAAAGAAAACCTGAAAATAACATACAGTTGTCCCTCAGTATTTGTGGAATTTGGTTTCAGGATTGTGCAGAGATATCAGAATATTCCAATGCATAAGTCCCTATAAAAAACATGGTGTAGTATTTGTATTTAACCTACACACATTTTCCCTATTCTTAATATCATTTCTAGATTATTTATAATGCCTAATCCAATGTAAATGCTATGTAAATGTTTGTTATACTTTGTCATTTAGGGAATAATGACAAGAAAAAAAGTCTGTATATGTTTAGTTCATACTCAGTGTTCTCCCAAATGTTTTTATTCTATGTTTAGTTGAATCCATGGATGTATAACTTGAGGGATAATGTCCTAGAGTGGATAAATATGTTAATATCCAATGAGATAAAAAACAACACTTGAAGTGGGTTAATTACAGCTGTGTCAAAGTGGATCAATCCTTTAATCATAATGTTGAGCAAGACACAAAAGTATATGTACATACAGTGTTATTCCACTATGTAAAGCATAAAACAAAATAATATGTTATTAGGAGTTCCACAGTTATGTATTGTAAGCCTACAAAGAATAGCAAAGAAATAAAAAATAAAATATTCAGATTAGTGGTTCTTTTAAGTGGCCAGAAAAGGAACTGGGGCTGGGAATGGGTACACAGAGGGCTTCAAGGATATTTGTAGTGGTTTATTTCTTAATCAGAGCAAAGAGTATATGATATTCATTTTTACTGGTGTTTTAAAAATACATATTATATTATGAATATTTATTATGTTTGTTTAATATAATACTTTTTCCTAAAGATAAAAAGAAATAATGATGTGATTTTTTTTCTCAAGGATGATAATGTTGTAGAATCATTCAATATAGTTTTACAAATATCATAAAAATGAGTCATTACTGGAAATTCTTAGTTATTACTGTAGATAAAAATACTTAGTGTTCCATCATAGCCTATAATAGGGTCAAGAAAACATTTTTTAACTTTCAAAACATGGGAAAAAATGACATGAAGACTTGGATAGTTTTTATCCCATTGCTATATTTTTGTCTTTGGCTCAAATGGCCACAGTCATAACAAAACAGACTGAATGGTTTGTCAGTTTTACTTGTTATTTAGAATGCCACGCTGGATCTGCAACCTTCTCTAGTTAAACCAAGCCAGGTGGCTACTCAGGGCTCTCTAATGGGCAATCTGCCCCCTGCTTGACAGCTGCCCTTCCCTAGTACCTGTGACTTCAGTCAGATTAGGAGTCTTTATAATTTCTCCAGACAAAAAAGCTACCTGAAAAAGAATAGGTAGTATGAAAGAACTGTGTCAGCAAAAGGCTATGCAGGGATCTCTGTGTTGTACCATAGACAATGAATGGAAAGGCATTTCCAAGAAAGATTTTCTAAGCCTTCAAATGGCTGTTCCATAACAACACAATCAGCCTTATATTGTCTGGCTGAAGAGAAACCACTATCATTAGCAGAAAAAAATTAATAGGGCTTATACTTTCTCTGTGTTAGAGATTCTCTTCCACCTAAAATTATCAATTTGTTTTTGGCCATTTGCAAATAGTTTCTCTGATTCAATTGCTCCTCTGGCTCTCTAAGTGGTGATTGCTATAATAGATAACTCCCTCCAAAGAGCCTGAACTAACTTCACTGGGGATCAATACTAAGTAAAATTAAAATTGAATTTATTTGGTGAGATTTAAATTGAACTGATGTCTATGAGGAAATTCATGTATTCCTACACAGTATGTCATACATATTGAGTATGTTGCTTTTAATTTTCCAACATTCTGCTATTTATAAAACATGTAGCTTACATAAAAACATTTACCTATGTTTTATACAAATTTAAAATACATCAAGAAGAATATGAAAAATAAACGTCAGAAAGAATAATATTATAAGAAGGGGACCAAGAAACAATACTGATATCTTTTCCATTAACTCTTAGAGAAGATACCCTCTTTCCCCAAGAATGAAAAAGCTTTTCAAACAGATCTCAAGATATCCCAAATCCTTATGAGGAAATATTGTATAATCATACGTCACTACATTTTTTTCTGAATTGTTGTGTGATTGTGGGCAAGACTCTTCTGATTTGTTGTGTGATTGTGGGCAAGCCCTCTTCTTGTCCTTGAACAGGGTCTAGAATTTATCAACATGGATATTTGACAGTTGAAAAACAGAACAAATTATTTTATAGTACTCTGTGGCACTCTTGATTTAAAGGGAAATCTTCTCAAAACTCTGTGGAGTCACAGGTCTTAGTCTCTCCTGTGGCTTCTATTATTCCTGATCCTACAGATTTAACCATCAGATTACCAAGTTGCTGATATCCTCAAAAATAGTAGGTATTTCATTCTCTGGAAACACAAATATTTAGTATAGATTTTTTGCAAAATCTTTCAAAAGATGAACCAGATGAAATTTTAAACATTGTTTTGAGGATTCTATAAAAGCACATACATGAACATAGTTTAAAAACAACTCTGTAATTCACATATATTTCTGTATTAATAAAAATTGTACAGCATCATTTTCCTGTATTTTTTTTTTAATTTTATTTTTTCATACTGAGGTTTTAACCCCAGGGTACTGTACAAATGAGCTGTATTCCCAGACCTTTTTATTTTTTGAGACAAAGTCTTGCTAAGTTGCTGAGGCTGACCTTGAACTTGTGATCCTCCTGCCTCAGCCTCCTGAGTCAATGGGATTACAAGCGTGAGCCACCATGCCTGTATTATTAAAAAAAAAAAAAAAAAAGTTTCCCTTTAAATTTACTTAATAGAGATTACTCAGAAAATATTTATGGAAATCTTACTCTGCAAATTAATCATTGTTATATTTCAAGGGAAAAAATAAATGTATTATTTCTAGCTTCAAGGAGCTTATAGATTCATGAAGAGGTCAAGCAATTGCAGTAAATTAATAATTTCATAAGTTTATGAAAGGTTTTATTCAAAACTCCATGGGAGCACAAATAGGGGGGAAAAGTCTTTCCAGGAGTGAAAAAAAAATTTAGGAATAGTTACAGAAACCTAAGTTTTTGAGTGTGTTATAAAAAAATAATAGGAAACCTGAGCATGATGGCACACATCTGTAATTCCAGTGACTTGGAAGGCTGAAACAAGAGGATTATAAATTTGAGTCCAGCCTTGGCAAGGAGACCCTGTCTCAAAATAAAAACTAGAAAAGGCTGGGGATGCACATCAGTGGCGGAGCACCCTAGGTACAATCCCTATTATAGTTAAAAAAAAAAAAAAAAAACTTAGACACTAGGAAATTGTAGGAGAATGGAGAGACAATCTCCAAAGAATATTTTTTAGTTGGGCTTGGTGGAACATACCTGTAATCCCAGAGACTGCAGAGGCTGGAGCAGGAGCTTGGTGAGACCATCTCAGCAACTTAGACTGTGTCTCAAAATAAGAAATAAAAAGGACTGTGGATGTGGCTTGGTAGTTAAGAGCCCCTGGGTTCCATCCCTAGTACAAATGAAAAAAGAAAGAATTTTCATTGTTTTGTTTTCTGTCATTTGCAAATAGATAAGCCAAGATACATACAAAATGAAAGAGTGGAAACTCCTTGAGGCTCTACCTAACACTTAATTTATAGGTAGTCACTGTCCCCACCGTGGGGCAAAGGATTTGCTCTCTTTCTGTACTTCTGACTTAAGGATGCGGAATTTCCACTCTAATTAGCTTTTGGAACTTTGTGATTGAAACCTAGTAAGGGTTCATAAATTGTTTGAATTTTTCGCTTTATATTATATCTACGTGGTAAAATACATTACATTTTATATCACCTAAAGTAAATAATTTGTAATGAGTAAGCCAGCTATCATTAAAATATAAAAGCTATTAGAAAACATTTATTATAATAACTAAAAGAGCAGAGTATGATATTTCATATTTAGTATATCAACTGCCTAAAAATATGCATGGAAACTAGATGGGAGAAATCACAAAATAATACTGGTTGCCTTGGGGAGGTAAGGTTATTTTTCCCCATACTTCTCTGTAAGCTGCCTGGTACCGAAAACCGGGAGGAAAAACTCTCGGAGGCAGAGTGAAGCTTTTACTACTTTTACTTCTACTTTCTTAGAGCTTAGAGAGGGAAAGAAAGATTTTTAGAGAGAAAGATTAAAGCGAGCTTTTCTTCTTGTCTTAAAAATTAGAGCTTCTTTCTTCTCTCTTCTTTCTTCCTTCTTCTTTCTTCTGTCTTCTGTCTTCCTCAGGAGCCTCGGCCTAACTCTGACCAGTCATTACTTCTTCTATCTGGTTTCTCTTCTGTCTTCTATCTGGTTTCTCTTCTGTAACCGCTCTGCCTACGTTCTGGCCGCTCTGATTCTTCTGACCGACCGAGTGACTGCCCGGCTGACTGAATTCTCCGTTCTCCTCACTCGGACCGCTTTCACCCGGTTATATACCTTCAGGTTTGCGGGTGCCTACAGGTGCGTCACATACATATCAGGTGGAACTTATGGCTTCCAGCTAGCTGCAACAGCCCTTCCTAATTAGGGCTCCTTCACTTCTCTGCACTTTATAATTTTTCTGCTAATAACAATTTATTTTAGAGTAATAAAAACTGTGTTTTAAACATATATCCTTTTCCATTCGACATCACTTCATTGTTTCTCTCATGAACATGGAAGCTGTTTTACATCTCCACTACATAGTAGTGGAATAATCCCAGTACCTGGCCTGTCCCCCACCCCCGCAAAAAAAAAAAAAAAAAAAAAAAAAAAAAAAAGACTTTCAGATTGTTACAGGCAGTGGTGTTTTAGATCATTTTACTTTCTCAGATTTGTGAACCAAATCAATGTTTCCTTGGCTAGTTTTGTTTTTTCTTCCTTCCATTGTGCACATGACACTTATTTCATCTTCAAAGTGCTTCATTTCCTAAATTGTTAGTTGTCTTTTATGGCTGTAATACTTAGACCCTGAGCTGACCTGAAACTTGTCCTAAATGAGGCCACCACATTCAGGAGACTGCTCTGCAAGTCCTTGAGTTAGAGCAGTCATCCAGCAAGCCTCTGGTCATGCTTCAGGGCATTGCCTTTCCTTAATCCCTCTCTCATTCTGCATCAGGTACCTGGATGCTGTTCTGCATCAGGTACCTGGATGCCCCCGTACTCTCCACACTTTGTTTTGTAGCTCCCTAGAGTCATTTCAATGAGGCTGACCTGGTATGGGAGAAGGTCTTACTTTCCCCATTTGATATTTGAGAACTTCCCTGTGGGCTAATTAATGGCCCACCAATGTAGCAGAAATTAGGAAGTAATACTAGGAGAGCCCTGCATCTCTGTGTATCTTCATGCCTTTTGTCGTATAAAACTAGATAATGCCTAGCAGTCTCTTCACAGGGACAGTGGTCTCTTACTTTTTAATTCTTTCCCTCTTCTGTGATGCCAACACCATGTAGTCAGTGTTTAGCTTTAGTGGCTGAATTCAGTAGCACCTGTTTTTATCTGCCATGAATGGAATTGTTTGGTTGCATGCAGGTCTTTAATATGGGCTAGCTCAGGCTGATGACTTTAGTCCCTAAAAGTAGAGATATATTTAAGGGTGGGACTTGGGGCAGGGGAGGAAAACTTCCAACTGGTGGTAAATCATGTAATTGCTATAGGAATCTTACTTCATAATATTGCTGCAGGAAAATAGGGCAGAGACAATTTGGGTCGCTGAGGAAGACAGAGAAGGTTCTTTCCTCAATCACACGGTACATTCTTAGCCCTCTCTGACCTCACAGTTTTTGAAGGTTAGGTGAGACAAGAGTCTAAGAGGGCAGGCTGACCAACCAGGATGCCTGGAAAAGGACTGTAAAGACATAATAACTTGAGCCACTTATAGTGGTTTCTCAGTCCTTCTTGCTTTCATGCTCTCTCTACCCCCTTTCCATATATATGTATATAATTATTTTACATAAAAATATATTTGTTTATATATTCAATATCAAAGAACTGTTTTTTGTAGACAGCAAACATCACACCAATAGAAGAGAGAAAGTAATGTTGTAATTTACTTTATATGAGTTTACCTGTCCAGGTAAACTCTCCTCCTATGCACACATAAGCTATAGGAGTTTCTCCAAGTTGACAGATAGGCAAAATTGAAGTGTCAACATATTTTGCAATTTTGGAAAACCAATGATAAGCGTAGATGGCAGGGTGGAGACCTTCACATCCGAGACATGTTGAAACAAGTGCTAGGGGATGGGAATAGAAACCTATGTACTGACTATTTTTGTTGGTTTTGCTTTTGTTTTTTATTTTGGTACTGGGGATTGAACCCAGGGGTACTTAACCACTGAGCCACATCCTCAGTCCTTTTTTATTTTTTATTTCAAGACCGGTTCTCACTAAGTTACTTAGGGTCTCACTAAATGGCTGAGGCTGGCTTTGAATTTGTGATCCTCCTGCTTCAGCCTCTGAGTTGCTGGGATTACAGGCATGTGCCACTGTGCCCAGCAAGTGTGACTGTTTAATGATATTTGTGTTGTTAGACATTTTTCATTTGAATAGAGCTGGGAATTTTCAGAACTGTAGTCTCGTTATTTCTCTCAATCAAAACATTTTCTGACTGTATATTTTCTAATTAATTTCAAAGTTTTATTTTTCTATGGGATGATTTGCAAATATATATGTATTTCTTAATCATTTCTTGACCTTTTAATTGATCACTGATGTAGATCTTAAGTGGGTAAGTCCTTTCAACACATTAGATTTATTAACTTCTTTGTTGCCTATAGATGGCTAGCATGCAGACAGCAGAATTCTGTTAGTTTAAAATCTTTTTTTATTTTTACCTTATTAATTATTGATACCATCAAACTACAGAAATAATTTTAAGTTTCAATATACTAGTCAGTGTTGAAACAGAGTACTCCAAAAGGAAAAACAGAGGTATTATTAAATTATTCATTGACACATCTCTTGCTGAGCAAAAGTAACAACACACTTAGTAAACGTAGCTGTTTTCAGAATTAAATAGGAATTATCTTGTAGAACTTTAATTTCAGTTATTTACTGGGACAGGTTTTGACTACAGGCCTAATTGCTGGGTAGTTTGATCTGAACTAATTCTTCAGAACCACTATCAGTAGAACTGCTGCTATCAAACAAATGCTCATATGAACTCACTATGGTATTTACTGACTGAGAAAGGGGTACCAGTGACAGATGGTTGCTCCCTGGCATTTGATGGTGACGAGAGACTCTATGATTGAACCCTTTTACTACCCAGGTGAACAAGCATGTGGGACAAGACATGCATAAAATTTGCACATACCATACAATTTGCAGACACCATACAATTTGCACACACACAGAAGCTGTCTGATCATAACCTCTTGGTTATATGTTCAAAATCAGTTGAATTGTAACAAATGTGAAATGCACCTCTGCTCGAAAGAAGTCGCCCCATGATTCACATCTCCATGTCTAAGAGGATTTCTCTCTCTTATTGATTGCAGAGATCCAGGGAATGGTTCGTTGTCTATATTCTCCTTTTGTTATATTTTAGGCAATTCCCTCTCTCTGCATGGGATGGAAAACTCTTAATATTTGCTAACAATTTATAAATTGGCTACTCAAAATGATAATTTTTTCTTAGTGTTCTATATTTCTATTTTATATTTCATATAAAAATGAAGAGTTGGTTTGTCTGCATAAGGTCTTGAGCTACTATATTTGGTTTCCATGTTTATTTAATTTAGAGAGGAATTCATGAAGGTCAAATGTTCTGGAAGAATTGAGGAAAGGGGAAATAAGAGAAACCACTGAGGATGATATGAGAAGCTAGAAAAGTAAAAAAAATTGATATTCTTAATATTTTAACATTTATCCTCCATGAACTAAATTGGAAATATGATTTAAAACAAGCATCCTTTCATACCCACAAAATACTGTAGCTGAAAGGGGTGATGCAGAGCATTGTATCACCTGAAATAGTTTTAAGACTATATATTAGCTTGTCACTTCAGCTGAGTGGGAAGATAACCATAACATAAAAGCTGTCTCTCTAGGATGTCACACTGTAATCACCATGAATCTTACTCTAAGACACTGTGTGATGGAAATCAGAACTTCTGAGTCATATGGCATTTGCTTGTCTCAGATTTTTTTAAGACAAACACATTTTTCATTATGTACTTAATGTAAGTTTGAAAATATTTGTTTTGTAAATGTGTCATTGATAATTCATCTCTTACAGGTTCAAACTGGAAAAAATACTTAAATATTCAGGTTCACTATTTGTTCTCTGGCACTACTTGACACTAAAGTATATTCTAAAGTTTTGGTTTTGTACTGCTTCATTTTGTTTTGAGGATAATGGAATAATTTGGGGGCAGAACTAGGTTAAGCAAAGGAGATTTAAGTTTATTGAAATCTTACTATGGTAGATGGTTCATGATCACTTTCTTATTTTATTTCAGTGCAAAGTGGTCTTATCCCTTGTTATACATGAAGGACATGACTGAATAAATAACTTGCCAAATGTTGCAGAATTGCAAAACAGAATCCCTGGCTCCATGCATGGGTCCTTTTAGTTTATCACATGCTGAGGTCTGCTGTGCTTCCTCTTCCACAGCCTACATCTCTTTCTATAATTCTTTCTATTTACTTATCTTTCTTCCTTTCTTTTTAAATCTATGTCTGAAAACAACCAAAACAAGCTCTTGGTTTTTGCTAATTCAGTGACTCAGTTGGAAAAGGAAAAATGTATCTGAGACTTGTTAATATTCTAACTGAAATAAATAACTGGTATGTTTGATGAAATGAATAACTGGAATGTTTGAATAATGCTGTTTTGTTTATGCTTTATGATTCACTAGGCTATTATTATTGTTTTATTACCATACAGTAGCTATGCTGAAATGTAATTAGCAATTCTAGTTACACTAATTATTCTAATCAGTAGTAATTATTAGTTGGTTGAGTTTTCATGCTATGTATGATCCAATGTTCTATTAAATTCTTTAGTACATAAATTCCATTTAATTTTGTTTGTAGTTTTAGGTAACGGGAAAAGTGCATATCTTGAATCATAAGTTCAGATTTTTAGTGGTGCTAGTTATTCAACTTTTCTGAACCTCAGTTTCTCCATCTGGAAAATTAGGGAATATTATTAATATCTATAAAAGAACAATTTTAAGAGGTAAAATCATGACTCTTTTAGAAACATAAAGTGAACATATGTCAAGGATTTTATGTACTCATTAATTATTGAGGAAACTATGAAGATGTTGACAAGTTCAAAGGAGAATTCTAAATACAAAACAGTAATCAGGAATGTTGAAATTATTATACAACTAGATGCACTACAAATAGATACAATACTGACTTACAAATAGCTGCAACATTGGGTTTTCCCACAGGTGAAAGGGAAGTCATTTGTCCTTCTTTAGGAAGGATTCATTTATCTGTGCTTAAGAGTCATTTCTATTTCATTCAGTTATTTACAATTTACAGAAAAACTTGAAATCAATGAAAAGCACAGATCTAATAGAATTAGGTAACTAGAAAGTGTACACTAGAAAATGCCTAGTTCTTTCCTTTAGGGCTCCCACTAATCTTATTTGGTCCATTTCAAAGTCATCCACACTGTTTTCCTAAATACCCAATTTGGGAGCTTATTGAGAAATTTATAGGGAAATCACATGATATAAACACACACATACACACACACATGTGGAGAGAGAGAAAGAATGAGAGGAAGAAAGAAAGAAAGAAAGAGAAAGAAGGAAGGAAGGAGAGAAGGAAGGAAGGAAGGGAGGGAGGAAGGAAGGAAGGAAGGAGGGAAGGAAGGAAGGAAAGAAATATAGATGAGTAGATTTGGGATCTTTGAGAGTACATCTTTCTATAACTACCATGATAATTAACATATGAAATAAAAGTTTATATCAATTCAATGAGATCTCTGATATTATAATTCAGTCTCTTTGCTTATTGAATGTAAAAGTTTTGGCTCAAAGTTGACCTTGGCTTTATGAATCAACCTATATCAGAGAGCATAGCCAGTGACCCATTGGTGCCATTGCTCTGTTTGATAAACATTCACCAAAGATGTTAAATCTCATAAAATTTTGACAACTTTGTCTTTTGCATGAATGAATTGACAACTTAAATTTATCAGGCTTATGGAATTTTTTAATCAGCAAGAATTTTCTTCTTTTTGACTATGAATCAGAATAGTAAAAGAGAAACAGAAATGTCTCAAAATAAAAGCTTATACTTCACTGATCATAAACACATAAGTTATAAGGTATGGCACAGCTATCACAATAGGTCTCTCTCCTAAAATTAAAACATGATTTGGCATGGATGAGGAACTCAGGAAGGAAAGCAGGGAGCAAAATAAAGGCTCTGGGCTAAGACTAACTATTTGTGAGGAAGAAGGAGTCTGATTGCATCATTTAATTCTGATTTGGGCTGGATAACTTCTGTGTAATATCCAGACCCATTCCTCTGATCTCCTCTACTCTCTTTGGAGTCCTGAGGGGCTGATTCCCAAGAACTACAATACATTAGTTGTACATCCCTTTGCCCTCTAGCTGGCTTCTTGGATCTGGTCACTTGTGTATAGAAATACTTCCTTGTCTTTCTGTGCTGTGGTTCTGTGTATCCATATGATGATCAGATCAACATGGTGATACAGTCTTCTCCTTGCTCCTCTACAGATCCATTTGTGATAATGGCTGCTAACCATTAACAGTCCCAGGTCCTTCCACATCTCTTATTGTTCCTCATGACTCGGAAAATAGTTCTAATTTCCAACTGTCTTTTTAATCCCACTTGAGTATGTTTCCTGTTTATTCCCAGGACTCCGATAAATTCAAGTAAAAACATGATACCAAGAATCTATTATTGAGAAATAACACATGCTTGATATTTATATAGTTTATATATTAGTCATTTAATTTCTAAAACTATGAGATGCATATACTTCAATTTATATCTAATGGATAAAGAAACTGAGGCAACACAAACTTCAATGGTTCCCCGGAAGCATATCTGACTTCCTTTTAAAAAGTCGTATTGTTAATGAGCATGCTATATCTAATAATTAGCATAAGGTTTAGACTACCTTTTAAAAGTACAGTTTCTTTTTCTTTGCATGATATATTTTCTCTCCTAAATTTTCCTGCTCTCCTATCATAAATTATTTTACATTTCTTGAAAGAGGGTCAAGTTTTTGCTGTACTACCTGTCTTTGATTGCATAAATCATCTCATTTCATCCTACTTACGATGTTTCAAGTTGCAGAACCCATAACATTATCACATTTATTACTAGCTAAGAGAGCATTAATCATAGATAGTCATAAAGCCTAGAGAAATTAACTACACAGTTTGCTGGAAATTACGTAATCATGTAGAATCTTGAAAATGTCAGATTACAAAAGTGCTCCTTTTTTGTTAATAGAAATCGATAAAATTGTGTTAGAGAATGTAGAACAAACAAAATTAACATTATTCTTTAAAACTAATCTCACTCAATCACATAGTGAAGATATGTGCCAGGCCCTGCTCTAGGCAATTTATATATGTCACCTTAAGTTTTCTAATGACACTGACAGCTATGTATAATACCATATGTTTCTTGTCAGTGGAAACTGAGTTTTCCTAACATTGTCAAGATCACCTTGCTATTAAGAAGCAGAACTAGAATTTGGACGGTGGTCCTTCTGACACCAAATCCTACTGTATCCCATTTGTAAAAGAAAATCATAAAACTCCAATTAGTAGGTCACTCCAATTGCATTTCAATTGTTGAGTGCTAATGTTTGACTTTGATTTGTTTGAAATGTTTGTCCCTCAGGCATAGGCCAGTCCTAGTCAACATCCTTTTGTGACCTTTGGTGTTGAGTGCTCTGCCCCAGAGAGGGCTTATAAAAACCTGCAGTCTTGATGATCAGCAGGAAGTGAACTTTTAGTTGGCCCTCCCAACATTAATAATAAGAGACCTGTGCTTAGGATTGAAAATAAAAAATGCACTGGCATTGAATGTAGCTCTATGTTTATTATGTAGAACCTCAAATGTCCTTTCATCTCAATCGTTTGAAGTACAAGGCTGGCTGGTGGCGGTTTACCACAGCGTGGCTGTTGGGGGCTGTCAAATCAGCTGGAGTAAAGCCATGCATCTACCTTTTCCTCAGTAACATGTAAGCAAATTATAGTGTACTTATTAGATTTTCTTTCATATTTTTTATTTCATAATTAAAATCATGCCTTTGTGTCTACTATAAAGATTCCCTGCTTCATGTTTTGAAATGAATTTTCAAATACCAACCTTCATGTCTATGACCACTAGCAAATAAATTACCAAAGAAGTGCCCTTAGGGAGGTATTTGCAAGGGCAGAGGATAATTCACAGTCTTTATTTTAAAGCAATACCCGATAAGACTGCTTCTAGATTGTGTGGTATTTCTATACTTAATGTTTTGGCTGTTCTTTTTATTTTCTTAACTTGGTTTCATCATATTCATCAAATGTGGATGAATTCTTAAATTCTGTTCCTGTCTCTCTGCTCTTCTTTTCGCATCTCTTCCTCATTCGTCTTCTCTATGTCTACTTTAACTGAGATATCCATCACCTTCTAATTGAAACCACACCCAGTATGTAATATAAGGAAAACCTTCTTTTTCTTATTTTGAATATCACATAGGAATGCAAGCCCTAATTGCCAGATCAGGATAATAAGTATATGACCTAGTCTATTGTATCTTCTACATGGTCTTCTTAGGTCCATCCTTTAATCATGACAATCACTGTTTCCCTCATTTGTATTCTTACACTATTTTATGCATGTTCCTATATAGCAATTGCCATATGCCTTATGATGGCAAAGGTAGGAGTAGGAGTGGGGAGCCATTGAAAGGCTTTTTCCCAACACAGTGAGCTCTTCAAAAGTAAGCCATGTCTTACTTATTGATGCTTCTCTGGTATCAAGCATGGTACATGGCATACAGTAGATTATTGAGTAAAGAATCAAAAATGTTTATTTAATTGAATCTACAAATGATAAATTTGATTGAATTTTCCTATCAGAAGTAT
The DNA here is from genome assembly GCA_025594165.1 of Tamias sibiricus. Lineage (NCBI taxonomy): Eukaryota > Metazoa > Chordata > Mammalia > Rodentia > Sciuridae > Tamias > Tamias sibiricus. Next base: position 49,854,133 of record CM046662.1, on the reverse strand, counting down.
TATCCTAGGACAGCTGTCTAGACTTTCTTTGTTATTTCTGTGTTCTATGCACAGGAAACTACTAAGGATATAAAGATGGCAGTGCCAAGGCTGGGAAGAATCTTTGATGTTACGTTTGCTGATACACTTAAGAGCACTGGAGAGATTAATTAGGTAGTGTTCTATTAAATATTCTAAAGTATTACAGGCATTGAAGTTATTAGGTATGAGGTGTGGTGTTTACTAATGGAAAAGGAAGTCGAGATGTATTGATAAGGGCAGTTGAGTCAAGGGAAGAAAAAAATGTTAAAAATAAGAAAAATGAAAGTTGATGATAAGATTTGAGGCAAAAGAAATGAGACATAGGAAGTTAAAGCTCTCTCTGGGATGGGGTCTGAGCCTTTGAAGTTTGACTGCAGATGGAACCAACTGTTGGCAAAGTTCAAAGGATGAACTTTTGGACCTTCTCAAGACACCTAAGAACTGGCGTACATGGGTTGCAACTCTTGAGAGAAGTTTGGAGACTGAAATTAATTTGAATTCCTTTCTTTCAACTGTTTTCTATTTCTTGAGAGAATAAATAACTTTCAGCTTCACACTTAAATGTTTATTCTAAATACCAAGGTTGTAAGAGAAGAAAAACTCTATATGATTTCTATACTCAGAGACGCTAGAAGAGAGCATTTTGTGATATTTCAGGGAATTTAGAAACTTTTGATTTCATGAAATGGAATTGATAATCTTTAAAAAAATTCTTCACGAAATCTTTTCTAACAATCTTTGTCCTTATAGAAACTCCAGGGACAAAAATAGTTTAAAAGGATAATTGAACACAATTCTATAGAGTGAGTTGAAGGCATTCATTCTTCAAAGTATTGTATAACTTTTAAGGATTTGTTTAAAAATTGTTTAAATACTGTGACATGAATAAAATGGGGTCAAAGTATATTATTCACTCTACAACTTAGATTTCAAAGAAAATGCAATTTTGTTTATAACAAATCTGGTATTCCTTTGGGGATCATTTGTTGGGATTAGGAAAAATAAATTAGTGAACTAATTAAGTATAAAATTTAGTTTATAGCAAATACGATTGAAAAAACTGTTGAATTGGCTTTCACCTGGTACCCAGATTGCTGTCCTAATTTCTCACTACTCTCCCAAAGACAGTTTTGATGTCATAGGAGAGTACAGGGGAAAGGACATAGCATAAAGTGTTTTATCATTCAGTGGAGGATTGGCTTCCTAGGAGATAGGATGAGCTTCATGGGTATGTTGTCATATGAGGCCTGTGATCAGAAGGTGTCTATACTTGGCTAAATGCTCCACTGTTGCCAACAGTATTTCTTAATAATTTTAACTTTGAACTTGTGTTTTGTAAGTAAATTTTGATGGGATGGGATAATGGCACATGTATGAGCAAAGGAGATGCATATACTATGCATATCTTCTCTGTTCCTTGCTACCTTAATCAAATATATCATCTGCAGTATCCAGTGGATTCAAATATTGATTTTGTACACTGTGTCATAATTTAGCACAAACTTAGCAATTTAAAGCAAGGTACATTTATTACCTAACAGTTTCTGAAGGTTGGGAGTCTGGGCATTGCTTAAATGCATTCCATGCTGGTGGGTTCACATGACTAAGTTCAAGGTCAGCTGGGCTGCATTCTTATTTGGAGGCTTCAAAAGAGAAGGATCCACTTACAAACTCCCTGCAATCACTGGCAGTAGAGTTCATGGCATCTTGCTTCTCCAATGAGGGAAGAGTGGATGGAGAAATGAGGGAAAAGAGAGTTTCTGCTCTTGCTTGGAATTTCCAACTTCTAGTTCACCCTTTAAAGGGTTCTTCTGTTTATATCATGCCCACTCCCCCAGGATAATCAACCTTTTGATAAACTTAAGTCAGCTGGTTTCAGAACATTAACGACACCTGTAAAATTCTCTTCATTTTGACATATAACATAACACAGTCATGGGAGTGACATCCCATTATATTCATGCATGTATATTCATGAATATTATACAGGGTAAGCATAGTAGGGCAAAAAGCTTAGAATTCTACAAGGATTCTATTTACCATAATTCATGATATGTGGAAGTTCATTAACACTCAAAACGAATACATGGTAAACATGAGACAAATGAGAAATCGGGGAGGCTAACAGCCCAAAAGGCTTTACTTTTAAATGTGGAAATAAGTCAAAGGACTCTAAAAAAACCAAATGACTGTAGGACTCTATAATGTCATTTCTTTCTTTCCTGCATTAGCCAATCAGTTATGCTGAAAATTATGAGGGAGAAAGAAGGAAACACACCAATTCCAACTCAGTTTCTTTTTAGTCTTCCCTTGCCAATAAACCAAAGGTAAAGAATATTGGTTGAATATGCACCTATCAAGAAGTGAAACAAAAAACACTTGTGCTAGTGTTTTCCACTGTTCTAGTAAAAAAAAAAAATAATAATATATATTTATATATGAGCTACAACAAATGAATCCTGAAATTCCACCAGTTGAATGTTCTCATATTTGCATTTAAAAAAGAAATCAAACAACACAACAAAGAATGTAGAATAATATTACATAGCCACTTAAAAGAACAAAAGAACTGGAGAGACAGAATATGGAAAGAAGAATAAGCTTCACATTTTAGTACTTTTAAGTGACACTTTTTGCCCTGTGTTTTGATACCCACATTTTCATTTTGCACTAGGCTGTTCAAAATATATAGCCAGTCCTGAAAGAGTTTGGTTGCAAGGAGCTCTTCTATCTTCCAGAAACACCTGTGACTTATAGACTCTTATTCTATTTTCTTCACTTGAGTCACATTCTGAGTGGGATTCTCCAGTTGATTTGGCTTTAACTCTGCCTATTCTGGTGCTATAGACTCTCTCTCTCACTCTCTGTCTCTCTCTCTCTGTCTCTCTCTCTCTCTCTCTCTCTCTCTCTTTCTCTCTCTCTCTCTCTCTCTCTCTCTCTCTCTCTCTCTCTTTTTTTCATTTTCAATGAATCTTATTCAAGAATCCCAGAGAAGTTTAGAAATATCTGAATGAAGTTTATTTTTCTGAATTTGTAATTTATCTCTAACAAAGCTGGATAAAGTTGTTTATGGAAAGAAAATAAATAATGTTTCCATGAAATTAAATTGTTAATCTCTAGCAATACTTTTTTTTTTTTTCTAGGCCACAGTAACCCTTTAAATACCTCCAGAATGTCTTGACCCAGGAACAATAATCTCTTTGGACCAGCCAGCAATCCTGTCAGAGAAGTGTTCTGCAACTTCTCTGAATTTGTATCTTTTATCTATTGCCTAGAGATTTTCCCTGGTTTGATGTTGGCTTCTTTCCTTGTCACTCTGGCTTCCTGGTTTATTCTCTCTTGGCTCTATGAAGACTAGTGCTTCTTATCTGTCAAACTCTACTTTGGACCTGTGTGTAAGTTCTTTTTTTCTAATTTTTAAAATTTAATTTAATTTGTTATACATGCTTTTAGAGTGCAATTCCTTTCATATTACATATAAAGAGCACAGTTTTCCACGTCACTGGTTTTACACAAAGTATTTTCATACAATTTGAGTTTTTATACATGCACGTAGCATATTGAGATCAAACTCCTTCTGCCATTGTTTCTATTCCTTTGCCCCTTTCCCTCCCCTTCCCCCCTTTTTTCTATTTAACATTCCTTCATTCCTCTCATCTCCCCTCCCTTGCCATTATAATTCAGTATCATCATAGCAAAGAATCAATCGACCTTTGGTTTTCTGGGATTGGCTGACTTTCACTTAGCATTATTTTCTCCAACTCCATCTATTTACCTGCAAATGCCAAATTTTATTCTTTTTAATGCTGAGTAGTGTTCCATTGTGTATATATACCAAAGTTTCCCTATCCATTCATCTATTGATGGGCATCAGGGTTGTTTCAACAATATAGCTATTGTGAATTATGCTGCTATAAACATTGATGTGGCTGTGTCCCTGTAGTATGCTATTTTTAAGTCCTTTGGGTATAGACTGAGGAATGGGATAGCTGGGTCAAACGGTGGTTCCATTCCAAGTTTTCCTAGGAATCTCTGTACTGCTTTCCAAATTGGCTTCACCAATTTGCAGCTCCACCAGCAATGTAAGAGTGTGCCCTTTTCCCCACATCATCACCAGCATTTATTGTTGTTTGTGTTTTTGATAGCTGCTATTCTGACTGGCATGAGATGAAATCTTAGAATAGTTTTGATTTGCATTTCTCTAATTGCTAGAGATGTTGAACATTTTTTCATATATTTGTTGATTGATTGTATATCTTCTTCTGAGAAGTGTCTGTTCCTTAGCCCATTTATTGATACATTTTTTTGGTGTAAAGCTTTTTGAGAGCTTTATATATCCTTGAAGTTAATGTTCTGTCTGATGTGCTTGTGGTAAAGATTTGCTCCCATTCTATAGGTTCTCTGTTCACCTCACTGATTGTTTCTTTTGCAGAGAAGAAGCTTTTTAGTTTGAATCCATCCCATTTATTAAGACTCTTTTGAGATTATGCCGTGTCTCTTCTCAGATTTCATTCATCTCTCTCTGCCTTTATTGTCAACATCATCTGCTGATCACTTCCTTTTGAGATTCCTTCGCTATAGCATAGTTATATAGCTTTCCTCTATGGCTTTTATATTTAAATATATACATATATAACACAAATAACATTCTTTTAAAATTTAACTGGAGTTTTTGTGGATTTCATTGAATTTATGCATTAATTTGGAGTTAACTGAATTTTTGAAAGAGTCACAAAACATTGAGTTTTCTCCATTCATTCCAACAATTTTCTGGGCACAGTTTCCTGTTAATCCTGCTTAAAGTATTATCATTTCTACATGTTAGGGTTTGGTAATAATAGTGAAATCTATCCTTAAGAATAATGGAAGATTTTCATTTTCTTTAGTTAGTAGCCTGCGTGTAAAAATTGCTTTCAATGTCTGAATTTTTATAAATTGTATAAATCTTTGGTTTATTAAATTCACAGACATTCATAGGATTGATTTGAGTTGTCTGTAAAATCTTTGGTTATACTTCAATTTTCACGTACTCATTTAGTTTAAATGACAGAGACAATCATGTTCTTAACACAACAAAATTAAGAATGTATGTGAATATTTAATTTTAAGTCTATAGTTAATTGTCAGGAGTAAAGAGGGACTTAATTATTTCTGTGAGGATAAGCATTCATACTTACTCAAGACATGATGGGACTTCCAAATAGTTTTGTTAATGTTTTAGGAATAAATGTATTTACTTGGATCTATATTGTATTTGTCTAACTTAAACTTTATCTTTGATACAGATTTTATTGATTTATTAACAGTTCTCTGTTATTAAGGAATTTAAAAGTTGGTAGCTATTTAAAAGCAGAAACTTTAAATAAACATACACTTTAAACATTACATAGAGCATTTTTCTCCTTAGGAAATTAACAGTCAAGGGAAGGATAAAAAAAATTCTCATCTTGAGAATCAACTGATTTGAAAAGCTGATTAATGTTGCTATTACACATTCTGTATAAGAAATATTTTCAGACTTCATCAAATGTCAAAATAAGGAGGTGCTGGTCTTTAATCACCTACCACACATATAGGATGCCATAGCAGCAAGAAATGAACTGTCATCAGTTAGTGCAATAGACCATATTATCTCAAAATACATCTTGCAATGTGAATTATAAGTAGTGTATGGTGTAGTTTCTAATTTTGTGCAGTCAAGCTTCACAAAATGTATTGTTTTGTGAATTGTCTTGCTATGAGGTCAGCGTCCTTAATTGCTGTTGCCCTACAGAAACCTCCCATTAGTGTCTGCAATTTATTTTTGTCATTTGTCCAGTGACTTTGAAAGGTAGTCATCGCTGGACATATAACAAGTGGCCAAGCATTAATGTCATTATTTTATGTTAACTTAATCCTCTAGTTTTCCATCTATTTTTCCTACCCTGAGGAAAGCAGGGTAGGAAACAATTTTGAATAATTTTTTGCCATTAAATTATAGATTTGAGGGGCTGAGGTTGTGGTTTAGAGGTAGAGTGCTCACCTAGCATGTGTGAGGCACTGGGTTCGATCCTCAGCACCACATAAAAATAAAATGAAGATATTATGTCCATATATGACTAAAAAATAAATATTAAGAAAATTATGGATTTGAGGTCTAACCTACACAAAGCAAAACATTGGATTAAATAAATAAATACTCAGATTCTTTAGTTTTGTAATGTATGCTACAGAATTAAGGGAGGACTTTATTATCTTCCAACAGTTTCTTCTGAACTATGGCTTTCTTCAAGTTCATTCCATAATTGAAAGGATTATCTTGAAGTTCCTTTAGAATTGAGGCATGTTGAGGATATTTCTGTTTCAAGACCATGGTGCTCTAACAAATTTCTCTGCTTCTCATGAAATCCCATTGAATGAATGGCACTGATAATTCTAGACAACAGGATGTATCAATTATGAATAGTTTTGTGGGTTTCAAGAGGGTTTTTGCTCATATGGAGCTGGTCAGTTTCTGAAAGGGTAAGGAAATTGTGGTATTTGTGTTCAGATCTAATCTTTTCCTGCATAGCTTTCATAGGTATTGGCTATTTGGCCTATGATAAGTTAGTAATAATGCCTGCTTCTTTGCTATCCTCCAGAATTTATAATGGTATTAGTGACATGGTTTTCTATTTCACTTTATCAGGATTCATTAAAAAAAAAAAAACTAAAACCTGGGCTGGGAATATAGCTCAGTTGGTGTAAGCTGCCTGTCATGGCCAGCCACAGCGCCGCGGGAGGAAAACTCGGAGGCAGAGTAAAGCTATTACTACTTTTACTTCTACTTTCTTAGAGAGATCTTAGAGAGAGAAAGAAAGATTTTTAGAGAGAAAGATTAGAGAGAGCTTTCTTCTTTCTTCTTTTCTTCTTAACTTAGAGAGAGAGAAAGAAAGATAGAGAGAGCTTAGCTTAGAGAAAGATTATTTTTTAGAGCTTCTTTCTTCTTTCTTCTTTCTTCCTCGGGAGCCTCGGCCTAACTCTGACCAGCCCTCAGGAGCCTCGGCCTAACTCTGACCAGCCATTACTTCTTCTATCTGGTTTCTCTTCTGTAACCGCTCTGCCTACGTTCTGGCCGCTCTGATTCTCCGACCCGAACTCTTCTTCTGACTGAGCGAGCGACTGCACGACTGACTGAATGACTTCATTCTTCATTCTCCTAACTCCGACCGCTTTCACCCGGTTGTATACCTTTAGCTTTGCAGGTGCCTCACGTGCATTTACAGGTGTGTCACATACATATCAGGTGGAACTTATGGCTTCCAGCTAGTCGCAATAGCCCTTCCTAATTGGGGCTCCTTCAAGTTGGTAGAGCGCTTGCCTCACGTGCACAAGGACCTGGGTTCAATCTCCAACACCAAAAAACAAAATGAAACAAAACAATAAACACCTAAAACCTTTTGTTAAGAGAGTGAAAGACCCAGAGGCTCAGGAGGATCACAAGTTCAAATCCAGCCTCAGCAATGACAATGTGCTAAGCAATTCAGTGAGACCCTGTCTCTAAATAAAACACAAAATAGGGTGGGGGCTGTGGCTCAGTGGTTGAGTGCTCCTGAGTTCAATCCCCAGTACTCCCCCCCACCAAAAGAGAGAGAGAACAAAGAAACCAAGAAATAAACCAAAACCTTTCTTCATTCTACATTGAATAACACATAAAATAAGGAATACTCTCCTAGACACAAGAATGATACAATACACAGTTCCTGGTCCTTTGCAATCAAAGAGAAACATTAGGGGCATTTTTATTTTTTTTTTTTATTGATTTCTTTTTTATAAGTGAGCCCACTTCCTCAACATAATGACAGTCCATCATGAGGAATGCAAATTTTTTCAGAAGTAGTTGGTTAGATTAGAGGACATTACAACATTTGAAGATATTTGTTGGACTTCAACATCCTCATGAGTTTGAACCAGAGATAGAATGTGAGTATGCTGATATTTGGTCATTAGTTTTAAAAATGTTTCCATTTAAATATCTTCGGTTGGCGAATGCACTCCCTACTCTACCAAATTTACCTCTACCAGCTCTCTATTGTACTTCTTGATTTTTAATTCCCGTGGTGTCCTATAGTATTCTAGGCTCTTTTAGTTGACAATGAAAATTACAGAATTATAGATTTTCCTGCTTGAGAGTTACCAATATTATTGTAATTAAAAAGTAAAGATAGAAGGGAGCAAATGATGTTCTTGAAAACCAAATTTCAATGTGGCTGCATCAGCAGGTTATAGAATATTCATTCTGATTAGGCATTGCATTCATTTTGATGATTGGTTCCCACCATATTTTGAGTGTCAATCGTGACTAATATAATCCCCAAGATGGTTGGTGTCGTTTGTGTGTGTGTGTGTGTGTGTGTGTGTGTGTGTGCACGCGCGTGCACGCGCAGGGAGGTATCTGTGGTGGTTGTGTGGTATGTACCATTTCCATCCATTGCATGCTTCCTATCCACCATGAGACAAGCCTTTCAACATTAGTAGGTTCCATGTTTAACTTTGACTACTTCCTGTGGGAGAAAATGACTTTTTGTTCAAGGATGACAAGAGATCAATTAAGGAGAAAGAAGAATATTAATCCAAGACAGAAAAGTCCCACCTTTATTGAACACTGGTGAACAAGACACTGGTCAATGAATTATAACCTCATTTTAAAAATCATTCACCCATTTAATAATTAATTCTGATGACATCTTACATAACCATCAGAGGCTTTCCCTGTGAAGTACATGGAAGTAATTTAACCTTTACTTTAAGTTTGACATCTATCTTTGGCTCCTATAAAAGAACACATTATAGTGAAAGCAACAGGGTACGTGATCACTCACATTCTGTGAAAATGCAAGCAAGATTAATAATGCTATTGTGTAATGAAATAATAACACAAAACACTGTGTCCTCTACTCTTGAAAGAGCTATTTATTCCTGTGGATTTACAAATACTTCATTCTCATTTTTGAGATTAGAAAAAGTACTAAATTCTCATTTGACTATGATTACTAACTTTACTAAAAGTAGAAGGAAGGGATTCATAAAACTTCTGTTATTGAGAAAAGTTTGTGATTAGAGTTGTTCCTTTACCTGGTCAGCTTTTGTGAATAAATTGTGAAAATTGAGAGCTTCATTCTCATAACATGGAATCCATCCATAAGTAGCAATCAGGAGCTGATCCAAGGGAATGTCCAGACAAGCTTCACTATATATAGTAATAGTTATTGTTGCCTTTATAGTTAGTCTCCATTGCTTAGAAGACATTATACTATAATAGAAGCCCTTTGAGTAGTATGGGGATCTTCTATGGTCACTTGCTATCAATTCGACTCCAGGAACTAAGTATACTGTTGACCTAAGACGCTCTACCAAAAATTAAGTCATAGTCCTAATAAGGAGTTTGGAAAGTGCTCCAAATGTTCCAATCATAGAAGCTTTCTTTTTTTTAGCCCCTAAACCAAAGAGTTTAGGCAATTTCAAGAACTCACTTTTCTCAATATTTGAATAAGATTCTTTCTTATTGGAGTATGAATATAATACATAGCATTTAAAGTGAGATTGTACAGTTTGCTACTTCTCTTGAACAATGAATCTGTTTAAGACAGGAGCAAGTGGTATGCACCTCAGTGCCATGGCAATGGACAAGATGGTCACTAACTTCATTGAACTATATATACATCTTGGTGATGGCCTAACATGTGTCCTAATATTCATCTCCAACAAGTTCCAGACCAGCAGGATGGATCTTTGGAGCAGTTCCTCTCCTCTCCCAAGTTCTGATATTCTTGAAGTATGTTTCTAATTCAGTCACCACAAGTAGGGGATTTATTTATTTTATCAGCTCACTGACTTCTGATTTCCTAGTAAAATAAAATATAGCCATGCTAGAAATAAACACACATTTGTTAGTAATTGCTAGCAAATACAAGTTTATGCTTATTTTCTTAAAGTAATATATTTAGAACTAAAATCAACTTGCAAACTCAAAATCTCCATCTCATCTTTTTTTAAAGCAAAATATTCACAAACCAACATTTGCTGCATATACATACTTAACAGTTGGCAACTCTCATTTCCTATGTTCTGAAGACAAAATAATCACAAATAGGAGTTGTAAAGAAAATTCCAATATATTCAAGGTCTAAGCATTGATAGAGACATAATATATTTGGAACAGTAAAGTAAGGGAAGAAGAAAATGAGTGAAAAACAACTGTTTTCTTTTTCTTTTCTTTAAAATTTTAAAAACTTCTTGACAACCCAGAATTTTTCTTTGATCATTTATTTTTCAGTCTTTCCTTGTAACATTAATTATCTTTACAGCTACCTGTGCTTCTTACCTTTTAAATGTGATATCTTAATATTTAATGTTAAGATATGCTTTTGGAGAGATGGTTCCAAATGTCAGTTATAAAATGTTATCACTCATAGTAGCATGAATATATAATTGGACCTCAAGATATCAAATAGAAAATGGATTTATGACATAAAAATCAAATAAAACCCCTAATGGTTTTTATTAAGAACTAAAATGAAAAATTATTTTTAATCTTTAGTTTAAAAGTATTTAATTATTTAAAATACATATAGTAACATATATAGATATATTTGTGAAACTAATAATTTAAAATAAATTTAGAGACATACTATATAGTGAAGTACAACTAAAAAATTCATCTACTCTAAATTTGGAGCCTCTAAAATCACATCAAAATGCTGCTTCATGTTTTATAGACTTTTGTGCTACTATCTCTGGAGCCAGAAATCCAGCCCATATTCTTTATGTAATGGAAGTCATTAATCACTATCAAATTCATCATTTTATTTTCATGGCAAATAATATTCATATCAGTTATTGCTAGCCAACTAAAATTCCAAATGTTTCATATAAACAAAACACCACAAAACAAGGAATTAAAATCATATGAAACACAATTTTGACTATTGAAGGTATTATCACTGAAGGCTCATGGGTGGAAATTTCTCCTTGTGATTCTGCAGGTAGCTAATTAATTTTTCTCAAGTATTTGACTCATTATAGGGCCCGACATCCCTTTCTTAACACCACCACTAAATGCATTTGTTAGATCATTAATCTAAGTTTAAAAGCTGTTTGATAGTTTTGTTTCATCTGCTTAAGTAATTACACAGAAATAAATCACATTTTTGCATGACTTTGATGCTTTCTGCATTCATAGTTTGAAGGCATTGTGGATAGAAGGTCTTTCTCTTGATCCAGACTCCTGCATCTTTCCTTTCAGACATCAGCATTCATGTTAATGACTCATGTTCACTCTGATCTCACCCAACTTTCATGTCTTCCACTCTAATAATCTTGATCTATCTTTCCTTCAGTGAATTGAGCTTGTAATTACGTGGATTTGACCTAGTAAACATCTGGAACTTCAGAGTTTTATCCCCAACCACTCTTATATTTGTCCTACTTCCATTTTCTTCCGTCTCTTCTTTAAGTGCATCATGGCATCATTTCCTCCAATTCTCTGAATATTTCCAAAATATTTCCATCTATCATTGTCTGCTTCTTTATAAACATTCTGACTCAATGGTTGGATAATTTATATAAGTGCTTATTAATCACAAAAAATCACAAAGATATAGTTTCAGCGAAACCTTTTCCCCTGAGCCACCAATACATATTTCCTGGATTTCTCAAACACACTTTCAAATCAAAGAGACTTTGTTTATCTTCTTTATCTTGTATTCTTTTTTTCTACTTAGATTTATTTAGAATAGAAAGCTTGCCTTCTCCATTGATCTTATCCTTTTTTATAGTTTTATAATTACCAGCAATTTTAATTCTACATTTTCTGAATGTGTCAACCATGTTACCTTTTTTTTTTAAAATTTTTCCTTTAAGTGTTCTTAGCATTGCCTAGTTGAGTATCTTATAATTTCTCACCTTGAAAACTGCAACAACTTCCCAAAATGTTTACCTTATTTCCCTTTTATTCCTACTGCAACTTTTATTTCCAGTCCAATTTTATCCTTTGTATACAGAAAATTTTGTTAAATTCATAATGTATTAGAATATTGTCTAAATTTTGCTTATTCAAGTCCATTGATTGTAATTCCTCCTCTACTTTTTTTTAGCTTTATATCTGTTTTCCTACTTCAAAAGTCTGCATTCTAGTCAACCCCCAATTTTTCTAACTCTCATGTAAATTATGTTTTTGTTTTTCCTAATCCTATGGTTGATTAACCATTTTTCTTATTAGTAAATGTCCTTTTCCAAATGTCTAACATACTTGTCAGACTCCTTTCAAATTTCACTTCTTCATAAAATTTTGTTCAATAATTATGAGCAGAAAAAACCCAACAACTCATTCACCCATGATGCTGAAATATTTTATTCTCTGTTTTTGAAAACTTATGCAACGTTTATTGTACATTTTTTTTGTTCTCACATTTAATACAATTGAATAGATATTTACTGAGCATATGCACTAGGTTAAGGACCAGAAGTTATCAGTAAACAAAATAGAAATCCCTGACCTCTGGACAGGGGAGACTAACAATAGATAATACACATTTTAAATAAGTTAATGATGTAGTATGTTTGAATATGACAGATGTTATGAAAAGGAGGAGAGCTAAGCAAAAGGAATGAGGAATTTTTTGTTGGTGTAGAGGGCCAGGTTGAATTTGGAGTAGAAGGGTAGGGTTGGCCTCACTTGGAGATAATTTGAGCAAAAACATGAAGATTGTTAGGGAATTAGGTATGTGGAAATCTTGGCAATGGCCTTTTTGGGAGAGGCAACAGTGCCGTACCCTAGTGTTGGTTGTGCTTGGTTTGTAACAAGGGAGAGAGGGAGTCGGAGATGTAGGTGGATCGTACCACATAAGGCCTTAAAACCTGTCAGAGACATTGACTTTGAGCAAAATGAAGTGCTGTTGTAGAGTTTTGAGCAGAAGAGTGACAGATATTATCTGAATTACATTTTACAAGGAATATTCTGGCTTTAAAAGAATATTCTGGAATTAAAAAATAGAGACAAGAAAGAATGGTAGCATTCCAGATGGTAGCATAACAAAGGACAAAAGAGAAATCCATGCTAGGAATAATGCAGATTGGAACTAGAGTGGTAGCAGTGGATGAAGTCAGAGGCCATAGGACTATTTATCTTCTGAGAGTAGAATCAATAGGAATTTGCTGATATTTTGTATTTCTGGCATAAAAGAAAGGCGGGAATCAAAAGTCACTCCAAGAATTTTGACCTGAGCAACTCTAAGTATAGAATTGCCTTTTACTGAGTAAGGTAAAGTTGTGGATAGAGCAAGTTTTAAGGGTAAAATTAGTAATTCAATTTTGGATATGGTAACCATGGGGTATCTATTTGACAACTAAGAAAAGCAGTTGAGAGGATTATTGAATATGCCAGTCTGGAAATCAGGAGAAAGAGCTGAGATGCATACAGATATACATATACACACATATTTTTATGTGTAAACACATATACACATAAACTTCATAACTATGGAATTAAGTGACATCACCACAAATGTGAATGTTTGTCTGAGTAAGTCCCTGGGACTATTATACATTAATAAATTTGTGAGAAAAATAAGAATTATAATAGGAAATAGAAAAAAAAAATATCAGTGATATTGGAGGAAAACCAAGAGAGGATGATGTTTTGGATGCCAAGTGAGGTAATTACACTGGAGAAGATCAAGTTACTCACTTCTAGTGTGACAGAGAGGTGACATCAGGTGAGGAATAACAATGAGCACTGGATTGACTAACAGAGGTCATAGGCTGGTTGGTATAGAATTAGTAATGAGAACAAGAAGACTCTCCAACTCTACTACTAGAAGGACTGTAGGGAAAAAAAAAAAAAATCCATCACTTACCAATAAGTGAAGGAGTATCCCAACCGGATAATCAGATTTTTATTAGAACCTGAAAATAAGTGTTCAGAAAGGGGATTTTGATGATGATGAATGATGAATTTCAGAGGACATATCAGAAGAGTTTTCAGAAGTTAAGGTGGATGTGGGGGAGGAAAGAATTAGAAGAACTGATCTGAACTTCCTAGTGAGGATTGCAGCGTGCAGGTTGGAAAATGCCCTGAAAGTCTTGCTTCTTGTGGTAACATCATAAAGGAAAAAGTGAATAATGAAGTTGATTCTGCTGGAAAACAAGACAATTTGTTGTTAAGGGTATGACTTTGGGGGATAAAGAATGGCTGGATTTTAGGGTTCCCTTTTTGACCCACTGATGGAGGATCAAGATGAAATGTAGTGGTCTTAATCTCATTATACAGACTTCCTCTTGATCTCTGAAAAGGGAACAGGAAGTATATGGGGAGCAATATTCTTATATCTACTCATTTAGTTGAGGAATGAAGCTTACACCAAATGTAGAGGCTCCATCTTACATCACTTTGATTAGATTGGTAACTCTGAAGAAGCCAAATAACATTCTTTTTTGTCTCTCTTTTAATTCCAGGTAACAGCTGTAAAAGGTATGGGGGATGAGGATCAGAATAAACGGTAACCAACTGTGCTGGACTTAACCAATAGATGGCATGACAGCCCAAATCTGTGGTACCTCTTTGGAGAAGATCTGTGCTGAGGAAAGAAGTGGCTTGGCAAAGTATAGTAGGTAGAATAACAAGGCTGAGTGTTAAGGAAACAGAAGGTTATAAATAAAAAACAAAAGCACCCTGTTCCCTATGTGAGACCCCCATTGCCTGTTAGCAACTGCAAATACTAGTCCCACCTGAGAAGGACAGAATACTGCACCTGGAAGATACCACCGAAAAAATATTTGTGGGGACTCAGGATGCAGTGGAAAGCTATGCCTCAGCAATCAGGTAAGAATTATTGAAAAAGAGAATAAAATCATGGCATTTGCAGGTAAATGGATAGAGTTGAAGAAAATAATGCTTAGTGAAGTTAGCCAATCCCAAAAAACCAAAGGTCGAATGATCTCTTTGATATGAAGATACTAACTTACGGGGCTGGGGTTGTGGTTCAGCGGTACAGCGCTCGCCTAGCACGTGCGCCGCCCGGGTTCAATCCTCAGCACCATGTAAAAATAAACACATTGTGTACAACTAAAGCAAATAAATACATATTTTTTTAAAAAGATACTAACTTATAAAGGCAAGAGAGAGGGAATGAGAGGAATGAAAGAGCTTTAAATAGAACAAATAGGTGGGAGGGAAGGGAGAGGACAAGGGGATATAAATAATGGCAGACTGAGTTATCCATGATTACCCTAAATACATGTATGAAGACACAATTGTTGTAAAAATACTTTATATTAAACCAGCAACTTGAAAAATTGTGCTCTTTATATGTAATATGAAATGAAATTTACTCTGCAAACATGTATAACAAGTTAGAATAAAAAAATGAAAAAAAAAAAGAATTATTGAAATCAAAGTTATTACTTTTCATACAAACTGTACTTATTACCTATGATGCCTGGACAAATTTACATTACAACGTAAGAATATACACTTCTTATCTGCCCAACCATATTTTAAAATTCAGAGGGAAAAGACTATTCTTGTGTTCTTCAGGGAAAAGAGTTTAAAACATTTCTTGAACTGACCACATAAAATGATTAGAAATACCTTCTTATGTGGAGTTCTAATGTCCCCATTGCTTTTTCAGGGTTCAGAAGAGTACCATGACAGTTTTTAATCAGAGGGGAAGGAAAAAATGAAAACAAGTTATATTGACAGGACAAGTAGACATACAGACTGATTCAACTATTTTTTTTGTTTACACAAGAAATTACAAATAAATAGTTCCATTTATTCTGACTCTTGTTCCACATCTTAAATGACATTTTCCAGCATAAAGTGACAAAGTTATAAACATGAGATTAATGAATAAAGACTTGTGAATTAAATTTTCACTTTCCAGAGAAAAATGGTGGATTTCCTTAAGAATTTCTTTATGAGAGGCTATACACACAGTGACCAAATGAGAACAAAGAAAGTTGATGTTATAGTTTGTATAGGAGGTATCCCCTCCAAACCCCTGACAATATGGGCCTATCCAGAGGTAGAAATGATGGGATTATGAGAGCTATAACCTAATCTGTCCATCCTAGTTTGAATGGACTGAGTGGGTAGTAATGGAGGTCATTGGGCATAGATGGAAGAGGTGAGTCTCTGGGTCCTGGAAGGATGCATCTGCCTTATGGTTATTTTCTCCTTCTCTCCCTCCTCCCCCTCTCCTTCCTGACTCTGCAATAAGCTGAGCAACTTCCCTCACTTGGGCCCTTCTGCCATGATAGTCTGCCTTACCTTGGGCCCAGAGCAGCAGGGTTGGGCATCTTATGGACTGAGACCTCCGAAACCATAAGCTCCAAATAAACTTTTCTCTTCTAAGTTGTTCTTGTCTGGTATTTTGATCACAGCATTGTAAAAGCTGGATAAAATAGTTGAATAAGTTAATAAGGCAACCAAATATATATGGGTGAGAAAGAAAAAAAAGCATAAGTGCTTGACACTTAAGATTAGAAATTTAAAGGCATTAAAATAGAAGAGGATAACCTAAAGTTAATAAGAAAGAAAGGAGCAAGTGGAGACTTTTGTTTCCCTTTAGGTCTTTACATAAATTCATCTTCTCTAAAGGCCTCATTTTATTTTCTAGTGGCTCAGACTATAGTCTTGCATCTTACATCAGTTTCCTTGGTCTCTTTCACTAAGTGGAAAGCATTCTAAGAGCAGCAAAAGACATTTATTTATCATTGTCCTTAGAACCAAATACCATGCCTGGTGCAGAATAGGTACAAATATTGGCATCAACAAATGAAAGAAAGATTATGAAAAATATGTGTTATAAAACCAGAGTTTTCCCTATTAATAGTGGATCAGTAGCAAAAATAATCCCCAAGGATAATTTGTTCAAATGTTATTTTGCCTCTCTACCAGAAATAAACATTAATAATTTTGGCATAACCTACAGATTTCTGATAAATTGTTGATGAGAACATTGCATAGCATTCTGGGTATGGGTGATGATCTGAGACCTTGATGGGATTTTCAGAGAAATAACCTTGGGTTACGTGAATAACCATAATTTCAGAGTCCTGGGGACATAAACTGTCGCCGCCTGAAGCAATTGCCGCTTGGAGCAACAAAGCCGCGGGAAGAAGTTCAGAGGCAAACTGGAAATGAACAGGCTTTTTATTTTGATAACTTTTCTCTCTAGCTCTAACAACAACTCTAACACAAACCACCAAAAAACCCACAAACAAAATGGTGCCGACCTGATCTGATCTCGACTCAAGTCTCGCGAGATCCCGGGCCAAGTCCCATGAGACCACGGAAGGTGGCAATGTCCGAATATCTCTATGGCCCGCAGCCAACCGCAATCTCAGTCATCTCCCCAATCAGGGCTCCTGCATTTCCCCCCTTTTGTTTTAAAAGAGGGGATGTTCTAGGACGTCTATGTGCAACCAACATTCTTACCCGTCATCAGATAATCAAGGCTGTGCCCTTGATTCCTGTCTTAGGTTGATATGTCGGCCACATGAGACTGTCCCGTGCGACTGTGCCTGTCTTAGGTTGTCCCCCTCTGGGGATCTTACCCGTCATTGGCTAACCAGCCATCCAATGGAGCCCTTTAAGATCGACTGTGTATGATGACTAACAGCCGTCCAATTGTGAGGAGATGCTGCGGCTTTAAGGCGACAAGCCTTCTGCTGGCGAGCCAAGTTGCATAGCATATCAAATTTTTTAAACAAATCAGCTGTCTTAAGTTCTATCAAGTAACACAATGAGTTCTCTAGACAAATACCCGCAAGGCATTGTCCCGTAAAGTTCCAAACAATGAAAGATCAAAATGTCCACTTGTTATAACACATTGATGTAGGAGGCCCCATGTATGTAGAGCAGAAGCCACACTGTTGGTGAGGTTGTTTGATGCTTGAGCAGCAGGGATGTTTGAAGCAACCGCGATCCCTGCAGCTGTAGCAGCAGCTGTCTTTCTTATGTCTAGACAATGCCACCAGCAAATCTTTAGGGCCCGCTACCTAGAAACTCAAGCATCAATTATTAAAGGAAAGGCAGTGCTATTCCAGCACTGAGGCAAGAGACAAGTTGTTAAACTAAAAAATAGAATTATTAGATTAGAAGTTTAAAGTTGATTTTTGCTCACACACATTGCTGCTTGAGCTCCCACAAACATAAGCTGGCAAAATATCATATTCAGAACAAAACAAAGAAAGACTGAGGGTATTTACTGCATTAAAGATAGATTGAAAAAAGCTAAAGGTACTTTGGAAAATTAATTTGTTAGCTGGAACCCTTGAGTCTCTGTAACCTTCCATGAGATTATCTGTTGAAATAACTCAAATTAATCAGCTATAAAACAAATAAGTTAATTACAAATAAACATTCTTATGTCAAAACACCAAAATATCAGGTTATACAGCACTAGTCATATTTTTCGCTAAAGAGAAATCTCTGGGACACTTATAAAACAAAATTGAAGGTACCTTCACTTATTAAATTATTTACCCAAATTGAATACTCTTAAACTTAAATGAATTAAAGTTATTTGGATCCATATATATATATATACACACACACACACACACACATATATATATATATATATATCATATATAAGCGCTTTGTTATTTGTGACTTCACACTGGACAGACGTACAAACATATAAACATATATTTGTGACGTCACATTAACATGAAATGTAGACAAATGCACAGACATAAAGACATGTATAAAAAGAAAAAAATAATAATAATTGTGTGCACACTAAAGAGAGATCTCCTCATCCCGGCCGGGAGGAATGACACTTAAGTTGTGAAATATTTTGAAGGACTCTTCTGAGGTTATCATTCCATACCTTCATCTTGGTCCTCTTGATTTTGTATTTTTTTATTAATCTTGATTCTTCAACAACTTCATCTTGATCCTTTTGATGTGGTACCTGCTTTATTAATCTAGATGGTATCCATATTGGAGAGGATTCATGCTTTGGAAAAACACAAACAGATCCTCTCCCCCAAATTAATACTGGATCTGGACCCTTCCATGTACCTGAAAGAACATCCTTCCAGTAAACCAAAGGTTTATGTTGTTGGTGTGGGTTCCAATGTCTGTCTCCAGCAGAATAACCATTAGAGTCTAAAGTTAAAAAATTTAAGGTAAACAGGGCAACTACCAATCTGTCCCTATGACTTTTCCAATTTCCTTCTTTTTGTTTCAATAACATAATTTTCAGTGTGTGGTTTGCTCTTTCAATAATGCCCTGACCCTGAGGATTGTATGGGATGCCTGTTTTATGGGATATATTGAATTTTGTGCAAAACTGTTTGAAAGATGAGGACGTATATGCAGGGCCATTATCTGTTTTAAGCATTTTTGGGGATGCCCAATGCAGCAAAATCATGCAAACAATGAAATGTAACATCTTTTTCTCCAGAATGTAAGGAAGCAAAAATCATGCTTTAGCATGTATCTATGGTCACATGAATAAATCGCAATTTTCCAAAACTTGGCTCATGAGTAACATCCATCTGCCACAAATGATTGGGCATTAATCCTCTAGGGTTAACACCATAATGAGGATTGGGCAAATGTGTCATACAAGATTTACAATCTTTTACAATTGTTCTGGCTTGCTCCTTTGTGATTTTAAAACTATGCTGCAAGGTGGTGCTATTGACGTGAAACTGGGAGTGAAATAAAGTAGCTTGCTGGAGCGCTGAAAGTATAAAGATTGTTTGGGTAAGAGCATCAGCCTTTTGATTACCTTCATGGAGGGGACCAGGCAAGTTGGTATGTGCTCTAATATGCTCTATGAATAGAGGTTCTTTTCTTGCCCACAAAAGTTTTTGTATTTGATAAAACAATTTAAAGGCTGGAGTATGAGGTGCTATTGGTCCTGCTAGCTCTAATTTTGGGACAGCATGGACAATATAATGGCTATCTGAAAAAACGTTCATGGGCTGTTCTCTAAAATTTTCCAGAGCTTTTACCACAGCTTCCAGTTCCACTAATTGAGCTGATTTGTGTGCAGTTACGTAAGTCATATTTTATTTTTTAGTGACTACTGGAGCTGTACCATTTGAGGACCCATCAGTGAATACATTTAATGCCTTAGGAATAGGTTGATTTTTTATTACCTTTGGAAATATAATAGGATGATTAATACAAAAAGATAATATAGGAGACTTAGGAAGATGATTATCAAAATTTGCAGAAGTAGAGCATTTAGCTATAGCCCAATCATTATCATTGAAGCATAAATATTCAATCTGTGATGATGAATAGGGAGTAATAATAGTAGCAGGGTGAATGCCAAATATTTTAGTAGAAGTCTTAAGTCCTTGAATAATAAGTTTAGCCACCATGGAGGTATAAGACTCAATTATACTTTTAGGAGAGATGGGCAAATGTATCCATAATAAAGGCCCTTGTTGCCAAAATACTCCTGTGGGTGTATATTGTGAAGAAATAATAATCAATATCAGCGGTTGAGTTAAATCAAATCTATCACAATGAGCTCCTTCGATGGCTTTTTCTACTAACTTTAAAGCTTTCCTAGCATCAGGAGTCAATGTTCACGGTGAAGATGGATCAGGGTCCCCGCGAAGGATGTCAGATAAAGGTTTTAGTTGGCCAGTAGTGAGGTTTAGTGTAGGGCAAAGCAATTAATGTCTCCCAGTAGTTTTTGGAAATCATTGAGGGTGGTCAAATGTTCTTTATTTATTAAAATTTTGGGGGGTCTAACAAAGGTATCCATGATTTTATATCCTAAATATAATATGGGTGATCTGGTTTGAACTTTTTCTTCTGCTATATATAATCCATATTTTTTAAAATTTTCTGCCACGTCACTGAATATATTAAATAAGATTTTTTGATTAGACTAGGCCAGTAAAACATCATCCATGTAATGTAGACACATGAGGTTTGGATATTTATTTTTAATGGGTTGGATTGCTTTGTCCACATATATTTGGCATATGGTGGGGCTATTAGGCCGTTCCCTGCGGTAGCACTTTCCATTGAAATCTTTTTTCAGGGCCATTATTATTGATAGAAGGAACTGAAAAAGCAATCCTGGGGGCATCCAGAGGATGTAGGGGAATGGAAAAGAAACAATCCTTTATATCAAGAGTAATAAGATGGAAATTTTTTTGGAATAGCTACAGGATTAGGAAGTCCAGGTTGAGTAGGGTCCATGATTTGCATGGTTTTATTAATTTCTCTAAGATCATGTAACAATCGCCATTTTCCTGATTTTTTCTTGATCACAAATATGGGGGAATTCCAGGGAGAGGTGGAAGGTTCTATTTGTCCTGCTTCTAGTTTTTCCTGAACTAGTAGGTGGGCCGCTTGTAATTTCTCTTTAGATAGGGGCCACTGAGGGACCCACACTGGCTTATCAGAAAGCCATGGTATTTTCCAAATTATTTTCTCAGTGGCCCCGAAAAATAATATCTTTTTCCTTTATGATAATGATTACTTTTAGGGTTAAGATTACTTTGTACTTTTTGATAATGATTTCTTTTAGGGTTAAGATTACCCTGTACTTTTTGGTAATGATTTCTTTTAGGGTTAAGGTTACCCTGTAGATTTTCATATTTAACACCTGCAGGCTTGGTTGCAAGGTGTACTCTCATTTATTGTAAAATATCTCTTCCCCATAAAGTAACGGGTAGGTTAGGTAAAACATAAGGCTGAAATGTTCCTTTATGCCCTTCATCATCCTCCCAATTTAAAATTACCACACTTTTCTCTGGGAGGTTATTATATCCCAAGTCTCTTAAACTGGTTGAAGCTTTTTGCAGAGGCCAGTGCTTGGGCCAGTGCCGTAGATTAATGATGGAAGAGTCAGCTCCAGTATCTATCAGTCCTTCCATCTCTATTCCTTGGATTTTTACTTTACACATAGGCCTCCTTGAACAATCCCGAACCCAGCAAGCCATAGGTCCCAAGTCAGTGGAAGAAAATCCTCTATTGTTCCTTTTTTGAGGCATACTCATTTTAAATGGATTATGTAAATTGGGAAGGAGAAGCAACTGAGCAATTCTATCTCCTTGATTAACAGAACTTATACTTTGGGGTGAGCTAAGCATTATTTTTATTTCCCCTTTGTAGTCTGAGTTTATTACACCTGGGGTCACTTGCAAACCTAATAAGCTTTTAGGACTTCGCCCAAGAATAAGTCCTACAGTCCCTGAGGGAAGAGGTCCCCTGACTCGTGTGGGAATCAGTTGAACCCCCATTTCAGGTGTTAACACTATTCAGGAGGTGGAACAGAGGCCTAATCCTGCATTTCCCCCTGTTTCTCTGGTGAGGGAGTGGATGGGTAGTAGGGATTGTGTCGGGGAAGCATCTGAGTGGATGCATGAGGATATTTCTCCTCCAATGCCTCATACATTTGTGGGCCCCGGGGCATTGGGCCCCATGCCCCATTTTTTGAATTCCTGAACAAATGATTTCCATAGATGTCAAATTTTGAATGGCATTTATTGGCCCAATGATTTCCCTTTTCACACCTGGGGCAGCGGCCTGGGGCATTGTATGAGCTTGGTCTTATTTCTCTTTTGGGATTTTGCCTAGAATAGCCTGATTGATTATGATAATTTTGCCTGGAATATCCTGATTGATTATAATGTCTAGGTTGAGCCCTTGTGAAATTTTGTGGGGAAGCACCTCTCATTGCTGCTGCAATCACATTTCCTGTGACAAAGGCATCATTTATATCTTTACATAGTTGTATATATACGGAAAGATCCTTTTTATTTCTCCATGGCCTGATGGCTTCCTGGCAGTATTTATTAGCATTTTCGTATACTAATTGAACAACTAATGGCATAGCTTGATCAACATCTGCAAACACTCTACCTGCAGTTCTCAAAAGTCGATCAGCAAAGTCAGCATATGGCTCATTAGGTCCTTGAATCACTTTTGACAAGCTACCTTGTAGATCCCCAGGTCCTTGTACAATTTTCCATGCCTCTAAGGCAGCTGCGTTTATCTAAGCATATACACCTGGGTCATAATTTTTTTGAGTCTGTAAATCTGCAAATTGCCCTTCTCCTGTGAGCATTTCTATATTATGGTCTCCAAACACTGCAGCTGCGTTTCTTTTAGCTGTTTCTATACAAAGTTCTTGAAATTGTGATTGCCAAACCAAGTATTGCCCCCCCACCCCACTTAATGCTGCTTTACATAGACTTTTCCAGTCTGAGGGGGCTAAGCTAAAGGTGTTAAGGGACTCCAGCATACTCAATGTGAAAGGAGCTTGGGGTCCATACGTCATTACTGCCTCTTTGAGATTTTTTATTGTTTTGAAATCTACTGACTGTTGGACCCTCTGTCCATTTTTCTTTTCAAATACTGGCAGTTCCCAATGTATCTGTGAGTTACCCTTGAGACTGCATAAGCACTTAGAAAGACTTTTTATTTCTGTTTCTAGGGTATGCAAACACCTAGTAATACTCTTCTTATTTTCTGTAATGGATTCCACCCATGGGGGAGTAGAGGACACAAGTGGTTCCTCTATTTGACAGTCCTTTTTCTTGGTCTTTTTTAGTTTCTTTTTCCTCATTTTCTCAGGATCACTTTTACTAGATTTCTCATTACTGCTAATTTCACTGACAGCAATATCCTGAGTCCCAGGTTCCATGAAGAGCAAGTATTCTTCAGCTATCTCCAATAACTCCCGAATAGCTCTAACAGCTTGGATTTTTGTCATTTTGGGGACTCTTCTAATACTCTCTTTACTGGTGTTAGTTGACCCAGTGGTAGCTATGCTTTCTTGATCACTTTCACTTTTTTTCTAAATTTTCCTCACTGACAACGGAATCAGGTATATCAAGGATTCTTTCCATAACCTCTATCATTTGGGATTTAGTTATATTTTAAACTCATCTTTAGAGACCTTTCAGTTCTTACCTGTCCGCTCCGAAGTCCCCGTACGGGCCGCCACCTGTCGCCTCCTGAAGTGATTGCCGCTTGGAGCAAAGGAGCCGCGGGAAGAAGTTCAGAGGCAAACTGGAAACCAACAGCCTTTTTATTTTGATAACTTTTCTCTCTGGCTCTAACAACGACTCTAACACGCACCACCAAAAAACCCACAAACAAAATGGCGCTGACCCGATCCAATCTCGGCTCAAGTCTCGCGAGATCCCGGGCCAAGTCCCGTGAGACCACGGAAGGCGGCAATGTCCAAATATCTCTATGGCCCGCAGCCAACCACAATCTCAGCCATCTCCCCAATCAGGGCTCCTGCAATAAACAATCCTGTAGTATGGGAGAAAAGAAATTTCACTTGAAACAAATAATTGGTAAGGTATAGTAGTCCAAAGTTCACCCCCAAACACCCCCCTAAAGTTATAATTTCTACATAAATGAGTTTGGAAAAATCATTCTTGTGAAATTTGTTATTGCCCAGACATGGTCTGATTTTATCTGATTATGGGATTGCATGCTTTATGAATTCAGTGTCACACTCTGCACATTCAAGTAATTCACTGAGACTAGGAGATGCCCTCCTGCAGCTGGGGAAGTTGAATTGTGTGTGGGCAGTGAGGTGTCAGATTATCTTTTTCTTTTCCTCAGTTGCCACCACTGTTAGCAGTTGAGAATGCACATAACTATACACGTGGTGTGAGCATCTCCTCATGTTGGGACATCTTTCCTTTCTTCCTTGGGGTTGCATTTCTGTTCTGCAATTCAAGCAAAGCAAATATCCTTAGACTCTGCATTCTGGCAGTTTGATTTAGAAACTTAACCAGGATAACCATACATTGTTGTTTGCTTGTTTATAACTCTTGTTTTGGTATATTTACTATTGGCTCCCCCTTTCTGTCTCAAGAATGTCCTGGATTAGATTATAAATGAACTCTGGTAAGGAGCTGTTCCTCTAGAGACTGCTCTGGTTTCCAAAATCTGGAAAGAAATGACTAGTTAGTGTTTCATCACTGCATTTTCTGGAAAGGTACATGCAAGGGACACAGAAATACCAATGAAGTCACTGGCAATCATTTTGTTGAATATATAGGTTTCTATATTTATGAATTAGAGGTTTGCTCAGCCTGCTCTCAGGTGGCAGAACTGGTGGAAGTCAGGATTTATTGGTCATGTGTATAGGCAACTTTTAGGAATAGCTCTTCAGAATCTCCACATTTGTAAATGTGATCATCCCCCGCCCCCAATAAAACAAAATATAAAGGAAATATTCAAGTAATTTATGAAGTTTATAATTAAATTCCCACTAGCAGGATAAACTAAACAGTGTCTTACATTTATTTCATCACTATTAATATTAACCTTTAACTGCCTTGAATATACAAGATGAAAGTGGAGCTGGTGATGAGGAGGGATGTTGCTGTGGTGTACATGTGACACATGTAGAGTCTGAAAAGGTATTTTCCTTCAGTAGAATCTAAGCACCTATTCGGGGCCCCTGCCCTCATCTTCCTTTAGTTTCTTCAGATGGGACAAAGCAATTTTGCAGAAACGTAGTTCCCCCTTTCTGCTTTTCTTGCTAAAAGAAAAAATATGTCTTTATTTTTCTTTATGAATAATAATGTTAAAGGTCTGTTCATATATGTTTGTCTCGTAAAAAGAACTCCTTGTGTAGACACCTGGCTTTCTAAAGATTCGTTTTTTATGAAAGGCATATATTGCCTGTGCATGTTTTCACACCATAAATTAAGCAGCTTTTGCCTTTCATCAAAATTTTCTTTTTCCCTTGATGTGGAAGTAGGACACTGGTGGAAATAATTTTATGAATCTCTTTTCCTTGTTTTTTATCTGGACCAAATGCAGAATGACAACTTCAAAGGGCAGAAAGCATGCCCTATTTTATCAAGCGTTTATACTTAGTGCCCATTACAATGCTTTGCACATGATACTCAATTCATATTTATACAATGAATGAGGTATCTGGTAACCCACAGTCATATCCTACACTCCAGCCTTTGACAATTTTATATACTTTTGAACCTTTATTTTCTAAATAAGAATATTTTCTTAAACCATTTCATAAAAGTTACCTTGTATTCTACTATGGGTAAAGGAAATCAAGATCACACATGCATAAGAATGTTGAATGGTTTGCTACCTCATTTGTTTGCTAATGTGATTTAAATTCTTGATTCAGCAAATTGTTACATTTCATGAATCTTGATGCACATTTAATGGTGAAACTTAACTTTCAGGTTAACCTATGATGCAAGTATTTACTACGAATACAGGAAAAGTGCTTCATTAACCATGCTTTGGCAGGGATGGTAGAGATTATAACAGAAAACAACTTATGCTAATACTAAATGATAAGATTTAATGTTTTTATGTGGTGCTGAGTATCGAACCCAAGGGCCTCACAGGTGCAAGGCAAGCGCTCTACCACTGTTGTAGTGCTGGTGATGAAACCCAGGGCCTTGGGTATGCTAGGCATGCACTCTAACTCTGTGGTACACCCCAGCAAAATTTCACATTTGACTACAGCACCAAGGTGCAATAGATACAGCACAGAAAGAAAAGGTGTTATATTGATATCTAAATGTCTAAGTTGGAAAATTAATTTTTAAGTCCTTGAATGCCCTCTTAGGGACCACTACTTGGGTCATTTGCATGAAAGTTTTAAGGGAAGAATAAAAAGGGATTTATGAACTCTTGCTAAGAGAAAATTGAGGCGTGGGTGGTGCTACCTCAGTGGGACAACTCAAAAAACATCAGATGTACCTGCTGGTGAGGCAAGAGGCTATTGCCATCTGCCGGTGGTGGCAGAGCAGAGAAAGAACAGAGGATTGTTTCAGGTGCAGCTTTCAGAGACAGATGCACTAAGAATACATGTTTTTGTGCACTGAAGGTGGACACCACAGGAAAGGCAAATCTGGCAGAACCATTCATAATTCTGCCCAAGCAAACCTCCCACAGAACTTTAGTATTCCAAGAGGCAGTTTTATATGGTGTGGGTTACTGGCAATTTAGGGATTAAATGTAAATGAGCAATCAGAATAAGTGTATTTGTCATATTTCAGGAGTTGCAGCCAGAGGGACTCAGCATGGGGTGAAGGGAGTTTCTCTGAAAAGTTCACAAAGACTCTGATGACATACAGTCAGCCTCTGTACATCTATCACCTGGGTGACCCATTGCCAGATGATAGCTACATGTGCCATATATGATTGCCCTTGACCCCAAGTCCCATTTCACTCTTGGATATGACCAGAGAGATCAGAAACTAGACTTAGCAGAGGAAGAATCATGCTATTTAAAGAAGATGTGTCCTATTTATTTTTCCCCTTTTACATTTGCAAGAAGCTAACCTTAAATAGTAGCCTGAGAGGAAAGATGAGTTTGGGCTATTAACCAGGGCTGGATAATTTTAATCTGAAAATTAAAGACTATTTGGGAGGTGTTAAAGTGATATTTGTGAATGGTAACTAGAGAAAGAATTTCATCCAAAGGCAAGAGAAAAACTTCCTTTACTAAATATGTTTTAAGAGGACAGTGAGAGACAAAGAAAATTGCTGTATTTTGATAATATTCCACAAGGCATGTCAGGTCAATTTTTCTGCTATACTAGTTCAAGTGAAAAAGGAGAATTTATGGAAAATGTCGTCTTATTGGAATTCAGCATCAGGAGATATAGATGAGTCGCACACAGAGAGATCACCACAAATTGGAAAGTTATCAACCTCATTTACTTTCTCCCAAATTGTCTCTGTTTCCCTTTGCATCTCTGCTTTACTCTCCTCTTTCTGCAGATCAGCCTTTTCAATGTGACAGCTGCAGGCAGCCAAATGGGCCGTTTCAGTTCAATCACCAAAGAAATTAACTGGTGCCTCTAAGTCCCATTACAAATTTCTGCTAGGAAGAGAATCTTCTGGTTTATCTATGACTTTTATGTCTACTCTTGTAAGTACAAGGGTAATGCGAGTCCAACAAGACTTCAGGGACCTACTACTGTGGGTGAGCAACAGGTTCTCTGAACATAGTGGCATTTGCTGGCCTACCAGGAAATCCACCTTTGATTATTGCAAAAACATGTAGGAAAGAGGCCACAGGAGTAATTCTGGGAGCTCAGGTATTGGCAATTTATCTGCATGTAAGATGCATTGAGCTTTATAAATTGAAATCTAAAAAAAAAAAAATCTATGGTTATATGCAGATGATATTTGGCCTATGTGTTCCATAGTGTTTTCTGTCGCATAAACATTTTAATAAAATTTCCTGGGAAGTATACTTGTCTTGTATTTCACACATGTCTGGGATTCTAGGAAAAGAGAATATACAAACCAAAAATTTTCTGAGAATTTTCATATAAATCTGAATGGGTTGATGCATAGTCTTGGTCAACTTGGCCATATTGCTACATTTTATGAATATACTCATCTCTCAATTGTAAATATTTTGAGCTGAAGAGACTTTCAGGGAATGGATTTGGGAGTCTGGAAAGGCCAACACAGTTAGAATTCTCATGGAAGAACACCAGAAAGGAAAGATGCATAAACACCTATGAAAATTCTCCTACTCACCTCAAAGTTGGGAAAAGGAGTTCTCTTCCAGTGTTCTGTTGTCTGCAAGGAAAAGCACCGTTCTAAGCTTTAAGGGAGGGGAGTAAGGGGCTGTTCAGAGCTGGTGCAGAGCAGTAGAGTCTAATGTGTCAAGATTCTTGAGTGTCTGAATCCATATACCCCCATTCTAAATTCTCAGGGTCCTGTTTTCAGTGGCATATCAGCTGCAGTTGAGAATTCAATTTCTTTTATCTGGACCTCTGCTTTTCTCATAAATTCTGATCATAAGCTATTTTTGCCTTTGGCTGGTAGATGAGAATCTTATTATGTGTTTTTTTAAGGAGGCCCTGTGAATTTTGTACTTCGCCGTAAATTCGAGATTAATCGCCCAGAATGTCATTGAATTCCTATAGTGCACCAGTGGTCACCAACAACAGTTGTCTAATTCTGTAGTTCTTATCATTTGTTTTCCCTCTAACCCTCTCAGATACCTAAGTATACCTAAGGTACTGCACTGTTTTCAAACACAAGGATGTCACAATTTACCACAGCTAATAGTGTTATTAATTTCTCTATGATGCCTTGACAAGAATGATCAGTATTATAGCTATCACTAGTGAAAGGATCCTCCTTGTCTCTTCAAAATTCTCTCTGTGTGTGTATGTGTATTTGTACCAGGCATTGAACCCCGGGGCACTCAACCACCGAGACACATCCCTAGCCCTTCTTTTATATTTTGAAACAGGGTCTTTCTAAGTTGCTTAGGGCATAACTTGCTGAGCCTGGATTTGAACTTTCAATCCTCCTGCCTCAGCCTCCCTAGCTGCTGGGATTACAGGCATGGGCCACCATGTCTGGTTTCCAAAATTCTATTTTATAATTGACTTTATAGAACCATTTGTTGTACCATCTATCTGAGGTTGGATTTCGTGGGGAATGACCACAAGTGGGGATGAACCAGCAGGAGAAATACTGGGGAACACCATTATATCCCACACCTGTAAGGAAGTGAGGGAAGCAGGTTTGAGCTGAGGAAGGAGTTAAAGTCTATCGCAGTTGCAACAGACTTAATTCAGCTTTAGAATGAAACTACGATGTGCTGTGCTTGGTCTCTGGATCTCCCAAATGGAGGCAAGAGGACCACTCTTTGGTATCCTTCCATTGAACAGTGGAGGCAAGCTTTGGAAATAAGTGGTGTTGCTGGACAACTTCCTGCACTTAAGAGTAACTGCTTGAGAGAGAGCTCAAGCTGTGAGGCTTCACAATTACCACACCCTCTGCAAGAAGGAGAGCTTTGGTCTTAAAGGAAAGATCTGGTCATGGTAGTACAGGAATCCCTAAAAACTTGTGCATAGTAATATTTTGTAATCAATCTTATCACATATTATTGTATTCCCCACAAAGAAAATTGTTGAATCAAATATAAAATCATTGAATAAAATTATTGAATAAATAAAATTATTGCCTTAAAAGAATCTTGAAAATCACACGAGTTTAGTGTGATTTGTTCTCAGATGAAAAATCAAAGGTACAGGTTAAGTTAAGTGCTTTGCTCTTGTTGTAGCTGTAATACTGCTCATTCCAGGTGGCTGTAGGTGCTGAGTGAGAAGATGAGGTCCTCTGTCTGAACCCTAGTGTTTCTTTGCTTTTAGAATATGTCACATGCTGGTGACGAGGCCAGCTCTGCTTTGACACTTTTCTTGGAATGTATGTTATGTAACATTACCCAAATCACCTTTTGACTTAAAAAAAAGTTAATATCTTGATAAAGTTAGGACTATTGTCTGTTTATAGGCATTTCTGTAGACACTGGTTTTAGTTATGATAGTGCTTCAGTTTATCTATCTATTTGAAAGCTTTAGAATCTAGTCCCCACTGTAACATGCTGTAGATGTCAATCTCATCTTTGTGGCTTACCTCCAAAGACAATGTCTTCTTTCTTCCTCATTTTCTAAAGGCACAGGTTTTTTTTTTGTTTTGTTTGTTTTTTTTTTTGTTTTTTTGTAGGACCAGGATTATTGAATAGATACAGGTTTTAAGCTCCAGCTAGAAACTGATGGTTACAATCCTCCTTCCTTATCTGTGGGTTCCACATTGAAGACTTCTTCCACCTGCATAAAAAATAACTGGGGAAAAATGTGTTTGTCCTGCACATGTACAGACTTTTCCATGTCATTATTACCTAAACAATATAGCATAACCACTATGTGCATTGCACTTATATTTTATTAGGTATTATAAATCATCTAAAGGTGATTTAAAGCATACAGGAGCATGTGTACAGGTGATGCACAAATACTTAAATATTCTGTATAAGAGATTTGAGCATCAGCAGATACAGGGTCCCCCAATAATACCGAGAGAGAGATGACTGTATGTATAGGATACTGTACTTTTTGCTGGAAATATTTTTGGGTAAATTTACTTTGTGCTCTCTGAGTTTACCTGTAAGTGTCACCTTGATAAATGTAAAGACAAAAATCAAATGGCCCAAGTTCTGTTCTTTTGAAACTGGTTCTTTCTTGGACTATTCCAAGATTGAGTTTTAACATATTCCAGCTAAATTTCCTAAAGCTACACCCATGTAAATAGAAATGCTACTTTGAATCTACATGCTTTCAACAAAAGGGGGTTTCACTGGCTGAGAGAAAGGCTTCTTGTCTTTGGCCTCACTGTCTATTACTGCTCTTACTAGTTTGTACTTTCCTGAAAGAAAGAAGTTCTCCTTTCTGGTTGTGGGGTGAAGTGATTCAAGGAATAAATTGTTTTTAATTTGCACTTAAGTTAAATATTCCTTTATGGAGCATCTATAATATACTGGGTGTTTCAACACCTCACAAAAGTTTTGAAGACACTGTATCTTCCCTAAAGGAAATTGGTCTAGAAAGGTAAGACAAAGATCTAAAGGAATAATTACAGTGTCAAGTAATGGGTGTTACAAAGGTAAGCAAAGGGGCTGAGGGTTCAAAGAAGAAGTTGAGGAATAACTTTGATGCAACTGAGGACTTAGACAAAAATCCATGGCATAGCTTCAGAAGGTGTGTACAGTTAACAAAGGCACAGAGTAGTCATCTAGTCTCCTAATTAGCGTGCTAAGCAGGAATGATTTATAATGCTAGCTAGCAGATACTGTGGACCATGAAGGAAAGGGATACAGAAGGTGAATTTTGTGCAAGGTTATGGGAGTCAGGGAGCAGAGGGTCGAGCAAAGCAGGCACATGGCAGAGATAAGCTTTTTGTGGTGAGAAATAAATGGAATGAATAAATAAGACCATCTGTTTTAGAAGGCAATCCAATGGAGCTGTGGGAACAGTCTAAAAGTGAGAAGAGAAGTCTGGAAAACCTGCCCATGTTATAGTTTTGCATGAGGCCAGCTCTGCTTAGTTTTATTTGACACTTTTCTTGGAATGTATGCTATGTAACATTACCCAAATCACCTTTGGATTTTGAAAAAAGAATGCTAGTATCTTGATAAAGTTAGGACTATTGTGTGTTTATGGGCATTTCTATAAACACTGTTTTTAATTATGATAGTGTTTCAGTGTATCCATCAAACACATTTAAAATCTTGTTTTTATATATTTACATTTGTATTGGAATTAGTACCAAATGTAAACTCCACTTCCCAGGACATCACAAAATGTAACATTTTTTATTTTAAAATAAAATTGTATTTTAGAACTCCTCCTCCATTTTAAAGTTAGGTTTGCCTTTGTCAGAGCAGGTGGTTTACTTTCTTTGGAGAGTGATGTGGGGGGTGAAGAAAGAGAGACGTGAAAGAGGTAGAAGATGAGCTGGCATCACTCACCATGTGTCTGTTCCTTGCTTTTCAGATTCAACTTTATTTTTTGCCTTTCCTCAATTTTTTTTTTAATTTGAAAAATTTCAAAGACTATCATAATTAATATCTTCTTCTTCTAGACTTCCAATTTGTTAAAAATTTGAATACTCATTTTGCACAAACATGCAACTTCTGTGTTCTCTTACCCTCTCTTCTTTTCTGTTGGTATCATATGGATTCATAGTTGTTGTTTTTATCCAATGTATTTATTCATTACTGTCTAGTTCATTTTAAGGCTTCAGCGTTACAAACAACATGCACACACCCACTTGTACACAAACATATACACATTTTTAAAGATTATTTGGAACTTGCACATATCATGATATAGCTTTTCAGCATCCAGCTCCTAAAAATAAGGGTATTCTCCTATATAATTGCAATAGAACTATGAAACCATGATTACACTCATGAAAATTAACATTAGTTAAATAACAATGTATTATTATTTTTAAAAACACAGTTCATAATTAAGTTAACCCATTCATCCCCAAAATGCTTTTTACAGCTGTTATTTGGGGGAAATGTATAGGCCCAGGATCAAATTTAAGTTCACAAATAGCATTTGGACATTTTGTCTCTTGTTTTATCTTTAGTTAATGCTGTTGATTTTCTTTTTCCCAGTGTGACTTTGAGAACCTGAGTGAATTGCCTTGTAGAAAGTTTCTTATTCTGGATTTGTCAAGTTGTTTCTTCATAATGATCTTTAGATGAAATGTTTTAGGCAAATATGCTATAGCAGTGGTTGTATGTGTTTTTAATGTATCATATCAGAAACAGGATACATCAATCTATAATTAATAAGTAATGCTAAATGCATTAAAGGGGTGATTACCACATTTCTCATACTGAAATTAATAGACTGGTACTCTGCTATTTGTAAATTTTCTATTCCTCCACCATTTCCTACAATAATTTTAGCATCTGTTAATGATCCTTTATGAATTCCTTATTACACAGGGATTCAAAATTGTTTCTATCACTCTTTCTACTAGTATTAACTGAAATTTTTCTATAACTAAGTTTTTTCTGATTTCTATCATTTAGCATCATTAGACAATTTTTTAAAAATTGAATGTTATTCATTGCTATCATAGTTATTATTGAAATTTTGATGCTTAAAAAAGGTATAAATTTGGCAGTAGAATCCTTATTAAACTGACTCTAGTGTTTTTTTTTTTTATATTTATTTGTTTGTTTGTTAATTTTGAGGAATTAAGGATTGAACCCAGGGGTGCTTTACCACTGAGCTATGCCCCAGGCCATTTTATTTTTTTATTTTGAGACAAAGTTTCTAATGCTGTCCTTGAAATTGCAATCCTCCTACCTCAGCCTCCTGAGTTGCTAGGATTACAGGCATGTATGACACCCCAACTCTTGTCTTATTTTGATGTGGTCCCATTGGATTTTAAGCACTTCCTTGAGTGTGGCACAAAATGTTTTAGGGTCTCCTTTTTTCCTTCTCAAACTTCTCATTTCTTTAGTGACCCCTCATTCCTTTCTTTTGGAGAATGTACTTGGAAAATAAATTCTGGATAACAGACATTAATTGCTATAAGGCTGTGTTGTTTCTAGACTCTTCTAGTGTTTAGGACAAACAAACATACCCATATTTTCAGGTAAAATCCACCAGGTCAGAGAAAAATTCTTTGTGATGCTAATGAGTTTCTTCTAAGGTTCTATACCTAGGTCTGTATTTCTAATTTTCCTTAGCGATCTCCCTAAAATTATGCCTGAGACCCCCACATTTCAACACAGGGTTTTTTTTCATATTCTGTAATTCCATATTTGCTTTTTTTCCACAGAGAAAATTCTCATTCCCTAAAAGATCTACTTATTAATGCATTTGCTTTATCTTACACATAATTCCAGAATTATAATTCTAGTAGCAATACCTCCAACAAAACTGTTAAGAAAAGTTTACAATTTTATTGCCATTCTGCCCTTAGAATACTTTCAACAAAGGGTATATTTAGTTACTTGAATTAAATTTTTACTTTTATGATCGTGTTATCAACTTAATAACATGAGTTTTATACATATGTGTTTATGTTTAATTTTAGGTTGTTTTTCATTATCTGAGTTTAATTATTTTAATTATGTAGAAAATTTATACAACTCAAAATGAGATAAACAGAAACATCTCCCTCTTATTCTTCTTCCCTCCAATCTGTTCCCATCTATCTTTGGGAATCTGTTCAAATGTCACATTATTCCTGACTACAGCTAAAGAGAAGAGCAACTGTTTACACTGTGTCATTCTTAACTTTCTTTATTTTCCCTAATACTCTGTACAATTATATGACATGATTTTTTTTACTGTTCCTTTCAACTACAATAAAAATCCCACAAGAACATTTTGTCTGTTTAATTTACTGCTGTATCCTAAGAACATTGTGTAGACCCTACATAGTACATACTCCAAATATATTTGTTACCTTGAATTGCATAAAGTATACTTTTACTTATGCAAATGAGGGTTACCCTTTATAGTCTATTGCAAACCTTGCTTTTTCCTCATAGTTTCTCTTGAAGACTGTTCCCATCTCCTTATATTTCAAGGCTGCTAATATTCCATGGAAGGGCTATAGTTAATTTAACCCATCATTTCAAGTGGTATCTAGGTTGTTTCCAGTATTTTACTATTGCAAACCTTTTTACATATAGTTATGTTCATTTTCAATTGTAATATATTTTAAAGTGTTAATATTCAACAAAAGTAAGAACTTTAAACAGTATTATAATGGAGAAGGAAGAAAAATTTAGAGGCATGTCAAGGAACAAATATGATTTCAAAGACATTTCTACTGATGAAATCCTCTTTAAGCTATAGATTTACAGAAATATATAAAAAAAGACAGTAGAATGAATCAGACATAACTTTCTTATGTTCATATCTGAATACATCACCAGTAAAACTCCACATTATGTATACCCACAAGAATGGGATCTTAATTAGAAAAAGTTATACTCCATGTATGTACAATATGTCAAAATACACTCTACTGTCATATATATCTAAAAAGAACAACTAATGATAAATAAATAAAACCAAAAAATGAAATGTATATTAGTTTCATGCATCTTGAAACACACATTCTTGAGAGAATATATCAAAATAATTTCTAAGGTCCCATGTAACTCAAATGCTGTGTGATACCCTATGTTCTTTTGGCTCTACAGAATATGCCATACTTGTCTCCATATATTTTTCCTGTTTATTGAAACTATTAATGTAGAGGTGGAGCAAGATGGCAGCTGAGTAAGATACCCCTGTGATCCTCTCCTCACAGATGCACTAAATTGAACAGCTATTCAACACCAACTATTTTTACAGGAACTAAGATGAAAAGGCATATTAAAGAAGGTAGGAACAAAATAATTGTTCTTGTCACTCTTCCTGCATGCCAATCCACACAGAATGGTTGGATATGCCTCCTACTTGTGGGGAGGGAGAGAAAATTCAATCTGGAACTTAGATTTGAAACTCAGCGCTAGGCAAAGCTACATGGCCCATACTACCACGCTAACACCTATGGGTTGAGCTTCTGCATTAGGCCAGGTAGTCCCTGCTTCTTCCACCTCTCTTCTAAACTCTGTGGTACACCAGTGAACAAGACATAGAAGCTAGCACAGGGCTTTGTCTCAGATCCCAGGGACAGGTCTACTACAGTAACACCCAGCA
This sequence comes from Tamias sibiricus, assembly GCA_025594165.1. NCBI lineage: Eukaryota > Metazoa > Chordata > Mammalia > Rodentia > Sciuridae > Tamias > Tamias sibiricus. The sequence continues at coordinate 49,818,091 of CM046662.1, read as the reverse complement.
CTTGATAGGAAATGATGGCTCTAAGCATACCAGAGCTCACACATGGAACCTCTAGACTGGCTCCAGCAACAGGTGGGGACATGTGCTTGTGGGACAGACTTGAGTTTCAGCCTGCATCATTTCCAGTCTTGGAACTGACCCAGGAACATCCACCCATTTCCAGAGAATATGCAGGCCTTTGGAGCTGTGAGCCTCAACATAAGTCCATTTAGTGCCAGACTTGGTGCCCAAGGAACTATTTCCACCACCCATTCCCCATCACAACTACCACTAGATTAGTGCTTGTACCTAAGAATCCAGATCTGCTCCAGTGTCAGGAATAACCCTGACCCTTCACCACCAGTGGGACAAACTCATTTTTTGGTCTATATCACCACCAGCTGCAGCATCAACTTCATTCAGCAAACTCTTAAAAACTGTGAAGAACTTTGTGGTTGAGAATCAGTTAAAACCAGCCTTAGCACTAGCCTAGGTGACTACAGGACAGCCATCATTGATGTTAAAACTACCTCAGGCAACAGAGTGAGCACAATACCCCATTTGTTGGGAGTAGGGCAGGAAACTAAGCATAAAACTGTCCTGGAATTTAGTGCTAGGTTAATGGAACCTAACACTGGGAAGATCCTAACAGACCATATCTCCAGGCCTGCCTGTGTATGAAGCCTCTGGAACACCTCTAGTTCCAGGGAAATAATACAATCCCAGTATCTTAGACTTCTATTCCAGCTATCATCATCTGAATTTGGTTGCAATGGTCTTGAACTATAAGTCTATCTGAGCAATAGGCAGGTCATAGTAGTGTGGACCTTACTCCTACTTCAGTATGGTGTCAGTCTAGGTGGGTTGTGGGCTCTGGGATGATATATTTATATCTTGGCAGAATTAGTGACCACAAGTATGACACAAGAAGTTGTCGCTGATTCAGCCACAGTGATTTCACTCAGACATGGGTCAAATCCTGCATTGCCTGACCATGGGCTGATAACTGTCAACAAGGCATGTGTGTATACTCTGTCATTACAGAGAGAATTGTGTAAATAGACTACCCTTTATAGGTACTTTTATGATTTTTTTCTGAACAATACACCAATAGTGTAATAGGGACAGATCTGACTTTAGATTGTGCTCTAATACTGGAACAGTGGAAACGCACTAATAAGAGACTCCAAGTAAATACAGACCTAGGTGCTATCCAGTGATAAAATAGTGAAATGACTGACTATAAATTTAGAGAGAAGCAGCAGCCTACTTAGAACTTCTGGGAAGATAGGCCCAAAGCCATATTAGGAAGATTAGAATAAATACCTCATTCATCAATGCCCAAATGATGTTGCACTCCAAAAAGCATGAAGAACTTTCAAAAATCCAAAATCAAACCAATCAAGTGGGAATACTATGTTCATCAAAAACCACCCTTTAAGCCAGGCGTGGTGGAGCACGCCTGTAATCCCAGCATTCTGGGAGGCTGAGGCAGGAGGATCGCGAGTTCAAAGCCAGCCTCAGCAATGGCGAGGCACTTAGCAACTCAGTGAGACCCTGTCTCTAATAAAATACAAAAAAGGGCTGGGGATGTGACCCAGTGGTCGAGTGCCCCTGAGTTCAATCCCAGGTACCATAAAAAAAAAAAAAAGCACCCTTTAGAAATGGAGTGATAGACATTCCCAGACAAACACAAGCTGAGAGAATATATCTTCATGAAATATGTTTTTCTCTTTAAACTGAGATATTAATGAGAAATAAGAAAGCATAGGAAAGCATAAAACTCACTGGTAAGAGTAATTATACAAATAAATAGCTAGTTATAATTGAAAATGTTTTTTTGTAAGCTTCATGGTAACTACAAAGCAAAATATGTAATAGATAAACCAAAAATAATAGGCAAGGAACCAAAAGAAGCTACTAAATTAACTTAACCCCAAAGGAAAACTAAGAGAGGGAGGAAGAAATAAAAAGAGAGAAATAAATTACAACAAAACTAAAAAACAGGTTACATAATGACTATAGTAAGTCCTGACCTATTAATAATTACCTTGAATGTAATTTGATTAAATTATCCAATTAAAAACAGTACCTGAATGGATTAAAAAAAAAAAAAAGACCTAACTTGGTTCCTGAAAGACAGTCACTTCACCTCTAAGGACATATGTAGACTGAAAGGAAAGGAAGGAATGATATACGCCTTTCAAATGGAATCCAAAAAATGGCAGGATAGCCATACTTATGTTTATAAAACAGACTTTAAATCAAAAGTAGTGAAAAGAAACAAGGAAAATCATTATGTGATGATAAAGAGGTCTTTTCAACTAGAACAAACAGTAATTATAGATATCTATACACCTAGTATTGAGGCACAAAAATATATAAAGCAATTATTAATAAACTATTAAAGTATAAAATGACAGAAGTAATTTGAAATAGAGTATTCACATCTACATTTCTTATCATGTATTTTAATTTATTCAGATGTTTATGTGAACATTTTTAAATATCATTATAAATTTTAGTTTTGGAAATAGTAGGTTGGAAAAACTCTCAATTATACTGAGCAAAATAATTGAGTAGACAAATATATATACATATATACATATATGTATGTGTATATATGCATATATAAACATACACACACATACACACACACACACACACACACACACATATATATATATATATATATATATATATATATATATATATAAAAAATAACTTTGGATTGGGGTTCTGGCTCAGTGGTGGAGCACCTGTCTAGTACATGTGAGGCACAGGGTTTGATCCTCAACACTACGTTAAAATGATGAATAAGTAAAGTTATTATGTAAAAAAAAAAAACTTTATTGCTACAAAACAGAAAACTGGATACAATATAATAATTAAAAATATATAACTGAGTTGAAAGAAAGGAAGAAATCAAAGACATGACTATATATATATATAGTCATTACGGAAGGTCATTGCTTTGAACTGAGCTTCTGCACTAGGTTACAATAGTACAGACCAAACCAAAATGGAGTCCCTTATGCTAAGTGCCACATACTCAAACTGAAACCTTAAGGAATCAAACAGATCCAAAAACATTCCAATTTTTCCTGAACACAGGAAACTTGAGTTTACCCAAGTAAGTGTAACCCTTTCAGAAAAAACAAACTTAAGTAACCTGATATTAGTTTATTCCCCATCATTTTGTATTCTTGCTATTTTCATTGTTCAATTGCCTACTGGGCTTTTACTCTATATTTTCGAATGGACACTGCAACAATTCATAAATCACAAATATAAGAAAATGAGATTTATAACTAAATTTGTAATTTTGTCTTTAGAAAAATATAAGTGATTACTGTGTTACTCCAAGAGGTTTGGTTCCATAAACATTTTGTCCAACTTCAGAGTATATACTCACATTCTTCCATGCCAGTGTAAAGCCATTGGCCCTAGGTAACATTCAATCCATAACACAGTGTTAAGAGAAACTGAAGCCATGAAGGTCAGTTTGGCTAGGTCAAGTTTGGAAGAACTGAGAAATTCTCATAAGAGAAATTCTGCAGAGATGGCCCAAGACAGGTGCTTAATAAAGGGCACAGACAGCTTTTTGCATGTGCTTCATGGCAGAATATTCTCTGTTTTTGAGAGTGCTCATAAATTGGTGAAATTGTTTCTTTGTGAATATCTCCTTTGGGTGCTTGCTGGCTACAGCTTATCTAAAGAAAATAAAACAAAGTTTACAGCTTCAAACTGTCTACATTTTCAACTTTCTGTTTTTCTCTTTGATTCTTTGATGACTGAAGTTATTCTATTTGTTGGTCTCAATTATAAATGGCATGCTAGCAATTAATAGTAATTATTAAAATTATTCTTTGATATTTTCTATATTTATTTTGCAACCATGAAATTCTTATTATGTTTGTAAAACCAGTTGTGCCAGAGAAAACAGGCTTCTTTTATTCCTCTTTAAAGATTCTGTATGAACAGTAATCACCTTCCTTCTATAAGGACCTTTTTTGAGAATTAATGACCAGCTAGGTTAGTGACCTTAAAATTTTAGGATCATCAATTTTCCCATGTACTCATTAATTCTTCCAAAATGTCCAAGACTGGAATAATTAGCATTCAAATAAAAGCAGAAATAGTGAGATCCAATAGGATGTTGGCAAGATGTCAGGAACAGTATTTAGAGTGAAAATTATGAGAAAATGTGCCAAATATATGTGATGGGTTGGTTGGCATATAAGAAGAACTCAAAGCAAGTAATTATTGGTATAAAACGAGAAGAGAAACAGAAAATAGCAGAGGTTGTCCAAATAAATAATGATTGGGTAGTTTTGTATCATTCAGAGTGAGTTAAAAAAAATAGCTCATTTAAAATGATAGTAGGAAATAGTAGCATAAATAAAAAACTGGCAGAAATTACAGGACTGCAAGGCTTTTTAATTTATATGCAATGATTGTGGAGCAAAATACAATGTTACCTCTGATAAAATAGGCCTATAAATTAGGGAATAGAAAAGGATAAGATTCTCAAGAATTTTGCTACCATGAATCTTGATCATTGTTAGAACCTCACTTTGAATTATATGATGTTAAATTAACATGGATGGTTTCTGTGTGATAGACTCATAGGAGAACAGATACATGTTCAAATTTTAGATGAATTAGAGAAAACAAAAAATAAACTATTCTCTTTCCCTTAATTCTAATCCATTACACTACATCAAAATGAAAAAAAAAATATGTATGCTATTTCTTCTCAGGAAAGCATACTTCCTTATTTAGAATAAAATTATATTGTAATAGAATCAAAATTTTGTGAAATTTGAAATTAAAAAAAAAAAAAACAGCTGATTTAACTTATGCTGGGCCTGCCATTAAGAATATGGAAATAGATCTGGAGTGTAGTTCAGTGACAGAGTTCTTGCCTAGCATGTGCAAGCCCTGGGTTCTATACTAGCATCACAAAACAAGCAATAAACGGAATATAGAAATAATCTAGTAGAGTCCATAGAAATAGTGGCATTTTAAAGAAGACTCTTAGAAAACTGATTACTTTATTTGGAATATAAGAATATTGGACCTAGAATATAAAGAAAGCCAGAAGGGCAATTGCTTGTATAGGTTGAGTATTATCACAGAATTGTACAGAGTCACTCCTTAACACTTCAGCAAATGATTACCAACAAAGAATGATGCATTTGAAATTCACTCCATGTTATTCTGGAACAACATTCTGAAGCAGCCCATAAATCTTGTATGTATGCTTCACATAAGCATGGTCCTTTATTTTTATTTTTTGGCTTCACCATGGTCATTCTCAAGTTACCAAATCATACAATCAGAGTTGGAAGGGCACTAAATCACTTCTCTGCATCGACTTACCTAGCCTTTGTGTAAACATTTCCAGGAACAAAATATTTTACAATTCCCCCAAGGATTCAGTTAAATCACTCCAGTGTTTGTAAGCCCCAACAGCTAGGAGTTCTGCTTCCCTATGGGCATTGTATTTTCCCTGATTCTTCTCTTCCCTGCCCCCTCCTGTCCATTTCCATCTAGATTCTTATTTGGGGGGGTCTTTTATATTCTTTTATTCAAGTAAATCCATTTCTTTCTGTCTGCATCTCCACTGCAGGTTTTTTCTAATGTCCCAGTGCCACATTTGTTTTTCTTGTGTTTCTTTAAGCATCCCCAGATCTTTTATATTTTGTCCTGAATCCTCAAAAAGTTTATTTTATTTTGAATTGAAAGCAAATGAACCAAAATGTTATAAATCAAGCTGAGAGGAAAATGAGGTATTGGAAAGTGTGAATATCTGAAGGGCTATTTTCACCAATTGCAGGATTTAAAGGCATTCTTTCAGGCTTCGGAAAACCTCAGTGGGGATGGCTGCCAACCTCTCTTTTAGGTTTACTTACCAAGGCAAAATTGTTGGGATACTTGCTGGCCAACATCCTATTAGCATACATAAAGCTTTCTGTTGGAACATTTACAGAATCAATTAAGAGTTCAGAATATTTTTTTAAGAGCATGGTTGAGGGACTCATTTAGTGAATTGAATTTCAGGATGTTTTTATTCCTGTAGGGACTGCCTATAAAATGTTGGCAGGTGGCGTGTTAAGGCCATAGAGGATTTTGCACTTAAAGAGGCATTCATTCAGGTATGTGTTCCATTTAGCAGGTTACCACATCAGTTTAGAGGTGACATATCCCAAATCCTAATTTCATATGTGCCACAAATTTTTCTAAAGAATAATTTTTACTTTTGAAAAATTGAGACTCTATATTTAAATCAATTTACAAATAAATCCAGCAATTCTTCTTACATGAGAGAAGTTCTTGGTTTATTTATGTTGATGATGCTTTAAAGAGTCCTGCTGAGTTTTCACTATCAAGGCTTTTGATTTACTTAGCATAAGTGAGTATTTTTGTGCTAAGTGAGGAACACAATTATTCCAGAAGTTTTCCCTTCTTATAGCTGTAGCATTATATTCTGAAAGGGATCATGCATGTTCATCAGTTTTGTGGATAAAAATGAAAACAATATTTTTAATTGACATTATTTCTCATTAACAAAACTTACGCAGCCTTCTTGTTTTTATGAAGGGCTCCTCTTTACAGGATGTGTTCAGCAAAGCAGCAACATCTGTTAGAAAAGAATTTTTGTGACAGAACAATTGAAAGCATTGAAAGTTTGAAGTCAGAGCTCAAACATGCCAAACAAAGGTTTTGGGAAACATAAACAAATTGAGAAGCTAGTTGAAGAATTTCATATTGCTAACAAAATAAATGTACCATTTTTTTTGGAGTGTGATGTGGTTAGCTATGACAGGTAACAGAATAAAACCAAACCCTTTTTTCTAAACATGCATATTAATGTATGTATATGTATGTGTCATATTCTATCCTACAAGATGATGTCATGATGTGCCGTTGTTATAGACATACTTCAAAGGACAGTATTGATCCATAGAGTCTATGTTGAAGAATAAAGCCAGGGCCTATTGTGCTTGCCTCAGTTCTTATAAAACAGGAATTATCCAACTTTTTCTAGAGTACAGTTAGGATTTGTGAGCCAGATGGTCTCAGATGCAACTACTGAACTCTACCATTGAGTACAAAAGCAAGCACGGATACCATGGAAATGAGCATGTTGTGTTTCAAAAACAACTTACTTTTCAAAAAACAAGTGGCATGTAGGATTTTTGCCCATGGAGAGTAGTTTGCAGACCCCTGTACTTGGTTTCTGATTTATGCTTATTAGATGGCTTTACCTTTCTCAGAGTTTCTTAGATAATTTCAAATTCTGCTTTAGGAATATTTGCTAGGCAATTCTCAGTCCTTTTCAATTCATGTCAATCCCAAAGAACCTTACTGTAGCCACATGTCCTTTCAAAACTGCATAGCATCACATGGAGAGGATAGGGTGTTACTTCTCTTCCATAAGAGCTGAATTGTTTCCAGAGGTTTGCAATGACAAAATATTCAAGAAGACTGAAATCTAGAGTTTATCTCTTAAGAACACAAGAATTGGCTTCTTCAACAGTGAAGGAACATATTGAGACTAGATGTATAAATTCACTACAAATTCTAGGATATTATGATGCTAAATTAAGATTCTTGGCCAAGCTGATTCTGTAGGTAGTCTCAGATCACTGTTTCACTTTAGAACCATTTTCCTCAAATAGAACAAAGAGCAGACATTGGCAATTTTTGAAGGGGACACAGTTTTTTATCTTAGGAATTGATGTATGTTATTACATCTTTTGGAAACTTTGAACAGCTTTGGAATTCACCATATATTCTTCACTTACCTGCATGAGACTAACATTTCCCTTAACTATCCTTGTGGATAAATTCAGGTATGTTTCTTTTAAAATGTGTAGGTATAATACATATTATTTTAAACTGGCTAATATTTTCTAGTGTAATGCATTTCATCATTTGTAAATAACACATTTCTTTTTACTTTTAAACATGTGAAATGAGAATGTGAAATTCAATTGTTATGATTTAGGCACATATGTAGTTATTGATCATACCTTGGCATAAAACTTGACATTCATAGACACACATACACACACACTTATGAAAATTTTCTACAGCTTGCGAGAGAGCCTCAAGGACAACAGTGAAGCACATGTTTTAAAAATTCTCTTTCACCTAGGCTTTTGATAGCTAAGAGGACAATTCTGTGTACGAAATTAATGAAACTCAATGACTAATTTATCAGTAACTTAGAATCTGAATATGAGAAACATTTAGAAATCCTCTTCACCAAATAAAGAAAAGTATTTTAATTTAATTGGGATTATTTTATTTTACATATCATATATGTAAAATCATATCATATATATAATGTCCTATATCTTCTCGTTCTTATTAATCATTTCCTATCAAACAATACAATTATGCTTATAAATTTAAGGTGACATCAATTATGAGATCACACCACTATTTAAATAATAAAATAATCATGTGGTCTTGTAATTGATAAGTCTTATAAATGATAAGCATGACTTATCATTTAACTTTCCTTTTAAAATAATTAATCACTTCTGATCTTGTTGAAATGCTTGCTAATAGTATTCCATGATCAAACAATTCTTTAAGCATGGGTCTGAGAGAAAAAACAGTACAAGGATATCAGTTTCTGAACCAATTTTGATAGAAGCAGATGCCAACACAAAGAATTCTTGCAGAACTTGTTTCCATATGGTCTCCAGTATGTTTTGTTCCTGCAATTTTTAGAGTCTAGAATACTTTGGGAAGTTAGGTGTCATCACCACCCAAGCAAAACCAAATTCTTACAAAACTCACAAAAGAATCTTTTTGGCTAGAGGAATGAATTTAAAAAAAAATAGATATTAAAGTGTTAGATGAAAGTTCTTAAGTAGTCATAATTTTAGTATTTGTATTTTATATAGATTTATATATATATATTATATTGTAATATACTGGACATTAAGGATCATAATAGAGAATTTGGGCTTTGTTTAAAGTACAAGGAATGAGTAATTCTCTGATGATTTTTAAGCAAGAATATGATCAATTATGACATATTTTTTTAAAGGATCACTCTGGTTGTGTACTTAGTAAACTGGGAGATCATCTGTGTTGCCATCATCATCATCCTCATTACCAAGCTATCAACTCTGTAGCTCTTATTATGAGGTGCACAATATTCTATGCACGAATGCCAACTCATTTAATCCTTATAACAGTCTCATGAAGTAGGAGCAATTATTATCCTCCTGTTTAGAGATGAAAGTAGCAAGGCACTAGGAGGTCAATTACTTTGGCCAGGTTTATATCATTAATAAATGGCAAGACTAAGCTTTAAAATGAAGCAGGCTGTGCTCTTAATTACTGTACTGTCCTGTAAGCAAAAATCAGGAAATGATACAGGCTTACTATAATGTATGAGAGATATGCAATTATCTTGGACTTAAGGGTAGAATGGATAGGACGTGATGATAGAATAGAAGTTTAGTTTTGGGGGAGTTGGCAATAGGAACAGAAAAGCCAAGTATGGTACCTGAATTCAAGCTGGGTTATAGGGAATCCTAAAATTGAGATAAATTTGTGTTGATATACAGGGATATCAAGAAACGATAATTAAAAAAAAATGCTTATTTAAGAAGGTTGCCTTTGACAGTACCAGTAATCATGAATTAGATTGGGAAAATGTGAGAGTCAAGAAAGCTGTGGGAAGTTGGTTGCAATGACTTCTATGTGGGATTTAGAAACAGAAAGCATGGTTATGAAGGACATTTTGAAGGGAAACTCTACAGTCTTTGAGAGTTCACTGTAAATGAGAAAAGAAGGAGAGAAAAGCATCAAAAGTGTATGCTTGAGAAAGCTGTGATCCTTTTGTGAGCTTTAGGAAAGCTGAAAACTTCTATGGTGATCTTCTGTGGATTTAGTTTTTAATCATCAGCCACTCCCAGAGTTTCCAGAAGTAGCATAGGTCAGACAGGGCTGAACCAATGGCTTGGGTCAGCCACCTTCCAATTAATACTGCACCTTGAGAGTATATCATGTGCATAATTCAGTTTGCACAATTAAAATCTAATTTCTTGTGTTTATAAATAAAATTATTTTCTATTAGTTTTTAATTTAATAAATATTTACTGAGGTTTCCTCTAAGTCAATAAAGTACCATAAGCAACATTAGGACACTGTCCTAATATGGTGTTACTGTAACTCTGGAAAAGTATACGAGCTTAGTATTCATTACAGAGGACCCACAATTCGATACAGAAAGAACATAAGCAGATGTATTAAAAATAACATCCCTCTTTGATTGTTCTTCATAAGTCCATAAGAGTAAAGGTGGATATGGAAAACATATTACTATAACAATTTCCACAAATTTCTCTTAAGAGTCAAGCCAAAAAACTAAAATATCTAAAGGCTTCATTTTAAGATAGGGATAGGTTTTTGGGTAACTTTTCCTAGTAGCCTCTTGAGATTTGTTTCTGTTTGCATTTTGAGCAAAATGATTTCAAAAGAAGACAAAAATAGCAAATGGCAATAAAAATAAAAATGTTTGTTTTCCTTTATTTAACACATATTGAGTGTTCATTTTCTGTGTTCTACACAGTATAAATAATTATGCTTTGTTACTACCCTGCAGGAGTTTTCTGTCTGCAAGGGATAGCATTAGAATGCTTGTTCCATTGTCATGTGAGTCCAGGCCACAGGAAGTCAGGAACTTGGAAAACTGCTTTTTGGGGGGTGGACTTTGTTGTTTAAAGGAAGAGAGAAAGACAAAGCTGGTGGAATGAAATAAATTGCATGTGTGTACATACCGGATAGATTTGTAAAACCTCAGGTTTGGGATAGGATGGGATTAAAAGGGAGAGGTAGTATGTAAATGAGCTGATAATGAGCTAAATCAGAGTGGCCAGACTGGGAAAAGAGGCTGAACTCTTGGCTATTATCATCAGAGCAAAGAAAATTATTATTGTGATTAGAGAAAAGTGTAGCATGGCAAGGGCACTAAATGAGGAAGAAAGAAATGCTCCCTGAGACTATTGCGAAGAAGAGATTGTAGTTGCCTAGGTGAGAAATGGCCAAATCCCAGGCTAAAACAGCAGACAAAAGATGGAAGGAAGGGTGTGTAATTGTTAATCCATAGCATTTTAGAGCTAGTGGTGCTTTCTGGATAATATTCGAGTTGTTAAATTCTGGTGAAACCATTTACTATTTGAGTGGCATTGGACTAATCTCCTGATATTACCAATTACCAATTTTATTAATTTGTTAAATAGTGTCCTGGTACCCTTGTGAAGCCCCACTGAGATGAAATATGTGTGTTGTAAAGCACAATAGATAGTAGATAGAAGAGGTATAATTATAGGAGACATTTTGAAGGAAGAAGATATAAATTTTGGCAACAGACTCCATGAGCAGAGTGGAAGAGATGATTCAGAGTTTAGTCATTAACACATTCTGTTCTCTTTTGGCCATATGCATTTTAGAGACTCTATAAATGAGGATGATTAACATTCATTTGAACACTAAGAGGCATATTGGTAAAACAGTTTTCTGTGTTGGCCTTTTGTACTGTAACTCCCAAACATTCCATAGTTGGAAAGGCAGTCACTTGAGTTGAATTTATTGTGTGGTATCATTTGTTTAGCACAAACATGAGGTCATCTGTTCCACAGTGTCCGAATAAAAGTTTCATTTCATGTGAAGGCTTTGGCCTTGCTCTTCCCAATCACCCATGGATCCTCTTCTCACTTTTATCTGTTATGGTTTGCTGTGAGTGACTTGTACAGGGAGTTTATTTTCTAGCACCGTGTTTCGTGTTTCATAAAATTACTATGTAGCTCTTGTTTCAGAAGCACCATTGCAAAAAGAGCCCTGGTGCTGTATTTCTGTTTGTTCAGAGAAACACTGGATATACATCCCTAGTGGATAGCTCAGGATCCTGACCCTAAGTCACCTGCTTGTTTAAATACTGGTACCGATGTAGCAAAATAATGTTTTACTTCCAAATATATATACATAAAGCCTGACTTTGACAGTTGGCCATAACTTCTAACAAATATATATTTAAGATTCATTAATTTTTAAATCTGTATTTACCCTTTGTTATTGTTTGCACGTGAGGTGTCCCCCAAAAGCTCATGTGTGAGACAATGCAAGAAGATTCAGAGAAGAAATGATTGGGTTAGGAGAGCCTTAACCCAATCAGTGAATTAATCACCAGATGGGATTAATTGAGTGTTAATGGAAGGCAGGTGAGTGTGGCTGGAGGAGGTGGGGCATTGAGGGCATGGCTTTGGGGTATATATTTGTATCTGGTGAGTGGAGTTGCTGTCTCTGCTTGTGAGCTGTCTCAACATGTGAGCTTTTCCTCTCCACCATACTCTTCTGCCATGTTGTTCTGCCTCACCTGGAGCCTATAGGAATGGAGCCAGCTGTTTATGGACTGAGACCTCTGAAACTATGAACATGCAAATACACTTTTCCTCCCCTAAAGTTGTTCTGGTTGGGTCTTTTAGTCACAGCAGCAAAAAAAAAAAAAAAAAAAAAAAAAAAAAGCTGACTAACACCCTTATAAAACTATCATATTTAAAAAAAAAAAAAAAAAAACCAAAAAAACTATTGTATTGCCAATCGCGGTGGCGCACACCTATAATCCCAGTGGCTCCTGAGGCTGATGCAGGAGGTTTGTGAGTTCAAAGCCAGCCTGAGCAACGGTGAGGCACTAAGCAACTCAGTGAGACCCTGTCTCTAAAAAAAATACAAAAAAGGACTGGGGATGAGGCTCAGTGGTTAAGCATCCCTGGGTTCAATCCCTGGTCCTTCCCACCCCCACCCCCCAAAAAAACCTATCATATTTACAAGTGTTATTCCTATGAACTTACAACTTTCCCCTTGAATGGACAAAAGGGAAAAGAAGAGTACTGTTACAACATGTATCCCAAGATACAAGTTAATACAAGTTTGAGTTGTACAACTCAAATATGTGGACTTCCTAGACTTAGAAGTGAGGTCAATAGGTTCATAAGACACCTACAGATCTCAAACATCCTGCTTCTGTGGCACTTCAATGAACTTAAACATTTGTTTTTCCCAATTTGGGGGTGGGGGAGGGAGTTACATTTTGGTGTGGGGGAGATTCACTATGTGTGTATGGATGAAGAGGTGATACCAGGAAAAAATAATTTTGGTAATTATCACTGTGGGGCTCCCTGAAATTTAAAAAATTTTCAAAGGGAAAGTGCTTGTAGATACTTAACAATACCTCTCAGAAATTAAATAGAACCTTAGATACTACAATAGATATTTAAATAAAATAATCCAGGGGCTGGGGTTGTGGCTCAGCGGTAGAGCGCTCGCCTAGCACGTGGGCGACCCGGGTTCGATCCTCAGAACCATGTACAAATAAAATGCATTGAATAAAATGCATTGTGTACAACTAAAGCAAATAAATAAAAATATTTAAAAAAATAATCCAATCATTTTGGTCCTTCTAGGAAACTGAGACTCAGGGCAGACTATATACTTGAGCTAAAAAAAGAGCAAACTTGATTCTCTTCGCTGTATTTAAGCATCAGTTCTGCCTAGCTATTGTAAGTATTGTCCAGCAGGTTCCTGCTGTGCTCAGTGCATTAGTGAGGCACTTCTGCCTCCCCTGCCTGCAGTAATTCTACTTGATTCCATCTGACAGGTGTGCTCATTTGTTTCCCATCAACCTCACCACCATCCAAGGGGCTGTTCTGTACTTTCTGCTATTCCTTCACAAACATGAGTGCTATCTCTATGCCACCTCTCTGTTGGTCTCAGTATATAAATTATAACTGGTTCATAATTCTAGATTGTCCTCTGATAAAATATGAAACTCTGGAATATGAGCAGAGAGAAAGGAATCCAATTATACATAGTAAATTTGTAATTCTGAAAAGGTGGGGTCCATTGATGCAAGGAGTTTAATATAGGCGAATTATAGGATCAAGGAACCAGAAATGAATTCGCTGAGTTCTATGTTAGAACATGAGGGTCTCCTGTGCCATGAAAAGCCAAGTCACAAATTCCCCATCTTTTCTCCCAGCATTCCTGAGTTCACCTGCTGCTGTAGGATGAGATAGTTTCTTTAAGACCTTTCCTGCTTCTCTCTTTTCTGCCTGAGATCTTCCCCTAGTACTATAGGAAATGACTCACTTTAAATAGAAGAAACTAGAAGTGAAATTAATATAGGAAAAAATACTTTCAACAAATGAGATTGGGATTCGATGACTGAATGACTCACACAATTTTACAGTGCATTCTAAGCCCAGAAAGTCTACAGTGAGCTTGAGCCTCAGTTGCCTACAGTGATAACTCACTTCTTAGGGAAACTTACAGACTTTTCTGCCTTCCTTGTCCAACTTTTCCCACTCTATCATATTTACTTCCTGGGATCACTTTTAAAGAACCAACCTGTACCCAGATACTTATTTTCAATCTAAGAAGTTATGATAAAGTGGGAACTAGGCTGCAAGGAACCAATTATGAATTTTGAAGCAGGAGATGATGTGATCTGATTTACATCTCAGAAAGTTCATAGTCTGAAGTGTGGAGAATATATTGTGGCAGGACAAGACTTGAGGCAAGAACAGTGGGAGGCTGTTGAGTTAATCTGGGCAGGAAATGACTGTTCTGGGGAGGAAGGCATATAAATAAGATATTCATGGTTACTTTCCATCCAGTTTTACTGAACAGAGTATTCATACTTGACAAATAAAAGTTTGAAGTTTAAGGGGTACAATGTGATATTTTTGTAATGATTACCACAAACATTCTAATTAACATAACACCTCAGTTATTATTATTATTATTATTATTATTATATTGTAAGAGCACTGAAGAACAACTGTTTTAGCAAATTTCAGTTATTCAATGCAGTATTTCTGTGATCTTTGTACATTAGATTTCCAGAATTTATTCATCTTGCGTAACTAACACTTTGTATCCTTTGACTTATATCTCTTCATGTCCCCTTCCCACAGCCTCTGGCAGCCACCACTATACTCTTTGCTTTTATGAATTTGGCATTTTTAGATTTCACCTGAACATGAAAGTGAGACCATGCAGGATTTATATTTTTGCATCTCTTATTTCACTTAGCATAATAAACTTCAGGTTCAATAACAGGATTTCCTATCTATTTAAGGCTGAGTAATATTCTAGTACCTATTAAGATATTTATATCTATGCATCAGCCTTAACATGCATATATAGAGACAGATGCACAAATGTGTACACACACACATATATATATATATATATGTATATGAAGATATGAAGACTAATATTCCATTACATATATATGAAGGCTGAGTAATATTCCATTATATATAGATTAATGTATGTATGAGGTTTTTTATCCATTCATCCACTGACAAAGATTATTTTCATTTATTGACTATTATAGTAATGCTGCAATGGATTTTGCACAGTTATCTCTTTTACATACTGATGTCATTTCTTTTGGATATATATCCAGAAGAGGGATTCCTGAATGATATGATAATTCTATTTTTGATTTTTTGAGGCCCCTCCAGACTATTTCCTATAATAGCTGTACCAATTTACAATCACATCAACAGTGTGCAAGGTTTTTTTTTTTTTTTTTTTTCTATACTTCCTCACCAACATTTGTCATTGTTTCCTGTTGCTATAATAAAGTATCTGAGGCTGGAGATTTATAAAGTAAAGAGATTTGTTTTGTTTAGTCTTGGAAGCTATTAGTCAAAGATTTGGTAACATCTGTTTGGTCCCAGGTTAGAAGAGGAAATGGCCATGTGATGAAGGGGTCAATCACATGGGGTGACCTCCCTTTATAACAACTCATTGTCATGAGAACTGGGATCTCATGAGAACTACGTGGATACCTTCTGAGGGCAGAACCCTCAATGACCTAACAACCTTCTTCTGGGCCCTACCTTCTAAAGGTTCCACCATGACTCAATACCACAATGATGAAGACCAAGCTCCCAGCATGCTGTTCAAACCACTGTAGTCCTTTCTTGTCTCTTGAGGGAGTAGCCATTCTAATAGGTGTGAGGGAATGTCTCATTGTGGTTTTTATTTGCATTTGCCTGATGAATAGTAATGTTGAGTATATTTTGTATATCTGTTGTCCATTATTATATTTTCTTTGGGAAAAAATGTCTATTGAGATCCTTTGCCAATATTTTAATTGGGTCATTTTTCTTTTGCCCTTGAGTTCTTCACATGATTTTTTTATATTAACACCTTGTAAATGTAAAGTTTGCAAATATTTTCTTTGATATGCAGAAGCTTTTTAGTGTAATACAATCCCATTAGTCTATTTTTTCTTTTGTTTCCTGTCTTTAAGTGTTAAATCCACACACAAAAAAATAATTGTTCAGGCCAATATCAAGAAGCTTTTTAAATAGTTTTTTTTTTTTTTTTTTTCTAGAAGTTTTATGGTTTGGGAGCTTACGTTCCAGCCTTTAATCTAATTTGAATTTACAGATGACAGGAGAAAGGTCCAATTTCATTCTCGTGCATGTGAATATTCAGTTTTCCCAGTCCCATTTATTGAAAAGACTCCTTTCCTTATGTGTGTCTTCATAACCAGTGATCAAATGTCAAAGCTCAGTTGATTATACATTTATGCATTTATTTTTGGTTTATCTATTCTATTCCATTAGTCTATGTGTTTGTTTTCATGCCAGTACCATATTGTTTTGATTAAAGTTGCTTTGCAAAGTATTGTGAAATGAGGAGGGTGGTGCCTCTGGCTTTTTTCTGCTCTCCCAAAGGGGTTTTGACTGTTTGGGTTCTTTTATGTTTTCATGAGAATTTTAGGACTATTTCTAAATCTCTGTTAAAGTTGCCATCAAGATTTTGATAGGAATTGCAATGAACTTGTTTTTGCTCTGTTAGTATGGATTTTTTTTTTCTTTTTTCTTTCTTTCTTTTTTTTTTTTTTTTTTTTTTTTTTGATATGGGAATTGAACCCAGGGGCACTTTACAACTAAGTTACATCTTCAGCTCTTTTTAATTATTGAGACAGGGTCTCACTAAGTTGCTAAGAGCCTTCCTAAATTAATTCTTCTGCTGAAGTCTCCCAAGTCACTGGAACTATAGGCATGCTTCACCACACCTGGCAGTATGACTATTTTAATATTAATTCTTCTAATCCATAAAAACAAGATTTTTTTCTTATATCTATCTTTAATTTTCTCCATCAATGTCTTATAATTTTCAATGTATAAGTCTTTTAATTTGGTTAAAAAAAGGGAATGATTTCCACCTTAAATTTGTTAAGGCTTCTTCCTTGACCTTGTTTCATGTTTCCTACCCTGTGTATTTGCGAAAAATGTGAATTCTACTTGTTTTAGTCAGTTTCTGCATTGTTGTGACACCAATATCTGACAAGAACAATTTAGATGAAGAAAAGTTTATTTGGGGTTCATGGTTTAAGAGGTCTCTGTCCATAGATGGCTGACTCCATTGCTCTGGGTTTAAGGTAAGGCAGTACACTGTGGCAGAAGAGTCCAAACAAGGTAAGCTACTCAGCTTATGGTGGAGTTAAGAAGCAGAGAGAGAAAGGAAGGAGCCACAGGGAAGATGCACATCCTTCCAGAGCACACTCTTAGTGACCCACCACCTCCAGCCATAACCCACCTGCCTACAGTTACCATACAGTCCATTCAAACTAGGATGGACTGATTATTTTACACTTCTCATAATCTTATCTGAAGGGAAAAAAAGTCACACTGGTGACAACCGTCCAGCCTTTGTGGCTGGTCAAAGGTCAAAGAGGTGCTGGGAGAGAGGAGTCAGGGAGAAGGACGTGTACAAGCTCTGGTGGGAGAAAGGAGTCCGGGAGAGGGGAGTGTGCGAGCTCTGAATGGAAGGTGGGTGCCTGGTCGCACTGGCTGTGGTCTCTGGAGCTGTCGGCTAAGGCAGCTGCCATCGGGCTGGAGGCTGGAGCTGTCAGTTGGGGCAGCTGCCGTTGGGCTGGAGACAGTAGGTTGGAGCTGGTGCAGTGGCTGCATCCTCTCAGCAGGGACGAGCTGTTGTGTGTGTCTCTGAATGGACTGGAGCTTAAATAGGAATTTCTGGTGGAGGGTGTACCAAAGCAAACCTTAATGCTATTGGCTCTTTGCCCATGGAACATGGCGACCTTTAAGCCCATTGGCTCCTGCCTGGAAAATTAAATAAGGTTGCTTTGCTTAGGATACAGAAACTTCCAGGGGTGGGGGGTGAGTGTAACCCATTTATCATTATCAATTAATTCTGAATATTCCTGCATTAAAAGGAGCTTTTGGGGGACACTTCAAATCCAAATCATAACACTATTGCTGTTGGGGTAAAAAGATCTATTTATGACCTGTAGGTCCATTTGCTCAATACTATTATACAGTTCTGTTGTTTCTTTATTGATTTTATGTCTGGATTACCTATTCATTACACTGAGTGTGTTTTTGAAGTGTCAATGCAGCTTCATATAACACTCATAATTCTATATTTTCTTCCTCCAGAACTATTAATATCTGTTTTACATGTTTCAGTGATGTTGGATGCATCTATACTTATAGTTGTCATATATTCTTGTTAAATTGATATTTTTATCACTATATAATAATCTCTTTTGTCTCTTGTGACAGTTTTTTACTTAAAGTCTTTTTCCTCTGATATGAGTATAGCCAATCCTTATCTCTTTTGGTTACCATTTTTATAGAATATATTTTCCCATCCCTTCTCTTTCAGCCTATGTGTGTCCTTAAAACTAAAGTGAATCTCTTGTAGACAGCACATTGTTGGATATTTTTATCCATTTATCACCTTTGGAAAATATAATTCATTGAATTTAAAGTAATTGTTAACAGTAGAGACTTATTCTTGTCATCATGGTAATTGTTTCCACTCACTTTATAATTCCTTTCTTTCTCTGTTGTCTTGCTTTGTGATTTGATGATATTTTGTAGTGGTATCCTCTTGATTCTTTCTATTGTTTATGTATTTCCTTGTGGTCACCACATGGTATAAAAACATCTTTTTTGTTAAAACCATCTATTTTAAACTGATAACAATTTGACCCTTTCTACAAAATATGTATACTTTACCTTCTACTCCTCCCATAGTTTATGTTATTGCTCTCATAACTTACACCTTTTTATGTTGTCTATCCATTGATAAATTATTGTAGCTATAGTTATTTTTAACATTTTTGTGTTTTAACGGTTACACTAGATTTTAAAGTGATTATGCACTACCATCACAGATTTAATTTTACTATGTGCTTGTCCTAAACAGTGAGTTTTATAGTTTTATGTTTTCTTGTTATTGATTAGCATTCTTTTGTTTCAACTTAAACATTTCCTTTTATCTCTTCTTGGAGGCAGGTATAGTAGTGATGAAAACCCCTAGGTTTTTTTTTTTTTTTTTTTCTTAGAAAGTCTATCTCTCCTCAATTTTGAAGGAGATTGCTGCATATAATATTCTTGTTTAACAGAGTTTTTTTTTTTTTTTCTCTCTCTCTCTCAGCACTTTGTATTATTTCACTCTAATCTGGACTGCAAGGATTCTGATTGAAAGCCCACTGATAGTCTTATGAGTATTCCCTCGTATGTGATGAATCATTTTTCTTTTGCTGCTTTCAAAATTCTCTGACTGTTGATAATTTAATTTTAAAGTGTTTTGCAATCCCCTTTAGTTAGTTTGATTGTGTTTAAGAACCTCTGAGTTTCATGAATTTATGTGTTCATATTCCTTCCATGATTTGGAATTTTTTAGCAATTATGTCTTTCAGTATGCATTCTGTCTTTTTATCTCTCCCATTCTTTCTGGGGCTTCTATAATAGATATATTGTTTCCCTTAATGGTATCCCACAAATCCCATAGTTTTTCTTCACTACTTTTTAATTTAAAATTTTAAAACATTTAAATTTAATTTTTTTTCTTCCTCTGGATATTTTCTGCTATCTGGTCTTTGTGTACACAAGTTCTCTCTTCTGGTGGATCAAATCTGCTGTTGAAACTCTCTGTTGCATTTTTTTTTTTTAATTGTAGCCATTGCGTTTTTCAGTTACAGAATTATAAAAATATTTCTTAGTTGAATTTCTCATTTTCCTCATGTATTGTTTTCCTAATATTAACTCATCTATATGTCTCTCTTTTAGCTTACTGATCTTTCCTAAAGCAATTTTCTTGAATTCTTGGTCTGGCAATTCGTAGGTCTCCATTGTGTGGTGGTTGGATACTAATTCCACGGATGGTATCATATTTTCCTGATTCTTTGTTATCTTCATATCCTTGTGTTGAATCTCTACATTTAAAAGAACACCTTTTACTGTCTTTACTCTGACTGTATAGTTGTTACAGACTTTAATCTTCTGGGACCCTTGATTTGATGGGACTACCTACAGGATTGTAGTTGAGTGTGACTAAATCTAGGTATGTGACTGGTGATAATTCTGCATTTTGTTCTTCAGTTGGTGAGTCTATTGGTGAGGACATGGGTGAGTGTAGTCCCACCCAGATCTTCAGGTGGAAAGGAGTGCCTCTATGACTATGGTCAAGCAGGACTTGAGTTATATCATGGGACTGCTTAAAGTTTTACCATCAAGTCACCAGACAGTAGAACTGTTATCAAGGCAACGGCAGGTGTGGCTCCTGCAAGTCCTCTGAAAAGGCTGCTACTGGTCTCAGGTAAATATTTGGGCAGGCAGGATGACCTTCAGAACTTCTGGTAAAGTAGATGTAGATGGACAACAGGGCTACTTCATGGCTCACAGTTGGGTCTGAGGCTTGTGGGCCTGTTATTAGAAGTGCCAATAGACATGGCTCTTGTTTGTTCCCAGGGTAAGCAGGAGTGCCTCCAGACTTCAGTATCTCAGAATGAATTAAGATTACAGAAAAGCATTAAGGACAAAAGTTGGGTCCAAAATCAGTGGGATTTTTTTACCACATGCATGGTTGAGTGTATCCCCTCCTGGGCCCCTGGGAAGACAATACTGACTGAATCATGGTAGAGTGGGGCTGGAGCTGAGTCGTAGTGATGCTTCAGGATTTGTAGTGAAGTCAATGTTTGCAAGCCCATTATTTGGGGCATAGATGGGTATGTCTTCTGACAGATTCCTAGGTGGTTAGGTCTTACCTTTAGTTGTGGTAGTATAGGCCTGAAACTGGATCACAAAGCCATTTTCATATCCTTAATTGGATCTGAAGTTGATAGGCATGTTACAAAGGGACATGGGTTGGCAGAACTCCTTACAGGTCCCATAGAAGAAGGGACAAGTTTGAGGACCATGGTCAGTGGGGCTAAAGATGAGTACAAAGTACAAAATTGTCTGCAGTTGGAACTATGTTCAGCAGTCCTAACTCCTCAGCGTGGTTATCCTTAATTTGGGGCTTCATAACCTTTGTGCCTGGATTCCAAATTTTCTACAGTAGTGCATTTGCCTGCAGACGGAAGCCATGTTATATAGAATTGTGGTTGGGATCCTCCTATTCTTTCACTTTGTTGAAGTCATTCTGAGAATATATTTTTTTGAGAATTTAATACAGGTGCACTAAACAATTTTGGAGGCAGTCTTTGTTCACAGCATATGAAAAACTCAGCCTTGTTTTAGGGTTAAGTCACAACTTTGCTTTCAAATTGGCTTAAAACAATGCAAATTTATCTTATTTATTGTTAAATTGACACATAAAACTATACATATATGTGAGGTACAATATGCTACTTTGACAAAACTATATATCATGCAATGATTTATTAATGTTAACTGTCATGTCTATCACCTCAAATATTCACTGTTTCTCTTTGATGAGACCATTCAAATCTTTTTATCTAGCTCTTTTGGAATAGATATTATATAATTGTTAACTATGGTCACCATGTATAATACAATGTCAGAACTTATTCTTTTTAATTGTAATTTTGTGTACTTTGACTAGTCTCTTCCTGTCACCCTCTCCTCTCTCACCTCCCCAGTCTCTGGTAACCAATGTTCTATCATCTACTTCACTGAGAACAACATTTTTAGATTTCACACTTGAGTAAAATTATTCAGTATTTACCTTTCTCTACCTGGCTTATTTCATTTAACATGATGTTCTCAGTTCTGTTTTCACAAATGACAGGATTTCATCTTTTATATGGCAAAAAGTATTCTATTTTATACATGTACCACATTTTCTTTATCCAGTCATCCAGCGATAAAGCTTAGGTTGATTCCCTATCTTGGCTATTGTGAATAGTGCTGGAATAGATATGGGAGTGCAGACATCCCTTTGACATATTTACTTCATTTCCCTTAGGTATGTTTCCACCCAGTAGTGGGATTACTAAATATAATGGTACTCTTTTTAATTTTTTAAGAAATTTTCATATTTTTTTTCCATCATGGCTCTACCAATTCATATTCCCACCAGCAATGTATGAAGTTTCCTTTTTCTTTACAGCCTCACCAACACTTGTTATCTTTTGTCTTTTTGGTATAGTCATTCTAACTAGACTTAGCTGATATTTCATTATGGTTTTGATTTTTAATTTCCCTGATGATTAGTGAGTTGAACTTTTTTTTCATATGCTAGTTGGCTATCTGTATGTTTTCTTTCGTTTTTGTGTATGTGTATGTTTGTGTGTGTGTGTGTGTGTTATTAGGGATTGAACCCAGAACACTTTGTCACTGAACTAAATCCCAAGCTCTTTTTAATTTTATTTTATTATTTGTTATTTCAAGATAGGACCTCACTAAGTTGCTGAGGCTGGCCTCAGCCACCCAAGTCATTGGGATTACAGATGTGAGTCACTGTGCCTGGCCTAGTTGTATGTTTTCTTTTGAGAAGTGGATAATAGGATCTTTTGCCCATTTTTTTTCAATCAGTTTTTACTTATTTATTATTGAGTTGTTTAAGTTATTTAGTATGTTACCTCCTTAAGAGTATAGTTTAAAAATATTTTATCCCATTTAGTAAGTTGCCTCTTCACTCTGTTCATTGTTCATTTTCTTCTTAATCTTTAAGCTTTTTAGTTTGATGTAATCCCAATTATTTATATTTTCAATTTTGGTGCCTGCTTTTGGTCTTACAATAAAAAAGTCCTTGCCGAGTGCAATGTCATGCAGCATTTCCCCTATGATTTGTTTAGTATTTTCATATCTCACATTTAAGTCTCTAACCCATTTTGCATTTATTTTTTGCAATCTTGCTAGCTTGTATATGTTCAGAAATTTATCCATTTCTTCTGGGTTTTCCCACTTATTGGTGTATACTTGGTCATAATAGTCTCATAATCCTTTGTACTATTGTGGTATAAATTTCAATGTCTCCTTTTTCCCACTGACTTTATTTATTTGTATACTTTGTCTTGCTAAAGTTTATTGATTCTTAATTTTTCAAAATGACAATTTTGTTTCTTCAGTACTTTGTATTTTTAAAAATTATAGTCTTTATTTCATTTACTTCTGTTCTGATCTTTTAATTTCGGGTTCAGTTCGTTTTTGCTTTTAGGTGTATTGTTACATTGTTTATTTGAATCTTTCAACTTTTTTGATGTAGTAGTCATTGCTACAAACCTTCCTCTTAATACTGCTTTTGCTCTACCTCACAAGTTTTGCCATGCTGTGTTTCCATTTTCATAAGTTTCAAGAAATTATTTTAATCTTCCTTTTAATTCTTTCATTGACCTATGGGTCATTTAAGAGTATGTTGTTTAATTTACATGTTTGTATAATTTCCCCATGTTTTTGATTTCTAATTGTATTGCAGAATAAAATACATTATATCACTTTGATTTTAAAAAATGTGTTGAGATAAGTTTTGTGGTATAAAATGTGGTCTATCTTGGAGAATGTTCCATGTTCTGATGAGACAACAGTATTTTTGTAGCTGCTGGAGAAAATGTTTTATAGATGTATACATACATTTATATGTGTATGTAGGTAGGTAGGTCTGTTGGTCTATAGTATACTTTAGTTCTGATGTATCTTTGATGATTTTTTTTTGTCTGGATGATCTTTCCATTGATGCAAGTGGGTATTGAAGTCCCCAAGTATTGTTATAGTAGATCTATCTTTATTACAGCTGATAGTGTTTGCTGTATATAATTGGGTTCACATATATATTCATGCTTATCTCCTCTTGTTAAATTGATCTTTTTATCATTTATAATGGATTTCACATATATTTTGGTGTGAGTTGTTCCCCAAAGACTCATATATTGAAGGCTGGGTCCCCCATGCAGCAGTGTTCAGATTGGGAACTTTGGGGAAGTGATTGGATTATGAGAGCACTAACCTTTAATGAATTGATCTATCATTCCATGAGTTCCTAACTGAATGGACTATTAGGAAATGGGAACTAGTGGAGGAAATAGGTAACTTGGACCAGGCATTTGAATGTTTTATGATGGTCCTGCCTCCTTCATCTCTCCCTTTTTGCTTCCTACCTGCCATGAAATGAGCCATCTTCCTCAGCCACACCCATCTGCTATTATGTCCCTGAGTCACCACAGGCCTAAAAACAATGGAGCCAACAAAACATGGACTGAAACCTCTGAAACCAGGAGCCAAAGCAATCCTTTTCTCTTCTAAGTTATCTCCAGATTATCCTAATTGAGGAGATGGGATGATAGTTCTTATATTTTCCCCCACTTCTTTATAAGGCCATTTCAAGTCTTTGTGCTCTATGGTACCTCTGTCACACCCCTGCTGTGCTCTTGCACTCTCCCTCAGAAACTTCACATGATAGCAATTGCTTTGGTTTTGCATTTTCCCTTCCTTCCTTCCCTTCCTTCCTTCCTTCTTTCCTTCCTTCGTTTCTTTCTTTCTGGTGTGTGTGTGTGTGTGTGTGTGTGTGTGTGTGTGTGTGTGAAGTGCACCAGACACCTCTAGTTAGCCATCTTGCTGACATCATCCAGTGTATCAATGCTCAACTTTCAAGCTCTCACTTACCATCATGTGCTGCCTAGACCTCTACTCTCATAATTTTGATGTAGTTTGTGAGCAGGCTTTATTCCATGTAAAATGAGAATGACTAATGCTGAAGCAGTCTTAATGTGTTTGAAATTCTACCCAGAGCCAAAGGAAGGATTTGCCACCCGCTTCCCAAGGGTTGCATCCTGGTCATTGGAAGATTGTGGCTCCCTTCCTGAGTTTATTCCACAAGACCTGCAGTATGTTTGCAAATCACTAATGAAATTTCCTGTCATTTTCTACATTTTTACTTAGAGAATTATGTTCCAGAGGATGCTTGTTTATTTGAAAGACCCTGATCTGCAATTTGTGTAAACTGCTACTATGAAAATTAGATAAGTGCATGGCATTCAGACTGCCTTTTTAGTTAAGCAGCTGTATTTATCACCTGGTCGGAAGGAGACCACAGCTGTGATGGTGCCACATTGACTCTCTCTCTCATCATGGAGTCTATACCAGGGTGCCAAATTACCTGCTGGGTAGGCCCCAAAGGTGTGGAGTGTAGACAGTTAATGTGTTTTCCAAAACATATTATATGGATTTTCTTTTTCAAACCTAAACTCTACATAAATAGTCAAGAATAAAAAAAAAAAAACCTAGTATTTAAATTACACATTTTAAACTACTTTATGTTTTATAATAAGGTAAATTTTCCAACTGTTTTTTGATCACTACTTAATGTAACCATAGTTTTCTCAGTGGTTGAGTGTATTCAATTTACCTTGACTCTTCTGGGACATCACAAATATGAATTATCTGGCCAGCTCTTTTCTTCTTTATTTCTAGAATTCCCCATAATGTTTGGATATTAGGCAAATTTGTCTATTGTAAAAACACTCATATTTTTTTCTCTTATTGCTTTAACTCATAAATAGAAAATAATATTTGGGTATCATATTTCAGTGTTTTAGTATTTTTTCTGGGACAGATTATAATTACTGTCTTGCATTTGCTAACCTAACTCTCCAGGGACCAAGATCATCCTGAGTTTACTTTAATTGGTTCAGTATGCCTATGAAATATCTGTCAGTATGTAAATAAACAAACAAGCCATAAACAGCCCTATTTCCACACACTTTGTTGCTTTTAATTATTTCAGATGGTAGGGTAAATGTAGTGCCTTTTATTTCATTTTTACAGAACTGGAAATCCATGTTTTCTTTTTATTTAACCCAGTTTTGTCTCTATTGGTCCACTTTGCCAAATTCAGTACTCAGTTCTCAGTCCTCATATAAATTGATCCCTCAGTAAATTTCTCAGTCTTTTTTAACTCAATCCTTGACAAATCTGATTATTTCTCCTTCTTAAACATATCATTTACTTGGTTTTCAGAATATCATATTTTGTTACTTTGCTCAAAGCCCAGTTGCTAGTTGCTATTTAAACTAGTTTCCTCTTGTCTCACTGAACTCAAAATGTTCTATTTTCTCAGAGTTCTGTCCTTGATTTTCTTATCTCTACTTACTTTTTAGGTCTACTTGATTAGACCTTTTACCTCCTTTGTACAGTCAATATTTTGTGATTCTCTTTATAATTTCTTGAAATTAAATTATTAGATAATTTGATTTACCTGTATATATACTTTCACAAAAAGCTCTGACTCTTGAATAAATTTTTAAAAAGTCAGTATGTATAATAAAATAACATAATTCACTGTTAATTCTTGGGCACAACTATACTAGAAGACATAGAATGTGTGTTGTTTTTACCAATCTTGTATTAATGCAAGTTGATAAAATTGGTTGTTTTAACTCAAAAGCCATGCGCTACATTTCCATTGGCCATAGTTTCCAAGTTTGTTATCAATGGTATTGTTCAGAATGAAAAGTTTAATCTTTGGTTGATATATGTAATAGTTGCTTTTCTGAAAAAAAAAAATAGAAAAATTCTATGAAATATTTTGGGTATAGAAATTATAGCTCATATCTAAGAATAAGTAATTACAAATAGGTTTTCTGCTTATGTGATATTAAGTGTGATGAGCCTAGTTCCCAGACACTTCATGTCAGGAATACCTTTCAAATCATGTGAGAACTTAAACTGCTAAGGAATTCTTAAATCCCCTTTAGTACAGTACCAAAAACATAGGCCCCTATAGGCTGATACCCTGATGACTCCAAGTGTATATTTCTAGATCTCATCTTTTCTACCAGTTCCAGATCAGAATTGACAATTAGGCACTGAAAATCTCCACTTAACCTCTGACATATTAAGGTTGACAAATCCATAATCAAACTCTTACTATCTTCTTCAAAACATTTCTTTTCTATAGATTTCCCCATTTTTAAAATGACACCACCAAGGCAGAAACCATACTCATCCTTTACTCATCTATTTATTTTACATCTTACTTTCCATATCTTAAGTTTTCTACATTAAAAGTGTGACTTTTCTCCCACTACATATTAATTCAACATTAAGTTTAGTTTGCACTATTGCATTTTTCTCCTACCTACATTCTTTAATACCATTATTGCCCCACTACTGCATATCCTTTGTGGTATAGCCAGAGTGGGATTTTTTTTTTAACATATAGCATTTCATTGTCACTTTCTTCCTTTCAACTTATCACTACCTGCTACTAAATGCACTTGGAATAAAACCCCACTCACCATGCTCTACATGATCTCTCTTCTGGCAATCCCTGTGAACCATTCCCACTATTTTCCCCTTCAGCCACTGAGAGCCAGCCACATTGGTTTCCTTAAGGTTGTACAAAATACATCAAGATTATTCACATCTCAGGATCTTTGCCTTTTCCACTCCCACTTATTTAAATATCCTTCCAAGAAGTACTCACATGGTTCTCTTTCTCACTTATTATAGGTTTGTGTTTAATTGCCACTTCTAAAGGAACTATCTAAAATAACACTTCATTTTTTGTATACCTTAATCCTACTTTAATTTTTTTCTTCATATGAAGTAATTACTGATTGATTTGTTTGTTTTGTCTTATGACCCTAGATGTAAGCTCCATGAGAGAAAAGTCTTTGTTTTGTTTACTAATTTGTCCTGTAACCTAGAGTTGTATACAGCCTAGAATGAGTACTTAAATATTTGTTGCATATATGAACAGATGTACCTATTAATTAGGAAAAAATAACAATTTCAATAAATAACACAATATACAGTAACTTAAAATAAAAATTCTCTTGCTCATGAATTTGAAACCATGTATAACTAACTCTCAGTAGTGATTCATCTCCAAGTAATTGGATAATACAAGTTCAGTGCTCAGAACTTGAAACTCCACTGCCTTCCAGAGAGGGGTTATAAGACATTGTAATAATGTCTATTCAGCTGGTGAAGGAGCACACTCTCATTTTATGAGTTTGGTCTGGAAGTGACAATGAACTTCCCCTTGTAGATCAATGGCTAGAACGCAGTAACTTGGACACACCTGACTGAATGCAATACCACTTGGGAAGTGACATGTATCTTTTGTACAGTAGGTTGTTTTTCCTTCTGTGAATTAATAAAATGAATTATGAAAGTTATTCCAAGAATAACTTATATTTTATATATAAAAGATGCTGTCTTGCTATTTGGAAGATTACATTTACTATGACTTGTTACCATTTTCTGTGTTGGAACAAATTTGTTAGACAATTATACCCAATAATTAGGTTTATACATGATTATATTAATAATCACTTATCTTCTATAATTATCTGAGATACAATTAAAAAACAGATAATAGGTTTTAGGTAGTGTCTCTAGAGGTTATGGGACTGAAAACAGACAGCATGAATTCTGAATTCAATTGTCTTTGCATTTAACTCTGTATTTATTTTCTTACCTATTACAGATTTGAAAGTTGCATTCCTTAGCTGATGGCCTTTTCCTTAATCTTCAATGTCAGTAGCATAGCATCTTCAAATTTCTCGGCTTTCATCATATTGTCTTATCCTCTGTTTCAAATATCCTCTGCCTGTTTCTTAGAAGGAGACTTGTGATTGTATTCATGGTCCATACAAAAAATCCAGGATGATTTCCCTATACCAAGATGCTAAATTTAATCATAATCTAATCATATCTGTGATGTCTCTTGCCACAAAAGTTAGAAATCCTAGTTACCAGAGATCAGAACCTGGATATCTTTGGTAGCCATTGTTTCACCTACCATAGTCCATTTTCTCAGGCCATTACTTTAGAGTAGTTTCCTTAACTGAAAATGTTGATGAGCCTTCTAAATCTTTACTTAGCTGCTGACCTCCACCCTAGCGTGGCCAGGCTCAGGTCAGTCCCTCTGACTTCCCCTTGTGTGTGACCAGGCTCCAGTCAGTCCCACTGACCTCCTCCCCAGAGCAAGAGACACAAGGACAGACCTGCCCCAAGGACAGTACCAGGGACCTACACTGGAGTGCGGCCAAGACCAGGTCAGTCCCTCTGACCACCCCTTGTGTGTGACCAGGCTCCAGTCTGTCCCGCCTACCTCCACCCCAGAGTAGGAGACTCAAGGACAGACCCACCCAACTCTGCTTGAGTGCAGGCGGGCCAAGGACAGTCCAGGGACCTACATTGGAGTGCAGCCAGGACCAGGTCAGTCCTGCTGACCTCCACCTTAGCGTGGCCAACCCCAGTTCGTCCCTCTGACATCCACTTGAGTATGGCAAGGCTCAGGGCACTTCCTCCACCTTCTGCCCAAGTGCAGGCAGGCCCATGTCAGCCCAACCATACCCACGGAGCTCAGGAAGGCCTAGGACAGCTTCACTGACCTTTGCTCAGAGGACCGCCTCTTCCAACCAGAAAACCACCACAGGAGCTCAGATTCAACCAGTTCAGCCCACACCAACCTGTGTGGGACCCAGCCCCAGGTAGCATACTTCTAGGGACACCCGCAGATTCTGAAAGCCAAACATTAAGGGGAGGCACAGACAACCTGCAAGGATATTACAAGAATGTAGAAACTGTAATATCTCAAATCTACACTGCAAGAAAGGAAGGCAAATAAACAACATGAAAAAACAAGGAAGGAAAGCACCCCAAACAAACCAGGATACTACAACAACAGAACCCACGTTCAGAAAAGTTGATGAAATGTCAGAGAAAGAGTTCAGAAGGTTCATAATTAAAATGATCTGTGAATTAAAGAATGACCTAAATGAGCAAATACAGGCAAAAATCGACCACTACAACAAAGATATAAGACAGCAAATACAGATAGCAAAAGATAACTTCAAAGAAGAGGTAGAAATTCTGAAAAAAAAAAAAAAAAAAAAAAAAAAAAAAAGTCAGAAATCCTTGAAATGAAGGGAACAACTAACCAAATAAAAACCATAATAGAAGGCATCACCAACAGACTAGGTCAACTGGAAGAAAGAACTTCAGACAATGAAGACAAAGTATATAATCTTGAAAATAAAGTTGACCACACAGTGAAGATAGTAAGAAACCATGAACATAAAAGCCAAGAATTATGGGACAGCAGCAAAAGACCAAATCTAAGAGAAATTGGGATAAAGGAAGGCACAGAGTTTCAAACCAAAGGAATGCACAATCTCTTCAATGAGATAATATCAGAAAATTTCCCAAGCATGAAGAATGAATTGGAAAACAAAATAGAAGAGGCTTATAGGACACAAAATGTACAAAATTACAACAGATCTACACCAAGATACTTTATAATGAAAATGCCTAGTATATAGAATAAGGATAGAATTTTAAAGGCCACAAGAGAGAGGAATCAGATCACATATAAGGGGAGATCAATTCGTATCATGGCAGATTTTTCAACTTAGACACTCAAAGCTAGGAGATCATCGAACAACATATACCAAGTTCTGAAAGAAAAAGGATGCCAACCAAGAATCTTATTCCCAGCAAAATTAAGCTTTAGATTTGAGGATGAAATTAAAACCTTCCATGATAAACAAAAGCTAAAAGAATTTACAACTAGAAAGCCAGCACTACAGAACATCCTCAGCAAAATATTCCATGAAAAACAAGGATGAAAATCAGCAGAGAGAAAGTATTACACTAAAGGAAAAACCAACCAGAGGAGAAACATGTCAAGTTAAATACCAAAAATAAACAAAAATGGCTGGGAATACAAAACATGTCTCAATAATAACTCTGAATATTAATGGCCTAAATTCACCAATCAAAAGACATAGACTAGCAGATTGGATAAAAAAAACAGACCCAACAATATGCTGCCTCCAAGAGACTCATCTCATAGGAAAAGACATCCACAGGCTGAGGCTGAAAGGTTGGGAGAAATCTTACCACTCATATGGACTGAGGAAAGAAGCAGGGTTTCCAACCTCATATCAAATAAAGTAGACTTCAAGATATATTCAATCAAAAGGAATAAAGAAAAGCACTACATACTGCTCAAGGGAACCATACACCAACAAGACTTAACAATTTTAAATATATATGCCCCAAACAATGGAGCATCCATGTTCATCAAACAAACTCTTCTCAAGTTCAAGAGTCAAATTGACCACAACACAGTAATCCTAGGGGACTTTAACACACCCTTTTCACCACTGGATAGATCTTCCAAACAAAAGCTGAACAAAGAAACTATAAAACTCAAAAATACAGTAAACAACTCAGACTTAACTGACTTATACAGAATATTTCATCCTTCAACAAGCAAATACACTTTCTTCTTAGCAGCACATGGATCCTTCTCTAAAACAGACCATATACTATGCTGCAAAACAACTCTTAGCAAATATTAAAAAAAACAGAGATACCACCCTGAATTTTATCAGACCATAATGGAATGAAATTAGAAATCAATGATTAAAAAAAAAAAGAAATAAAAGCTACTCCAACACCTGGAGAGTAAATAATATGCTACTGAATGAACAATGGGTTGCAGATGACATCAAAGAGGAGATTAAATAATTCTTAGAGGTGAATGAGAACACAGACACAACATATGAAAATCTCTGGGACACTATGAAGGCAGTTCTAAGAGGAAAGTTCATTGCATTGAGCTCATTCCTCAAAAGAAGAAAAAGTCAACAAATAAATGACAACATTACATCTCAAAGCTCTAGAAAAAGAAGAACGATCCAATACCAAAAGTGGTAGAAGACAGAAAACAATTAAAATCAGAGCTGAAATCAATGAAATTGAAACAAAAGAAACAATTGAAAAAATTGACAAAACAAAAAGTTGGTTCTTTGAAAAAATTAATAAAATTGACAGACCCTTAACCAGGATAACAAAGAGAAGGAGAGAGAAAACTCAAATTACTAACATATGTGATGAAAAAGAAAATATCACAACAGACACTACAGAAATACAGGAAATAATTCAAAATTATCTTGAAAACTTGTACTCCAATAAAATACAAAACACCTAAGGCATCGACAAATTTCTAGAGTCATATGATCTGCCCAAATTAAAGTAGGATGATGTACACAATTTAAACAGACAAATTTCAAGCAATGAAATAGAAGATGCCATTAAAAGCCTACCAACCAACAAAAGCCCAGGACCAGATGGATACACAGCTGAGTTCTACAAGACCTTTAAAGAAGAATGGATACCAATACTCTTCAATTTATTTCCGAAAATAGAGAAAGAGGGAGCACTTCCAAACTCATTCTACGAGGCAAATATCACCCTGATCCCCAAACCAGGCAAAGACACATCAACAAAAGAAAATTTCAGACTAATATCTCTAATGAACATAGATGCAAAAATTATCAATAAAATTCTGGCAATATGAATACAAAAACATATCAAAAATATAATACACCATGATCAAGTGGGGTTCATTCCAGGAATGCAAGGATGGTTCATCATATGGAAATCAGTAAATCTAATTCACTACATCAATAGACTTAAGGATAAGAACCATACTATTATCTCAATAGATGCAGAAAAAGCATTCAACAAAATACAGCACCCCTTCATGTTCAAAACACTAGAAAAATTAGGGATAACAGGAACATATCGCAACATCGTAAAAGCTATCTATGCTAAGCCCCAGGCCAACATTATTCTAAATGGAGAAAAATTGAAAGCATTCTCTCTAAAAAATGGAACAAGATAGGGATGCCCTTTTTCTCCATTTCTATTTAACATAGTAATTAAAATGCGGCCCAGAGCAATAATATAGATGAAAGAAATTAAAGGGATACAGATAGGTAAAGTAGAACTCAAATTATCACTATTTGCTGACAACATGATTTTATACCTAGAAGATCCAAAAAAAATTTCCACCAGAAAACTTCTAGAACTTATAAATGAATTCAGCAAAGTAACAGGATACAAAATCAATACCCATAAATCTAAGGCATTTCTATATATCAGTGACAAATCCTCTGAAAGGGAAATGAGGAAAACTACCCCATTTACAATAGCATCAAAAAATAAAATACTTGGGAATCAACTTAACCAAAGATGTGAAAGACCTCTATAATGAAAACTACAGAATATTAAAGAAAGAAATTATGGAAGACCTTAGAAGATGGAAAGATCTACCTTGCTCTTGGATAGGCAGAACTAATATTGTCAAAATGACCATATTACCAAAAGCGCTATACAGATTTAATACAACTCCAATCAAAATCCCAATGACATTCCTCATAGAAATAGAAAAAGCAGTCATGAAATTCATCTAGAAAAATAAGAGACCCAGAATAGCTAAAGCAATCCTTAGCAAGAAGAGTAAAGCAGGTGGCATCACTATACCAGATCTTAAATTATACTACAGAGCAATAGTAGCAAAAACAGCATGGTATTGGCACCAAAATAGACTAGTAGACCAATGGTACAGAATAGAGGACACAGAGACTGACACATATAATTTCAGTTATCTTATATTAGACAAAGCTGCCAAAAATGTACATTGGAGAAATGATAACCTCTTCAATAAATGGTTCTGGGAAAACTGGAAATCCATATGCAACAAAATGAAATTAAGCCTCTGTCTCTCACCATGCACAAAACTCAACTCAAAGTGGATCAAGGATCTAGGAATTAGACCAGAGACACCATGCTTAATAAAAGAAAGAGTAAGCTCTAATCTCCAACATGTCAGAGTAGGCCCCAAGTTTCTTAACAAGACTCCTGTAGCACAAGAATTAATATCAAGAATCAATAAATTGGATAGATTCAAACTAAAAAGCTTCTTCTCAGCAAAAGAAACAATCAGTGAGGTGAATAGAGAGCCTACTGATTGGGAGCAAATTTTTATCACATGCACATCAGATATAGCACTAATCTCTAGAATATATAAGGAACTAGAATATAATCTCTAGAATATATAAAGCACTAATCTCTAGAATATATAAATAATCTTAACACCAAAAAACAAATAACCCAATCAATAAATTGGCCAAGGAACTGAACAGACACTTCTCAGAAGAAGATATACAATCAATCAACAAATACATGAAAAAATGTTCAATATCCCTGGCAATTAGAGAAATGCAAATCAAAACCACTCTTAAGATTTCATCTCACACCAGTCAGAATGGCAGCTATTAAGAACATAAAAAACAATAAATGTTGGCCAGGATGTGGGGCAAAAGGCACACTCATACATTGCTGGTGGGACTGCAAAATGGTACAGCCAATATGGAAAGCAATATGGATATTCCTTGGAAAACTGGGATTGTGCAGGAGCCCTGTTTGGGGATTGGCTTGAATTTCAGTTGACTATGAGCCGTGGAGATTTGACCATTGTCGCCACCCGTAGTCTCACGGGATTTTGTTGCGGGATCTGGAGTGACTTGGCCGAAATTGCTGATCGGGTCAGCGCCATTTTAGTGGTGTGTTTGGCGTGAGTTAGTTGTTAGAACCAGAGAGAAAAGTCATCAGAATAAAAAGCTGTTTGTCTCCAGTTTGCTTCTGAAGTTCTTCCCGCGGCTCCGGTGCTCCGAGCGCTTCAGGCGGCAACAGGTGGCGGCCCGTACGGGGAACTTCGGAGCGGACAGGTAAGAACTGAAAGGTCTCTAAAGATGGGTTCGAATATAACTGAATCCCAAGTGATAGAGGCTATGCAAAGACTCCTTGATATACCTGACTCTGTTCTCAGTGAGGAGTATATAGACAAAAATGAAAGTGATCAAAAAAGTGTAGATTCCACTGGGCCAACTGAGACCAGTAAAGAGAGTATTAGAAGAGACCCAAAAATGACAAAAATCCAAGCTATTAAAGCTATTCGGGAGTTATTGGCGAAAGCTGAAGGATACTTGCTCTCACTGGAACCTGGGCCTCAGGATATTGCTGTCAGTGAAATTAGCAGTGGTGAGGAATCTAGTAAAAGTGATCCTGAGAAAATGAGGAAAAAGAAATTAAAAAATACCGAGAAAAAGGTCCGTCAGGCAGAGGAGTCACTTGTGGAAGTGACTACTCCCCCATGGGTGGAATCCATTACAGAAAATATGAAGGGTATTACTAGGCATTTGCATACCCTAGAAACAGAAATAAAAAGTCTTTCTGATCGCTTATGCGCTCTCGAGGACAACTCACAGATACATTGGGAACCGCCAGCATTTGAAAAGAAAAATGGACAGAGTGTCCATCAGTCAGTAGATTTCAAAACAATAAAAAATCTCAAAGAGGCAGTAATGACTTATGGGCCCCAAGCTCCTTTCACGTTGAGTATGCTGGAGTCCCTTAACACCTTTAGCTTAACCCCCTCAGACTGGAAAAGTCTATGTAAAGCAACATTAAGCGGGGGGCAATTCTTGGTTTGGCGATCGCAATTCCAAGAACTTTGTATAGAAACGGCTAAAAGAAACGCGGCTGCAGGGTTTGAAAACTATAATATAGATATGCTCACAGGAGAAGGGCAATTCGCAGACTTACAGGCTCAAACAGATTATGACTCAGATATATATGCTCAGATAAATGCAGCTGCCTTAGAGGCATGGAAAACTGTACAAGGACCTGGGGATCTACAAGGTAGCTTGTCAAAAGTGATTCAAGGACCTAATGAGCCGTATGCCGACTTTGCTGATCGACTTTTGAGAACTGCAGGTAGTGTGTTTGCAGATGTTGACCAAGCTATGCCTTTAGTTGTTCAATTAGCTTATGAAAATGCAAATAAATGGTGCCAAGCAGCCATCAGGCCATGGAGAACTAAAAAGGATCTTTCCGTATATATACAACTATGTAAAGATATAAATGGCGCCTTTGTCACAGGAAATGTGATTGCAGCCTCAATGAGAGGTGCTTCCTCTCGAAATTTCACAAAGGCTAAACGTAGACATTATAATCAATCAGGATATTCCAGGCAAAATTATCATAATCAATCAGGCAATTCTAGGCAAAATCCCAAAAGAGAAATAAGATCAAGCTCATACCATGCCCCAGGCCGCTGCCCCAGGTGTAAAAAGGGAAATCATTGGGCCAATAAATGCTATTCAAAATTTGACATCCATGGAAATCCTTTGTTCAGGAATTCAAAAAACGGGGCACGGGGCCCAGTACCCCGGGGCCCACAAATGTACGGGGCATTGCAGAAGGAGTATCCTCAAGCATCCACTCAGATGCTTCCCCGACACAATCCCTACTACCCATCCACTCCCTCGCCAGAGGAACAAGAGGAAATGCAGGATTAGACCTCTGTTCCACCGCCCGAATAGTGTTAACACCTGAAATGGGGGTTCAACTGATTCCCACAGGAGTCAGGGGACCTCTTCCCTCAGGGACTGTAGGACTTATTATCGGGCGTAGTCCTAAAAGCTTATTAGGTTTGCAAGTGACCCCAGGTGTAATAAACTCAGACTACAAAGGGGAAATAAAAATAATGCTTAGCTCACCCCAAAGTATAAGTTCTGTTAATCAAGGAGATAGAATTTCTCAGTTGCTTCTCCTTCCCAATTTACATAATTCATTTAAAATGGGTATGCCTCAAGAAGGGAACAATAGAGGATTTTGTTCCACTGACTCAAGTCCCATGGCTTGCTGGGTTCGAGACTGTTCAAGGAGGCCTATGTGTAAAATAAAAATCCAAGGAATAGAAATGGAGGGATTAATAGATACTGGAGCTGACTCTTCCATTATTAATTTACGCCAATGGCCCAAGCACTGGCCTCTGCAAAAAGCTTCAACCAGTTTTAAGAGGCTTGGGATATAATAACCTCCCAGATAAAAGTGCAGTAATTTTAAAATGGGAGGATGATGAAGGCCATAAAGGAACATTTCAG
Source organism: Tamias sibiricus (assembly GCA_025594165.1). Lineage (NCBI taxonomy): Eukaryota > Metazoa > Chordata > Mammalia > Rodentia > Sciuridae > Tamias > Tamias sibiricus. The sequence continues at coordinate 49,781,028 of CM046662.1, read as the reverse complement.
CCTTATGTTTTACCTAATCTACCGGTTACTTTATGGGGAAGAGATATTTTGCAACAAATGGGAGTACACCTTGCAACCAAGCCTGCAGATGTTAAATGTGAAAACCTACAGGGTAATCTTAACCATAAAAGAACTCATTATCAAAAAGTACAGAGTAATCTTAACCCTAAAAGTAATCATTGTCATAAAGGAAAAAGATATTTTTTTTCGGGGCCACTGAGAAAATAATTTTGAAAATACCATGGCTTTCTGATAAGCCAGTGTGGGTCCCTCAGTGGCCCCTATCTAAAGAGAAATTACAAGCGGCCCACCAATTAGTTCAGGAACAATTAGAAGCAGGTCATATAGAACCTTCCACCTCTCCCTGGAATTCCCCCATATTTGTGATCAAGAAAAAGTCAGGAAAATGGCGATTGTTACATGATCTTAGACAAATCAATAAAACCATGCAAGTTATGGGGCCTACTCAACCTGGACTTCCTAGTCCCGTAGCTATTCCAAAAAATTTCCATCTTATTACTCTTGATATAAAGGATTGCTTCTTTTCTATTCCCCTACATCCTCTGGATGCCCCCAGGTTTGCTTTTTCCGTTCCTTCTATGAACAATAATGGCCCTGATCAGAGATATCAATGGAAGGTTTTACCACAGGGAATGGCTAATAGCCCCACCATATGCCAAATATATGTGGACAAGGCTATCCAACCCATTAAAAATAAATATCCAAACCTCATGTGTCTACATTACATGGATGATATTTTATTGGCCCACCCTAATCAAAAAATCTTATTTAATATATTCAGTGATGTGGTAGAAAATTTAAAAAAATATGGACTATATATAGCAGATGAAAAAGTTCAAACCAGATCTCCCATATTATATTTAGGATTTAAAATCATGGATACTTTTGTTAGACCCCAAAAAATTTTAATAAATAAAGAACATTTGACCACCCTCAATGATTTCCAAAAACTACTGGGAGACATTAATTGGCTTCGCCCTACACTAAATCTCACTACTGGCCAACTAAAACCTTTATTTGACATCCTTCGTGGAGATCCTGATCCATCTTCACCACGAACATTGACTCCTGATGCTAGGAAAGCTTTAAAGTTAGTAGAAAAAGCCATCGAAGGAGCTCATTGTGATAGATTTGATTTAACTCAACCGCTGATGTTGATTATTATTTCTTCACAATATACACCCACAGGAGTATTTTGGCAACAAGGGCCTTTATTATGGATACATTTGCCCGTCTCTCCTAAAAGTATAATTGAATCTTATACCTCCATGGTGGCTAAACTTATTCTTCAAGGACTTAAGACTTCTACTAAAATATTTGGCATTCACCCTGCTACTATTATTACTCCCTATTCATCATCACAGATTGAATACTTATGCTTCAATGATAATGATTGGGCTATAGCTAAATGCTCTACTTCTGCAAATTTTGATAATCATCTTCCTAAGTCCCCTATATTATCTTTTTGTATTAATCATCCTATTATATTTCCACAGGTAATAAAAAATCAACCTATTCCTAAGGCATTTAATGTATTTACAGATGGGTCCTCAAATGGTACTGCTACAGTAGTCACTAAAAAAGAAAATATGACTTACATAACTGCACACAAATCAGCTCAACTAGTGGAACTGGAAGCTGTGGTAAGAGCTCTGGAAAATTTTAGGGACCAGCCCGTAAACATTTTTTCAGATAGCCACTATATTGTACAAGCCGTCCCAAAATTAGAGTTAGCAGGACCAATAGCACCTCATACTCCAGCCTTTAAATTGTTTTATCAAATACAAAAACTTTTGTGGGCAAGAAAAGAACCCCTATTCGTAGGCCATATTAGAGCACATACTAATTTGCCTGGTCCCCTCCATGAAGGTAATCAAAAGGCTGATGAACTTACAAAAACAGTATTTATACTTTCAGCGCTACAACAAGCTACTTTATTTCACTCCCAGTTTCATGTCAACAGCACCACCTTGCAACGTAGGTTTAAAATCACAAAGGAGCAAGCCAGAACAATTGTAAAAGATTGTAAATCTTGTATGACACATTTGCCCAATCCTCATTTCGGCGTTAACCCTAGAGGATTGATGCCCAATCATTTGTGGCAGATGGATGTTACTCATGAGCCAAGTTTTGGAAAATTGCGATTTATTCATGTGACCATAGATACATGTTCAGGCATGATTTTTGCTTCCTTACATTCTGGAGAAAAAGTTAAAGATGTTACATCTCATTGCTTGCAAGCTTTTGCTGCATTGGGCATCCCCAAAATGCTTAAAACAGATAATGGCCCCGCATATACGTCCTCATCTTTCAAAGAGTTTTGCGCAAAATTCAATATATCCCATAAAACAGGCATCCCATACAATCCTCAGGGTCAGGGCATTATTGAAAGAGCAAACCGCACACTGAAAATTATGTTATTAAAACAAAAAGAAGGAAATTGGAAAAGTCCTAAGGACAGATTGGCAGTTGCCCTGTTTACCTTAAATTTTTTAACTTTAGACTCTAATGGTTATTCTGCTGGAGACAGACATTGGAATCCACACCAACAACATAAACCTTTGGTTTACTGGAAGGATGTTCTTTCAGGTACATGGAAGGGTCCAGATCCAGTATTAATTTGGGGAAGAGGATCTGTTTGTGTTTTTCCAAAAGACGAATCCTCTCCAATATGGATACCATCTAGATTAATAAAACAGGTACCACATCAAAATGATCAAGATGAAGTTATTGAAGAATCAAGATTAATAAAAAAGGTACAAAATCAAGAGGACCAAGATGAAGGTATAGAATGATTCCCTCAAAAGAGTCCTTCAAAATATTTCACAACTTAAGTGTCATTTCTCCCGGCCGGGACGAGGAGATCTCTCTTTAGTGTGCACACAATTGTATTTTTTTTTTCTTTTTATACATGTCTTTATGTCTGTACATTTGTCTATATTTCATGTTAATGTGACGTCACAAATATATGTTTGTATGTTTGTTTGTCCAGTGTGACGTCACATAGAACAAAGCGCTTATGAAAAAGAAAATATATATATATATATGGATCCAAATAACTTTAATTCATTTTAGGTTTAGAGTATTCAATTTAGGTAAATAATTTTATAAATGAAGGTACTTTCAATTTTGATTTATAGGTGTCCCTGGGACTTCTCTTTAGCAAACAATATGACTAGTGCTATATAACCTGATATTTTGGTGTTTTGACTTAAGATTGTTTATTTGTTATTAACTTCATTTGTTTAATAGCTCATTAATTTCAATTATCACAACAGGTAAAAGATTGCTCTGTATACAGAGACTCAAGGGTTCCAGCTAACAAATTATTTCTCTAAAGTGCCTTTACCTTTTCTTTAATCTATCTTTAATGCAGTAATTACCCTCAGTCTTTCTTTGTTTTGTTCTAAATATGATATTTTTCCAACTTATGTTTGTAGAAGCTCAACCAGCGATGTGTGTGAACAAAAATCAACTTTAATTTTCTAATCTAATTATTCTATTTTGTAGTTTGACAACTCGCCTCTTGACTCAGTGCTGCAATAGCACTGCCTTTCCTTTAATAATTGATGCTTGAGTTTCTAGGTAGCGGGCCCTGAAGATTTGCCGGTGGCATTGTCTAAACATAAAAAAGACGTCTGCTGCTACAGCTGCAGGGATCGCGGCCGCCGCAAGCATCCCTGCTGCTCAAACATCAAACAACCTCACCAACAGTGTGGCCTCTGCTCTACATGCATGGGGCCTCCTACATCAACATGTTACAACAAATGGACATTTTGATCTTTCATTGTTTGGGACTTTACGGGACAATGCCTTGCGGGTATTTGTCTAGAGAATTCAGTGTGTTACTTGTTGGAACTTAGGGCAGCTGATTTGTTTAAACAATTTGATATGCTATGCAATTTGGCTCATCACCAAAAGGCTTGTCGCCTTAAAGCCGCAACATCTCCTCACAATTGGACGGCTGTTAGTCATCATATATAGTCGATCCTAAAGGGCTCCATTGGATGGCTGGTTAGCCAATGACGGGTAAGATCCCCAGAGGGGGACAACCTAAGACAGGCACAGTCGCACGGGACAGTCTCATGTGGCCGACATATCAACCTAAGACAGGAGTCAAGGGCACAGCCTTGATTATCCGATGACGGGTAAGAATGTTGGTTGCACATAGACGTCCTAGAGCATTACCTCTTTTAAAACAAAAAGGGGGAAATGCAGGAGCCCTGTTTGGGGATTGGCTTGAATTGCAGTTGACTATGAGCCGTGGAGATTTGACCATTGTCGCCACCCGTAGTCTCACGGGATTTTGTTGCGGGATCTGGAGTGACTTGGCCGAAATTGCTGATCGGGTCAGCGCCATTTTAGTGGTGTGTTTGGCGTGAGTTAGTTGTTAGAACCAGAGAGAAAAGTCATCAGAATAAAAAGCTGTTTGTCTCCAGTTTGCTTCTGAAGTTCTTCCCGCGGCTCCGGTGCTCCGAGCGCTTCAGGCGGCAACAGGATTGGAACTACCTTATGACACAGCTATCCCACTCCTCAGTCTACACCCAAAGGGCTTAAAAACAGCATACTACAGGGACACAGCCACATTAAAATTTTATATCAGCACAATTCACAATATCTAAACTGTGGAACCAACCTAGATGCCCTTCAGTAGATGAATGGATAAAGAAAATGTGGTGTATATACACAATGGAGTATTACTCAGCAATAAAAGAGAATAAAATCATGGCATTTGCAGTTAAATGGATGAAGTTGAAGAATATAATGCTAAGTGAAGTTAGCCAATCCCAAAAAGCCAAATGCCGAGTGCTTTCTCTGATATAAGGAGGTCGATTCACAGGGGGGTTGGGACGGGGAACATAGGAGGATTAGAAGAACACTAGAATGGCCAATGTTGAGGGAGGGGAAGGGAGAGAGCAAAAGGGTGAAGAAGGAAAAAATAAAGATAGTAGAATGAGATGGATATCATTACCCTAAGTGCATGTATGAAGTCACAAATGGTGTGAATATACTTTGTATACAACTGGAGATATGTAAAAATGTGCTCTATAAGTATAATATGAAATGTAATGCATTCTGCTGTCGTTTCTAACAAGTTAGAATAAAAAATAAATTAATTAAAAATATAAAAAATAAATCTTATAGTCTGAGGTGTTTTTTAGTAATCTACTGAAACATTTTATATGAATGAAAAATGTAAATATTATTTACAATTTTTTTTGCTGTTAATCTAGAAGTACAGTCACAAATACCATCCACTTTCATATAATAGAAAGACTCAAATTGGTTCTAAATTAGATATGAGTTTAAATCCTGTTTCATCTATGTATTAGCCCTATAAACTAGGAGGCTATTCTGAGCTCATTTCCTATGTCAAATATGGATAAGGCGATTTGACAGGATTGTTGCAATTATTAATTGACCCCATAATATATGTAAAGGAGTTTTTGAAGTAATGTATTAGACAAATGTTGTCTGCACTATTTATTGTGAAAGTATTATTGGTTCAGAGGCATTTTCCACTGTGATATCTTAGCTCCTTTACATGCAAACTGTCTGAGACAAAGATGATTCAGTGGAGAAATGGCCCTCAAAATCTACTGAGCACCCTCAGTAGTGTGACTAGAAAAACAGCTTCTCAGACACAGAAAAAAACAAAGGAAACTTTGACAGCACTTCTGTACTCTACTTTTCAGATCTGTGGGTCCTCATAGAGCAGGTGTTTCATTTTATTTTTTTCCTGGCTTATTATTATTATTTTTATTTGTTCTTTTTATATATGACAGTAGAATCCATTTTGATATGTTTATACAAGTATGTAATTTATCTTATTCCAATTAGGATTTCAGTCTTGTGGATGTACATGCTGGTAACATTCACTGTGGTGTATATATATATACATAGGAAAGTTATGTCAGATTCTTTCCACTGTCTTTCCTATTCTTATCACCCCTCCCTTCCCTTCATTCCTGTTGTCTAATATACTGAACTTCTATTCTTCCCCTCTCCACATCCCTGTTTTGGGTTAACATCCACATATCAGAGAAAATATTTGACCTTTGGTTTTGGGGGATTGGCTTATTTTTACCTAGCATGATTGTATCCAGATCCATCCATTTACCAGTGAACGTCATAAAAATCACTATTATTTATCAGTAATTTTCCATTGTGCATATATGCCACAATTTCATTATAAATTTGTAAAATATTTGCAATTGTATTCAGTGTGGGTGGGTCTAAATGACTTTGTTTGAACTTGTCCTATAACATTAAGCTGTAAAGTAGCAGTCTTGTGATTCTATGATTCTCCATTTTTTTTTTTTTTAAACTAACATCTGAACTTCTTAGACCTTAGCAAATGTGTAGTCCCAGAATGTACCAACACAGATGTCAAAAAGAGAGATGTGGGCACTGGTCCCCCATGCTGCCCATTAGGCCATTGCAGTGTAGAAATTACTAGTGATGATCAGTGGAACCTGATAATATATTTTTTTTTCTTTTTTGCAGTGCTGTGGATTGAACCAAGGGCTTCACGCATGTAAGTGATCTGTCATTGACTGAACCCCTAGCCCCATGTGTTTTCTTTTTACAAGGGAAATAATGAGAGTTAGAACAGTTGGACGTGAGTTCCTTCTTTGGGCTGGGGGAACAGAGAAGCAGACTCATTAAAATGTGTGTGTTTATGTATTTGCTTTACAGAATTTCATAAAATATTGTGATTAGGGCCGGAGGATGTAGCTCAGTGGTAGAGAGTTTGCCCTTGTCTGAGGCCTGGGTTCAATTCCCAATGCTGCAAAAATATTAAAGCTACTAGATGTGAAAGTCCATGAAAGCAGGCACCTTGACTCTGAAGCTTGCTGTTTATTATGGTTTTCCTGGATCAGTTCCTAGCTCATATCTTATAAGTTAATAGATATTTGTTGAATGAATGAATGGATGAAGGAATGCTGGCTTAGTGGTCCTCTTTTTCATAGAAACAAGATGCAGAGGTTGAATGATTATTCCTTTAGGAGAAGTTGTATATGTAGCAGTATCTCCTGTGATCTCTGTGGGAGTGTGAACAGTTAGGACTCAGGGCTTTGTTACAATTCCCTTAGAATTATCTCTGACATTGAATACTGCTAAGTTTCATATTTATTTATTGACTGTAGACTTGGGAATATTTATTCTGCACTATGCCTTTATACTTCTATGGTTCATGGTTATATTGAGCTGCTTTACAATACATTTTAGAATATTTCATGAAAATGGCAAGTATAAATTTGCATAGGTAAGTGTTGATCAAAACATAATGCATTCACCAGGCTATTCTGTACTCTGGATTGCACAATTGTGGAATGTTGATGAGTATAAAAACATCATCATGAGTAGGCTGTTTGCTTAGTTTGTTCATGATAAAGAGGAAACATGATTTTTTTTTTTCCAGGTGGACCTCTTAAGGTGGAGGTAATAGTGATCAGATAAAAAACAATCTTCAAGAATTCAGTATGTAGTACGATAAATATAACATAAAACAAAATGAAGCAAAATAAAATTCCTACTCAAAATGCAGAACCAGAACCTTCTCTATTAGAGGCCTGGGTTTCTATTTGATCGAACATCTCATAAGGATGACTTTAAGGAAGATGTTCTCTACTCCTCTGAGCAAGTTTAAATCTATTCATGAATTTCTATTCTTTTCAAAAGTGCTACAGATTGGGATTTATCCTCTTCTATAAAAACACACACATCCACCCCTAGACATGTCATATTCAATCTGTTGAAAATCAAAAATAAAGGGAAAGTTTTTGAAGGCAGCCAGAGAGAAAAGATACATTATATTCAAAGGTAGAATAAAAGAATTATAGCTTTCTTTTAATCAGAACCCAGATAAACCAAAGAAAAATAGAATGGAACTTTAAAAGGGTTAAAATTTTCAGTTATACTCAACAGAATACTTTTCAAAAAATGGAAATACATAAACCCACATAATTAATAACATTTCATTTAACTTAATACTCATACATATAAACACACATAGATAAATGAATACCAAAACTTAAATCTGAATGAAATCAGTACATTGTATTAACATCTATATCCTAATTGTGATATATACTACAGTTTTTAAAATGTTACTGTTGGAAGGATTTGGACAAAGTTTTCAAGAAATCTCTCTGCAACCTTATTACATTGGTATATGAATTCATAATTATTTTAACCAAAATGCAAATGAAAATTAGCAAACCAAAACAAAAAAACTCTTAAAATCAACAAATTCAAAACCATTAAAACTGGGATAAAGAACAGACATATCAAAGTGGAAAGAATTTGTAACTAGTCATTCCACTTTGCAAGAAATCCTAACGTTCTTCAGGCAGAAGGACTATGACACTAGACAGAAAAGAAAAGCTGTGTGAAACATACATGGACAATAGGCAGATAAAACAAGGAAAATTGTATTAGAAAATGATAGAGGGATATGACAATAGAACATATTAAAATCACAAAACTACAATAATTACAATAGTGGTTTGTCCAAAATTAACTAGATAAAAAAAAAAATTTTTATTATAGAAATTGTCTATATCAAATGATAAAATTCCATTATTCATCAAATGCTGTTGGATAATTGGCTAACTTTTTAAAACAAAGTTCAACATACTGCATACCAAAAATAAATTCCAGGGTGACAATATTTAAATGCAAACAATGAACTGATAAAAATGATGAGATAAATTATTTTTGAATATTTTCCTGACCTCAGAGTATGAAGTGTCTTTCAACACAGCATAAAAACAAATTTTCTTACTATCTTAAAAGAGAATTTCGAGAATAAACCCATTTTACTTTAGCAAAAATCTATGATATGCCTATGACTGCTTGCTTATGTCCAAAAACGTTCATGCCTCTTTCCTCCCCACATATAATCACATTTCCAGGGACCCTTATTTCTAGACAGAGCCATGTGATAATTTCATGTCAATTAAGTATGTCAGAGATGTGTATTACTTTAAGATCAAGGCAGCTAATAATATTTATAGCTTTCTAAGCATTCCCCAATCCCCTCTGTTGACCTCTGCTATGACAAAGCAAAGAAGGACAAGGCTTAGAAAATAGTAGGATTTCATAATGGCATAGTCCTGTATTCCTGACAATTGCACATAGCTGCCACTCCACCCCTACCATAGCACTAGATATCAACTAAAAATACTATTTTTTTTAAGCCACTGAGACTGCGGGAGTTCTTGTTATATAGGTATTTGTGCTCCTACCAAGACCAAGTACAGGACTTAGCTGAACCTAAAGCAGTAATAAAAATATTAAATAGCTCTGTATTAATTTTAATTGGATATTTGTAGAAAAATATAAGTGGAGAAGAAGAGTGTGAAGAGATGGTTCTATATGACAGGTATGTCTGTGAAGTAGAGATAGTCAAAAGCCTGTTAAAAAGTGGCATTATCTAACATTGAACAGTGTAGTGCAAGTTTTCCCCAAAACTCTTAAGAAAAACTATACACAAAAATACCTTGTGTGAATAATTTGTAATAAATTAAGGAAATAGCCTGGTACTCCTTAAGTCTGAAGGGCAGTGGTTCAAATAAGATGGTAAAGTGGCCATTAAATTGAACTAATTACATGGAATCTGAAGCCTAGAACCTGGGGAAACTTAGAAAATGAACATGCATGTTTTTATTTTGAGTTTAAGAACTGTAGTGTTATCAGATAAGATTTGGTTAAAATGAGGATAAGAATGATGAAATACTGGTGCTGGGGTTGTGGCTCAATGGTAGAGCGCTTGCCTTGCACGTGTGAGACACTGGGTTCCATCCTCCGCATCTCATAAAATGAATAAATTAAAAGTATTCTGTCCATCTACAACTAAAAACTTTTTAAAAAATGATGAAATACGAAGAATAGACTCAACTATTTTACATTTTATTGTAACCTTCTACATCAAGAAAATTAAAAGACAAATGACTGCTTATGGTGTATTCTACTCCAAAACTCATGTTGAAATTTAAATGCCAGAGTGATATTAAAAAATGTGCTCTGACCAAGATTTAAAGATGTCCTAGAGCCCTCACAAATGGGTGAAAGTTGTTATTACAGGAGTCGGTTAGCTGTGCCTTCCATTTTTTTGTTCTTTCCACTTGTTCTTTCACCATGTGATGCTCAAGAAGGTTATCATCTGATAGAAGTCCCTTTATATTGAAACTCCCTGCCTCCAGGACTGTGAAAAGCTATTTTTTAATAAATTACCCAATCTGTGATATTCTATTATAGCATCAGAAAACAGACCAAGATAGGTCTGCTGCTTTTGGCAGAATTAGTATGTAATTTTCATACATAATTGTTTATAGTAACAAAAACCTCAATATTGCAAATGAACAAATGGATATAGAATATGAAGAAGTAATTCATAAAAGAAAAGTTACAAAAAGAAAATATTGGAAAAAATTTTAGTCTCACTGGAAATAAAAGTACAAATTAAGATAAAGATTGGAAACCATTTAACCTATTTGGCAAAGATTCAATCAAGGATAATACACAAATGTTGGACAAAATAGACAAATTTTCATAAAGCCTAAGGGGTGAGAATTAGTATTCTTCAGGATATAAATATGTGTATCAGCCTCTATTTTTTAATATTTATTTTTTAGTTTTAAGGTGGACATGATATCTTTATTTTATACTTATGTGGTGCTGAGGATCAAATCCAGTGCCATATGCATGCTAGGCAAGCACTCTACCACTGAGCCATAACCCCAGCCCCATCAGTCTCTATCCCTCTATCTTGATTTCCTATTTGAACCAACTGGAATTTTTTTTTTTTTTAGTTTACATAGAAATTTTAGTGTAGTTTTATCTTTATCTGATTACATATTTATAGGTTCTAAATTTAAATAGTTCAATGAAGTTTATTATGAATACAGTAATACAGTAGTCCTATGCCCCTACAACCAATTCTTTTTTTTTTTAAATTTTAATTCGGTATATATATAGGTATATATATGTCATATGACAGCAGAGTGCATTTTGACTCATTTTACACAATTGTAGCACCACTTTTCATTTCTCTGCTTGTACACGATGTAGCGCCACACCATATGTGCAGTATCTAGGCTAATGATGTCCGTCTCATTTCACCATCTTTCCTACCCCCATGCCCCCTCCCCATCCTTCCCTCCCTTCTGCCCCATTCAAATTCCTTCATTTTTCCCATGCCCCCCCATTATGGATCAGTGTCCACTTATCAGAGAGAACATTTAGCCTTTGGTTTTGGGGGATTGGCTTACTTCACTTAGCATGATATTCTCCAACTCCATCCATTTATCTGAAAAAGCCATAATTTTATTCTCTTTTAATGCTGAGTAATATTCCATAGCATATATATAGCACAGTTTCTTTATCCATTCATCTATTGAAGAGCATATAGGTTGCTTCCATAGTTTAGCTACTGTGAATGGAGCTACTATAAACATTGATGTGGCTGTGTTACCATAGTATGCTCATTTTAAGCAGTATAGACCAGGGAGTGGGATATCTGGGTCCATTCCAAGTTTTCTAAGGAATCTCCATACTGCTTTCCAGAGTGGTTGCACCAATTTGTAATCCCACCAGCAATGTATGAGCATGCCTTTTCCCCCACATCCTCACCAACACTTATTATTGCTTGTATTCTTGATAATTGCTATTCTAACTGGTGTGAGATGAAATCTGAGAGTAGTTTATATATATATATATATATATATATTATATTATTTTTTTTATTTGTAATATTAATATGTATTACAATTCATAATGCACATATATAGCATCTTTTTACATACAACTGTTTGTATACAAATTATATTCATACCATTCCAGGTCTTCAATCATGCATTTAGGATAATGATATCCATCTCATTCAACCACCTTTTCTTTTCTTCCCCTCCTCCCCCCTTGCTCCCTCCCTTCCCCTTCCTTCCCTTTGACCATTCTGGTGTTCTTCTAATCCTCCTATGTATCCCCATCCAACAACACTGTGAACTAGCCTCCTTATATCAGAGAAAACATTCAGTATTTGGATTTTTGAGATTGACTAATTTCACTTAGCATTATATTCTCCTTTGGCATTTCTCTAATTACTACAGATGTTGAACATTTTTTCATATATTTATTGATTGAATGTATATATTCTTCTCAGAAATGTCTGTTCAGTTCCTCAACCCATTTATTCATTGTTTTTTTTTTTTTTTTTGGTGTTAAGTATTTTGAATTCTTTATATATCCTGGAGATTAGTGCTCTGACGTGCATGTGGCAAACCTCTTATTTTAAAAACCAATTTTCAATTTCCAACCTATTTTTGTTTGTTTGTTTTGGTATTTGCAACCATTTCTATTTGTTTTAGAAATGTATATTTTGAAGTTTATTTTTATTGGTGTATTATAATTAGTCATAGTACTGAAATTCTTTATGCCATATTCATACATGCCATAGTTTAATCAGTCTCATTCCCCAGTATCTTCCATTTTCTTCCCTCCCCTTCTTTGATTGGCTTGCTCTACTCTATGGATCTCCCTTGTTTTAATTAGTAAATTATGATTACGTGTGTGTGTGTGTGTGTGTGTGTGTGTGTGTGTATTTGTACTTTGACATAGCATTATTTGGAAAATTTTATTCCTCAGTACTTACCCATCCCCTAGAATGGGGGGCCAATAGAGTAGAGGAAGGGAGGAAGGAATGGGCAACTTAAAAATAAAGAAACTTGAATTCCACTTTAGATCAATAAAATCAGGAGAATTAATAGTGGTCCTAGCTGCCACGATTTTTCAAAATATCCTGAAATAATTCTAACATGTAGTCAGAATCGAGAAACATTAAAATGTGCAAAAATCTTTAAAATATGTATTGATTCATTGTTTCTAATTTTCTGACATCATTGTGTATAAAATTAGTACAGAAAGTCTTATGAATGAGAATGTTTATTTTTATAATGGTGCAAATAAGAAAATGACTTCATGCCCAATAAAGAAATATTATACAGTAACTAAAATTATAATGAGACCATCACATGAGAAAATGCTCATTAGTGATTCCCAGTGAATGTAAGACTATGTACAGAACATGATTTGAAATCTGAACTATTACATACACATATGATTTATACTAAAAAAAGTACTGTGGCATATATAAAATATTTAATATAATTTATCTGTGGATAAACTACAAATAATTTTTACAATGTTATGTATAATATGTGTGAACATAGATGGATCTGAAGTCTTCCACTGGGATCTGTTGTACAAGGAAAGTTCAACTTGTGATAAAGACAGAGATAAAGGGATGGAAAAGAATAGCCAATCTCTTCTGTGCACTTAAATATTTCCACTGTAGCAGGATTCTCAATCTTATCTCTTTCCAATGTCCTTATCAGCTCTTTCCGCTCTTTATCTCTCCAGCCATTGTCTACTCCATTCCTCACATCTGAATTCTGTCCAATGAGATGACATCTTTAAGTTATCCTAAAAAATGAGAGCCAATTTGCTGATTTGCCAGTATTTTTACTAGATTAGGGAAGTGGAGAAAAAAGAATATACTTCTGGTTGTCCAATATGAAATTTTTTAATAGAATTCCTACATAAAAACATGTTTACACATGAAGAATGGATTGTGGACTGCTATTCCTGAACGTTGTGGTTCAAATAGGTTTGCATTGACTGCACTGGAGACCTACTCATCATTTATAATGTTTCTATACTGGATAAATACTTTTGCAAATAACATACTTGTAGCATATAATCTATTTCAAACTTAAGAATTGTTTTTAATCTATTAAATTTTTGACAAAGTATTGAAAGTTATAAGACATTAAGTCATTGCAGCTAAAAGTAACCTGTGATTTTTGTCTTCATAAATCTGATTATATGTGAGAGTTAGAGATCTAGATCACTTCTCTCTCAATCTATCTCAATTTCTGTGACTTTTCATTCTCTGAGGAAAGAGGAGTGTCATACCCAGTTTATGTCTAATTACTTTCTGTTCTCATAGGGCTAAAGGGATTGATGTGTTCCAAAATTATATTTCAGTTGCCTGTTAACATGTTATTAATTAAGGAATTGAAAAGAAAGCTCTTTTTAATTTTTTTATCTACTCTTTTTAGTTACATACAACACCAGGATACATTCTGACATTATCACAAAGGATTGAACTCAGCCTGCTCCAATTCAATCCCCAGTATTTTCCCCTCTCTTTATTTTGCCTACTGCTCTTATCCACATAGTTTCAGAATTTCAACTGTGTGTTTTGTCAGGGCCATGACATTATAGTCCCAAGGAAATTTAATAAGGGATAATATCACCTTCAACTCTGTTCAGATTGCTTGGGTTGAGAAAAGTGATGCAGTGTTCTTTTGTTAAAAATCATAGAAGTCATTCTGTAATGAATAGAAAACACTTTCCTAGGAAATTCATTTTCTGGGATTGCCATTTTTCATAAGGCCAGGATGATAAATGAGTCCTTCCAGATGTTTTCTTCATTACAAAAAATTCAGTAGATTATGGGCTAGGCAGGAGTAGTTTTTCTAAATCATATACTCCACAAATGATGTTAATAAATGCTTGCTAATTTTGCATTTATGTCTTTCCAAAATCACTAATAGATTGATAGGGCATATGATATTTTCATAGCTGTACGTAGCTACATCTGGATTCATTCCATACATCTAAGGGAAATTTGTCAATTTAGCAGGTAGTATACATACATTAGATGATCCGAGATTAGTTTGATAAGGATATAGAATTAAATATACTCTTGTTTCCGTGGTACTACTACTATAACAATAGTGACTAGCTCAGCTTTGATCCTACCCAACTGTGTGGCCAAATAACCATATTGAAAATGGGCCTTAGGCAGTGAACATGGAAACATTAATTTTTAAGCTAATTTGGCTTTTGTACACAAATATAAAGTAGGCAAGAGTTGTAGACATAAAGAGTATTAGCATTGGCCTCCCAATCTGGCCACATGCAAGAAAGATATAAAATCTTGTAGAGAATGTATGTATTTGTGGAAGGCATAAAACTGTTTCCAATTAAGATTTGCATTCAAATGATTTCCTAATCTCAAGTTGCCACCACTGTGGAAATTAAATGACTAATCCAGTTCTGTATGCATTTGTGTGTGTATGTGTGCATATACACGTGTACCTTTGTGGAAATGCAGAATTACTTGTCTTTGTGGCTAACACATATGAAGACAAAGAATTAAAACAGAATAAACTATATATAGCAAGGGTGTTGTTATTTATATTAGATGACAATCTGGTTAGAGACAAACTTATTTAATAGAAAAAAATCCCAAAATCTGAAATTAGAGAACTAAATTACATAGAACCAACCTGAGAGCAAGAGTTACTGAGAAGAAATTTAGAAAAAATGATAAAGGAAAAATCTCTGATAATATCATATTGAAAGAAAGTGTTGAATTAGGTTTCCTCAGGTGGATCAGTATTTCAATAGGTGCATATCTAGAGTGATCTGGACAGTAATGGATGCAGATTGAAACTTCAGTGGTAAGGTTAATACCAGAATGTAAGGAGATACAGTAATAAATACTGGAATCTCCATGATAGGTTAACACCTGTTTGTTTTTGTTTTGTTTTCTTAATGAAAGTACTCATTTTTTAAAACTTGAAAAATAATACATTTTTAAAAATAAGTTAAAAATGCATTTATCTCATAAGCTTGCACTAGCTACTACTGATAATTTGGTATGTATCCTTTCATAAATTATATATATTATATACATATGTACATATATATATAATATGCATTTAATGTATTCCAATCTTATTTTACTATTTTTTTAAACTGTAGTTTTAATTTTTTTTTTTTGAACTAGTGATTAAACTCGGGGGCACTCAGCCATTGAGCCACATCCCCAGCTCTATTTTGTATTTTATTTAGAGACAGGGTCTTACTGAGTTGCTTTGCACCTTGCTTTTGCTGAGGCTGGCTTTGAACTTGCAATCTTCCTGCCTCAGCCTTCCAGTCACTGGGATTATAGACATGTGCCACCGCACCTGGCCCCAATCTTAATTTAAACAAAAACTAAACCTACCATTTATGAAGTGATATGCCTGTTTTATGATCATTTTAGTAAATAATTGAATATTAACTGATAACATTGGTTTAGTGACCAAAAATATTCCAACATGGAAACAAAAATTTTATGTATTATTTTAGTTTTACCATTACAAAATGAACTATTTTAAGTTAGTGTCTATCATATTTTTAGTATCAATTATTCAAAGCAGTTACATATATTGAATTTTAAACTTCTTGATATAACAACAAATTTGTCTTCCATAAAGTTAGGTTCATTTTATATTTCCACTATCAGTTTTTATAGTATATTTAGTATGTAGACAGTATATTTTATCATTTACTCTTATATATATCTTTAAGATAACCAAGAACAATTTCTCAGCTAACTCAATTGATAATTAACTCCTCCATAGAAACTACAGTGTCCTCTGTCCTCAGTTTCTTTGTTTTATGGGGTTCACAGAGGCACTGAGATTTTGTATAGGCCTTGTATGTGAAAGTCAAGTGGAATAGGAGAAGCAGACTGCAAAAGCCTCCATCTTGAATAACCTGGTGAAAGTAAAGTAAGAAACAATGACAGCTGAAATACTCAGAATATTATAGGCTACTGTAGTCTAATAGCTTTACTATTTATAATTGATTCTTTTCAAATAATTAAGATAGTTATCACATCCTCCTTTTTTGAAAAATTAGACATTTAAAATCCCTCATAGGCATGGTTTTTATTAATCTTACTAGAAGTTTGAATAACATAAAAAAATTATTAAAATGGTTTATAATTGACTTATGCATTTACAATGTAGCTAAAATATGTTCTGTGTAATAACTCTGCACAGAGTTCTTTGGGCTGTACTTCCAGTTTTCTTGTCATTTAATGCTAACGTCATGTTGTAGAGTATAGAACAATTTCTAATGTTTATATTGAAAAGTGAACTCTGATTTTTTTCAATAAAATGAGGAAGATGTGGAAAGAATATTAAAGTGACATTAATACAAGTGTTGTTACTTAAATGTTGCATGTTCTTTAAAGAGATGTTCATTAATTCTTAATTAGGGAAATGAAACATGAAATGAATAAAACAATAGGAAAGCAGTATGAGCAATGTAAATTCCCATACTTAGCTTGTGATACCAGTTTTCTGGATTTCAACTTTATTCCTACGTGTATCAGAGGTTCTCTGGATCCCTTCGACCTGATGTCAGTGTTGTAAACACTTAAGAAGAGATTTTAATGTGAATTGTCTATAAAACAATTTAATATTTAAAATGCTTTGGTGAATAGAAAGGAATGGTTTGTTTTAGCACATAAAAAGAAATGGTAACATTCTATGAGGAAATGCAGGACTTCAAATTATAGAGGTTTAACAATGTCTGATATCTAGTCATGAGTTTCTTTTTGTATATAGACAATATTCTCCTTGAAGAACACTACTGCATTTTTATATCATTAAAATGTTAAAAAGATGTACGTTAGAAATAGGAGGATATTACATAATCGAATACACTCATAGACTGAAAAAATGTTCAATAAAAATTAGGGCAGGGAATGAGAATTTTCTTAATTCTGGTGACAAAGGAAGGAAGACATTGAAGATGGAGGGAGAAAATACATACTATCTTATTTATAGATATTTTATTTATAGATACTATCAATTAAAAATAACCAGCCGGGCGCGGTGGCACACGCCTATAATCCCAGCACTTTGGGAGGCTGAGGCAGGAGGATTGCGAGTTCAAAGTCAGCCTCAGCAATGGCTAGGCACTTAGCAACTCAGTGAGACCCTGTCTCTAAATAAAATACAAAAAAGGGCTGGGGATGTGGCCCAGTGGTCGAGTGCCCCTGAGTTCAATCCCTGGTACAAAAAAAACAACAACACTTTAACACTTTGTAGATATTAAAAAGTGGTCCCCAGTGGCTCTGGAGGCTGAGGCGGAGGATTGCAAATTCATTTCAAAGTGAGTCTCAGCAACTTAGTGAGGCACCAAGCAACTTGGTGAGACCCTGTCTCAAAATAAAAAATAAAAGAAGGGATGTGGATGTGCTCAGTGGTTGAGCACCTCAGGGTTCAATACCTGGTAGAAAAAAAAAAGAAGAAGAAGAAGAAAAGAAAATGGAAAAATGGTTCTTGAATAGTATGGTTACTTTGAAATGATAGCTGAAATAATGGCTTAATTTTATTTTATCAGCAAGACAAGATCTCCTTTAGAATCTTTGTAACTTTTGCTTCATTTATTTTATTCATACCATTGTAAAACAGAAACTAGAAGATTATTATATCTTATAATGTTCTGCTATTATAAGTGTGTGTCATTTGGCCTTTAAAATGTTTATTGATCTTATCTGAAAAAAAAATGGAATTATAGTAGTTATCTAATATGATGTGAGAATTAAGTGAATTAATATACTTAAACGCACCAACACTAACATGGTCAATTACTATAAGCAAATATAAGGTATAATAAAATCAATTTTGTTTGTGGGAGCCACCTTCAAAGATGAGCCCCCAAATTCCCATCTTCTAGTACTTACAATCTTGAGTATTCCTCTCCCACAGTGTACACAAAGGTTAGTTCATGTAACCAGTGGCATTCTGCAAAGGTGATGATATGTCACTCTGATAATATTAACATAAGGAACTCCAGCATCGATTTTCTTGTTTTCTCATTCTGTTGGATCACTCTTGGAAAACAAGCTGTCATGTTGTGAACAATCTTATGGAGTGTTCTACATGGCAGCAACTGAAGCCTCAGGCCAAAAGCCAGCCAGGAATGGAAGGCTGCCAATAGCCAGTTGAGTGAGTCTGGAAGCAGATTCTCCCACCCCAGTAAAGCTGTGAAATGACTACAACCCTGCTCAATAGCTTGACTGCAACCTCATAAGAGATTGAGACATAACACATGTGTGTTTGTTTTTTTTTTAATCTTCTAAATATTGTGGTAACTTGTTATGAGAAATAGACCTCCAATATACTGTTATAATTTCAACCATTACAATAAATTATAATAACAATTTTTATAACAAGGATAAATGTGAACATTGGGCAGTCACCTGCTGTCTCAGATATAGTGCAGTCATATTTTCCTAAATTATCCTACTGTCCCTCAAAAACTTATCATCAAAACTTAAATTATTACACAAATGTTACCAAAAATATACATATCTCAAATATACTTCTTATTAAGGTACATAAGTAATATTTCCTTTGGCCTGCATCTCACAGGACAGAGCACAGATAACCCAGTATGTTGATTTATCCCCTTTGCAGAACCTAGCATAATAGAATGAAAGTGTGGATCAAGACTTGCCTAGAGATTATAAGGTGAAAAAATATTTTTCCTAGAAGTGAAAAGACATGTTTTTAAAGTAAATCTGCACTTGGAACAATAATCAGTCGAGTGACATCAGTTTAAATGGCAATTGTTTTTGTTTGCTCTATTTTTTTTACTCGGAAGGTTTTCAGGTACTAGGGTGGCAGAGTCGCAGCAAAGACTCCTTCAAAGTTTCGAGGGTTGCATAGAATTTTATATAATAAGCATTTACGCTTCATATTTATATGTGATAATAACCGGTAAAAATGATGGGAAATGAGACCACTTTGTAAAATTGTGTCCTTTTTTATTAGGAAAAGGAAAGATTTAAAGATTTCCTCATATCTTTTTAATGCTATCCAATCCTAATTACTTCCCAGTGACATCAATAGTCCTCTGTTTTATTTGATTTTGATTTCCAAGTAGTTTTCCAAATTGTTTGTACTGGTTTACACTCAAACCAGTAAAGCATAAAAATTCTAGTTTACCTAAATTTTACCCAACACTTGTTTCTGTTTAACTTTTTAAATATATTCCAGTAGGTGTGCAGGGTACCATATTGTGATTTCAATTTGCATTTCTTTGTCAGTTACTGGATTCACCTTTCATATGGGTGTATCGTATGTATCATTTGAATATTTTCATTTGTGAAGTGCCTATTCAAGACTTTTCATAACTTTTTCTAGTTTAATAATCTCTGTCCCTAATAATTTGTAGGAAAGCTTTATTTTGAACATGACAGATGCAAAAATACACAGAGTGTATTTGTGTGTTCCATTTTTACTCTTTTACTGATTACTTTTTGATGAATAGAAAATTTTAATTGCAGTATTATCTAATATGTCATATTCTTCTACATATTTTTGTGTTTTGTATAATAAATCAAGAAAACTTTCTTAACCCCAGTGTCATAACATAGTCTCATATGTTTTCTTCCAAAAGACTTATTGCTTTATCTTTCACCTTTAAATCTGCAATCTCTCTGATTTGTGTGTACATGGAATACTATACCCACATTCATTTTTTACCATATGGATGTCCAACTGACTACATGACCCATCACACAGAAATGTCACCATTGATATGAGACAGGGACTATATCTGAGTCTATTTATGGCTTATTTATTCTGTTCTATTAGTCAATAGTTTGGCCAATAGCATGATGAATTGATAAGTATGAATTTAAAATAGGTCTTGGGATCTCATAATGTGAATTCTTTAGTTTCAATAATTGTCAAGGGTTCGTTGCATAATCTTAGTCACTTGAGTTTGCATAGAAATTTTAGGACAAACTTGTCGACTTTCATGAACAAACTTTTTAGTATATTAATTGGGATTGCAATAAATCTAGAGGTGATTTTGAGTCTTCCAACCCATGCATTTGGTTATCCCTCTATGTACTGTCATTTCAAATTTTTTCCAGTAAATATTCTTTATTGCAGAGTAGCACTGTTGCATATATTTTGTTTTCTCCTCAAATGTTTCATTATTTTGTGCTTTTTCAAATAGTATCATTGTTTAAGGATTTCACTTTTAATTCATTTGTGCCTGATGTGCAGAGGTGCAATTGATTATTTTTGTATTGACCTTCTATTCAGTGACTGTCAAATTCACTTAGTGATTCTAGTAGTGTGGCCTTCAGTTCTTTTGTTGTTTTCTTTGTACAAAAGTATGTCATCTACAAGTGCTTGCCTAGCATGTGCTCGACCTGGGTTCGATCCTCAGCACCACATAAAGACCAATGCATTGTGTACAACTAAAGCAAATAAATAAATATTAAAAAAGTATGTCATCTACAAATAATAGTTTTCTTTCTTTTCAATCTTTATGCCTATTCTTTGTTGTCTCATTACACTTCTTAGCTACTCCATAACTAATAAGTAGAAGTGCTGATATGACAATCATTGACTCATTCCTGATCTCAAGGAAATTTTTCAATAATTTATCATTAATAAAAATATTTGCTGTGGTGGTCTTTTCATTCATTAGTTCTAATCAGTTATACATGACAGTAGAAAGTTCTTCGATTCATTGTACACAAATGAAGCTTTGTCATTTCTCTGCTTGTGCATGAAGTAGTGTCACACCATTTATGCAAGCATACATGTACCTAGGGTAATGATGTCTGTTTCATTCCACTGTCTTTCCTACTCTTTGCCCCCTCCCTTACCTGCTTCCCTTTGCCCCATTCAAAGTCCCTCCACTCATTCCATGCCCCCCCCATATAGATTAGCATCCTCTTATCTGAGAAAACATTTGGCCTTTGGTTTTTTGAGATTGGCTTATTTCACTTAGCATGATATTCTCCAACTTCACCATTTACCTGCAAATGCCATAATTTTATTATTTTTTAATGCTGAGAAATATTCCATTGTGCATATGTATCACAGTTTCTTTATCCATTCATATATTGAAGAGCATATAAGTTGTTTCCACAATTTAGCAATTGTGAATTGTGCTGCTATAAACATTGATGTGATGGTGTCACTGTAATGTGTAGTTTTTAAGTCTTTAGGGTATAGGCTGAGGAATGGGATAGCTGGGTCAAATGGTGGTTCCATTCCAAGTTTTCTAAAAAATCTCCATAGTACTTTCCAGATTGGTTGCACCAATTTGCAGTCCCACCAGCAATTTATGAGTGTGCCTTTCCCCCCACATCCTCTCCAATGCTTATTGTTGCTTGTATTATTGATTACTGTCATTCTAATTGGTGTGAGATGAAATTTTTTTTCATTAGTTTTGATTTGCAGTTATGTAATTGCTAGTGATGTTGAACTTTTTTTTCATATATTTGTTGATGAATCATATATCTTCTTCTGAGAAGTGTCTGTTTAGTTACTTAGCCCATTTATTGATTGGTTTGTTTGTTGTTTTGATGTTAAGGATTTTAAGCTCTTTATATATCCTGAAGATTAGTGCTCTATCTGATGTGCATGTGGCAAAAATTTGCTCCCAAAATGTAGGCTGTCTTTTCACCTCATTGATAGTTTCTTTTGCTGAGAAGAAGCTTTTTTGTTTAAATCTATTCCATTTATTGATTCTTTATTTTATTCTTGTGCTTTGGGAGTCTTGGTAAGGAAGTCAGGGCCTAATCTGATATGGTGAAGATTTGGGCCTACTTTTTCTTCTATTAGGCATAGGTCTCTGGTCTAATTCCTGGGTCCTTGGTCCACTTTGAGTTGAGTTTATAAATGGAAGAACTTTGGATGGGTCAAATATAGTGAGATATAGGGGTTTGGTTTCATTTTGCTGCATATGGATTTCCAGTTTTTCCAGCATTATTTGTTGAGAGGCTATCTTTTCTCCAGTGTATGTTTTTGGCACCTTTGTCTAGTATGAGATAACCATATATATATATATATATATATATATATATATATATATATATACATATATATATATATATATACACACATATCTGTATCTTCTGTTCTGTATCATGTCTATTTTGGTATGATACCATGCTGTTTTTATTACTATAGCTTTGTAGTATAGTTTAAGGTCTGGTATTGTTATGCCCCCTGCTTCACTTCTCTTGCTAAGGAGTCCTTTGGCTATTCTGGGTCTCTTATTTTTCCAAATGAATTTCATGATTGCTTTTTCTATTTTTATAAGGAATGACGTTGGGATTTTAATTGGAATTGCATTGAATCTGTATAGTGTTTTGGGTAGTATGGCCATTTTGACAATATTGATTCTGCCAATCTAAGAACATGGGAGGTATTTCCATGTTCTAAGGTCTTCTTCAATTTCTTTCTTTAGTGTTTTGTAGTTTGGATTATAGAGTTCTTTCACCTCTTTCATTAAGTTGATTCTCAAGTATTTTATTTTTTGGGAGGGCCTATTGTGAATGGGGTAGTTTTCCTAATTTCTCTTTCAGAGATTCATCACTGATGTATAGAAATACATTTGATTTATGGGTATTGATTTTATATCCTGATACTTTGCAGAATTCATTTATTAATTCTAGAAGTTTTCTGTTGGAATTTTTTGGATCCTCTAAGTATAGAATCATGTTGTCAGCAAATAATGATAGTTTGAGTTCTTTGTTACCTATTCATATCCCTTTAATTTCTTTCATCTGTCTAATTGCTCTGGCCAGTGTTTCAAGAACTATGTTAAATAGAAGGGCATCCCTGTTTTGTTCCAGTTTTTAGAGGGAATGCTTCCAATTTTTCTCCATTTAGAATGATGTTGGCCTAGCATTTAGCATAGATAGCTTTTACAATGTTGAGGTATGTTCCTATTATCTTCAGTTTGTCTAGTGTTTTGAACATAAAGGAGTGCTGTATTTTGTCAAATCCTTTCTCTGTATCAATTCATATACTTCCTTCTGCATAGGAAACCTGAGGTTTATCATTAGTGCTTCCACTTTTTACATCAAATATACATTGAGAGTTTACTTGTACAATTATAATTTTAGAAGGGAAAGCAAGCATTCTTTAAAAGGATAAAAATGATGTATATGTCTCTACTTACAAAGCCAAAAGCTTTATAGGTTTACTAATGTTTTCTTCTACTTCTCTTCAAATAGTTAAAAATTAGGAATTTTCATGTGACAAAAATTGTAGTTTTCCTAATCATTTTATACACCATTTTACACAGAAAACTAGTATAGAAAACGTGAAGGGGTTCTCAATTCCATATTCTGGTTTTGGTTCATTGTACCCTAGGATATAACATGCTTTAGAAACTAGGAATATATGTCCATAAATATATACATCAGGAACATATGCATATGTATTACTTATAACATATATTCATAAAATTTCTGCTGAAAAGGAAATATACACACATACATTGAGAAAGAAAAAAAAAAACGACGAAAACAACTAGTTCGATGGGGCTGAAAGTATGGCTTATTGGTAGGGTACATGCTTGCAGTCCTGGGTTTTTGGGTTCAATCCCTGTCACCACCAAAAACAAAACAAAACAAAACAAAAAAAAAAACAGAAAAAGACATTGTAAATATATAGAGTTATATCTCATAAATCTATTCTTATACTGTTTTCATGGAATAGTAAACAGACCAAATGAAAAGCTAAATTTATCATCTTCCATGGATACATGACATAGATACACAATGAACATAACACTGACACTTTTCATTACAAAAGAACAGGTTTTTTTTTCTGATGTTGAATGAAGCTTCTACCACAATATAACTTATTACTTTTATAAATAGATAAAACTAAAAATATATTGCTTATATTTAATTCTATATTATCATAATGAGGTTGATATTAAAGACTAATTTCATGCAGCTGGTACCTTTTTTATAAAATTATCCTCAAACTCTCTGATTTCAATTTTATTTCAGAAAAAGCTTTGAGACTCATGCTATAATATTAAGACTGTCAGTTCTTTTGAGAAATTGTCATCTGAGCCATGTAAAACATTTGGTTTCCTAGAGGGGAGAGCTTGAATTTATAGTAATTTGTTTGTTCACTCAGTTGATAAATATGCTTATAATTCCAAGGAATTATACCTTCAGGCTCCTCTCATGAAGATGATCCCTCAAGGCAATAAACTTATAAGTAAAACACATTCTAAAAGACATTATTTGTAGCATTACATCTTACTCTAACCCAAGGGTAATGTTGACTGACCTATTACATGTCATTTCTATTTATCTGTGCCAGTTTATTCTTGCTGTATTATTTCCTTAAGTGGAAACTTTCAATGAGACATTGTCACTTTGAGGTTGTGGGAATTCAAAAATTCTCTATAACTTAACAAGTTGTCATTGTGTCAAAACTTCCTATCTCTTATCTATCATATGACTTGGAATCAGTTTGAGATATGGCCTTTTCTGACTGTGACGACTTTCTGATTTATTAGAATCCTCACTGGACATCATTTGTTAATAACCATGTGACTTGTTACAGGAACAGGCACTTTTTCTGGAAGCTTGACAGGGTCAATTCTGGGGACTTACACCTACTTTTCAAAATGACAATTCTGAGATTGTAGGATTTGCCTCTTGTATACAAATCAAAATTGTGCTTTAGGTACCCTTATCCATACAGTAGAGATACATTTTCAGGGCTTTCGTTGATTATGGATGGTGCTCTTCACTTTATAATAGAATGGATTGAAGCCAACAACTGGGTCAATGGCATGGAAAAGCTGTGGTGCTTGTGATAAATCACAGGTGACGTTTTAAACTCTCCTGCAAAGAAGTTAATAGAAGCGTACTAGTTATAATTTCTTTAATAAACAGTGAGTTTTCTTTACCTCTGTGCTATAATAAAATGATTAAAATTTGAGATAGCTCAGTTTATAATCTTTCTGAAAAAATCCTTTAGAGAGCAGAAGATAAGGCTCACATTCTTGGCACCATGAGGTTTTCTAAACTCTCCACAACCTCCTTCATATAACAAAGGGACAACAAGGCAGTCTAAACCATGAAGACTTCACCCAAAAAGAGTCTGGGACAAACAGTCACAACTGGAGAGAAATACAATAACTTAAGTTGTTCAGCAAACTTAAATTCCATCCACCCTTCAAGAAGGGAAGATGAGGTCAGCTACAGAAAATAAACGGGCTACATTGTCCTGTTTTTCCTGTACATTTTAGCAATTACATGTTCTTCTCTCCAGTTAACATATAACAGAGCATGTCTTTTGATTATAGAGAATCTTAATTCCCCGCAAGATACAGGAAAACATTTTTGTGTGTTTCTTACATATGTATGCAAAATATTGCACTCAAACTCCCTGTCATAGTCTCCAAAGTTGGGGGATACAAAGCATACTAAAGATGATAGGAATGAATTAATACTCATTGTTCAACTGCACATGTCTGAGCCCAAGATTTCCATTCTTCAAGTTCCTTGGACTTTTCCTTTGTACCAATCAATCCTTGGTACCTAGTCATCCTTTATTTTTTTTTTCCTTTTCCTTTTTTTTTTTTTTTTTATATCTTGAGGGAACTACATTATATTTTTAATAACTTTTTTCTTTTCTTTTGCTCATCTCTCCTTTCCTTCCTTCTTTCCTATTTACCATTTAGAAGAGTGTTGTCATTGTTTCTATTCTTCCCTTGAAGAAAAGTGTAAATATCCCTGGGATTTTCAAAGGGAAAACTGCGGCTCTTCAATGTAGTATAAATTTACTGGAGCATATTTTAATCAGGGTAGGAACACATAAATATGAAAATGTCGAGTTCTCTAAAAACTTACAAGGTCAGTGAAAAAGTAGTTATATAAAATAAATTATTTTGACAATTTTTCAGATACAAGACATTTGGCAAAAATTTGTGAAACTGGTAAAATTTTATATTCTATAGAATTGAATTGCATCTTTTACTGATTATTTTAAAGCAATACTATTCAAATTGAAACTATTATATATTTTCTATTAATGCTATTTTATTTATAGACCTCAATGAGTAGGTCTTTGTACTGCCAAAATTAATCTCAGAGTAATATGAGAAAAATGAACATGTTCTTATAAAATTAATCTCAGAGTAATATGAGAAAAATGAATATGTTTTTATATCAGGCCCAAGGATAATAAGGGTAGTTTAAGTAACTCAGAAGGACATTTGGGAAAAATGAAATATGAACTTCTATTTCCAGATATTTTTTCAAAGAAATTAGAGGGAATATGGCAATAATCAGCACCTCTTACCTTAAATTTGATACAAAATAAAAACAAAGGATAATAATATTAGTTTTTAGTTGTTCTTCCAAATTTTCTTCAGTTGCTTACTTATAATACTCAACTAACTTTACACTCTTACGTGCAACTAAACGTACACTGAATAACAAATTTAAAAGAATGTTGATCACTTGTTAATTTTACACCTCTTTATAAGGTGTTAGCAGTTTGAATTTTTAACAGTTGTGGCATTAGCTGTATTTGTATATAAGCCACAGTAGTGTTTTATCCATCATGGGACCCAAAGCTAAGTTTCTTGTAGTATACACAAGAAATTTTAGAATATACTGATTTCCAGGCTACATTCCAAACCAATTAATATCAAAATTTGCTGAATAATGCCCACACAGTACAATAATGCCATTTATTAACATAATATAAATTTCAGAATTCCTGAATGAAATTCACCTCTTCTTCTGCTTGTATTGGTTTAGAGCCCAAAAAATTAGTGAAATTTCCTGGTGCTGTGCTGCATGCCTGTAATCCCAGCAGCTCGAGAGACTGAGTCAGGGAGACCACAAGTTCAAAGCCAGACTCAGCAACTTATGTCCTAAGCAATTTAGTAAGACCATGTCTCTAAATAAAATAAAATATTAAAAAGGGCTGGGAATGTGCCTTAAAGGTTAAGTGCCCCTGGGTTCAACCCTTGGTATAAAAAGAAAAAAAAATTTAGTGAAATGGACTCTGCTGGAAAATGATGTGTAAATTATGTGTTAGCTTGAAGGAGCCCCAATTAGGGAGATGGCTATTGCGGTCAGCTGGAAGCCATAAGTTCCACCTGATAATAAGTATGTATGTGACTCACCTGTAAACGCACGTGAGGCACCCGCAAAGCTAAAGGTATATAACCGGGTGAAAGCGGTCGGAGTCAGGAGAGAAGAATGAATTCATTCAGTCAGTCGTGCAGTCGCTCGGTTGGTCAGAAGAAGAGTTCGGGTCGGAGAAGAAGAAAAGAATCAGAGCGGCCAGAACGTAGGCAGAGCGGTTACAGAAGAGAAACCAGATAGAAGAAGTAATTGCTGGTCAGAGTCAGGCCGAGGCTCCCGAGGAAGAAAGAAGAAAGAAGAAAGAAGCTCTAAAAGCTAAGCTCTCTCTCTCTCTAAAGAAGAAATCTCTCTCTTTCAAGCTCTCTCTCTTTCTCTCTAAGCTCTAAGAAGAAAAGCTCTATCTTTCTCTCTAAGTTCTAAGAAGAAGAAGAAGAAAAAGCTATCTCTAATCTTTCTCTCTAAGCTCTTTCTAAGAAGAAGAAAAATCTTTCTTTCTCTCTCTAAGCTCTCTCTAAGAAAGTAGAAGTAAAAGTAGTAGTATCTTTACTCTGCCTCCGAGAGTTTTCCTCCCGCGGCGTTGTGGCTGGCCGCGACAGGCAGCTTACATTAGCTGTTGTTCATTTTCACAAATTTTAAAGCTGTGACACTACTTTTGGCCTCTCATATTTCATTTATTTCATAAAATTATGAATTTCATAAAATTATGATAAATAGCTGGTCTCAATGCTTGTAATAATTTTATTCAACAAACAAAATTTGAACCATGAAAATTTTGCTATGTGATCAAAACATTTAATTTCCCCATAAATTTGTAAAGTCTATCATGTATAGTATAAGAAAACAAAACATGCCATATAATTGCACACATATTCACTATAGTATATTGGAAAATCAAACTCCCTTAAATCGGATTGCAATCTGTTAACATATCAATAAATATTTTTTGACAGAGGGAAATAGAAACCAATCATAGGGGAGAGAAGAATATTTTCACTTTCCATGCTTTAAGGTACAACTGGGAACAGCTTAGAAGTTCCTTTAGCCATATTACCCATATAGATAATAATGATTGGATGCCTCAGAATTTATATCTATTTCCATATGAAGATAAACACAACTACACATATACAAATATTTGCATTTTGCCTAGGACAAGCTACATCATTTATGGAGTCAGTGTAAAATGTAAATGTGAATTGCTTCATTAAAAAATGATTAAGCATTTCATGACAGCAGTAGCAGAGCATTAAACCAAGCACAGGGCCTTCTATTCAGGTTCTGAGACTGGACACTTATAAACCCATGGAGCAGTCTGGATTGTGACCACGACTGTGCCAAGATCCAGAGGTTAAAGACAAAGTAGTAGGGTGTACAGTGTCAAGTGTTTTCAAACTACAAGAAAGCTGTGCATGCTAACACATATCTTAGTGATAGACTCTACTACATCATTGAAAACAGAAGAAAATTTGGAGACTAGAGGAATAGCATAAGGAGGCATAGAAAGCCTGGGAAATGACATTGGTTCTATGTGTGATGGTTTATCCAGTGACTTATCATCACTGACATTATTCATAAAGTAGAAATAATGACACATTGCAGAAATGTAATGACCATAAATAGGAACATTTATGTAAGAGTAATTTATAAAACATAAAACAGTCTTCCATTACTTAAAACATAAAAATTTTTTAAATCTGGATGAATTAAAATGCCTATCCCAACTCCCTTATCCTTTACAACTTTTTCCTCATCTATTTTTCTTTAAAAATAAATATACTTCTTTCAACAAATGACTTGATAGAAATAAGAAATTAATTTATTTTAAAATTAGATTAGCCAGGCAGTCTGACACATGCCTGTAATCCCAGCAACTCAGGAGGCTTGAGGCAGGAGGATCACAAGTTCAAAGCCAGCCTCAGCAACTGTGAGGTGCTTAAAAACTCAGTGAGACCCTGTCTCTAAATTGAGCTGGGGATGTGGCTCAGTGGTTGAATGCCCCTGAGTTCAATCCCCAGTACCAAAAAGAAAATTAATTTATTGCCATTTTATTATAGCTTACATGTAATAATTCATCTTCTTGAATCTGTTATTTATAAAGTTTTCATCGGTAAGTTTTATTTTGTTTGTGCTAGCTTGGACAGCTTAATGTAGGCTAAAAGGTTATCAGATTTTTAAAATCAATGCCATATATATATATATATATATATATATACACATATATATATATATATATGTGTATATATACACAATATATATATATATATATATTGCATTTTGGTTCTTAAACTTTTCTTATGAGTCAGAAATGACTGTGAGAGTCTGGTGAAGGATATGGAGTCTCTCCCTGTAGACAGCCAATTTCTCATAAAAACTTCAAATATTTCATTGAACCCCTTAAGGCCCATTTTCCATGAACTCAATTGTCTTAGTCCATTCTGATTGCTATAACAAAGTATCCTTAAGCTAGGTAGCTTATAAACAACAGAAACTTACCTCTCATGGCTTTAGAGACTAGAAATCCAAAATGAGGGTTCCAGCATGTTTGGGTTCTGGCAAAGGCCTTCTTTTGTGTTGAAGATAATTATTTCTTACTGTACCCTTACACAGCAGAAAGAAAGTGACCTATCTCTCTAGGGGCCCTTCAATGGCATTTATGCCATGCATGACGGTTCTAACCTTTGACCTAATTACCTCCCATAGGCCCTACCTACTAATACCATTTCAATTAAAATTAATGCTTCAACATATAAATTTTAGGTGGCAAATGCTTGTAGTCTTTAAATTCTTCTACTCTATAGTATTAATATATAGAGAGAATCACTGTATTATCTAAATATACCAGTTAATTTAAATATCATTACTGTGACCACAGAAACGTGATTTCATCTAGACTTGTCCAAGTCTCGCAATTTTCACTTGCCTGCTTCATGGATTTTGGCAACTCAATCAGGCTGGCACACATTCTTTAAGGAAAAATAACTACTATAAGAAGTCAGATGGGTAAGAGAAAACTATGCAATTTGGCTTTTAAATCTATGAACATGATGTCAGACAATATTTAATGTATTAGTGTTGTTGCTGCCTGAAGCGGAAACTGCTTGGAGCAACGAACGCCGCAGGAAAATTCGGAGGCAGGATGAAAATGAAAAAAGGTCTTTTATTCTTCTTCTCTCTCCGGCTCCAGCAATCACTCCAAACGCTCTAATTCCAACCACCACCTTCTTCTTCCCCCACACACTAACCAAACTCACCCAGTTATATACATATAGCTTTAACAAGGACACTTGCTTACAGCTCGAGCTTACAGGTGCATCACGCAGTGTTCACGGGCATACAAAGATTCCTTGAATAATGTATTACTATCAGGTGGAAACTAGAACATCTTTTATGGCTCTCAGCTAACCGCAATCTTTAGCTATCTCCTTGATTATAGGCTCCTTCATAGTGTAGGTAGAGATTAGAAAACTGAATATTTTTTCTTTTTCAGGCTGCATTATGATTTATATTTTTTCATTTTTTATTCATGCATCATAGATGTACATACTGATTGGATTTGTTGTTATGTATTCATACATGTGCACAATATTACAATGTAATTTGGCCAATATCACTCCCCAGCACTTCCCTGCTCCCTCCCAGCTGCCCACCCCTTTCTTCCTTCCTTTACTGATGTTTCTTTGATTTTTATGAGATCTGTCCTCACCTTCCTTTTCCTTTTTCCTCTCCAGCTTTCTCATATTAAAGAAAACATATGACCCTTGACCTTCCAAGTTTGACCTATATTGCTTAACATGATGTCTCTAATTCCATTCATTTTCCTTCAAATTTCATAATTTTATTTTTTTTTATGGCTGACTAAGGCTCCATTAGGTATATATAACACATTTACTTTATCCATTCATCCATTGACAGACACCTAGGCTGGTTCCATAGTTTGGCTATTGTGAATTGTGCTGCTGTAAACATGGGTATTCAAGAATCACTGTAGTACATGACTTTAATTCTTAAGGATAAATACTGAGGAGTGGTATAGTTTTTTTAGTGTTTTGAGATCTTTATGTATTCTAGACACTAATCCTCTATCAGAAGAGTAGCTAGCAAAGATTTTTCTCCCCTTCTGTAGGTTCTCTCTTCACATTCCTAATTGTTTCCTTTGCTGTGAAGAAGCTTTTTAATTTGAAGCTGTCCCATTTATTAACTCTTGGTATTATTTTCTGAGCAATAGGGATCCTATTGGCAAAAACCTCCTATGTCTCTATGCTGGAATGTTGACCCTGCGTTTTCTTCTAGGGGTTGCATAGTTTCTGGTCTTTGAGCCATTTAAAGTTGATTTTTGTGCAGGGTGAGAGATGAAGGTCTAGTTTCATTCTTCTACATATGGATAACCAGTTGAAATTTTTTTGTTTTTTTAAAAGGAAAAAAGAGTAAGCTTATATAACATTGGAACTAATTAGGAAAAAAAAAAGTCTCCTGTCACTTTTGATTTTCATTAGGGATCTACCAGATCTTTGCCAACAGATCCCTAATTTTTTGTATAGCTGGAAGTTGATGGAACCTAACCCGCAAACCTAAACTTGGTGATAAATTCGGTCAGTCGGGCAGCCACTTTATACGGCCAGAACTTTGTAGAAGAAGTAATTTTTCAGAGTTAGGCCGAAAATTCTAACAGAAAAAAAGACAAGAAGAAATTTTCTCTAAGATTTTGTATAGTAAGTACATATAAAAAGCTTACTCTGCCTCCGAGAATTTTCCATACAGAAGTTAGGAATGCTAAATTTTCCATATAGGGCAGGGCTTTTTTTTTTTTTGGAGTAACTTCATATCTAAATTTATTTTGAATTAGAAACTATCAAAATTTTAAAAATATTGTCTTTTGCTCATTTCCATAACAAAAAAATATTCATTAGTTACTTCAAAATTATAAGTGGTATTTACCTGATAGCATTTTGTTTTCTTTATGTTATGCTATTGCAATTACGGAGTTAGAGTAGTAAATATAGCCCCTCCCCCAATTTTTGTTCTCTTTGTCAACTCTCAACCTTCAAGGCAACATAATGTTTTTTTCCATGTGTATGCATTTTAAATTATTTTATTCATATCTTACCTTTCAGATAAAGATCTGAATTAGGACAATGGTCAGGTCTAGGTTGATTTTAAACTAAGCATCACCAGTTAGACCTATTTCTAACAGAGAATGCTAGGTGTTGATTTATCCTTAAGTATTATCCTTTTCCTGCCATTGACTTTACAGAGGTCAAACCTAATGTGACTAAATAAAAAGCATTTGACACACATGCTAAATTGCTGAATTTGTCCAGAAAATAATATAAGAAGTAAAGGTAATTTAAAAAATTGAATACAAAATGCCCTTTTCACTAAATAATTCAATATTGAACATACTTTCATTTATTTTACACTGGTGAAGAATCTGCATCTTTTGAGAGCAAAAATTACTGAAAAGATTAGGTACCTGGGCATAAAGTTAACAAGAGTAAACAAGGCAAAGTGAACACATTGGCAAAGAAAGGCTCAAATTATAACCAGAATAAGGTCCAATTCGACTTTGTTGAATGGAGAGGAGAAAGCCTTTGTTTTTTGACAGTCAGCAACTTTGTTGTAAAGTACAGCCTAGGACAGTGCTGGGGCTGTAGCTCAGTGGCAGAGTGCTTGCCTCTCATGCACAAGGCCCTGGGTTGAATCCCCAGCACCAAAAAAAAAAAAAAAAAAAATGGGACAAATTGAATGGTATTCCTTCCTAATCCCTTTTGTCAACCTTACCCATTACCCAGTGAGGAAGAAGGTCCAGGAGTTAAGGGCACTAATCATATTTTCTAACTTATTTTCTCTCAGAATATGGCAGAATTAGTAAGTGTTAGCAGATGAAGAATAGTCAATTCCCTGAGACTGTAATTACTCAGGATGTTTTTTCTTTCCAACCTTCCCTCCTTTTATCTCTTGTCCTTCTTTCCTCTCTTCCACAACATTTAACATCTAAAAACTACAGCACAGAATGTAAATAGAAAACTATATTCTAGTAAAAATACAAGTAATGAATATGAATTAGTCTAAAAGAGGAAGAAAACAGTAAGTGTCCTAAATTTAAAACATAAATTTAAAACATACAGATTCTACAGAGCTGCTTCTGGAAGGGAGGGGCGTAAGGAGAGAATATTCTGCGAATGCTACATTGTGTTGGAAAATGTTGACATGCTTGGGAAAGTAGTTAATATAGAACTTTATATTACATATTGACCCATATCAATTTCAGATAGATAAAATTGATTTGATATATTCCTGGTTTACCTGAGAGTCTCTATTTGCATTTTTGCTTTCTTTCTTTCTTAAATATTTAGGACATTCACACAATATAGTTTTTCTTGGCACATAAACTCTACACAATTAGAAAATCTTAGAATCCAATTTTATAATAGTTCTTTTTTTAAAAAAAATGTATTAACAATTTCTTTGTGGTTGTGTATATTGGTAGATACTGAGATTGATTTCCAAGAGCCATGTTTTCCCTTTTTGTTGTGTAGGACCATGTCCTTTGTGGGTTGATCCTACCTCCAGTGCCAAGTCCTAATCAGTGGTTTTCAGTCTTAGCTATAGGTGAAGGAAAAATTAAACTAATTTGAAGAAAAAATTCACCTAAGGAGATTCTAAAATGTACAGATGTCAGAGGAAGTAGGCCTCATTATTGCGGTATTAAAAAAAAAAAAAAAAAAAACTCCACAGGTAGAGTCTAAAGCACAGCCAGATTTGGGAGCAACTAC
The DNA here is from genome assembly GCA_025594165.1 of Tamias sibiricus. Lineage (NCBI taxonomy): Eukaryota > Metazoa > Chordata > Mammalia > Rodentia > Sciuridae > Tamias > Tamias sibiricus. The sequence continues at coordinate 49,746,423 of CM046662.1, read as the reverse complement.
CCTAAGGCAGCTATTAGTTTTACGATCCTCTGGCTCAAGATCTCTGGCCTAAGTTCCTAGTAACAGCATTATCTTGGCCATATGGCAAACATATGATCTAGTTTAGGACGTAAGACCAGAGACAACATTGCTATGCACTTCTTGGCAAAAATTCCTCACTTTAAAAAGAAAATCAAATCAACATTTTTAAAAAGCAACTCAAGGACATATTTTGGTATTTATATATGTATTTTTGTTTGCTGGGTATAAGGCCCAGCATTTCTATATCTATTTTGCTACCAAAACACAAAGAAATATAAAGTAGACAAAAATGTAGAACAATACAGCCAGTTACTGGATTTTTCTAACTCTACTAAAGCTGGCCTTACAGCTAATGTTTATATATATGAAATTAACCAACTTATGTCCTTCCATCAGGAACTCCTGCACTCATGGATTCCATATCTTTAGCTTAATAGTTTAACTATGCTTGATGCAGTCAATGAAATTTGTTTGCAAACATTTGTTCTTCAAGCTTACCAGAGATATTCTTTTATGTGTAACTGATTTATTATATATATATATATATATATATATATATATGTACATTAGAGCAGTCACTCATTATTGGTTATACATAGTTTTCTCAGCAAGCAGCATTTTTTATTAAAAAAAACAATTTTCTCTTGATTGCATGTCTTCTGTACATCTTTATGACAGTTGCTCACAAAAGTTCTTCATGAATAATTTAGATCAAATCTGACAAATATCCAAAGACAAGGTGTTAGAAACGACTGTGTTTGTATCTATCTCCATATCAATCCTCCCACAGCATACAACTTGTTTGACTACTGATACTTTTACATCATTAGCAATGTCTTTATATGTTTCTATCAACATTAATTGACAAAGAAATACAATATTGTTTGTTATTTTACAGTTTTTTGTGTATCATTTCAGTCAAATAAAATATAATGGGCAATTTAATGTGATGGGTTTACCTTTTGCCCTTATAAAACTCCTCAATATTTCTTTGGTAAAATTTTATTATTTAAAATTTTCCAGTGATCTTGAGGTAAATGTGACATATACAAGTTGTTTATATATAAAGTATACACTAAGATGTTGGATATGTATGTACACTGTGAAATGATTTTCTCAATCAAGCTGATTAACATAGCCATCACTTCACACAGTTATGATTTGTGTGTGTGTGTGTGTGTGTGTGTGTGTGTGTGTGTGTAGTAAGAACACATAAGATCAACCTTCTTACCAAATTTCAACTACACACTACAGCACAACAGTCCTCCCTCAACTGTGCTTTTGTTTTCGTGGTTTCAATTTCCCAAGGTCAACTATATTTCAAGAAGGTTCTGAGAAATGAGATTGATCAAATTATGTTATATGCATGTATAAGTATGGCATAATGAATCCCACTATTATGTATAATTATAATTCACCAATAAAAATAAATAAAAAGCATTAATGGAAAATCCTGAAATAAATAATTTATAAGTTTAAATGGCATGCCCTTCTGAGTAGCCTGATGAAATTATGCATCTACCTGCTCCATCCCACCCAGGTCATAAATCATCCCTTCATCTGGCATGTCCAAGCTGCATATGCTATACACCTGTAAGTCACATATGAGATCCACTGATGCAGTATAACAGCACTTGTATTCAGGAAACCTTATTTCATTTAATAATGCCTCCAAAATATAAGACCAATAAGGCTGGCAATATGAATATGCTAAAGCAGAAGCAATAAAGTGCATCTTTTAAATGAAAGGTAAAAGGACAATAATATATTTTGAGTAGGAAAATGACCACATACACATACACAGTATTTCACTATAATTGTTCTTCTTTACTATTGTTGTGCTTAATTTGCAAATTTTATCACAGATATGTATGTATGTATAGGAGTAAAACAAAGTATATGAAGTTTTTCACTATCTAAGACTTTAGGCATCTACTGGAAGTCTTAGACTGTAGGCCCCATGATTATAGGGGGATTACTGTATTATTATCACCATGTTACATATTAGATTTCCAGATCTTATTTACCTCAAATAACTGAACATTTATACCATTTGACCAATCTCTTCATATTTCTCTCCTACTCTGCCCCCTATCATCTGATCCAGTATTTCCACTTCTGAGCATATAGCCACCGGAAGTTAAGTCTGTCTCTTAGAGAGATGTCTGCACCTTCATGTCCATTAAGTACTAGTCACAGTAGACAAGATAAGGAGACAATCTAAGAATCCATCAACAGATGAATGACAAAGAAATTATGATAGACACACACACACACAAACATACACATGTGAAGTATTAGTAAACCTTTAGTCCTGCCATTTTTTATTGCAATGATTAACCTAGAGGACATTATAATAAACCAGTCATAGAAAGACAAATGTGGCATGACCTTACTTATAGGTAGAATAAAAAATGTCAAATTTAAAAAGGCAGAAAATAGAATGGCAGTTGCCCACATAAGTTTCTAAACATAACATCAAGGTGCTTCAAACCATCAGAGCTTCTCTACATAGTTGCAAATAGAAGGTATATTGGTTATATAAGTGAGCAAAACCTATGGAGTCTCTATGTCAGGGAGTGATAGGTACCACAGGTAGTCTGTTCCAGCCTATTAATGCAATGTGGAATATGAATCAGTGTTAAAAGGCTTTCCAGCTATTTTCTTATGGTCAAGCCAATTTTTCATGGCAATTTTAAATGTTTGTTAAACCAGCCAAACAACAAATACACAAATACACACTTATATGGTCCAATCAAAACACATTTGTCGTGCTGGGATAGCTGAAAAAATTACCACCCTCAATGTGAATTAGAACTGGGAGTTCGCTCTTCACCCAGCCCCCAGCTCTTGACTGGTTTGAGTTCTTTATTTGTAAACCATCTGTGACTAATGTAACTGGTTCCACCTTCTTGCCTCATCATTTGCTGCAAATGTGATTTCCTAGATTTGTAAATATGTGTATTCTTCACTTTGTTTTCCATATTTCAACTTCATAAACAACCTGGATTAGAGCTTTGGATTGATTTTCAAATGTAGCATTTATGATAATCTTTAAGGGTTTTCCCTAAATCTTTGCAGTTACTTTTGAGGCTGCGTAGGACTTGTTGGTCATTAGTTATACAGATATTACTTGACGTATAATGGGGGCATGACCAAATAAACATTTTAAGATAAAAATATTGTAAGTAGAAATATATTCAATAAGTTCGGCCTGTCGGCCCTGCAGGCAGAACTCCCAGTTCAGACTGTCAGTGTGAGTTCCCAGTTCTGCCTGCTGGCTTAAGTTCCCAGTTCAGCCTGCCCACGTGAGATCCCAGTTCAGCCTGCCAGCCCTCTGGCCTGCGGGCAGAGCTCCCAGTTCGGCCTGCCGGTTTATGTTCCCAGTTTGGCCTGAGGGTGGGAGTTCCCAGTTCAGTCTACTGGTGTGAGTTCCAAGTTTGACCTGCGGGTTGGAGCTCCCAGTTCTGCCTGCCTGTGTGAGTTCCCAGTTTGGCCTCCCAGCAGGAGCTCCCAGTTGGGCCTGCCAGCCTGTGTTCCCAGTTCCGCCTGCTGGCAGAAATTCCCAGCTAGACTTCCCGAGTCAGTTCCAGCTGGACCCACCTGCAGGCTTTCCAGCTCTGCCCACCCACCTCTGAGAGGCCATTCCCGCTGAGGACAGCAGAGGAACAAGTCCCGCCCGCCCGCCTGCATCCATTCTAGCTGGGCCCACCTGCTGAGGAGCAACAGTGACAAAACTGTAAATATAAAAATAGAAACTAACTGATATATGGATACACATTGGGTACATTGAAAGCTCTAATATTGATATTTCCCTAAAAAGTGAGGTTTTGGGTAACCTGTAGGGACCTTATAAGACAAAAGGGCAGAAGCTGAAATACCTCAGGCTTACCTTGCAAGAGAGGTAAATTCATAGTCATCATGAAAAAACAAGGGAGGAAAATGCCTCAAACAAACCAAGATACTACAACAATAGAAGCCATAGAAAGCACAATAGGTGAAATACCAGAGAAGGAGTTCCAGATATATATAATTAAAATGATAAGAGATTTGAAAAATGACCTAAGTGAACAGACACAGGCAAAAATTGATCTCTCCAACAAAGAGATAAGAGATCAAATACAGCCAACCATTAATCACACCAACAAAGAGATAAGAGAACAAATCCAGGTAGCAAAAGATTACTTCAAGAAAGAGATAGTTTGAGATAAAACCAAACAGAAATCCTTGAAATGAAAGAAACAGTAAGCCACTTAAAAAATTCAATAGAAAGCATCACCAACAGATTGGACCACTTGGAAGATAGGACCTCAGACAATGAGGACAAAATGTATAATCTTGAAAATAAAGTAGACCTCACAGTGAAGATGGTAAAAAAACCATGAACAGAGTATCCAAGAATTATGGGATACCATCCAAAGACCAAATTTAAGATTTATTGGAATAGAGGAAGGTGCATAGATTCAAACCAAAGGAATGCACAAGCTCTTCAATGAAATAATATCAGAAAATTTCCCAAACAGGAAAAATGAATTTGAAAGTCAAATACAAGAGGCCTATAGGACGCCAAATGTACAAAATTACAACAGACCCACACCAAGTCACATTATAATGAAAATGCCTAGCATACAAAATAAAGATAGAATTTTAAAGGCTGCAAGAGAGAAAAGTCAGATTACCTACAAGGGAAAAGCAATTCACATCGCAGCAGATTTTTCAACCCAGACCTTCAAAGCCAGGAGAGCCTGGAACAACATACACCAGGCTCTAAAGGATAAGGAACGCCAAACAAGAACTTTATATCCAGCAAAATTAAGCTTTAGATTTGAGGATCAAATAAAAACCTTCCATGATAAACAAAAGCTAAACGAATTTACAACAAGAAAGCCTGTTTTACAGAACATTCTTGGTAAAATATTCCATGAGGAGGAAATGAAAAATAATAATGAAAATATGCAAAGGGAAGAACTACAATAAAGGAACAAACCAACCAAAGGAGAAACCAAGTCAAACTAAATAACAAAAGTAACAAAGTAACAAAAAATAAATAAATAAATAAAAATGACTGGCAATACAAATTATGTCTCAATAATAACCCTGAATGTTAATGGCCTAAACTCACCAATTAAAAGACATAGGCTAATAGATTGGATTAAAAAAACAGACACAACAATATGTTGCCTTCAAGAGACACATCTCATAAGAAAAGATGCTCGCAGACTGAAGGTGAAAAGATGGGATAAAATATGTCACTCACATGGTCTATGTAAACAAGCAGGGGTCTCTATCCTCATATCAAATAAAGTAGACTTCAAGCCAAAGTAAATCAAAAGAGATAAAGATGGACATTTCATACTGCTTAAGGGAATCATAGATCAACAAGATATAACTGTTATAAATATATATGCTCCAAATAATGGAGCATCTATATTCATCAATCAAATTCTTCTCAAGTTCAAGAATCAAATGGACCACAACACCATAAATCTAGGTGATTTTAACACACCTCTTTCTCCTCTGGATAGATCTTCCAAACAAAAGTTAAACAAATAAACTATAGAACTCAATAATACAATTAATAACTTAGACTTAACTGACATATATAAACCCAATATACTTTCTTCAATGAGCCAATATACTTTCTTCTCAGCAGCACATGGATCCATCTCTAAAATAGACCATATATTATGCCACAAAGCAACTCTAAGCAAATATAAAAAAGTAGAGATAGTACCCTGCATTCTATCAGATCATAATGGAATGAAATTAGAAATCAATGATAAAAAAAGAAAGAAAAACTACTCTAACACCTGGAGACTAAACAATATGCTATTGAATAATCAATGGGTTGCAGAAGACATCAAGAAGGAGATTAAGACATTCTCAGAGGTAAATGAGAACAATGATACAACATAATGAAATTTCTGGGATACTATGAAGGCAGTACTAAGAGAAAGTTCATTGCATGGAGGTCATTACTTCAAAAAAGAAAAAAGTCAACAAATAAATGAACTAATATTATATCTAAAAGCCCAAGAAAAAGAAGAACAAATCAACCCCCAAAGAAGTAGAAGACAGGAAATAATTAAAAACAGAGGTGAAATTAATATAATTGAAACAAAAAAATTGAAAAAAATTGACAGAACAAAAAGTTGTTTCTTTAAAAAATAAATAAAATTGATAAACCATTAGCTATGCTAACGAAGAAAAGAAGAGAGAAAACACAAATTACCAATATCTATGATGAAAAAGGTAATATGACAGACACTGTAGAAATACAGAAAATAATTAGAAATTATTTTGAAAATTTATACTCCAATGAAATAGAAAATAATGAAGGCATTGACAAATTTCTGGAGACATATGATATGCCCAAACTAAATCAGGATGATATACACAATTTAAATAGATCAATTTCAACCAAAGAAATAGAGGATGCCATAAAAAACTTACCAACCAAGAAAAGCCCAGGACCAGATGGATACACAGCCGAGTTCTACAAGAACTCAAACTATTTCATGAAATAGAAAAATAGGGAACACTCCCAGACTCATTCTATGAGGCCAATATCACCCTGATTCCAAAACCAGACAGAGACAAGTCAAAAAAAGAAAACTTCAGACCAATATCTCTAATGAATATAGATGCAAAAATTCTTAATAAAATTCTGTCAAATCGAATACAAAAACACGTCAAAAAGATAGCACACCATGATCAAGTGGGCGTCATTCCAGGGATGCAAGTTTGGTTCAATATAAGAAAATCAATAAATGTAATACATCACATCAACAGGCTCAAAGATAAAAATCATATGATCATTTCAATAGATGCAGAGAAAGCATTTGACAAAATACAACATCCCTTCATGTTCAAAATGCTAGAAAAAATACAGATAACAGGAACATACCTCAACATCATAAAGGCCATCTATGCTAAGGCCCATACTAAACTGAGAAAAATTGAAAGCATTCCCTCTAAAAACTGGAACAAGACAGAGATGCCCACTTTCACCACTCCTATTTAACATAGTTCTTGAAGCCCTAGCCAGAGCAATTAGACAGATGAAAGAAATTAAAGGGATATGGATAGGAAAAGAATAACTCAAATTATCACTATTTGCAGATAATATGATTCTATACATAGAAGATCCAAAAAATTCCACCAGAAATCTTCTAGATCTAATAAATGAATTCATTAGAGTAGCTGGATATAAAATCAATACCAACAAATCAAAGGCATTTTTGTACATCAGTGACAAATCCTCAGAAAGAGACACTAGGAAATCCACCCCATTTACTTTAGCCTCAAAATAAATAAATAAATAAATAAAATTTGGGGGAATCAACTTAACAAAAGAAGTAAAAGACTTCTACAATGAAAACTACAGCATGCTAAAGAAAGAAATTAATGAAGATCTTAGAAGATGGAAAGATCTACCTTGTTCATGGATAGGTAGAACTAATATTGTCAAAATGACCATTCTCCCAAAAGCACTGTACAGATTCAATGCAATACCAATCAAAATCCCAATATTATTCCTCATAGAAATAGAAAAAGCAATCATGAAATTCATCTGGAAAAATAAGAGATCCAGAATAGCCAAAACGATTCTTAGCAAGAAGAATGAAGCTGGTGGCATTACTATTCCAGACCTTAAATTGTACTACAAAGCAATAGTAACAAAAACAGCATGGTACTGGCACCAAAATAGACCAGTTGACCAATGGTACAGAATAGAAGACACAGAGACGAACCCACACACCTACAGTTATCTTATATTAGACAAAGGTGCCAAAAACCTTCACTGGAGAAAAGAAAGCCTCTTCAACAAATGATGTTGGGAAAACTGGAAATGCTCATGTAACAACATGAAATTAAATTCTTTCTCTCACCATGCACAGACCTTAACTCAAAGTGGATCAAGTACCTAGGAATTAAACCGGAGACCTTGCACCTAATAGAAAAAAAGTAGGCCCAAATCTCCATCATGTTGGTTTAGGCCCCAACTACCTCAATAAGACCCCTATAGTGCAAGAACTAAAAACAAAAATCAATAAATGGGATGTATTTAAACTAAAAAGCTTCTTCTCAGAAAAAGAAACAATCAATGAGGTGAATAGAGAACCTACAGAATGGGAGAAAATCTTTACCACAAGCACATCAGATAGAACACTAACCTAAAGGATTTATAAAGCTCTCAAAAGCCTTAACACCAAAAAATAAATAAATAAATAAATAACCCAATCAATAAGTGGGCCAAGGAACTAAACAGATGCTTCTCAGAAGATGATATGCAAACAATCAACAAATATATGAAAAAATGTTCAATATCTCTAGCAATTAGAGAAATGCAAGTCAAAACTGCTCTAAGATTTCATCTTACTCCAGTCAGAATGGCAGCTATCAAAAAAACAAACAACAATAAATGCTGGTATGGATGTGGGGGGAAAGGCACACTTGTACATTGCTAGTGAAACTGCAAAATGGTGAAGCCAATCTGGAAAGTTGTATGGAGATTCCTAGGAAAACTGGGAATAGAACCACCATTTGACCCAGCTATCCCACTCCTTGGTCTATTTCCAAAGGACTTAAAAAACAGCTTACTACAGGGACACAGCCACATCAATGTTTATAGCAGCACAATTCACAATAGCTAGATTGTGGAACCAACCCAGATGCCCATCAGCAGATGAATGGATAGGGAAACTTTGGTATATATACACAATGGAACACTACTGAGCACTAAAAGAGAATAAAATCATGGCATTTGCAGGTAAATGGATGGAGTTGGAGAAAATAATGCTAAGTGAAGTTATCCAATCCCAAGAAAAACAAAGGTTGAATGATCTCTTTGATATGAAGATACTAATTTATAAAGGCAAGGGAGTGGGGATGAGAGGAATGAAAGAACTTTAAATAGAACAAAGAGTGGGGAGGAGGAGGGGGGGCAAGGGGATAGGAATAATAGCAGACTGAGTTATCCATGATTACCCTAAATACATATATGAAGACACAATTGTTGTAAAAATACTTTATATAAAACCAGCAACTTAAAAATTCAATAAACCTACTCTACTGAACATCATAGCTTAGCTTAGTTGATCTTAATAATGCTCAGAACACTCACATTAGCTTATGTTTGGGAACAGTTATGTGACAAAGACATTTTATAATAAAAGTATTGAATATCCCACATAACATATTGAATACTTAAATCAAAAAATATTGGTAACACAGTATACTGCAGAGCACTGGTTGTTTATCCTCATGATTACATGGCCGGCTTGGGGCTATGGCTTGCTGCTTTGCCCAGCATCCCAAAAGAGTGTCATTTCACATATTAGTAGCCCAGAAAAAGATCAAAACTTAAAATTCAAAGTGTGGTTTCTACTGAATACATATTATTTTTGCATCATCATTAAGTCAAAAATTCTTAAGTCAAAACACCATAAATTGGAAACTGTATTTTCCAATATGAAGATGTTAAAGTTCTAACATGAAACTCTTTTACTTTGATAGATGTATACATTTAATTGTGGTGTGTGTGTATACATATGTGTGTGCATATGTATATGCATATTTATATGCATATTTTTAAATAATATGGGTTGGCATAGATAATTTTATTTTTGGATATATTATAATAAGATAACAATATAAAAGAAATAAAAATATTTGATTCCCCTAGTGCAGTTGCTGAAAAGTCTCATTTCATCAAGAAAATTATACTAAGTTCTAATTTTTGGAGTAAAATAAAGGTATTTTTGAGCGAAAAATTCAGACAAAGGGGTTATTAAAACTTGTTGACAGTTTAAAGTATAGTCTGAGACCTTTGTTGGCACATGATGAGGGAATTGTAGTTACTTCTGTGACAATTGTTAGTGCCACTTACTCTATTATTCTGTGGCCTGGCACTGTTGTCATAAGGGAATGAAAACAATAAACAATTACCTTCAGAAACCATGTGCACTGCTTTGGCAGAGGTAGAGAACACAGTTGGCACATTTTCTGGAGGAAAGAATCTCCAGGGCCGCTTCTGATATTTTCCACAATTTTATAAGACAGCTCTTGTATTTTGCAGTCACTACCACAGTTTCATACTCAGTTGGGGAGAAAAATCTGCAATTAAAGCTTTAGATACTACAATGATTTTTCAAATACTTAATTTCTTTAGCTATTAATGGCCAAGGACATTACTTATAACACAGTAAAAAGCAGAACCAGTAAAATTCTAATTTCCTTTATTAAAACAAAACTGCCTTTTCAGATGTAAAAAAAAATAGTAATAAATAGTAATAGCACCTGCACATCATTAAAGCATTAAATAGGATAAAAGTGTTTACAATGATAACTGTCATTCATTCCCATCCTAGGTTTTAATCGCCCTCCCCAAATCAATTTACTTTATAAGAGCTTTATCTACACACGCAGGCACACGTGCACACACACATTTGAATGCTGAATTGCCTTTTCTATGGTTTTTGAATTTTTGATAGAGCCTCCAAACTAAAAATAAAATGTAAGTATTTAGTTTCCAAAGAGATATGTTGTAATATCTATGCTGGATTGACTGTCCAGCAACCATCAACTATAATATTTCCCTTCAGGATTTATAAAAGGAGACTTGACTTTGACAGGTGATTAAGGAAAGTCTGCATGATAGTGGATCTAAAGGGAAGTGATTTGTCTTTTCTCTGTCCCCTACCTTGGAGGAAGAAAAAGGGACACTATTGTTCCTCAATCTGAGCCATGTGTTATCTCTGGAAGAACACTTGTAGTTATTGGGAGGAGTTTCTAAGAAGAGCTCAGCATCTCACAGCTCCGTGTACTGTTTCCTAGATAGGGTCCAGTTCTGCCATAAATCTAGGAGTAAGTTTGAAAAAGTTCATGCATCAAATTGCTATGTATCCCTTGTATCCCTGGAGATAGGGAGTGTGCATGCATGTGTGCACATTTGTGTGTGCACACACACACACAGAACCTGCTTCTTTCCCAGAGCATCTTTAAGGCAGAGTGAGGAGGGAGGGCATTTGTAGAACAAACCTATACTACTAACATGTGGTATGGGAAGATGTGTGAATTTATTACAAGCTGAAAGGACCCTACAAAAAGTAGTGCATCTTGAAGGGCCTTGTTTGACTTCTCTCCTGAGAGCAATTGGGGTTGGTGATGAGAAGGCACTAGATTAACAATAAGTGGCTTTGAGGTGTATTAATAGGGGTAGCAAAGCAAATGAGACTGTTCATCAGTCATTAACTGTAGGGGGCAAGGCTAACATGAGAAATTATACATTATGGCAGTTTACCTGGAAGAGCTACAGTTCACCCCAAATGTTATTTAGTGCTTGGCTGCCTGCTCTACTGATGGTTGATATGAATGTGCTACATCCATCCATATTTAAGCACTGCCTGTAGATGAGATCCTGAAGCAGCAGAGTGAAACGAGATGCAGGAAATCCAGGGAGTGGAGGGGACTGGAAGAAGAAACTGGGCATCGCATCCCCAAACATGTCTTCAAACCATCACCCATGTCAGAACTGGGAATGGGGATAAAGAGTTACATTAGAAGTGGTTTAGATTTAGAATGGACTAAATGTTTAGGTATCTGAAAATAAGTCATAATTATTTTTTAAAAGTCTATTCTTTTTATTTGGTGTGTGTGGGGGTACCCAGTATTGAACTCAGGGGCACTGGGCCACATCCTCAGCCTTTTTTTTGTATTTTATTAGAGACAGGGTCTCACTGAGTTGCTAAGTGCCTTGCCATTGCTGAGACTGGCTTTGAACTCACGATCCTTCTGTCTCAGCCTCCCAAGTGCTGGGATTACAGGCATGTGCCACCACGCCCAGCTTAAAAGACTATTCTTATGAATTGAAAGTAGTGCTAAGCTATGGAATCTTTCCTGTTTTGCAAAAGGATGCTATGATATCAGAAACATGAAACAAATTCCTATTTTATCCTATTTGAACGCTTAATAAGCCACTTATGCATACATATAGAAAATTTATCTGTATATACTTCTTCTTTAATTTTTCTTTTTTTAGTTGTTGATAGAACTTTATTTTTATTTATTTATATGTGTTGTTGAGAATCAAACCCCAGTGCCTCACACATGCTAGGCAAGCACTTCACCACTGGGCTACAACCCCAGACCCATTGTATATACTTTTTAAAATACAAATGTGAACATACTATTTGTGATGTTCTTTAGTTTTCACTTACTCTTTAAAATATGTTAGATATTCCTTAAATGAATGCATTTCAATGTAATGCTAGCTGCTGCAACAGATGAATCTTGTCATCTTAGAGGCTTAGCTCACTGGAAACTTAATTCTTTGCTCACGTGATCAGTAGCAGGATTTCTTCCAAGAGGCTATTCAAGGACCACGGGCCATCCTATAGAAGCTTTGCCTCTGAACTGCATGACTTTCAAGCTAGCTGTGTTCCTCTGCATTAAACAGAAGGAAAGAGCAAAGATGTGGGATATGTGAGATTTGTATGGGCCAAGACCAGATGGGCACAATCTATTTCTATTCACAGTCCATTGGCCTTGGTACATGGCCCCACCTGTCTGCCAGGGCAATATGGAAATACAATCTATGACCAGTATTAAAGTAAACTGCTCTGGTGATAAGCTTACTAAGTAGGAACTAATAAGCTATTGCATCTATATTTAGTTTCAAAATAGCTACAGAGCATTCTATTTTATAATGTTATGTGACCTAATTCCTAATGGTCATATACATGTTTAATAGCATTTTTCTGTTTTAGATTACTCTTCAAAAAATATCCCTGTGCATAAATTTGGGCACATGTGTAAGTCCCTAAGAGTTATTCTTAGATGTGAAATTGTTAGTTATATAGCATAAGCAAGTTTTGAAATTTTATTATTGTTATCTTCCAAAAGGATTTCTATCATTTACACACCTACCCATAATTCATGAGCTCTTCCACCAGACCATGCATGTCTTGGGTATTATCAAACTAGTTATATGTGTCAGTCTTATAGGGTGATTAGTCTTTCATTATATTTTAATTGGCATTTCTTCCTTTTCATAAATGGATGTGTTATTTATTCATATTTATTGAGTATAGTCATCCTTTAATGTTGTTGTGAATATGTACTACAGCTAGTTTTCTCCTAATAAAGCATAAGGTAACAGGTCTGTGTTCTTCCACTTAACCATTTCCATGGCTTTGGAGAAGTTTTCACTCTGCAGTACTTGTGCTACATTTATCATTTGGAATCTTAGAATGTTATATATTTTTTTAAATAACCTCATATCATTCTATTGTTATCTAAAAAAGAAAATTTTACCAATCAATGAAAGTTTAGAACAGGAACAGACTTCTTGATGAAGAAAAAGAGACACTACTGGAAGTAATACAAGAGCCAGACAATGCATGAAAGAGCCAGAATGCTGACCAAAGCATTGGTCTAGTACAGTATACTGTGATTCCTAATAATCCAGCAAAAAGATGCTGTTATAATATTATATAATAAACATGTTTAAAAACAAGAAAAATATAAAAATTGAATTTTTCAGTTTTTATATATTATTTTATATTAAAAATGTTTTTAGGTTCTTTGGTTAAATAATCTTTTTTTTTTTTTGGTACCGGGGATTGAACTCAGGGGCACTTGACCACTGGGTCTCCTCCCCAACCCTTTTTTTTTGTTTGTTTTGTTTTTTTTTTTTTTTTGTATTTTATTAGAGACAGGGTCTCACTGAGTTGCTAAGTGCCTCACCATTGCTGAAGCTGGCTTTGAACTTGTGATCCTCCTGCCTCAGCCTCCCAAGTGCTGGGATTACAGGCGTGCGCCATCGCGTCCGGCTTGGTTAAATAACCTTATGAGAGTTTTTCTATTGGACAAGATATAGGAAAATAAAATAAACAAAATTTTTAATTTTTAATCCATGTGCATTTTAAAAGTAAAATGAAAGGTATATTTTGTACATTTATAAAACTATTTGACAATTGGCTACCACTGAAATTTAATTTGCATTTATCTATAGTCAGGATCGTTGCTCAATTTGCATATATGTATATTTATTGTGTGTATATGTGTGTGTGTGTTTATTCTCTTGAACAATGCAGGGATATTTGAGGAATAATTTGGATTATTATTAGAACGTGACAGTCAAACATAAAGGCTCAGTGGTTGAAGTTGAGCATCTCAGAAACAAACCTTTATGGCCAGTGGCTCCAGTGTGTGTGCACACACATGTGCATGCCCATGTGTCCAAGTGAGAGAAAATATGAGAATTAGAGAGGGAAATCCTGTTTTTGACTATAGCAGCTACTGGATCTGAGGTCATTTGGGAGCCAAAATTTACCTCAGAGTTGAAGAAGGATAATCTAGGTAGAAGAGTAGACTCATCAACCAAGGCAATGGTTTCAAGCAAGTTTTCAAGGGATAGTGCCACATTCTTTGCTTTATGTGGGCTTTACCATGTCCCAAGGCAAAACTATAAAGCCAACAGGGTTCATGATTTCTATTTCTAACTCTTTAACTTCCTTTCCATATTTCCATCTATTCATGAGGCTCAGAAAGATAAAGTAATTTAAAGGCTTAAAACAGATATCAATGAGGACAAATAAGACAAATCAGATTCCAAATACAGTGTTCTTTTTGCAAATTTTTCAAATTAAATTAAATTATAGTACGGTCCTGATATTCATGTTCATCTATCATTTATCTGAATTCAGTGAAGAAAGTAGATATTAATACTTTTAAAAAAATAAATCAAATTATGGATAAATTCAAAAACTGAATAAAGGAGTGGTCAAGTGCTTGCCCACTCTTTGGTCAGTAGGCATGAATTGCTATTAATCTCCTATTAATGTATTTTAAATGATAAAACATTTCCATTTAAAGCCAAAATGTAAATATTGAACCTAATATTGTCTTGAAATTAAATTTAATAAGCATTATGTCTAAAAAATCAGCACAAATAACAGTATTTCATGACAAAAATTTTAAATATCAAACTTGTATTTTGGAGTTGTTTTTATGTGTTTAAGTATTTCCCTGTGGACTGTGTTAAAAGCTAATGAATTCAGTGGCCACATAGAATTCCTGTGAACATAGCCTTTCATTACACTGTACTAATGCCACAGGCATCCAAAGTGAAGCATCTCAGGCCAACCTGCAGAATCCCTTTGGCCACAAGACAGACGTCCGCATTGTATAGAAAGAAGAAAAACATTTTCTATTAAAGAGACCAATTAGAAAACAACATTCTTATCTCAGGAGGAGAACATTCCCAGATGGTTTTGCAATGGTTGGAAATTGGTTGTTTGTTAAATGAACCAAAACTGTCACCTTGTCACTGAAAAACAAATTGCAGATGAAGTCTATGGGCAAGTGTTCATTAAGTGACTCACAGAAGGGAGGGAGGTGACACCACATTGCAACTGTTAGGAAAAGTAAAGATTCAGAAAGGCTTGAAAACAGTGGAATTACTTCATGTTAATTCTAGCTGTCATTATCCCTTGGCCAGAAATCATGCCACTTGAGGCTGGAGTCACTCTCTGTAGTCTCTCTCCCTTAAAATATGCTCTCAATGAGAATGCTGAAGAGAAAGGAAGGATAGAAGTTATCATGAACAAATACATTTAGATCTACCTTCAAAATAGATCTTGAACAGTTGGTCCTGGTGGCACATGCCTGTAATTCCAGCTACCAAGGAGGTTAAGGCAGAAGGATCACAAGTTTGAAGCCAAACTTGGCAAGAGCTTTAGTTAGCATTTGTGTTGCTGTGACCAAAATATCTGACAAGAACAGCTTAAAGTAGGAAATTTTTATTTTGGCTCACAATTTTAGAGGTTCATTCCATGTTTGGCCAACTCCATAGCTTTGGGACCCAGGTGAGGCTGAACATCATGGCAGAAGGGCATGGCAGAGAAAAGCAGTCAGGACATGGCAACCAGGAAACAGAGAGAGAGAGAGCTCTACTCACCAGGGACAAAATATCAACCTCAAAGGCACACCTCCAGTGACCTATTTCCTCCCGCTCCATCCTACCTACCTACAGTTACCACCGAGTTAATCCATTCAAGTAGATTAATCTATCATTGAGGTTACACCTTTCATAATCTGATCATCTCTCCTCTGAACATTCTTTGCATTGTCTCACACATGAGATTTTGGGAACACCACATATCCAAACCATAACAGCAAGATATTGAGACCGTATTTCAAAATTAAAAAAAATAAATAAAATGAAAAGGGCTGAGAATGTAGCTCAGTGGTCGAGTGCTTGCCCAACATACACACAAAGAAAATACATCTTGAATGTGTCTATTTCTGACCACTGTAAATACCTTGAGCTAAATCAGCATCATCTTTCATCTGGATTGCTGGGATTAAACTCCTATTTACCTGCTTCCATTCTTTTCCCTCTACAATCTTTTTGCCATACCGTGGCCAAAATGATCTATGTAAACAAAGTCAGGGGCTACTACTCACCTTCACAGGCCTTATATAACCTGATCCCTGGTTATCTCTTGGACTTTGTTTCTTAACCTCTTACCAAAATCCTATTTTAATTTCTTATAATCCATGAAGAATATGGTCCTTAGATCATATTTGTGAATTGCATATTTTGTTTTCTTTACTTGTAATCCTTCTTTTTACCTTAGGTTTCCTTCAAAGGAGAATATGGATGTCATTTGCTCCTATTTTGAAACTTGTGGTTCTGTTCCTCCATGTGAAGTCACTGTGACTAAATAATTTCTACTTGAAAAAAAATGTTGTCGCTTAGACTACAACCAATAGCCTGCACCCAATTTAACTTTCCATTTTCAGTAGAGCTAGTAGAGAAGGCTAGGTGATGTTACACCAGGGAGTCATGGGTTCCAGACTCTGAATCACTTGCATTTGGCTTGGAAGAGGAAAGGCCCTACTGGCCTCTGAAATTCACTTCAGAGACTAAAAACCCAAATCCAAGAGTACATCACAGACTTTGCCCTACTTTTCTGAGAGAAAAAATGACTTTTGTGGGGGCTGTTAATTATCACTTGAAGACAAAGTATATACCTTTGCTGCCTCACCCTCCCAATAAAGGAGGGACTTTTTTTTTTTTTAACTTATATTAAGGACTTTCTCTAAGAGTTATTCCAAAAACATGAAACATGAAAGCCTTTTCATAGGCTTTAGAAAATGCTCAGATATATTAGATTTTTTTATTGCTTTGTAACAAATTACCAAAAAATATAGTGACATAAAACAGCATCCATTATTTTATTTCAGGGTTTCTGTAGGTAGGAAGTCTGAGTGGGTTGACTGGGTTCTCTGCTAGGGGTCTCATAAGGCCAAGATCAAGGTGTTGGCCTGGCTGTGCTTTTATTTGCAGGATTGTGGAAAGCAGCTGCTTCCAAGCTCATTCAGGTTGTTGCCAGAGTTCCGTTCTTTGTGGCTGCAGGTCTGAGGTCACAGGTTTTTTGCTGGCTGTCAGCTGGGAGCTGCTCTTGGCTCTTAGAGGCTGCCCACATCCCTCCTCACCTGCCCTCTTAAATTCATCAATAGCACACAGAGTTCTGTTCATGCTTTGGATCTCTACAGCTTTCTTCTCTGCCACCAGCCTAGTAAAATTCTCTGCTTAGAAGGCACATTTGGCCCTTTTAGAAAATTCCTATTTTAAAGTCAACCTGTGCCCAGAATGGGTCATTTGTGAGGGTCCCCTTCAGAAATGCCTTTACAATTAACCTAACTCAGTCATTCATGAACACAACTCATTTTCTCATAATCATTTTCTCATAATCACTCATCACTTACATATACAATTTCTGGCAACATACAAATAAAATCATTCATTCAAAATGCATGTACTTGGATTCCAGTTTTCAGGTCTTGCCAAAACCTGACTAATCACCAAGGAAATTATCACAGAATTCATGCCAAGGCACAGTGGCTCTTTATAGAGAAGGCATTTTTTCCAGTTTTAGCTCAGAACTTTTCCTTATTAATGTGGCATATAATTTTTGTTGAATGATAGTTCACATATCTCTCCTTCTATGAGAGGCTCCTGTTTCTCAGGCAGACCTTTGCTGTGTTCCCACAAAGCCTACTTTATGCTTCATTATGTCTCTTAGCATTTTGAGCTGTAATTTTCAATTATGTCTTTCCTTCCATTCATGAATTTGAATTTCCTGAGATGGATCTATGGCACTGAGGTGAATCTCTAGAATGTAATAGGTGGTTAAAATATATTTGCTAAATGAACAAGTTAAAACGGCAGGATTAAACAATACAAAGGATGAGGTTAGAATGTAATATATATCAGGAACTTCATAGGGTTTGATAAATCTGGCAACATTTTTGTGGGATATTCACTTAATATTTTCTATAGTAATAAGTTGCCATTCCAGTTACTGTGTTCAATTTTATTCTCATGTCACTCCACTGAAGTAAACAGTTATTATAGACAGTTCACAGAGGAAGGGAAAACTCATTATGAATAGGTCAAGTTTAAGTAGAACCAGCACTTGATGCCTGCCTGGAAGAAATCAAGACTGAACTTTTAGTATGTGTGTGAACTTGTAAATTTAATTAAATTTTCTGAAATTTAAGGTTTTTTTTATTTGTAAAATGATGAGATATTCATCTTAGATGATTATGAAGATATTCTATTAATCAATGTATGCTATATATATAGCATACTTGACTCATAGTAAAACTTAATAATGTTTTACTTCTACTTTTCATTTTAAGATCAATATGCCGGAACTTGTAGTGTTTGGTACTTCTCTGTATATACATCTTAGGCTATTTTCTTTCCTCATTCTTTTACTCTCAATCACTTCGTGATCACTGCCACATACCAAGAGATCTTGTGCTGCCTCAAATCCATCTAAAATTCAAGAATAGAAATCTTGCAAAGTCATTGTCACTAAGGTACTAGAACATAGGACTGCTACTACTATTAATAATAATAGATTCAATTGACTAAATACTTCATATAATTTATAGTTTTATACATTGTCTATATTAGGACACAATTTTCAAGATAGAGATTATAATATCATTTTGAACCAATAATTACATCACAGAAGTTTAGAAATTTGTCCAAATTTGCATTGCAATTCACAAAGCATCTGTTATTCACACCTAGGCAGAACTGATTTCTCTGTCAGGCTTACTCCATCTTATTAAGTTTCTTCCTGTCAAGAATAGTAACTGGTTGGCTGCCCTCTGGGATTGGATGGGTTTATTCTTATTAGGAAAGTCTTCTAAAACCTTCTCAGATCTCACCATTTAGTCTTCTTAGTCCATTTTGTGTTGATAAGGAAGTACCATAGCTGGGTACTTTATAAAGAAACAGGTTTAGTTAGCATGTAATTATAGAGGCTGAAAGACCAAGGTTGGATGACCCCATCTATTTAGCCTCTGTTGAGGGCCTTCTGGTTCTCAACATGGCCGCAAGGCAAGTCAGAAAGCATTACAACATGGAAGATGGCACCACATGGTGGGAAAGTTATTGAAGCAGTAAGCAACATGTACAGAAGAGGGATTCAGGTAAGTTGCCTGCACACACTTATACCAAGTCCCTCTCGTGAGTGTTAATCTAGTCCCACAAGAAAGAGAACTCCACCAGAAAACTCAATCCCTTCCAAGAGTGGTATTTCCAATGACTTAATTGTCTCCCACCGGGCTCCACTTCTTAAAGGCTTTATCCCCTCAAAACATTGCCATACCAGAGACCAAGCTTCCAATACATGAGTAAACCACATCTAAACCATAGCAAGTTGTGTAGATAACACTTGGAATCTCTGGCTCTCCATGATCCCTATATCCTGTTGTTTTTATTAAAATAGGGACCCTATCTTCCCCAGGTCATCTCAGAAGTATGGGAGAGATTTTTAGCTATTGTGGAAATCTGTTGAGTGACTCTGAATAGACTTATGTGGCGTTTTCCTCAGGATTGGCAGGGAAGTCAGGCCTGGACTAAAGAACAAAGGCATTCCCAGGGAAGAATTTTGGCTCTGGAAAAAGATAAGACAGAACAAATTCAAATAAATTAAGCAAGTATTTTTGTGTTTAATTTGAAATATTGTTTAGTAATACAAAAAAAGAATCTTGTTCAGACTGGGCTCTGAAGAGGAAAATCGAGTAGGATTAGATGCTCCTAAAGAAAGGGTGGTAAACTGGGGAGAATAGAGGAGATTGTGCCAATATGTATGTTGTCTGCATTATATTTTGAGCTTTGCTAGAAGCAGTATAATGGATGTGGGACAAGGTAATTTGATAGGAGCTGGAGAATATCATGCTAAGAGAAATAAACCAATCCCAAAAAACCAAAGGCCGAATGTTTTCTCTGATATGTGGATGCTAATTCACAATAAAGGGGGGTGGTAGGGAAGAATAGAGGTACTTTGGATTAAGCAGAGGGGAGTGAAGGGGGGGGAAGGGGCATGGGAATAGGAAGGATAGTAGAATGAATCATACATTATTACCCTATGTGCACGCATGACTACACAACTGGTGTGATTCTACATCATGCAACCAGAAGAATGAGAAGATATACTCCATTTATGCATGAGGTGTCAAAGTGCATTCTACTGCAATGTATAGCTAATAAGAACAAAGAAAAAAATTAATGAAATTTTTAAATGAGTAAGATGCAAGTCAATATTGACAATGAAAATTGCAACTATCTCAGTTTTGGACATGTTTTAGTAGTCCTGATTCTGGGATCTATCAGAGGAACTTGGGAATGATGAGAGGCCCCTGAAGGAAAACTAGCAGCAAGGAAATTGCCTGTTTGAAAAATTAATTCTACATCCAAAACTTTTTTTTTCTTTGAGCTTAGTCAGGTAAACTACACATTTAGAAAAGATATATTGGTTTAAAATAATACACACTTTGTATTCTTAGAACTGTGCAGAATGTAGCAAGAATGAATAACTAAAGAAAATCTGTCATGATAACATATTTTTTTCCCAGGATGAATAACAATTATACTCAAAAGACCATTACCAAAGATGTGTGTGTGTGTGTGTGTGTGTGTGTGTGTGTGTGTGTGTGTGTGTTGATTGGAGATGCCCCTCTTAGAATAAAGACAATATCATTATATGTTAGAAAGACTTTACTTTTTAATCCATTATTCTTAAAGAATTCTTGAATATTGAGTTTAGTTTTAGTAAATGTTTGTGCTGTATTATACCAATTACATTTCTGCTTTGTTTATTATCTTCTTTTCCCTTATAAGAAAGAGGACATCTTATGTTTTTTCAGTTCAGTATTAAGTAATGACATTAGATAGGCAGTAGAGAACTCTTTCTCTTAATTTAAAATTAAGCCTAAAATAAGCAGGAGACAAAATGATAGAATCCTTTTTCTAGGAAAAATACTTTTAGATTCTGGTTTCCTTATAGCACATGTATGTTTCAATCAACTTTATACTTGTCTTTTCTATTCCTATATCCTGCTGGGTAGCATTAAAGCCCTTGGCAGGACAGAATGGGGTCAGATAAACATATGCTGGAAAGATGCATAGGAAAAAGGAGTTGACAAATGATCATTGAAATAATTGCTTTAAATTCAGAAAATGATGATTTCAAAATCTGATAAAAACAAATTTTAAATGTATGTTTTGACATATATGTTTCGACAAGTATTCCACTCTTTTGGAAGAGAGACACCTGTCAGGAGAATTGAAAATTTAACTTGCTTTTATATTCATTTGCCACCCTACAGTCAAAGCCAACATCTATTTTATACTAGGTAATAGAGAATGATTTAAAGTTTGAACAAAAAAAAAATTTAAAAAGTGAGTCAAATGATGTTCGATGACCATAAATATGTCTTTTTCTATAGGTTGACAAAAGAACTTGGTTCTGTTTGCTCACTGGAAAGATGAACTGGAATTATCTGCTATAAGAAATATTTCAGGTCCTACTTAAATCAAGCTAATGCAATGAGAAAAAAATACCATTAGTTTAATTTATGTTCTGGTTTGAAGCTTAGATTGTGTATTGAACTTGGAGAACTTTTTTAATGTTCACTGATAGTGATGCAGTTGAACTCAGTTGCTATTGGAAATTTCATCCAATAAATTAAACTGAAATGACCACATGTAGACAATTTTCTTATACCAGTTTCATTTCTTTGTTTGAGCTATTGATTAATTCAGGTAAACTACATGTTGAATGAAAAGATATAAAGCCACTGCTTAGAATACAACTACAAACTAGAAAGCAAACCTAATTTTTGCATTATAGAGCAATTTAATTAGATTAAAAGTATTTTTAGACACAGGCAGATAATTCTCATCATTCTTCCCTCATTCTAACAGCCACTCACTGAATTTTGGTTGCAATTGATTGCTGAGCCTGCTGTACCATCAAGATTATTCCTCAGTCACATTAAGGAATAATTGGAATCTTCAATAAGGCAGACTATTTGGAAATGAAAGAAGTAGTCAATATCCAGAATGTAGGAAGGAATTTATGAATCCAGAAATAAGAAATCTATCTTTGTTAAGAAAAAATTTCAATATCTAAATTTGACTTGGATATTTTGATCTAGAACTTCACAACCTGCATTTCCCCTACAAAAAAAGGTCAGCATATCCAAACACAGCATATATTTAAAATGTAAAATTTTTTCTCTCTTGATTTTTAAACTTGGTTCTTGGTCATATTCCAACCACTGACATGTTTCCTGCTACTTCATATGATGTAAATATAAAGTACTGCATTCCTCTGTATTTTTAGCTAGGTAACTTTAGCTTGAAATTTTATCTCTGATTTTAGATGAAAGAATCACTTAGCAAAAGAAAGACATGCATATGAAAGCCATCGTCTAAAAATAGTTTCTAAATATGAAGCAAAGAAAGAACTGTAGTCTTCCTTATAATTAGAGATGTGCCAGAATGTTGATATGGAGGCATAAGACTCAGTTACGGAAGGAGGAGGGAAATGTGGGGGATGGGGAATGTCCCTGAGTATGAAGGGTTTTAAATTTTTATTTACAAGGATTTTAAGAAAATTAAATATTCCTAAGTAGATCTTTATTTCTATCTTACTTCAAAAATTCTGATTTGTAAATATACACATATCAAACACACACAGCCTAAGAAATTAAGGCAGAAAGATATTTACAGATGTGAAATATATGATTTTCAGTAGACTATGAAAAGTTTGACATGCAGAGAGTTTGATTTAAAATTGTAAATTACCAAAAATATTCATCATGACTGACAGTCACAATTTTATTCAGTTAAACACGTTTGTTAGAGACAAACTACAAAATTAACACAGCGGTGTTGTATGGTATTGAATGAGCAGTCATTTATTTATAGACTAGTCTTTTTTCTTTTATTATTTATTTATTTATTTTTGCATTACATTTTATGTTATACTTATAGAGCACACTTTTACATATCTCTGGTTGTATGCAAAGTATATTCACAGCATTTGTGGCTTCATACATGCACTTAGGGTAATAATATCCAACTCATTCTACCATCTTTTTTTCTTCTTCTTCTTCACCCTTTTGCCCTTTTTCTATCAGGAGGGCTATAAATGATTAGAATTCTTGAATTTCAGCATTTTAAGAAATGCATGTTTTTTGAAATGCAAAATTTTATTTTAAAATCCATCTAATATCCTGTTAGTTTAAAAATCCTTTAAACTACCTAAAATGCAAAGACAAAAAAAAAAAAAAAAAAAACTTTTTTTGAGGGGGGTGGGGTGGTACAGGGATTGAACTCAGGGGCACTCAAACACTGAGCCACATCCCAGCCCTTTTTTGTATTTTATTTAGAGACAGGGTCTAATGAATTGCTTAGTGCTTCTTATTACTGAGGCTGGCTTTAAACTCTCAATCCTCCTGTCTCAGCGTCCTGAGCCACTGGGATTACAGGCATGCGCCACCACACCTGGCAACAAAAAACATTTTCCGTGGAAAAATTTTCTGTTATGAATGAAAATTTAGAAGCTATGCTAAGATTTGTTTTTATATTTTAATGCAAAAAATAATATTAATAAGTTTAGTATTAAAATACAATATTTTCAATTTCTGTGAAAATACAAATGATTAAGGACATTTATGCATATATATGTAAAATAGAGGTGGAAAAACAAAATGGTAGACTACAAAAAGAACCTATTCTGTAGATATATTCTCTGAGCCTAGAAAATTCAATTTAAATATCATCAATCTTTACTAGGTATTTGTTAGGATCCTGTTCTTTTCAGAGTTGACTATCCTTTTCCTCTGTGAAATGTTTTCTTTTAAAGCACCAAATGCTTTTCCTTTTTATGAAACTATGGTTTCAGCAATGTTGGCTATTCTTTAAAACTGAAGCCAAATTAGCCACTTTTAATAGTTCTCAAGATAATCCAGTGATAATGGACTATGGCTGTGAAATGTGATTAATGGGATATGATTATGGAATATAGATGAGCTGACACCCCCATCTCATCATCTGATTTCCAAACTAAAGGACCTATATTTATTTGCCAATATCCTTCTTAAATAAAAAGATGAATTTCATGGTAGTGAAATCTGAAAAAGAAATGAAATATTCTTGTATTCTTAATGAGTACATATTAAAAAGAAGAATCTCTTTAAAAATAGAAACTCTCCTTTTATAAAGGGACTTTTTATAATTAACTTTGATGAAAACCAAGAATATACCATTGAATTACATGAACGTGAATTAATGAAAGCGATTCTGTCAGGGGATAGAATTTTAATTATCTGTTAATTTCATAGTAGATAGTAGAACACCTACCAAGAGCCATATCTTATCCTTTATCTGACAATGGAAACACAACCACTTGTTCTAACAGTTCCATCTTCCAAGAACCACAGATACAAATGTGATGTCGTAGTAATGATAAATGAATGATTTGATGCAGGTGATTTAATTTTTCTTACTGTCCTTAATTCTTATTTTTAAACTTAATTTTATTATATTTATTATTACTTTGCTGTTTGTGGTACATTTTCTAAAGGCCATTTTGAAATGAGACAAATATAAATAAACTTGATGATATGGAGGATCTTAGAATAATGAAAATTGGGCCAGCCACAATGGCACACACTTGTAATTCCAGCAGCTTGGGGGGATAAAGCAGTAGGATTGCAGGTTCAAAACCAGCCTTAGAAACTTAGTGAGGCCCTAAACAACTCAGTGAGACTCTGTCTCTAAATTAAAAAAAAATATTTTTTAAAAGGTCTGGGGATGTGGTTCTATGGTTAAATGCCCTTGGGTTTAATTCCTGGTACCAAATAAATAAATAAATAAAAATTGTTCCATTCCTTTAAGAATTAAAAAGTTAATTGTAAAAGGACAAGGGGTATAGATACATAAAAAGAGGTATCCCAAGAAAACAGTTTGCCAGCATTCCAGGAGCTAATAATTCTGAAGAGGAAGACACTGCACACTGTAACTCTGGGGATGGTGACCTCTGTCACCACGGGTGGAGATTTCTGTTAGTGCAGTTTGATGTTGTGCACAGTTGGTACATATCTGAGGCCATTATTTACAGACATCTGGAGCCAAAGTTACAGAAATTATTTGTGCTATGTATCAAGTTATTTACCTAAAAATCATAAAAATGTTGTAAGAGAAATCAAATGGATTTGAAAATATGGTTTTTATTCAAAGAATTGTGTCATGTTTATTCAGAAAATCTGTTAGATGCTTTGCTTGCAGTTGGCCTGCTTTAGAAACAAATATTGTTATGCCACATGTAAAACTCCTAATCCAAATCAAAATTTTGACATTTGATCTCCATGTGTCATAGGATATTGAGATAGAGGCAAATAGTTCTCTCTGATTAACCTTTAAACTTCGGAGATCTGACTGTAAACTAGTACTTGGTTCATGACACATAATCAGAAAATTGCATATTGAAAGGGGTTTATTGGTTCTTAGAATTTGGCCAATGACAGTTCAGGTATAGCAGATTCTTACTACTGCATACCTCTGTCAATTCTTCCAACCTGGTCTTTATTAGCAATGAATTTTGAATTGGTTCCAACTTGGTTCAATTTGGTCTATTAAGACTTATTCCTTAGCTTTTTAATAGAACACAATTAACTTTTCTTTAGTAAATATTTCAAGACAAATGCATTCAAGTAATGTAGTAAATTAAAGAAAGCATAAACTTTAAAAAATGGTCAAAATGGAAGGCTCAATCAGCTTATCACAGGTTCTGTGAAGTCACAGAACTCTGCACATACATCACACGACAACTCTGCTTGGCATATACCACCACCTGTGGACATTTTCTTTTGACCACTGATTTTATCAGACCATATTCTCATGTTCATATAACTGGTCTATGTTGTGCTGTGTGATGAGCCACATCAAATTTCCTTTTGGTACTGATACTGGTGACAGATGTTATATAGGCCCAGAAGGCCTTTTCATAATCCCTAAAAGCATATCTAATGGCTGGGCATTAGAAAGCTAATCTAGAACTCCAACATTATCAATTTCTGAAAAATGTTCATTGCCTAACACAGAGATTGCATTTCTGATAAATGGCCCTATTTGGAATCCTACCTTGCCATTTTGTAAATCAACTTAACATCATGCAAGAATTAGCTTCCTGTTTCATTGTGGGTGGTATGTATCACAGCAATAAGACATGTTTATATGGATGAACAGTTTTCATTTATGCCACATCTATAGATGCTTAATCAAGTAACCAGTAGCTTTACTAGGCTTATCCTTCTCAGGTTGTTATTGTTAACTATGAGAATAGCTTTCAAAAATGCATTCATCCTTTCATGTATAAAAGTTGGTGGTCAGCTTTTTAGTTTACATGTGTTTAGAAGAGTATGGAATTCTGCAGATTGCTAAATTGAGGTACGCTAAAATTCTGATTAATCTGAAATCATGCTTCACAATTGATAAACCACAGTTGATTTGAATCTCAACTATTACTTTTTTTTTTTTTTTTTTTTTTTTTTTTGGTAGCAGGATTTGAATCCAAGGCTGCTTAATCACTGAGCAATATCCCCATCCCTTTTTTTTTTTTTTTATAGGGATGCTTCTGGCCTCACAAAATTGCTGAGGCTGGCTTTGAATTCTCGATCCTCCTACCTCAGCTTCCTGAGACTCTGGGATTACAGGCATGTGCCTCCGCGCCTGGCACTATTACACATTTTTAATCCTCGAAAAATGATTTAAACTTCCTCAGCCTCTGATTATTTGTGTGTAATAACTGAAGTAAAAGCATCTGTTCTGTTTTTCTTCATGGTCTTTTTGTATGGCAATGCATAGTTTTGTTATTTTGTGTTTTGATTGAGGATAAACTGACTCCTTCTCCCTCCCTAACAGTAGAAAGTAGGAAACAAGAGCGTGCTTCCAGTTTGCTTTTAAGAGGTGCAGAGAGATGAGGACTGAACAAATTGTTCTGGCTTTAGGAGAACGGAGGTATTTGGTGACCTTTGTAATATAAAGGACAGTGGTAACTTCAGTCTTAGAGTTAAAAGATGAAGTGATTGAAAATAAAAAGAAATTGTGAGACAATTAATACAATACACATAACTCTGTGGCAGTGTAGAGAAGGGGGAATTAGGGAGGTAAATGACAGGAACATGATTCTAGAGACAGTGGTGCTCATTGTTGTTGTTATTGTTCTAGTCATAGTTGTGTTTATAAAAACATAGCCAGAAGGGGCTGGGGTTGTGGCTCAGAGGTAGAGCGCTCGCCTAGCACAATGTGCGGCCCTGGGTTTGATCCTCACCACCACGTAAAACTAAATAACTAAAATAAAGGTATTAAAAAAAAAAACATAGCCAGAATATTTTAACATATTGATAGGAGTGACCCTTTACAGATAGAAAGAGTCAGGATACTGGAGAAATAGGGAATAAGAGTCAATACATAGGACTTTTGAGACCACGTACACTATAGTAGAACAATTGGGGAGAAACTAGTCTTTATTGAAAAGGGAAGAGGAGAAGTTGAATGTACAGTCAGGCAGGTTTGCAGATTTGGTGGCATAACTTTAAAAGTTTTTCATACAAGGACTTTCGTTTTCTTTTTGAAGTGGAAGGCAGGTCACCTGCTACAAGACAGAGGTTGAGGAAACAGAAGAGGTGAGTTTGCAGGTGTGAGAATGAGGAGTACTAAAGAGCAGGTTATAAGGGCTGTGGTTACATAGGTAGGAATCAGGAAATTAAAGAAATTTGTTTAGTTAGTTTTTACCTAAAAACTTTTTTTTAATACCTTTATTTTAGTTATTTATTTTTATGTGGTGGTGAGGATCAAACCCAGGGCCGCACATGTGCTGGACAAGAGCTCTACCTCTGAGCCACAACCCCAGCCCCTAACGTGTATATAACTATTTTTCAATAAACATTTCTACAAACATTGTCTCATGTTCAAAACATTACTATTTTTTTTTCTTCTTTGGAAATTCAAAGCATCTCCGCAATGATCACCTGCTATACAAATATCTGATCTGTTCTCTTTATTTAGGGACAAGAATTTTTTAAGTGTTCCTTATTTTTTACAGTTTGATAATACTAATGTCAATAAAAACTAACATTTATTGAGTTTGTATAATGTTGGAAAATGATTCTAAGCCCTTTATGTTCTCTTTTAATCTTTACAACACCCCTATAGGGTTTGGACAATTATTATATCCATTTTGTGGATAGAATTGACAACAGAGGTTATGTTATGTGTCTAAATTCAGTAGCCCAGTGAACATGATTAAGCTATGAGTTCCCTGCCATTTTCCTCATCCAATAGCCAGACAAATGAGTCTATGTTGATACATTCAAAGAATGAGTACTAACTAAAAAATTTTAAAATGATTATGCTAATAAGGACATGATTTAAAATATCCATTAATAGGTGTACAATTTGCTCTCTGTATCTGTGGATTTAACCAACTGTAGATCAAAATGTTTTTTTTTTTAAATCCAGAAATTTCCAAAATTGAAACTTAAGTTGTTCAAGTGCCAAGTATTGTGTTGAACCCATATAAGTGAAGTGATGTGTGGGTATACCTGACCTCTTGGTTTAAACAGCTTCATTCTCTCTCCAGTGCTCATTTCTGGAGCAGTTTGCGCATGTATTGTTTGTGTACTATGAGTTAAGCCAATGACGATCATGTCTATATTATCATGTACAGACTTTTTTCTTGCCAGTAGCTATGGTTTGGATGTGAGGTGTCTCCCAAAAGCTCAAGTGTAAGACAATGCAAGAAGGTTCAGAGGAGAAATGATTGGGTTGTAAGCCTCTTAACCCAATCAGTGATTTAATCCCCTGATAGGGATTAACTTCATGGCAACTGAAGTGGTAGGGTGTGGCTGGAAGAGGTGGGAATAGAAGCATGATTTGGGGTATATATTTGTATCTTGCCAGTGGAATCTCTCTCTCTGCTTCTTGATCATCATGATGTGAGCTGCTTCCCTCTGCCACACATTCTGCTATGATGTTCAGCCTCATCTTGAGCCCTGAGAAATGGAGCCAGTCTTCTACAGACTAAGACTTCTGAAACCTTGAGCCCTCAAATAAACTCTTTCTCCTCCATATAATTGTGCTGGTTGGGTCCTTTAGTCACAGCAGTGAAAAAGCTGACTAAAACACCATTATTTCCTACTCAGTATAGTACAGCAACTCTTCATGTGGCATTTACATTGCATTGAGTATTTTAAGTAATCTAGAGATAGTTTAAAGTATTCAGGATGATGTGTGTAGATTACATACAAATACTATCACATCTTATATTAGGAACTGAACATCTATGGATTTGAAATCTATAGAGAACCCCAGAATTAATGCCTCTTGTATGCCAAGGTTGAATTCTACAGCATTTTGAGAACTTTCACAAATGCTACCAAATTATCAGCTCCACAACTTTCTAGGTAACCAATATGATTCAGCCTTTTTTAATATTTTCAATTAACCACCCAAACACACCTATTCTGTTGACAGGAAAAAATAACATATTTATTTCTGTTTCCTTCTCAGATCTTTCTTTCTTCCCTTATATTTCCACAAATCCTAGGTTTTTCAGTCATTCCACAGAGCATCACCACTTCAAACACCATGGGGACTTCACTGCCTCCTGATAGGTTTCCCTGCTGTGGGTTATTTTTGTTTTGCTTTGTTTTTGTCCTGTCAGGGGACAGGCCACTTTTGACTGCTCCTGGTGATCTGGATTTCTATCCCTGTCATAACATAATAGGGAACAATTTTGTCATTTATTTTTGTATTCTTTCTTTTTCATTCTCCTTTCTCTTTAACAGTGATGATTTTATTAATCCTTTCTCTACCTCCTCTCCAACTCCAAAACCTTCCAACTCACCAGTCCTTTAAAACAAAGCAATTAATTAGTCAATCCCTAAATACTTATTGGGCATTTATTATGTGTTAGGCACTGTGATAAACCCTGTAAATGAAATAATAAAAAAAATACAAAACAAACCCTCCAAAATATCCACATAGGCACCTGATCTCAAAGCACCCTCAGTGGCAGGAGATTATATAAGAATGTGAATACTTGCATAAAGGCATTATTTGGAGACCTCATAAAAACTACCTGCTTTAGTAACCTTGTCAACTCTTGCTCAATAGCCCAGATGATGATTCAGCCTCTACTTTAGCTTCCTAGGGTTGCAGTAACAATCTGCTACAAATTAACTGAATCAAAACAAGAGAAATTTATTCTGCAACAGGTCTAAACAGCGAAACTCTGAAATCAGAGTGTCCATTCTCTTGGTTTTTCCTAAGAGAATTTGTTCTACACTTCTCTTTTATCTTCTGTTGGTACCAGAAATCCTTGGCTTGAAGGCACTTCACTCCAGTCTTCCTCCCTCTGACATCACTTTCTCTGTGTGTCTCTTTATCTTCTCCTTTGTTTCTCTTACCAGCTAACATGGTATTTGGTTTTGAGTCTACCCATTCAATCCAGAATGATCTCATCTCATTATCCTAAACTTCATCAAATCTGCAAAGACATTTTTCCAGATGAGATCATGTTCACAGGTTCTGAGTGAACATATCTTTTAGGGGAGTCCCATTCAACCCTCTACAGTCTCTTAACCATGTCAAAATTCCACTTTCTATTCCTACCAGATGGGCCTTCTCTCTTCCTCCAAAAGTTCACATTTCTTTCTTCCTGAGAGCCTTGCTTGTGTTGTTCCAATCACTTTTGCCATTTTAAGTTAAAGATCGCTTCTCTAAGGCAGCTTTCTCTGACTATCCTTGAACCGCCATGCACCCCAATCCTTCCCAAAGGTTGGATCTCCACATACTCATTCTTATACATAGTATTATTTATTAGCAACTATCTTGGCACTTTCAAAATAAGCATTATTTAATATTTTCAAGGAAATGTTTAAATTATTGATTTAATTTCTTTAATGGTTATAGGCTTAAGCAGGATTTATAGTCTTTATTCAATAATTTTTTTGGTGAAGTCTGTTTTTGTAGACTTTTGTCCATTTATTTTGTGTTAAATTTTGTGGTTTAATTGGACAGACTCAAATTCTGCACCCTACCTTTGTAGGGGCACAGGCTTTGCTCCAGCTTTCATATCCTGATAATAGCATTAGTGTCCAAGGCCACCTGTTTGGCTACCATCGAAGTTTTGGTTGTTTTTTTTTTTTTTTTTTTTTTTTTTTTGCTGTTGTTGTTTGTTTGTTTGTTTGTTTGTTTTAGTTGTCAGTGGACCTTTATTTTATTTATTTTTATGTTGTGCTGAGAATCAAACCCAGTGCCTCACACAGGCTAGGCAAGTGCTCTGCCACTGAGCCACAAACCTAGTCCCGGATTTTTCTTTTTGTTGTTGTTAGTATTTGACTTCAGGAGATTTTCTTACATTCTGTTTTTTCAACACTACATTAATAATTGTCTTTAGTGAAGATTATAAAGGATTTACTTTTAAAAGCTCAGACCAAATCAAATTATGTTGGTTTTGTGCATTTTTTTACTTTATTTTATTCATTTACTTTTTTATGTGGTGCTGAGGATATGAACCCAGTGCCTCCCACATGCTAGGCAAGCACTCTACCACAGAGCCCCAACCCCAGCCCAAGTTTTGATTTGTTTTCCTTAAAGATTTGAGTTCTTAAATGTCATATATATCAGGCAGCCAGACAACTAGCTATCTGATGTTCTGTCTTATAAGCTGATAAACCTTTGGGATTCTATAGCACATTCAGAATGGTGGCCCTATGTCCTGAGATATGAGTGTCTGGATGCAAAAGTTTAAATATTCACTGTGGATGTTTAATCAGCTTTAGGAAAACATCAGGCTTGACTAATCATTCAGAACTATTTATTTATTTATTTATTTATTTATTTATTTGGTACTGAAGATTGAACCCAGGGCCACTCAACCACTGAGCCACATCCCCAGCCCTTTATAATATTTTTTTACTTAGAGACAGGATCTCACTGAGTTGCTCACTAAGTTGCTGAGGCTGGGAGGAATTTCCATGAGAATACCAAATTTTTATTTCAGTTTATTAAGAAACTAAGCAATAAAATGATTCTTCAAAATCAGGGCTATAACCAAGCATGGTGGTGGTTTCCTGTAATCCCAGTGGCTTGAGAGGTGAGGCAGGAGGACCACTGAGTTCAAAACCAGCCTCAGCATTTTAGTGAGTCCCTAGGCCACTTAGCAACACTGTTTCAAGACAAAAAAGAAAAAGACTGGGGATGAGACTCAGTGGGTAACCATCCCTGCGTTCAATCCATGGTACAAAAAAAAAAAAAAAAAAAAAGAAAAAATCCAGGTCTATTATTTGGACATGATATTGATATTCTCCAGGGCTTTTCTAATTATTCTGTGATTACATCACAATAATGGTCACCTTTCTAAGCATCCTTTTCAATTTTACAACTATAGATATAAATTTTAAGTTTCAAAATTAAATCATAACTACCCCTGAGATCTAACCTGGAAAGTTTTTTTAGTCAATGTATAAATTCACCTTATTTATGTCATTTTCCATTTTTATAAACTGAATACTTCCACAGCATGATTGATACTCTTCTTTATAAATAACTTAAGTCACAACATTAATCTTATCTTGAAACACCAGAGTCACAAAGGATACTGAATTTTATTGCCTACTTTTTGTTCACTTACTGAAATAAATGTTTTGCTCTTGTGATTTACCCTTGATCCCTTTAATTGTTATATATTTACTATTTTGCAATATGTTCGCACCACTAGAAATATCAGAAAAGGTCTGGGTTATACCTCAGTGGTAGAACATTTCCATAGCATACATAGACCCTGGGTTTAATCCCTGACACTGCAAAAATATTTTTTAAAGTACCAAAAAAAGAAAAGGAAGCAAGGTAGCAGTCTATCTCTCATATATGTCCTGAACAGTACATCTCGGAATATTTTTTTATTCAAATCTAAAAAGAGCATTTTTATTCACATACTTTTTTTTAACAGTTGCAGAGAATTTCATTATGTGGTTGTAACATATATATTTAACCAGTCCCTTGTTGATGGACATTTTTAGATTCTTTATAGTTTATTTCTATAAAAAGCATGCTACTATGAATACTTTGTATAAATGTCATTTGCATATAGTTGCAAATATATCTGAAGGGTAAACTTCTAGAAGTTAAAACTGTGGATCAAAATATACATTGCAAGTTTGATAGGTACTACCAAATTACCTTACATAAAGATTGCTCTTTTTGTTCTCATTTATACTTCTACCACCCATGCATTGAATATGTCTGTATTGAGCACAAAGGGTAAATGGTTAGATAGCAAGACCAAGTCTTCTCAAACATTTCTTAGGGCTGCAGGTACCCAACTGTCAACCATAATATAAGGTAGAGATCTATCAGAGATGGCAGTCATATTCTGATATAGCAATCCTGAACTTTGGCCTGTGGAGTTTAAAAATTGAAGAAATGCCAGCTCTTTTACAGCCAAATTCAAGGTCCTTGGTCCAAATCCTGTGTCATAGCAGCAGCAAGATATGCCAGATGTTTCAACCCTTATCTGCTATCCCAGCATTTATTGATTTGGACTCTTCCACTTCCAAGATAGGGGAATGGTGTTTGAGAATTGTGGTTACATCTTTATGGACTTGTGGTCTGAGCTGCTACCTCAGCATTTACTAGGACTGATTGCCTCAAACGTTGGTAGTGGCTGGTTTCCACAAAATTTCGTAGAAAAACAGGCTGCAGGAAATTGGCCAAGATCTGTAAATATTTACCTCTCAATCTTTTTCCCCACAGCTGCATCAACACTCAGAATTTACCTGTGGTTCTCACTGATGCTGAGGCTTTTGGCCATCTGTTTGTTCTTCATCTTCTGATTACCTGAAGGACATTGATTCCCTAGCTCTGGCTTAAAAGATTGAGCATATAACTGCATTTTTCTGAGCCTTTAAAAAGGTTTAATGTGCACAGGAGTTGACAATTCAAGAAAAATTGCTTTTAGAATTATGGAAACTTATTTTTTGAAGATAAACATTATTCTGAATCCCAGGGCACTTTTATTTCTTGATTTCAGAATCTCAGGGCACTTTCATCACTTATACTATGTAAGCTAATAGAAATATTGCCATCTATCATCAATTGTTTTATTGTTTTGTGAGTGATTATATAGAATCAACAGAATTTGTCTCCTAACTCCACCTGATAGGGAATGGAAGACAGTTCATGCAAGAAAAACAGGCAAAGTTCAAATGAATATGATTCATCATTCTGGACATTCCAAATGACATCAAAATTTAAAGGAAATCTCTCTGATTCAATGTTTTCATTAATAGGTATAGAAATTAGAGATGGGGTTATAAACAGTTGAAATTTTTAGAGAAAGGGTTTAAAAATGTCCTTATGAAAAGTCATTTTTGTTTTGTTATTTTTCCCTTTCCTATTTTATGTTTGATGAATTTCTCAAGATTCAGAGATGATACTCTCACCTCTTGGTAAATATTTGTCGGAGTCAAAGATCTCTGGAACTGTTTTATGCCACTAGAGAAACAAATGATCAGGGTGGGGTATCCAGAATGGCTTATCACCCTCTTCAATCTCTCCCACTGGAGAGGCAGGATACCAGGGTTTCCCATGATTATATACCAAGCAAAAGAAGAAGGTATAGGCATTAGCTGTTTGGATACTTCAAGAAATTAATATGCTGTGTGATGGATCTGCCTTAGTGGCTCTTCATGAGAACATCTACAGGCAAAGGGATGGAATCAGTTCCATTTCAGAAAATAAAAATGTAATAATTAGGAAGTAGGAGAGGAAATAACAAAAGGGCCCTTAAAGGCCCACAGTGTACACTGTGAGAATTGCATTATATGCTAAGTCAAGAAAGCCAGAATATAATGCAATATTCAATGTTTGCACAGAGTGGGTGGTGATCTTGATATTGCATTGTAGATCTTGATATTGCATTGATCAGGGAGTCTGGTACCAAAGACAATTCTTCTACCCTTGCCCAGAAACCGAGCTGATCCCATTACCACTGCGAACTCCATTGCAAGTAGTATTCTCCCTAGGTTCCAGCCACAGGTATCCTTCTCAATCATTTTTTTTTTTTTTTTTTTTAGAAAAGAATAGCCTAGTTCCAGTTCTCCCAAGTAAGTATTAGAATAAAATAAGTTCTTTTTTCATTTGCTAATCTTCAGAAGGACATAAAAAAAGGAAACATGAAAGTTAAGTTAGAGCCACTCATCTATAAAGATTATTATACTGTTATGAATAAAGATTATGGATGATCCATTTAAAACTGTAATTTATTTTTTAAAATTTTTATTATTCTAATTTGTTATACACGTTTGCAGAGTATATTACATTTCATATTACATATAAAGAGCACAATTTTTCAAGTTGCTGGTTTAATATAAAGTATTTTTACAACAATTGTGTCTTCATACATGTATTTAGGGTAATTATGGATAACTCAGTCTGCTATTATTTCTACCCCTTTCCCCCTCCCCTCCCTCCCCCCTCTTTGTTCTATTCAAAGCTATTTCATTTCTCTCATTCCCTCTCTCTTGCCTTTATAAGTTAGTATCTTCATATCAAAGAGATGATTCAACCTTTGTTTTTTGGGGATTGGATAACTTCACTTAGCATTATTTTCTCCAACTCCATCCATTTACCTGCAAATGCCATGATTTTATTCTCTTTTAGTGCTCAGTAGTGTTCCATTGTGTATGTATATACCAAAGTTTTCCTATCCTATCTGCTGATGGGCATCTGGGTTGGTTCCACAATCTAGCTATTGTGAATTGTGCTGCTATAAACATTGATGTGGCTGTGTCCCTGTAGTAAGCTGTTTTTAAGTCCTCTGGGAATAGGCCAAGGAGTGGGATAGCTGGGTCAAATGGTGGTTCCATTCCAAGTTTTCCTAGGAATTTCCATACAACTTTCCAAATTGGCTTCACCAATTTGCAGTCCACCATCAATGTACAAGTGTGCCTTTTTCCCCACATCCTTACCAGCATTTATTGTTTGTTTGTTTGATAGCTGCCATTCTGACTGGAGTAAGATGAAATCTTAGAGTTGTTTCGATTTGCATTTCTCTAATCGCTAGAGATGTTGAACATTTTTCCATATATTTGTTGATTGTTTGTATATCATCTTCTGAGAAGTGTCTGTTTAGCTCCTTGGCCCATTTATTGATTGGGTTACTTGATTTTTTGGTGTTAAGGCTTTTAAGAGCTTTATAAATCCTTTAGGTTAGTGTTCTATCTGATGTGCTTGTGGTAAAGCTTTGCTCTAATTCTGTAGGTCCTCTGTTCACCTCACTGATTGTTTCTTTTGCTGAGAAGAAGCTTTTTAGTTTGAATCCATACCATTTATTGATTTTTGTTTTTAGTTCTTGCACTATAGGGGTCTTATTGAGGAACAAATCCTCAGAAAGAGAAACTAGGAAATCCACCTCATTTACTATAGCCTCAAAAAAACAATATTTGGGACTTAACAAAAGAAGTGAAAGACCTCTACAATGAAATCTACAGCACACTAAAGAAAGAAATTAATGAAGATCTTAGAAGATGGAAAGATCTACCTTGTTCATGTATAGGTAGAACTAATATTGTTAAAATGACCATTCTCCCAAAAGCACTATACAGATTCAATGCAATACCAATCAAAATCCCAATATCATTCCTCATAGAAATAGAAAAAGCAATCATGAAATTCATCTGGAAAAATAAGAGACCCAGAATAGCCAAAACGATTCTTAGCAAGAAGAATGAAGCTGGTGGCATTACTATTCCAGACCTTAAATTGTACTACAAAGCAATAGTAACAAAAACAGCATGGTATTGACATCAAAATAGACCAGTTGACCAATGGTACAAAATAGAAGACTCAGAGACGAACCCACACACCTACAGTTTTCTTATATTAGACAAAGGTGCCAAAAACGTTCACTGGATAAAAGACAGCCTCTTCAACAAATGGTGTTGGAAAAACTGGAAATCCTCATGTTATAAAATGAAATTAAATCTCTTTCTCTCACCATGCACAAAACTTAACTCAAAGTGGATCAAGGACCTAGGAATTAAACCAGAGACCTTGCATCTAATAGAAGAAAAAGTAGGCCCAAATCTCCATCATGTTGGTTTAGGCTCCAACTTTCTCAATAAAACTATAATTTATATTCTCATGTCTTTTATGAAATAAAAGCAAATTTAGTTTTTGGTCTTGGTTGGGAAGATCCTATTCACAACAAAGCTAACTTTTCCCAAGTCATTCATAGGGCTGGGGTTGTAGCTCAGTGGTAGAGCCCATGTCTAGTACACGTGAGGCACTGGGATCAGTCCTCAGAACCACATAAAAATAAATGAATGAATAAAATAGAAGTATTGTGTCCATCTACAACTAAAAATATATAAAAAAGACATTCATAACTAAAACAGCAATGACTAAATCTTCAGAATATATGTATTTTGATATTTATGGTAGGAAGCTCAGTCGGGTCAGTGTAGAAGGGAGGGAACAGTTTGCACTAAATAATTGCATATCTATATCAAAGAGAAAATGCAAAAGTATCTTAGAAACTCCTATGTCTATTGCTTCTTTGATGGCTAATATCTCAAGAAATTGCATTTACAGTACCTCTTTAGACTCTGTAAGTGAAACCATCACCAACAGGTGCTTGGAAGAGCCTGCTTGCTTAGCATGGATAAATCAGGGGAAGGATTGAAATGCAATCTCGACAAGGTTATGAACCAGCTTTGCCATGTTTAGCTTTTGCTTTCTATCAGGACCCAAATCAGGAGTAAGAAAGGGCTAGACAGAAGAGAACTCTTTTAAAATTTTTAACTACACATACACACACACACACACACACACACACACACACACACAAATCGTATTTGATTTGATCAATTGTCAAAAATTTGGTTCAATACAAATGAAATTTGCTTTAAATAGATGATGCAATTATCTGTCATATGGCAAGACTCACACTGTTTTTATCCCTGTCTGTGGAAACATTTTAACTCCTCTCACAGTATAGATACAGATATAGATATTTTTAAAACTTGTAGGTATGCTTTCACTGTTTAAATTTGGTGATCTTGCAGGGAAGCTTAATAACATTCATTTGCTGTTATTGCAAATTATAAAACTGAAGTGATCTAC
Source organism: Tamias sibiricus (assembly GCA_025594165.1). Classification (NCBI taxonomy): domain Eukaryota; kingdom Metazoa; phylum Chordata; class Mammalia; order Rodentia; family Sciuridae; genus Tamias; species Tamias sibiricus. The sequence continues at coordinate 49,707,827 of CM046662.1, read as the reverse complement.
GAAAAAACTCAAAACTTTCTTTGTTGGCTGAAAATCTGTTTATTATTGATGAAAAACACATTGTGTGGCTTTAGTAGTACACATTAATTCTATCCATATCTTTGTTTATTGTATTATTTCCATGATAGGGAAAGAGAAAAAGTGATCATTCTTATCTCAGGCTATTGAATGTACAAAGGACAACAAAGAGCCTGTAAAATAAAGAGAAATTTATTTTCTCTAGTGTGTATTAAGAGATACATGACTAAGAGCTTTGACAAAGCTGACAAATGTTTCCCATTTGACTGTGTGATGATGATGATTATGTGTGCGTGTGCATGCATATGTGCCTGATATAAGGGAATCAGCTGAGCCAACCTACTGTTTGGTATTACAGAGACAAGAGTCTTGCTCCTTTTCATTTGAGGATATTCAGGAAGGGAGTACTGTTGAATACTTCTTACTATTTAATTTCTATTAAGTTTGCTGAAGTCAAGGATGCAGTTGTAGAATATTGAACAGTAGAAATCAACAATGACTACAACTGAGATCTTAAATTAAACTAAAAACTAAATTGAATTTACTTTTACAAAATGAAAAATCAGAAAAAGAAACATTAATAATGTTCCTACAAATGTTATGAAATTATTTTTTTTTCCAAAGATAAACAGATTTGAAATGATAAGTGACTTTTTTTTTGCAATCTATCATATGATACAACCATGAAATGAAAATAGAATACTATCTAGAGAAATTACTCAACATTTCCCATTTCCATGTTAGCTTTGGAAAAATTCAAAGACAACCAGGAAGGCTTAGAATGAAATGCTTTTTTGTGTGTGAAAGCTGACTATCCAGGAGAAAGTATGCACTTATTTATTTTGTTCAACATACACAAAAATAATGAAGAAATACATTACCTATTACTCCTATTCAAGGAAGGTTAAACATAGCAGGCCGGAGAAGATACATATGCTTTGAAATTACTTGGAGATTCACATATGAAAAACTGATCTAATGTAATATTTAATCAAAAGATATACTAATTTAACTTCTTTGACAGCCATCACTCCCATGCATACCAATGGGATAGGATTAAGATGCCTCCAGGTTGCCTTCTTTCCAATAATTGACTCATCTCTAACTATTAAATTCTTATTTCCAAAAGTGCTTCATTAAAGTTAAATGGCAAGCACTTCTAAAGACAGATTGATATCTTTGTTACCTTATTTGTTTTCAGAAAAGTGAATCTGAATTGCTTAAATCCCACATCTACATATGGAATCTTAACTTCCATTTTATCTATTGATATTTATGGCAGCATACCTTCTATGTTCTGTATTAGAAACTCACTTTTTATATCACTACACTGATGCAAAATTCTGCTTTCTGGAAATAAAAACACTGTCAAAAGCTCTAAATGATTTGGGCATAATGGAGTGGTAGGGTTCATAAATACATACTTCATTTTAAATTGAATGAGGTACTTCACAGAACATTTGTATTCCATGAAAAGACAATACACATAAGTAACGACATCTCTGCATCTATGTATTGATACTTCAAATTGATGTTGCTGATAAAAACTATAGATAACACCTATCATAATACATATGCTTATGTGTTATTTTCATAGTTTTGCTTTATAAAAAGTAATTTTGGGACTAAGTTCCAACAAAAGCTACAGAAATCCAAAAATATTAACTTAAAATCCCCTAGCCTACCATGGTAGTGAAAAGTGTGGAAGAATATGTTTGGAACAAGAGACAACAGGTTAAAAACATTCAGTCCTTTCTATAGACACATTATATAGTAGTCTCTGAAAATGTCTTTTTCTCACTTGTAAAATGAGGATAGGACTGGAGGGCTATAGTTAACTTAAATAAAATAGTGAATCTAAAACATTTGCATGGTACCTGAAAAATAGAACATGCTTATATAAATGTTATAATAAAATGATGAGGAGTGCTAATAGGAGAAAAAGGGGAGGAGCCTGGTGTAATGTGCCCTTCACTGGCTTGGGTCGTAGTTACGGAAATTTTTTGAAACAATTTAGTTGATCATATTTGACTTGAGGGCACATCTTCCCAATTGGTATTTAACTGTGAAGAAGTTTAGCAATTATTATGTTAAAAATATATTACTTTCTTCAACCAGTATTTAAGTATCTTGTATGTGACAGGCACTCAGTCTGGCGTTCATAATTCCACTTTCTTCCTTCATGGAACCAGAGACCCAGAGAAAAGACAGGCATTAATTTCTCTCTATCTCTTTGTATCTCAGACACATACATGTACAATGACAATCATGTCAAATGTCAGAAAGGAGAAGTGTTTCTGTGAGGACAGGCTGCAATGGAAGATTTTACCTAGTTCTGGAGGCTCACCTGAGGTCACGGTGACAGAGTGGAGCTCTGGAAAACACGGCGGAACCAAAGAGGAGGAGAAAACAGAGGTATCAGCATATGGAAGGACATATGGAGGGAAGGAGCACAGAGTCCTGCAAAATAGAATAGGCCATAATTGTGTTGAATATATTCAATTACTGTTTTAAAACTTTGTGGCTTGAAAGGACTATACAGCGACTCTTTGGATCCATCAACATTGAATAAAATCTTAAAAAGCCCTGAATTTTTAGTCTACAAGGCAGCCACCCAATACTTTTTTTATGAGTTTCTCACTACTGGAATACCAGCATAAAAGATGAACATATACTCAGATTTTATTTAAGACTCAGAACAGGTAATAAATTCAGAGTGAATTATGTCTTTGAAGAGGTCTAAGTTAAATCAGTAAAGATAAGCCTCAGTTTATATATTTGTGTCTTCATAACTCTAGATATTCATATCTTGTTATATTCTTGAACCAGATACAGAACTGTCAAGAGAAAAGTATAATGATCTACTCATGTGTTTTAGTTTAAAATATATAATCAGTGGAAAATAATTCATTTTAATAGGTTTTTGATAGTATGTCAATCATCAATGGCAAGACAACTCATAGTACTTATAGCCAAAGAATGAGATGATCATCACTGAAGTATTTAAAATCTGCCAAGACTCAATGTGTTTCAACAATATCGTGTTAAATACAGGATTCCAAAAAAGAATCAATGTGCAGATTGTGAATTCCTGGATTATGCATCTGTTATTATATCGAGCCAGGGTTTGTCTAACCTATTCTTGTATTAGATTATTTTTAAAAGGCGACGGATTGATTCTCTATGCTGTGGTAATTATGCTAAAGTGTTTCAAACTCTTCTCTGCTCATCTCTTTGTGAGGAGTCTAGGTGCTATTTCAGTGACTTTGGTTTAAGTAAAAACACATTTGGTCCCAAGAGATCTGTCAAGTATCATTGCTGTTTAGTAGCCAAATATTCATCTTTCTGATTAGATGTTACATCATTGAACCATTACCCTACTTTATGCCTCACAATGCAAAAAAGACCTTGTACAAATAAATATGTCTACTTTCTTTAAAGGTACTGAGAAATTTGTACATACATGTGACATTATATCTGTGCATGAAGTATAGATTATTAACATGTTTTAAAATGTGTCTTTATGCCTCAGGCAATGGGTTCTTGGGACAAATGTATTTTTTCTTGAAGCTCTGCTACATGGAATCTGATATTAGCAGAAGGATAAGGATAGTGATAATGATAAATATTTATTGTTACTATGTGCACATAACATATTAAGAAATTCTAAGGGCTGCTTTACATTCCTTCTAACTGTCCTATTATCTGTTCCATTCCAGAGATGAGGACAGTGAGGCACAGAGCATTAAAGCAACTGGCACTAGATTGCTTAGAACATCTACAGCTCAGGCTCCAAAAACAATACCCTTGCCTGTCCCTTTACAATTAAATTCCCAACAGCCATTCACCCCACTTCCCCCAGCATTATCTGCTTGAAATGCAGTGTTCATCACTCTGGTAGTTTAAAAGCTACAGTGGCAGCTCATTTGCTCTAAGACACAGTTCATGATTCTCATAAAGGAACATAAAACCTTCCATAATCAAGCCACCCACCAACATCGTGTCCTGTCAAGTAAATCAGAATTGTGGCATGTTAGATAAACACAGACACCTGGGCTTACCCCGAACAGTGGAAATCTGGGTCTCAGAGAGGTAGGCCCAGAGTCCAGCAGCATTTCAATAGCTGCTTCTGGTTTTGATTTTTATAGACCAAGAACCATGGCCCTCCACACTCCCAATGTGGGGATCTGGACATTGAGTGTTCTGTATTTTCCTGAAGATATGACTTTGTACCTGTGATTCACAAAGCCTTCTTTCCTGTCCAATATCTTCTTCAATCCCCAGTTCAGAAGTGGGCTCTTTGAAGAAGTATTCTGCAGGCAGAATTCAACACTTTTCTCCTGCTTGCTCTTTCTTCTGTGTTGCACGCATTATTAACCTTTTCTAAAACAACTTGTAAATGTGGCAGTACATCCTCTTATGACTTCTTTAAACATCACACCAATCTGGATGTAGAAATTTCACTTGGAAAGACATATTAAACCAAAGTATTTTATATTCAGAGGTCGCAGAGAAAAAGTAACACCATGGAGGGGATCACACAGTGTGAGCACCAAGGGAGCCCGCTGACCTGAACAACAGATAAAGAGACCCATGACCAAGTCCTTTTATTGGGTATTATTAGTACACAAGCCAAAGAAATTTTCAATAGTGCATTTTAATGTCATTAGGTTACAGTCAGGAAAAGGCAAGAAGAATAATTTGTGGCAGGTTGCCTTATCACACCAGTGCACCTGGGCAGGGTTCTATATGTAGGAATGATAAGGAATCAGGAAAATATGAAGTTTTTTAAAATGTCTAGTACATACAGTATGATTATATACTGAATTTTCTATCTCATCCACCAGAGATAACTGTGAAGGAAACTTGCCAAAGATATATTTCTATTGTGGTTCTTCCTACATTTTCTTCTTTGATTCCTAGTTTTATACTCAGCCAAGTGTATTCTCAGATCTAAGCTGATTTCCATCTCATCCTGATTTGTTGTCCACAGATTTCACTGGACACTGCTTTTCTCAGGTCTATATATCCATTTTCAGCTTTAGCCTTTGTCTATAACTGTTCAATGATTAAAGTTAAACTAAAGAATAATAGCAAATTTCCAAAGTATTGGCCATTCTAACTCCTTCACATGTTTTGGTATTTCACACTATTTGAACCTTGTGAAGATTTTGGTAAAAACCCTGAGATTTCATGTTTCTAACAAGGTACTATCAATGTTACTACCAGGCATTCTGAGTAGTAAGTAATATCACTCAAAATTTCCTGAGTTGAAAACTCAATCACCAAAATCATTCATTAATGGTATTTAGAGGTGAGGCCTTTTGGAGATAATTAGGGTTAGATGAAGTTATGAGAGCAAGGTTCCCCATGACAGCATTAGTGGCTTTATAAGAAGATGAAGAGAGACCTGAGCTAGCACATTTGTTCTGGCTTTCCACATGATGCCCACCATGTTATCATGAAGCAAAAAGGCCATCACCAGATGCCAAGCAGATGTCAATACCATGCCCTTGGGATTCCCACCCTCCAGAATAGAGAGCCAAATAAACTCCTATATTTTTATAAATTATCTACTGTGTTATTCATGTATAGCAACAGAAAATGGACTAAGACAGGGAATTTTCATTGAATATTCATAAAAATCTAATGAGGGAAATATTAAAGATAAATAAATAAATCACCCAAAGTCAAAAGTTAATGAATTTCACTACCAGGCTTGGATCCAGGCACTCAGACTCATGGTCACTACTCCACACAGCCTCAGATCTGTAGCCTTGTCTCTCACATTGGCTCCTCCTGTTCTCAAATTCTGTGGCACTTGTCTATATGATTCTGGAGGGTAAAGAAGTGCTGGCTCATTCCTCTCTGCAAAAGGAGCTACTTGAGTTGCCTGGGAATGCATTTTCTTTTCTTAGAGGAGTTATAAAGGATAAGGGGAAGGAGAGAAATTTTAGATCACTGATTTCTATATTGTGACAACTTAGGCTTTTATTTTACCCCATTTCACAGCAAAAGAGAAAAAATCTACAAAGAGCTTTTATCTACACTATCCTGTAAAGGGCTGCTGATTCCACTAATTCTTGGGCCAGAAAAACAATGTTGACCATTCATGTCTGCTGAAGTTCAGGTATTTCTATGTAAGAATATCTGAGTTTTTCTTTTAAGTTATGAAGACCACCAAGAGGGTCAATTTTTAAAATTTCTTCTAGACACACTATTAAGTAAACTATTCAAAATCATCAGATACATCAAATACAATTGATATTTATATAGAACTATAATATAATTCCATCATTTATTCTAATCCTGTCTGAGAAGGTAATTGCAAAAACATTCCTAAGTGAGGAACTTCATAAAAAAAAATACAGATTTCTTGTCCCAAGGACTATTGAACAAAATTGCTGGGCAGAAAGCCCAGGAATCTCTATATTTAAAATGCTGCCCCAGTGACTGATGATCATCTAACTTTGACCACCAGTATTAGACCACTCTGACTTTTGGCAGAGGAGAACAACTACTTCAATTTTTCTCAGCTCTTTAATCAAATAAATGTCTCTTGAGGTTATTTCTTCTACCACATCACATATCAGTGTTGGCTATAGTTGCTTAAGACTTTGCAATTTAACCATTTCATGGTCCTTGGGTTTGGGCACAGTTGTGCAGAGGGACGTGACTTGGGCCCTTCACACTTGTGAAGATTATTTGTAGCAATACTGTCTGCTCTAAATCAGATGTTGCTATAGTAGGAAAACAAATCACTAAAACATGCTTGATCAAAACTCTGAGACATTGCTACAAGTGTTAAATAAGTTCTTGAAGATATGCCAAGCACCAAGTGAGAAAACAGTTGTTAGTTTCAAAAATATTTTGGAAGTGTCTGGTAATTCAAATTTAGCAGGGAAGGTAATTTTACATATTGAACAAAAGTGACTTATAAATAATCCTAGGAAATTAAGCAGCTGGACTAGCCTAGGACTTGCATATTTCATGATTTTTAAATGATTTCAAAGCCAACTCAAAATAAATCTGAATGATTTAAAATAATTTTTCTTACCAGTGAGATCCTGCTCATCAGTTGCTATAATAACTTCATGTTTGCTCATATTCTGTGTAAAGTAGATATCATTCTACTGAAATATTTGTTTTTCTTTATGTGACCAGAATCACTTATCTAATATTTACATATTTGAGGGCTCTCACTCAACTAATTATTGTAAATCGAGACCTGAAAGTCTTCAGATAAATAAATACTGGATTTTTAAATTGACAAAAAGCTAAGTTTCTAGGAAGTCTTGTGTTTTATCAGCACAGATACCAAGGTAATTTGGTACAGGAAAACTGACCCTTTGAATTCTAAGAACTTGTTCAAAGGAAAAGTGTACAAAGTCAGTCTTGAGCCATTGAGACAGTGACATTTAAAAAATGGAGTAAGTTTGGGGTAGAGATGCTGAGGTAGTAGTTTTAAAAAATAACTATTGCAGAAAGAGAATGAGAAACAAGAGGATCATTCTGGGGGCTTCAGAGGACCACAAAAAAAAAAAAAAAAAGCCATAACTGAATTGATTCTCAGTCTTTTCGCCCAAGAAAAAGGCACAGGTTTTTTAAATTACTTTCCTTTAAATTTCCAGGAAATATTTGTTTCATCCTAATAATTTCATTTCAGTTATTGTCTCTTCTGCTAAATTCAAGTAAAACTAAATATAGTAACTTTTGTTTAAAAATAGCATGTATGGTATGAATCCATTTTATAATGATTGCTCTGTGTGTATCCATCCTTCAATTGTAGGATACCCATTTGAGATCATGTCAATCTCATATTCATTTTGAAACACTGGCCATTTGAAGTGATTTTCTAACTTTCTTGTTACATTTCGTTGTATTCCTTACATAATCAATAAGTAAAAATTATAACATTAACAAAAAGAACTTCTTGGGCTTCAAAAGGTACAAAAATTTTAAAATGTAAGAAAACGGTCTCTGTCTAACAAAAGGCAAGATTATAAATTCTTGTGAGTAGTTATCAGGACTATTCATCAATATGTTTCCCAAGGCTTCTGTGTTTTTCTTTTCTTTTCTTTTTTTTTTTTTTTTTTTTTTTTTGCACAGTAGATATCTATTGAATGAGTAAATAATGTAAGTAGAGGTGTGCTCCTTGGTGCATTATCTGTGTGATGCCATAAGACATTTTGAAAAAAATTAGCATATTTTATATTCCTCCCTTTAGTGTTTTGACTAAAGATTTGAGGCTAATGCTTATTTTTTTGAATATAAAATAATATCGAGGGAGAGAGAGTGGGAGATTAATCCAGCACTCAGCAACCAAGTCACTTCTTGTTAAAGACTTACACAAACACACACACACACACACACACACACAAACAAATTAACTGTTGAACTGAATATAAGATGCTGATAACTTCTTGTGATTTAATTAAGTTTGCCATTCTATTTATTTATTTATTTTTGTTTTCCAAACCAGAATTAACAAGAATTTGTTTGTTTTTTTAAGTAAGAAAACAATGTTTTATGTTTAATGTTAAAGTAAGAAAACAATGCATTTGTTTTCCTATGTGCCACTGCTAACTCTTCCTCTGGTCCAGACAGGAGGTCTTTGCTTTCTTCCTACCATGTAAGTCCAGTAGTCGGAGTTCTTCATCTTTTACTGTGAGTTTGGAAAGACAGGCACACACCGTTCATTGCTCTTATATTTTACTTTGTAGTTGTTGCAACAAAGGGTTTGTGGATTCTAATGGGAAATGGTTTAGAGCAGTAAATAACTTTGTCTGAATGTGTACAATACATAAAACTTTAATAAAGTTTAATTTTTAGGTGCAGTGTCTTAGAACAATCACTATAGTTATATACATGGTTGTGCTTGGTAAGTAGTTTTTCTAATGAGTTTCTTTTCAGCTATTTTCATGACATAAACTTGTAGATTAAATACTCTGTCAACATGGAAAAGCTGACAAAAATACTCTTTAATCTTTAGTAAATGTTAGATATTTAGTTTGGGTACTTGTATTTAGATGTATTTAAGTATTTAGATTGTATTTAGATTTACTTGTATTTAGATGTAAGCTATTCCATTTTGTCTAAAATATTTTAATTTGCATATTATGTCAAGTTTTGTGTATCCTTTTCACCTTAAAGCAATAATATTTAATAGTTAGTTATTATGCACAAAACAATTTCACATGTATTAACTATTCAATGAGGTGGTAAATTTGCATGCTCATTTAAATGATAGAAAAACTGAAGTTTATAAAAGTTTAATTACTGGTGCAAGAACTATATATAAGTGGTGAAGTCAAATTCCAACAAAATATGTGTCTCCAAACTCTATACTCATGCCCAATACAGTGCACTGGCTTTAAAAGATCAATATTATAGGAACATCAATGTGATGATTTCAAATTGAATAGCATTTTAATGTTTTTATTAGCACATTACAGTTATACATAATAATGGGGTAAAAGAAATATAATTTGCTATACATTATTCCCCAGGACTTTCTCTTTTTCTTCCCTCTTCTCTCACCCTGTTCCTCTTCCTATATTGGTCTTTCTTCTATTTACTTATTGATTTTTAAATTGGTACTTCATGTATATACATAAAGGTAAAAGTCACTGTGATATATTCATATATCACATACACATGATATATGACATATACATTATATATGCATACCATAGTTTGGCCTATTTCATTCTGCAGTTTCTCCCTTTTCCTATCTCCCCCCCCCATTCCCTTCCTGTATTTCACAGATCTCATTCTATGTTCATGGGATTCCTTTTCCAATTTTTATTTATTTTGCTGTAGTTTCCACATATGAAAAAAAAAAAATGACCCTTGACATTCTGACTCTGGCTTATTTCACTTAGTTTATGTTCTTCAGATTTGTTCATTTGCCAGCAAATGCCATAGTTTTGTTCTTCTTTATGGCTGGGTAGAACTCCATTGGGTATATATACCACATTTTCTTCGTCTCTTTATCTTTTGGTAACAACCTGGCCTGACTCCATAACTTGGATATTGTGAGTTGCATTCCCATAAAAATTTATTTGTCTGTGTCATTATAGCATGCCGATTTTATTTATTTTAGACAAATACCAAAGAAAGGGATACTTAGGTCATGTGGCAGATTCATTCATAGTCTTCTGAAAAATCTCCATGCTGCTTTCCAAAGTGACTGTACTAATTTTCAGTCTTTTTTTATATTTTATTTATTTTTATTTATAATATTAGTATGTATTACAATTCATAATGCACATATATAGCATCTTTTTACATACAACTGTTTGTATACAAAGTATATTTGTACCATTCATGTCTTCAATCATGCATTTAGGATAATGATATCCATCTCATTCAACCACCTTTTCTTTTCTTTTTCCCCCCTCCCTCCCCCCTTGCTCCCTCCCTTCCCCTCCCTTCCCTTTGACCATTCTAGTGTTCCTCTAATCCTCCTATATACCCCCATCCAACAACACTGTGAACTAGCCTCCTTATATCAGAGAAAACATTCAGTATTTGGATTTTTGAGATTGACTAATTTCACTTAGCATTATATTCTCCAACTTCATCCATTTACTTGCAAGTGCCATTATTTTATTCTCTTTTATTGCTGAGTAAAATTCCATTTTGTATATATACCACATTTTCTTTATCCACTCATCTACTGAGAGACATCTAGGTTGGTTCCACAACCTAGCTATTATAAATTGTGCTGCTATAAACACTGAAGTGGCTCTGTCACTGTAATATGCTGTTTTTAAGTCCTTTGGGAATAGAACCCAGGAGTGGGATGGCTGGGTCAAATGGTGGTTCCATTCCCAGTTTTCCAAGAAATCTCCATACTGCTTTCCATAACGGTTGCACCATTTTGCAGTCCCACCAGCAATGTATGAGTGTGCCTTTTTCCCCACATCCTCTCCAACATTTATTGTTGTTTGTGTTCTTGATAGCTGCCATTCTGACTGGAGTGAAATGAAATCTTAGAGTAGTTTTGATTTGCATTTTTCTAATTGCCAGTGATGTTGAGCTTTTTTTCATGTATTTGTTGATTAATTGTGTATCTTCTTCTGAGAAGTGTTTTTTCAATTCCTTAGCCCATTTATTGATTGGGTTATTTGTTTTTTTCGTGTGCACAAAACTCAATTCAAAGTGGATCAAGGACCTAGGAATTAGACCAGGACAATACGCCTAATAGAAGAAAAAGTAAGCTCCAATTTCCAACATGTCGGATTAGGCCCCAAGTTCCTTAATAAGAATCCTGTAGCACAAGAATTACTACCAAGAATTAATGAATGGGATAGATTTAAACTAAAAAGCTTCTTCTCAGCAAAAGAAACAATCAGTGAGGTGAATAGAGAGCCAACTAATTGGGAACAAATATTTAATACATGCACACCAGATAGAGCACTAATTTCTAGAATATATAAAAAACTAATTTGCAGTCTTACCAGCAATGTACCTCCCCCCCACATTCTCACCAGCATTCACTATTATTTGTGTTCTTGATGATTGCCAATGTAGCTGGTGCAAGATCAAATATCAGTGTAGTTTTTATTTTCCTTTCCTTGATTGCTAAAGATGTTGAACTTTTTATTCATATATGTATTGGCCATTTGTAATTCTTCCTTTGAGAAATGTCTGTTTAGTTCTTTTGCCCATTTATTGATTGTATTATTTGTTTTTTTCTTTTGTTTTTGGTTTGTTTGTTTGTTTTTTGTTTTTGTTTTGTTTTTGTTGTTAAATCTTTTGATTTCTTTGTATATTCTGGATATTAATCCCCCATCAGAGAAGCTGCTGAAAAAAAATCTCCTATTTGTAGGCTTTCTCTTTATGCTCTTGTTTCTGTGCTGTACAGAAACTTAATGGCCATATTAAAAAAGGCACTATACAGATTCAATGCAAAATACCAGTGACATTCTTCACAGAACTAGAGAAGATAGTCCTAAAATTTATTTGGAAGAATAAAAGACCCAGAATAGCTAAAGAAATACTGAACAGGAAGAGAGATTGTGAAGGCATTCAATACCTGATCTCAAATTATACTACAAAGCTATAGTAACAAAAACAGCATGGTATTGGCATCAAAAAACTGTAATGAAGTGCAATATAAGAGAACAAAAGACATAGAGACAAACACAGATAGATACAATCATCTGATACTTGATGAAGTTGCCAAAATCATATGTTGGAGGAAAGATCCTTTTTTTAAAAATTGAAGCTGGAGAAACTAAATATCCATATGTAGAAGAATAAAACTAGATCTCTGTCTCTCACCCTAAAAAAAGCCAACTCAAAGTGGATTAAAGACCTAAGAATTAGACCAAAAAATTTTGCACTGCTAGAAGAAAATATAGCACCAACATATTGGTGCAGGCAAAAACTTCCTTAATTTTTTTTGTATTTTACTTGATGCTGAGAAAAAGAGTAACTTGACTGAAATTTGTTTGCCAATTGGTTGACAAAAATATACTAAGCTCTTTACTAGACCTTCATATTACTGTTTCAAAAACCAAATATTTCAATCCAAGATATAGCTAAAAGTGGCTAAATTTTATCCTGCATTTTCTTTTTAAATTTGTTGATAGAAAAATTTACTAATGCAGATTCTTGGAACATAGCATATTTTCAATTTTTAAATAAAATAAATTTATATAAATATATAGACAATCCAAGATACAGCTAAAAGTGGCTAAATAAAACAAATTTTACCCGACATTTTCTTTTTCAATTTGTTGGTAGAAAAATTTTATCAGTGGAGATTCTTGGAACATAGTATATTTTCAATTCATAAAATAAAATAAATTTATATAAACATATATACTAATATGGATATATGAGGTAATAGAATAAAGGAAATGCTTATAGTATGTTAATCTTTGCAAGAATTTGTATAATTAAAATTAGTATTTGTTATAAACATTTTCAGTATTTATTTTCCTGTTCTCAGAAATTAAAAACAAAACAAAAAGAGAGGATTCACTGTATTGTTTCTACATTTTTAAGCACATAAAGAATAAGGAAGTTGAAGACCCTATTAAACATAAATGCATTGAGAATTCTTTGCCTTTTCTTGAAGTTCACATTCCATAGTAGCTAGAAAAATGTTGGTAGGTCTCATTTGTCATGAACTTAAGAAGAAAGTTTTCAATTTAAAAACGTAGGTTTTATTTTAAAGAAAAATGTCAACACTTATGTATTTTAATATTATCAACTGAGAAATGTGTCATATAATTTATGGTCATGTGACTGCTAGCATTGGATGTTTCAGCCATAAATCTTTGATAATTTAAAACTATTTTGCCACACCTTTAAATGTTGGCTTTGGTTTATGGCTATAAATTAAATGTTCAATAAACATAATGGTGAACTATGTTTACATCTATGAAAGATTTTTGATCAAATATATTACTTGTTTCAGGAAAGCATATTTAAGCATGTGTAAAACTGTTTGCAAAGTAAATGGAATTGTGCTGCGGTGTGGATAAGTGGGTCAGATTATTGTGGCAATTAGCATGGTTCCAGAGACCTGTTCCCATTTGATTAGAATACATCATATGTCCAATTTCAGTGATGTTTTGAATATTGCAACTTTATGGATTACAACAGAGAGGTGACATCTGGACATATCCATGATCATATATTTGTTTTTTTTGTTTTTTGTTTTCTATTGTGACAAAAGGAAGCTAAATATACCAAAGTATTTCTTATCTTTGTGTTTTTCTTTCTAGCAACTCATACTCATATAAGGATACTAATATTATTTATGACAGTGATTTTGTCCTCATCAAATTGTTTTCTGCTTTAAATTTCCATGTTGCCCAATTGTATTAATTTCTCATAAAGGAAAAACTTAAAACTCAAGCAGAAAAGAATAACTAATGGAACAAAATGCCAAATGGTGCATGTTGGATTCAGCTGGTGGAAGTGAAAACATTTTAATAAATAGAGGATGGAACAAGACTGCTTTTGCACTGCCCTTTCCAGAGAAGTCAAAGCACTGGTGAAGAGTATAAGAAAGAGGTTTAAAGTATTCAGTGGAAATTAAATTGGAAAGCACATTAAACAATTATAAGTGATCTCCTGAGGATATGAAGAAATTAAAGCAATTAAACAATCTGGTAGTTCCAGAATAAAAAATAAGTAGGATCTCCCTTTATTTCTGTCTTTTTATAACTTAAAATTTAATAATGGTTCATGTACTCCAAGGTTATACTTACACAAATGTTAAACAGCCTCTCCCTGGAAATGCTCTGGCTACTTCTCTGCCTCCATATGTTTTCCATCACTGCTCCTTATAATTCATCCCCCCAACCTTTATGCACATAGCTTCCAGAATAATTTTGGCTCTTTGAACACATGGAGAATTCTGTTGATTGTTTAGCCAGTGGCCATTACATCTTTGTCTTTGCTGGTACTATGATTGAGTTTAGTCTAAATCATGATTGGTGTAGTCTAATAGTGTCCATCTATACTCCCTTGCCACATTAGGCCATTATTGCCAAAGAGATTGAATAAGTTTATGCCAGGAATTTTTGTGGTATAGTTGGCCTTCCATATCCATAGGTTCTACACCCATGGATCCAAACAATTATGGTTCAAAAACTTTTAAACATTGCAAATATACATACATCATTCCTTGTTGTTATTCCCTAGACAATAGAGTCTAACAACTATTTACATAGCCTTTACAATTTATTGCAAGTTAGAAGTAGTTTAGAAATGATTTAAAGTATATGGGAGACTTGTTTTGGTTATATGCAAATACAGTACCATTTTATATAAGGTACTTGAGCATTCAAGGGACTTTAGTGTCTTCAGGGGTTTCTGGACCAATCACTTCAAAATACCAAAGGGCAAGTATATATTTTCTTTACTGAGAAAGCTGCATAAAGAGGAATTTATTTTGCTGTTGTGTGAGAATACAAAGTCATAGACAAATGTCAACATATTAAAAGTGGTGGAGTGGAAGGATGTCCACAGTTTAAGGCACTGAAAATGCCTAGCTCTGGACTTCTTAAGTAAACAAATGCTCTATGACATAAGGCTCTGTTAATTGGGTATTTCATGATTGGTTGCAAATTATTTCTAAAAAAAATACATCATGTTACTTATTCCCTAAATGTCAAGAAATACACATTAATAAATGATATATCAACTCTCTCCCCTGCCATTCTTGCCATATATTGTCATTTCACATGAGTTCTCAGTATGTGTATTAATCTCCTAGTCAATTTGCCTCGATCATTTTTGAGCATCCATTAAATTCTTTTGCCTCTGTTCTTTTGCTTTATAATTTCTTCCACCTAGAACACCTCTTCCTTCCTCCTGCCTTCATTTACTTAAATTCTCAAGATATAAATTTAAATTTTATTCCTTTTCTGATATTTAACTCTTTCTACTGAAAAAAAAGGCACATATACACACATATGAAAAATCTGGAAATATAATATATGCACATATATACACATAGACATGTGCGTATATATTGTGTACCACTATTGTTAGCTCATATGGGTGTGAAGTTTAGTCAAGCTGATTTAGACACTCCATGCTTTCTCACCCTTGACTCAGGTATGATGATTGCTTCACAGTTAAGCATATAATTTAGTGGAGACCAATGATAATCAGATTCAGAATTCTACTTAGAAATATTTTCCTTATTCTGCTGAAAAATAATCAAATCTGGGGCTTCTGGTGGCCACATAAGTAAATATTATGTCTACTAGTAAAGCCTAAACAAAGACAGTAAACCTATGGTAAAGACCATACTCTAGTCACTGTGCTTGAGACAAAAATGGAAGCAATCTTTTTCAGTTCAGACCATACCTTCAAAAACAGTTGGTTTTCAATCATATTGAATTAAGAGGGATGATGCCTCCCATTAACACTGTGTTAGTCACTTTTCACACACAGACCTAAACAGTTGACATCTGGGGATATCTCATTTCTTTTTCTGATGTGTCAATGTCCTAGGTATATTGACTGTCAACGTGATATTTCACTCAGTACATTTTTCTGCCTTTTATTTAGTAGACACACCAAAAATATCTGCTGAAATGATATAAACTGAAATTCTGTAAATCTTGGGTGACAGCCAATTTGAGAGTTTCTAAGAATTTCCTTAAAATTATACCATAATATTCTGAAAGTGCAATTTTTTTTCTTATTACATTTCTGTGCTTCATAACTGTTCAAGGAATTTTGTGTACGACCTTCACTTTAGCTATAATTTACCCTGAACTTTTTTTCTTATTGAAAACCTGGTGTCTCCTTATTACTGGTCTGCAACTTTAAACAATGCTTTCACTGTGTTCTGTTCTGTTTTAATTTTCAGTCTTTCTCCCTCCTTCCCTCCCCCTTTTTCCTTCCTTCTCTCCCCTCCATCCCTCTCCTTTCCTCTTTCCCTCTTCTGCAATTGTTCAATGATCTTATAAAATCTTATACCTTTGTACAACATTTATATGTTTAAAACTCATAAACATGATGTATGCACACACGTGCACGTGTGCACACACACACACGCACATACACACATATAACCATGAAGGAGCCCCAATTAGGGAGATGGCTATTGCGGTCAGCTGGAAGCCATAAGTTCCACCTGATAATAAGTATGTATGTGACGCACCTGTAAATGCACGTGAGGCACCCACAAAGCTAAAGGTATATAACCGGGTGAAAGCGGTCGGAGTCAGGAGAAGAATGAATTCATTCAGTCAGTCATGCAGTCGCTCGGTCGGAAGAAGAGTTCGGGTCGGAGAAGAAGAAAAGAATCAGAGCGGCCAGAACGTAGGCAGAGCGGTTACAGAAGAGCAACCAGATAGAAGAAGTAATGACTGGTCAGAGTTAGGCCGAGGCTCCCGAGGAAGAAAGAAGAAAGAACAAAGAAGAAAGAAGCTCTAAAAGCTAAGCTCTCCCTCTCTCTCTAAAGAAGAAATCTCTCTCTTTCAAACTCTCTCTCTTTCTCTCTAAGCTCGAAGAAGAAGAAGAAGAAAAAGCTATCTCTAATCTTTCTCTCTAAGCTCTTTCTAAGAAGAAGAAAAATCTTTCTTTCTCTCTCTAAGCTCTAAGAAAGTAGAAGTAAAAGTAGTAGTAGCTTTACTCTGCCTCCGAGTTTTCCTCCCGGGTTTCGGTACCAGGTAGTTTACATAACCACACTTCCTGGACCCTTGCCCTCTCTCCCTCTCTCTCTCTCTCTCTCTCTCTCTCTCTCTGTGTGTGTGTGTGTGTGTGTGTGTGTGTGTGTGTTCTTTCCTTCCTTTCCAATAACAGTTTTTCTCTGCCATGCCTTTCTACCATGATATCTTGTCTCACTACAGACCAAGAAACAATGGAGCCCAGGAGACTGACCATAGACTGAAATCTCTAAAACAATTAGCCAAAATAAATATTTCCTCCTTTAATTTGTTTATCTCCAGTATTATGTCATAGCAACAAAAATCAGACTGATATAATACATTTGATTTTTTTTCCAGTTCAAGTCATCAGTTCACAATTTTATTTGTGATCTCAAATCTGAAATGCCAATTCCTCTCCAGTCAGGAGAATCTCCATTTCTTCATCCTTATGATACTAGCATGTTCATTTCAGTCAGCCTAGTAAAACCATATCTATAACTTAAAGTTTCCCATCAAATATGTCTATGGCTATAGTACATTTCTCCATACATTAGACACTTTTAAAAGATATTTTTAATGCCAGCACAGTGGCGCATACCTAGAATCCCAGTGGCTCGGGAGGCCGAGACAGGAGGAACTTGAATTTCAAAGCCAGCCTCAGAAAAAGTGAGGCACTAAGCAACTCACTGAGACCCTGTCTTTAAATAAAATACAAAATAGGGCTAGGGATGTGACTCAGCGGTCAAGTGCTCCTGAGTTCAATATCCAGTAACCCCCCCAAAAAATATTATTTTAAATT
The DNA here is from genome assembly GCA_025594165.1 of Tamias sibiricus. Classification (NCBI taxonomy): domain Eukaryota; kingdom Metazoa; phylum Chordata; class Mammalia; order Rodentia; family Sciuridae; genus Tamias; species Tamias sibiricus. Next base: position 49,689,875 of record CM046662.1, on the reverse strand, counting down.
ATTTTATGGTAAACTACACATAACATAAAATTTACCATGTTACCATTTTAAGTGTATAGTTCAGTGGTATTATGTATATTCACTTTATTGTGCAAGAATTTTCTCCAATTGAAGCTCTAATCCATTAAGCAGTGACTTTCAATTTTCTCCTCCCCTTAGGCTATGGCAACCACCATTCTACTGTCTATCTCTGTGCATTGTTATCTCTAGGTACTTCATATAATTGGAGCCATGTCATGTTTGTCCTTTTGTGACTGGCTTATTTTATTTAGTAGTATGTCTTCAAGGTCACTCCATGTGTCAGAGTTCCCTTCCATTTTAAATCCATATAACATTTCATTGCACATTTATATTGCACTTTATTTATCCACCCATCTGTCAATGAATACTTTAGTTGCTTTTATCTTTTGGGTGTTGTGAATAATGCTGCTATGAACATGGGTGTGCAAATACCTGATTGAGTCTCTATTTTTATTACTTTTGGACTACATTACCTAGAAGTCATATTGCTGGGTCACATGTTATTCTAATGCTTTAATTTTTAAGGAAACACTATACTATTTTCCACAGTGGCTACATCATCTTAGATTCCCATCAGCCATAAACAAAGGTTCTAATTTCAACTTCACATCCTTATCAACACTTGTCATTGTGGTTTTTTAAAAAAAGAATCATTCAAATAGGTATGAAATAATATCTTTTTTTATTTTTTTTTATTTATAGTAGTAGTATGTATTATAGTTCATACTACACATATAGAGCATCTTTTTACACAAAACAGTTTGTATACAATGTATATTCCTAGCATTCAAGTCTTCAGTCATGCATTTAGAATAACGATATCCATCATATTCAACCACTTTTTCTTTTTTTTTCCCCCTTCTCCCCTTTCTCCCTCCCTTCCTCTCCCTTCCCTTTCACCATTATAGTGTTCCTCTAATCCTCCTATGTACTCCAACCCAACAATACTGTGAACCGGCCTCCTTATATCAGAGGAAACATTCAGTATTTGGATTTTTGAGATTGACTGATTTTACTTAGCATTATATTCTCCAACTTCATCCATTGACCTGCAAATGTCATTATTTTATTCTCCTTTATTGCTGAGTAAAATTCCATTGTGTATATATACCACACCCTGTTGAAATAATATCTTAATGTGCTTTGATTTGCACACCTAATGATTAGTAATGTTGATCATTAGCTCATATATGTTTAGGATATTGGTATATCTTCTATGGAGAAATGTCTATTCAATAACTTTTTAGTTGGGTTGCTTGTTTTGCTGTTGTTGAGCTGTATAAGTTCTTCACATAAGGTATTTTGGATTGCAGTCCCTTAAGAGAAATTATTTGCAAATATTTTCTCCCGTTCCGTGGGTTGTCTTTTCATGTTATTTTTAGTGTCCTCTGATAAACAAATACTTCAAATGTTGATAAAAGTCCAACATCTATTTTCCTTTCTTTGGATGCCTGTGCTTTTAGTGTTATATACAAAAAGTCATAGCCATATATGTATGATGTAATGAAGTTTTTTCCTTTTTTATCTTCTAGGAATTTATAGCTTTAGCTCTTATGTTTAGGCCTTTGATCTATTTTAATTTCATTTTTCTATTTAGTAGTATTTTCTATTTGGTAATATAAGGGATCAAATTTTTGCCAAATGCACATAGATAGAGCACTAATCTCCAGAATATATAAAGACTTAACAACGAATAGCCCAATCAATAGATGGGCTAACAAGCTGAACAGACACTTCTCAGAATAAGATATACAATCGGTGAACAAGTACATGAAAAAATGACCAACATCTCTAGTAATTAGAAAAATGCAAATCAAAACTACTTTAAGGTATCATCTCACACCAGTCAGAATGGCAGTTATCAAGAATACAAACAAAAATAAGTGTTGGCGAGGAAGTGGGGGGAAAGGCACACTCATACATTGCTGGTGGGATTGCAAATTGGTTCAACCAATCTGGAAAGCAGTATAGAGATTCCTTAGAAAACTTGGAATGGAACCACCATTTGACCCACTCCTTGGTCCCCAAAGGACTTAAAATCAGCATACTGTAGTAAGGCAGCCACATTAATTTTTATAGCAGCTCTTTTCGCAATAGCTAAACTGTGGAAACAACCTAGATGCCCTTCAATAGATGAATGGATAAAGAAACTGTGGTATAAATACACAACAGAATATTACTCAGCATTAAAAGAGAATAAAATTATGGCATTTGCAGGTAAATGGATGGAGTTGGAGATATCATGCTAAGTGAAGTAAGCCAATGCCCTAAAACCAAAGACTGAATGTGCTTCCTGATAAGTAGATGCTGATCCATAAAGTGGGGGGACATGGGAAAAATTGAGGAACTCTAGTTGGGCAAAGGGGAGGTGAGGGAACATGGGGGCAGGAAAGGTGGTGGAATGAGATGGACATCATTACCCTAGGTACATGTATGACTGAGCATATGGTGCAACACTATATCGTGTACAACCCGAGAAACAAAAAGTTGTGGTGCATTTTGTACAATGAATCAAAATGCATTCTGCTGCCATATATACCTAATTTGAATAAATAAATAATTTTTTAAAATTTAAAAAGAAAATACCCATGCTAAAAGCATCTATCTCATTAATTCTTTCATTGCTGAATAATAATCCCTTGTATGAATATAATTGATTTATATTTATTTTTATGGAAATCTATATTGTTTCCTCTATTATGAACAAATTGTCTTCTAAAATATCTCTGTACATCTCTGTGAACATATTTTTTCATATCTTCTGGGATATTTCTAGGTCAAATGCTATATGCACATTTAATTTGTGACAAAATACTTTTTCAAAGTGGTCACACAACTTTACACATCACCAGCCATGTGTAATATTTCTGGTTCAATTATATCCTTACTCAAGATTTTAAATTTTAGCTATGCTCTTAATTGTGTATTTGTGTCAAATGGTTTTTGTTTTCATTTCCTTAATGACTAATTGAACTGAGCACTCTTCTAATGATTACTGGCCACTTGTTAATCATTCTTTGTGAAGCTTTACCTCAAGTATGCCTTTTAATTGGAGTACTCCTTCCATTACATTATAATTATTGATATGGTTGGTGTTATGGTTTGGATATGAGGTCTGGTCCAAATGTTCATGTGTGAGAAAAGGCAAGAATTTTCAGAAGTGAGTAATTAGATTATGACGGGTATAGCTTAATCAGTGGATCGACCCACTGATAGTATTAAGTAAGTGGAACTATAGTCAGACAGGGTGGGGCTGGAAGAGATAGGTCACTGGGGGTGTGCCTTTGGAGTTTATATTTTGTCCCTTCTCAGTGGAGCTCTCTCCCTGTTTCCTGATGGCAATGTCTTAAGTCAAATGTGTATTAGCATTCCATCATAATTGCTCTACTGAGTTCTTGATCTATGTTTTTGGAGGGGTATATGATGAGTATGTGTGTGTGTATTTGGTGAATCCTTTTGATTGTCAATGTGCATCACTGTTTTTTTATATTACTTCAAATAAATTATAGGACCCTTGCAAGAAGAGAATTTCATTAATTTCTCACTACATGTGTGTGCAATCATTGTGTATTTTATTGTAAGCCTTATAATAAAATGTTATAATTTTTTGATTTATATAGTCACTTTAAAAAAATTTTTTTAGTTGTAGGTGGACACAATACCTTTATTTTATTTATGTGGTGCTGAGGATTGAACCCAGGGCCTCACACATTCAAGACAAGCGCTCTACTGCTGAGCCATAGCCCCAGCCCCTATATAGTCACTTTAAAAAAAAATAAAGAGAAGAAAAAAGATGGTCTTCTATATTTATTCACATATTTATAATTTCTAGTGCTCTCTTTCTTGTATATCAGCCTTTGCATCTGGGATCAATTTCTTTCACCCTGAAAAACATGAATTCTCTTACATTTTTTACTCTACAATTGCCTTTATTTCACATTCATATTTGAAGAATATTTTTACTTGATAATAAATTTTTTGATAGAGTTTCTCTTAATTTCTTTGCTTTAAAGATGATATTCTTTTACCTTCTGGTCTATATTGTTTCTTACTAGAAGTTAGAGTTCATTTATTTCTTTGTATTATACAATGTATTGTTTTTTTTTTTTTGTTTTTTTTTTTTTTTTTTTTTTTTTTTTTGCTGCTTTCAATACTGTAACCTGATTTATAGGTTTCATCTGTTTGAGTATTGTGTAACTAGCTATAGTTAATTTATATTCATTTTTCTTGGGCTTTGCCGCCTTTCTTGGATCTGGTTATGTTTTTCTCCAGATGTTGGCCAGTTTGAGACATCATTTCTTCAAATATTTTTTCTATCCTATTATTTCTTTGACTTTGGAGACATCATTTATAGTTGTGTTAGACCACCTACTCTTGTTTTAAAGGTCCCTGGACTTTTGGGGTTATCAATTTCTGTTTTTTGTTTTTGTTTTTTTTTTTTTTTTTTCATTTCTTTTTTTTCCTTTGGTTTGGATAACTTTTTTAAAAACCTTGTTGTTTCTGAGCTGTTTATAACACCATTAATTATTTTTGTTTTTCTTTTCTTTTTTCTCTTTTTTAAAAAAACTCCACTAGAAAACTTCTAGAATTAGTAAAAACATTCAGCAAAGTAGCAGGATATAATATCAATACCCATAAATCAAATGCATTTCTATACATCAGTGATGAATCCTCTGAAAGAGAAATTAGGAAAACTACCCCATTCACAGTAGCCTAAAAAAAAAAAAGTACTTGTGAATCAACTAAACAGAAGAGGTGAAAGACCTCCACAAGGAAAACTACAGAACACTACAGAAAAAAAAAAAATTGAGGAATACCTTAGAAGATGGAAAGATCTCCCATGCTCTTGCATAGGCAAAATTAATATTATTAAGCCATATTACCCAAACTGACATACAGATTCAATAAAATTACAATTAAAATCCAAATGTAATTCCTTGTAAAAATAGAAAAAGCAATCATGAAATTCATTTGGAAAAATAGGAGATGCATAATAGTAAAAAAAAAAATTTAGCAAGAAGAGTAAAGTAGGAAACACATTACAATATGAGACCTTAAACTATACTACAGAATTATAGTAACAAAAACGGCATGGTATTGACACCAAAATAGACATGTAGACCAATAATTCAGAATAGAAGACACAGAAACAAACTCACATAAATACAGTTATCTCAGACTAGACAAAGGTGCCAAAAACACACATTGAAGAAAAGATAGCCTTTTGAACAAATGGTACTGGGAGAACTGGAAATCCATTTGCAACAAAAAGAAACTAAATCCCTATTTCTCACCCTGCACAAAACTCAACTCAAAGTGGTTCAAGGACCTAGGTATTAAGAGAAGAGACTCTGCTTCTAATAGATGAAAAAGTAGGCCCAAATCTTTATTTATCACATCAGATTAGGCTCCGACTTCCTTAACAAGACTCCTAAAACACAGGAAATAAAACCAAGAATTAATAAATAGGATGGTCAGAATGGCAACTATCAAGAATACAAACAACAATAAATGTTGGAGAGGATGTGGGGAAAAAGGCACACTCATACATTGCTGGTGGGACTGCAAAATGGTGCAACCATTATGGAAAGCAGTATGGAGATTTCTTGGAAAACTGGGAATGAAACCACCATTTGACCCAGCCATCCCACTCCTGGGTCTATTCCCAAAGGACTTAAAAACAGCATATTACAGTGACACAGCCACTTCAATGTTTGTAGCAGCACAGTTCACAATAGCTAGGTTGTGGAACCAACCTAGACGTCCCTCAGTAGATGAGTGGATAAAGAAAATGTGGTATATATACAAAATGGAATTTTACTCAGCAATAAAAGAGAATAAAATAATGGCATTTGCAGGTAAATGGATGAAGTTGGAGAATATAATGCTAAGTAAAATTAGTCAATCTCAAAAGTCCAAATACCGAATGTTTTCTCTAATATAAGGAGGCTAGTTCACAGTGTTGTTGGATGGAGGTACATAGGAGGATAAGAGGAACACTAGAATGGTCAAAGAGAAGGGAGGGGAAGGGAGGGAAGGGAGGGAGCAAGAGGGGAATGAGGGGGAGAAAAGAAAAAAAAAAAGGTGGTTGAATGAGATGGATATCATTATCCTAAATGCATGTTTGAAGACCTGAATGGTACAAATATACTTTGTATACAAACAGTTGTATGTAAAAAGATACTATATATGTGCACTATGAATTGTAATTATTATAAATAAAAAATAAATTAAAAATAAATAAATAAATACAATTAAAATTAAAATAAATAGGATGGATTCAAATTAAAGGGCTTCTTTTCAGCAAAAGAAATAATCAATGAGGTAAACAGAGAGCCTATAATTTGAGAGCAAATTTTTGCCATATGCACATCAGAGCACTAATCTCCAGAATATATAAAGACTCAAAAAACTTAAGACCAAAACAACAAACAACCCCATCAATAAACGGGCTAACAAGCTGAACAGACACTTCTCAGAAGAAGATATACAATTGATCAACAAATACATGAAAAAATGTTCAACGTCTCTAGTAATTAGAGAAATACAAATCAAAACTACTTTAAGGTGTCATCTCACACCAGTCAGAATGGCAGTTATCAAAAATACAAACAATGGTAAGTGTTGGCAGAGGAAGTGGGGGAAAAGGCACACTCATACATTGCTGGTGGGATTACAAATTGTTTCAACCAATCTGGAAAGCAGTATAGAGATTCCTTAGAAAACTTGGGAATAGAACCACCATTTGACCCACTCCTTGGTCTATACACAAAGGACTTAAAATCAGCATACTATAGTAAGGCAGCCACATCAATGTTTATAGCATCTCTTTTCGCAATAGCTAAACTGGAAACGACCTAGATGTCCTTCAATAGATGAATGGATAAGGAAACTGTGGTACAAATACACAATGGAATATTACTCAGCACTAAAAGAGAATAAAATTATGGCATTTGCAGGTAAATGGATAGGAGTTGGAGGATATCATGCTAAGTGAAGTAAGCCAATGCCCTAAAACCAAAGACTGAATGTGCTTCCTGGGTAAGTAGATGCTGATCCATAAAGTGGGAGGACATGGGAAAAATTGAGGAACTCTAGTTGGGCAAAGGGGAGGTGAGGGAACATGGGGCAGGAAAGGTGGTGGAATGAGATGGACATCATTACCCTAGGTACATGTATGACTGAGCATATGGCGCAATGTTACATACATTGTGTACAACCAAAGAAATGAAAAGTTGTGGTGCCTTTGTGTACAATGACTCAAAATGCTTTCTGCTGTCATACATACCTAATTTAAATAAATTTTAAAAATAAGAATGAAAGGAAGATCAATAGAGTAGAAGAAAGAGGTTGAGGAGAATTGAGGGATGGGAAGAGGAGAAAATGTGGAATGGATTTGACCAAATTACTCTATGTGCACATATAAATATAACACAGTGAATTCTATCTTTATGTATATCTAAAAAGAACCAATTAAAAATAAATAAGTGAGTAAAATGTAGACCAGTAGAATAGAGTAATAGGATGAGTGAGGAGCAAAGGGGAAGCCGGGGAACCAAGGACTGAAATGGAGTAAATTAAATTCCATGCTTTTATTATTGCGTCAAAGTGAACCAAAGTATTATGTACTACTGTAGTGTTACAATAAAAACAAAAAGAAAACAAAACAAATGCACTGAAAAATATTCTAGTTATGATCTAAATCCTATTGGGAAGTTGTGCTGGGAAATTATAGCTAGCATAGTTATGTCCTTTTTATTATTTTTCAAGTTTTGGAAATTCTACCACTTTTGGACAACATATTATGTAGTTAAGAACCAGGACTGTATTTGATGAATTCCAAACTAAATTCCCACTAAGACATTTTCAGTACATCACATATAATCTAAAATCTCATTATTGTGAGCATTATTCAATGTATTTAAGTGCTGAGTAAAATGGTCTTAAGCTGAACTCTGTCTTTAGCCTTTCTAAAATAGTAGATATTAACAAGCATTAAAAGAACCCTGAAGAGAAACATGGTGAGTAATTCAATAAAATCTATCATATTTAGAAATTCTCTTGATCAAGAAGTCAAAGTGTACATTTTTATTATTAAATTTCATTTCTTAGGAGGAATAAATGATGAAGACTTGGGCTCTGTAGACAGATGGCTTCAGTTAAACCCTGGCTCTGTAACTTACCTATTGCAAGACCTTTGGCACCTTACTTACCCTCTCTCAAGTTACTCATTTTCTTTCTGTTAAAGATGAGGATAATGTACCTTATGTCTTCAAATTGTTCTGAAGATGGAATGTGTTAAAAATGTAAAAAAAAAAAAAAAGTTTATAAAAATGCCTATAACTTCATAAACATGTAACAATTGGAATTATTATGAATAATCAAAGTAATTTATGTAAGTATAAATTTATGTGCGAATTTTAGTGACTTTATTCTTTACTGACACATCTTAAATATATTACTAGATATTTTTATATCTTTTCATAATATTGTGCAAATTTCTAGTTCTCAAAAATAGTTTCTGTGTCAAACACTAAGTTGGACATTTTCTATGTTATGTAGTCCTTATAATACTTTTTTTCTGGCATAAAAAGAACTAGAATTCAATAAACTGAAAAATGTGTTCAGTTTTCTCATTAGTTAATGATGAAATAATTGCTTTAGGCCAGTTGTTCATAATAGGAACAATATGGCATGTCCCCCACCCCCCAGGAAATATTTGTCACTATTTAGAAGTGATCAAAACTGGGGCTGTGATGCTGCATCCAGAGAGCAAAGGTCACATGTGCTGGTATACATGATACAATGCATAGAACAATCCTCCTTTACAAAGAATAATCTGACCCTTATTTTGTCAATAGTACCAAGACTGAGAAACCCTCTCTTTTAAATAAATCTCTCTCACTCAGAAAAAAACTAGAAATGCTGTACAAATATTAAGGTATGTATCTGAAAAATCAGAAAGTTGTCTAGACAATGAGATTTTTCTGGATCAATATATTTTAAAAAGCAAGGGGCTGGGGATGTAGCTCAGCAGTAGAGCGCTCGCCTCGCACATGAGCGGCCCTGGTTCCATCCTCAGCACCACGTAAAAATAAAGGCATTGTATACAACTAAAACAAATAAATAAATATTTAAAAAGAAGATTAAAAAAAAAAACAAACAAACAAAGTGTACAATCTTACATTAGGATTCATCATTTAAAAAAATGGTTGGCATAGGGATCTCCACCCTGACTCTCCCTCCACTCCCAGGGACTGGTTTCCCTAGCCAACTGCTGCAGGTTGCTGCTGCCCTTGGCCCATGCTCATCTCCGCATAGAAGCTGATGGTTCTTCTCCTGACAACTACCAGGAACCTAGAATTTCAGTCTGAGAATTGGTAACAATAAGTTGCTCCCCTTTGGACAAATTCCCAAATGGAGAAGTCTGAGCTTTCTTTGAGAACATAAGGGAGCTCAAAGATTAAATTTCAGTGAGGCAGAGAATAAAATTGTGGTGCCCCTCTCTTCACCCCCACTAACCTGGTCCTTCAGATCTCTCCCTCTGAACAGCCTCTCTAGATCTGGATAATGTCTCTTCCATGGCAATTAACTAGGCACAAAGTATGCGGACCACCCAAGATGTACCCTACATGCAAATAGGTGAGAATAGGGTAGAGATTTCTCTCCTGTCATGCAATTATATATATGATACACTTAATTTTGCCATTTAGTCTAAAAAGTCTAAAATCTTAGTATCAAGACTTTTCTAGAAAAAATAGTTTGCTGACCCTGCTTTAAGGAAATAGGTACCTGGTTCAATAATCAGTAGATGAGAGGCTTGGGGTTAGTAGATAAAAAAAAAAAATGTAATAAGAGAGCCAAGGAAAAGTTATTTTGCTAAATAATACTGTTTTGAGGCAAGGTGATCCTCTAGGATTGAATATAAGCAACTGAAAATTATATTCCCCAAAACCGAAGCCCATATTCAAATACTCATAATTCTTGATTAAAGTAAGATTACCTTTCTCTAAGCAGTATAGAAAACAAGTGTCAATTTCTAGAGAAAAGAATATTTTCTAATGTTTCAAAAATGTGTCTATAGTTCTTATGCATACTATCCAGAGCTCCATAAATAATAACTAGGAATTTAGAAAATATAATCCTCAAATAAAATATAAACAAAACAACCATAAAGAAAATGCAATAATATAAACATATCCACAGGAAATCAACATAGTTAAATTATCAAGAAGATATTAAAATAATTATAATTAAACAATACATATAATTAAATAATTCTAATTAAACCATAATTAGGGGCTGGAGTTGTGGCTCAGTGGTAAGGACACTTGCCTAGCATGTGTGAGGCCCTGGGTTCAATTCTCAGCACCACATGTAAACAAATGAATAAAATAAAGGTCCATCAACATCTAAAAAATTAAAAAAAAAAAAACATAATGGGAATTAAAGACAATTTAGGCAACTTTGGCAGAAAGCTAAGAACTTAAAAAAGAATATAATAAAAATATTAGAACTAAAACTGTACATAAGAACTAAAATATGTATCATAATAAAAATAAAGGACTCCAAAGAGGACCTAATAGATTTCATCATGTTTAATTTTTAGGTGAATTTCTATTGATGGATTTATCTCCTGGTTTAGGGTATCATTTTTCTGTTTCTTTTCAGTTCCAACAATTTTTGTTTGATACCAAATATTATGAATCTTATGCTATTGTGCATATAGGTCTATTTTTTCTTTTATTAATTTTTTTGAGGGGGTTAGTATTCATCCATGTCTCCTGTAACCTCGGCATTCACTCTCTAGTAGCTACTCAGAGCCCTTTGTGTATTCTACTTGTTTTTCTTTCTCCAGCATTCATTCTTTGGCCACTTAGAGTCTTGTTCTGCAGTTATTGTTACCAATATTTTTTTTGGCTATTGTTTTTGCTACCAGTTAAATTATATGCATATCAGTTATTCCTTGTAAGGGTCACATAAAGCTTTTGAAGGGATGTAAGAGCCCTAATAAGGAGATAGCTAAGATGGCAGCTAGCTGAGAGCCATAAGAGGTGTTTCAGTATTTTCACCTGATATTCATGCATTTATCTAAGAATCTTTCTATGCCCGTGAAAACTATGTGACGCACCTGTAAGTTTGAGCTGTTGACACGTGTATACTTGTTAAGGCAAAAAGTATTTAACTGGGTGAGGTTGGTTAGAGGGGGTGGTTGGAGTTGGAGAGGTTGTTCGAGCTGGAGAGAGAAGTTAGAAGAAGAAAGAATAAAGAGCCTATTCATTTTCCAGTCTGCTTCCGAATTCTTTCCCGTGGTATCATTGCTGCAAGTGGCGATAGCTTCAGGCGGCAACAAAGGGATAACCTACAAGAGCCTTTAATTTGGAGCTAAATTAGATTTGCACTCAATATATGGTCCAGATAGGGTATCTCCTAAATGCCCTGAGTATTCACCCATGTCTCCTGTAACTGTTGGCATTCATTCTCTAGTAGCTACTCAGAGCCCTTTGTGTATTCTAGTTGTCTCTGTTTCTCCAGTATTCATTCTTTGGCCACTTAGAGACTTGTTCTGCAGAAGTACAGCTTAATATGTAGGCTAAAATTCAGAATCTCCATGTAGCTTTATGGAAACATCACCCTGCACAACTCCTTCTTCCCAGTCACCTGCTTCAGTCCTTCCTGCCATCTCACTAGCTAATCTCTGCCTCTTCTGTTCAGAGAGCATGCTGTGTTCTACTCCACCAGCCCCACCACATCCAGAAAGTGTCCGAATCCAGAAAGCCAAAGAAATCATACAGCTCAAGGATCTCAGTTCTGGGATGCCTGTCGAACAAACTCTGAAGCAAGCGATTACATATATTTTGGCCAATTGATATTTATGGCAGAAAGACTTGTTCAATACCAGTTATTTCATCACAGTAACAAGTAAAACCACAAATTATTGGTGTTTTATAAATATTTTTCTCTTGTTCATTTTGTTTTGGTCACATACTCTCATGTTACTATTGCTCCTTAAATGTGAATAATTTAAATTAAAATGAGAGTGTTGTTTTAAAAACTGTAAGACCTTTAGTTTTAGAGCCCCAGACTCATAAGTTAGTTCATGTTTCTTTTGACATTTACAACTGATTGGGGTGGGGGGTAATGTTTATTGAACAGAAAGATGAAATGACAGCATCAAAAGGTTTAAATATATCTCCACTTATTGGAAATGAGAGCAAAAGGCCCCATTCTCTGCTCTGAACCCCTTACCTTAATCTTCATGGGTAATCTTACAGTCAAGCCCTTACACATTTATGTGTGTGTGATACTACTACCAGTTCATGCAAGTAAAACCTGCAAGCTTGCTTCCCTTGGTCTTGTCATTTTGTTCTGCTGGATTTTCATTTTCTGTGGGGTGCTCACTGTGATCAAACCTATCAAAAAAAAAATTAAAAATAAGTGCAACATAAACTTTGATTCCATTGTGTTTTACTTGTTTTTCAACACCAGCATCTATGGCTGAAATAATTATTTTCTGTCCTTCATCTTTCCCATTAGTTTCCAAATCAGTGAAAAGAATGAAGCCAAAAGTCAAAGCTGAGGTTAAAACATAAAAAGAAAAACGTTCAATGTAACATTTTAAAAGATAATTTTTAAAAATGATGGTTACAAATGGTCCAATGTAAAATAATAGCACCACAAAATCAATCAGTTCCCCAAGCCTGATATTTCTATTGTATAATATGTTGACCCTCTCTCAAAAGCAGAAGGCATGGATCACTCATCTATCCAATAGATGGTAAGAATCTCTGTTGGCTTTGGTGTTTCTCCCCTTAACACTTAAGATACCTGAAGCAAATTGCAAAATCCCTTAGAGTCTTCATTTCCTCACCTGTACAATGGGTAATAAAAAGTCACTAATAAGATTATTTTAAAATTATATTTAATCTTTCTTATATTTCATGTGAAAATCATTTAAAAGTCATGTGATTTTAAAGTTGTTACAATTCCTGTTTTTTCATATTCTAACAATCCTGTGATTTTTTTTTTCTGTATTCTTGGTACTTGGGTGGTATGGGTTCTTCTGAAAGTGCCAAAATATGGCCAACTTTAGTCTTCTGGAATGTATTTATTAATTTTATTTTTCTAATTTTTATTTCTTGTTTTTACATGATACATAGACATGTAAAAGTTGTACTTATTGATGGGGATAGCATGTAAAATTTAATACATAAATACATTGTATACTATTTAAATCAGCTTAACTCCTCAAACATTTATCATTTCTGTGATTAAAATAATATACTCAAATTTCTTCTAGCTGTTTGAAATGTACAGTACCGTTTTGTTATCTGTAGTCACTATAGTGTGTATTAGCCCTACAGAACTTCCTGCTTCTGCCTAATGGTAACTTAGTACTCAATGAACAACCTTTCCCCACCAACCAATGCCCCCATACCAACCCCTATGTTACCAGCCTCTGATTACCACCATTCTACTCTCAACATCTAGGAAACCAACACTTAGATTCCACGAAATGAGTGAGATCATACAGTGCTTGACTTTGTGCCTAACTCATTTTAACATGATGATCTCTAGTTCTATCCATATTGGTACAAATGACAGGATTACATTATTTTTATGACTGACAGTGTTCTATTGTGAATGTATACAGCATTTTCTTTATACATTCATTATGTTTTTGTTTGGTACTGGGAATTGAACCCAAAACCCAGAGGTGGTTAACCATTGAGCTACATCCCCAGCCCTTTTTATTTTTATTTTATTTTTTATTTTGAGACAAGGTTTTACTAAGTTACTTAGGACCTCATTAAGTTGCTCAGGCTAATCTTGAACTTGCCATCCTCCTGTCTCAGCTTCCGAGCCTCTTGGTTCCAGGCATGTGGCACTGTTCCCAGCTTCTACATTCATCATGTGATGGACACTTAGGCTACTTCTATTTCTTATCTGTTGCAAATAGTGCTGCACTGAACATGGGTGCACAGATTTCTCTTCCATATAATGTCACTTCCTTTGGATATATACCCAGTAGTGGGATTGCTGGATGTACTAATTTACATTCCCACTAACAGTGTGTTAAGGTTCACCTTTCTTCACATCCTCACCAGCACTGATTATCTTTAATCTTTTTGATATTAGCTATTCTTAATGTGATGAGGTGATATATTTCATTCTGGTTTTGATTTTCATTTTTCTAATAATAAGTGATGTTGAACATTTTTTCATGTACCTATTAGCCTTTTGTATGTCTTTTTTGAGAAATGTCTATCTAGGTCTGTTACTTATTTCTTCATTCCTTTCTTTCTCCCTTTCTTTTGCTTGATTTTGTTTTGGGGGTTCTGAGGATTTAACCCAGAACCTCTAAAACTATGATCTCAAAATAAATTTTCTTTCCTTGAAGTTATTATTGTCAGGTATTTTTGCTACAGAGACAAAAAGCAGGCAGTATCCCGCAGTAAAGCCACCTGGTCCTGCACTTTTCTCTGTTGAGAGGCTTTCTATTACCAACTGAATCTGATCACTTGTTGATCTGTTCAGGTTTTCTGTTGCTTCATGATTCAGTCTTGGTGAAGTCTTTGTGTCTAGGAGTTCATTTATTTCTTCTCTATTATCAAATGTGTGAGCATGTTTCTGTTCCTAATAATCTCCAATGAGCTTTTATATTTCTGGGGTGTCAGTTGTAAATTTTTCCTTTTCATCTCTGAATGTATTTATTTGAGTTGTCTCTCTCCTTTTCTTAGTCTAGACAAGGGTTTATTTTATTGATTTTTGTATTTTTTAATCCTTCATTTTATTTATTTCTGCCCTGATCTTTATTATTTGTTTCCTTCTGCTAACTTTGGGCTTAGTTGGTTCTTACTTTTTCATTTTTTAAAATGTAGTAATAGGTTGTTTATGTGAGATCTTTCTTTTAAGGTGTGGGTATTGATTATTATACTTTCCCTCTTGGTGACTTTTCTGTATCCATAAGCTTTATTCTGTTGTGTTTCCATTTTCATTGTTTAAAGAAGATTTTTAATTTTCATCTTGATTTCTTTCTTGATCCATTTATTATTTCAAAATAAGTTGTTCCATTTCCATGTACTCGTATGATTTCAAAATATTTTTGTTACTTATTTTTTAAATTTTATTGCATATGGTTAGAAAAGATAACTTGACATGGTTTCATTTTTTAAAAATTTTTTTTGAGAATTGTTTTCTGGCCCACAGTATGGATTATCCTGGAGAATGTTCCTTGTACTGATGAGGGGGGAAAATGTGAATTTGGCAACTGTTGGTAGGATGTTCTATAGATGTCTATTAGATCCATTTGGTCTAGGCTTTAATTGAATGGTGTTGTTTTGTTGATTTTCTGTCTGGATTGTCTGTCAACTTGTGAAAGTTGATGTGAAAGTCCTTAACTATTTTTGTGTTGGAGTCTGCCTCTTCCTTTAGGTCTGGTAATGTTGGCTTCATGTATTTGTGTGCTCCAATATTCACTATATATTAAATTAGAATTGTTATTTCTTATTCTTGATCCATCCCTTTATCATTTTGTAATGGCCTTCCTTGTCTCTTTATACAGTTCTTGATTTAAAATCTATTTTATCTGCCATTAGTATGTCTACTCCTGCTTTCTTTGGCATTCCATTTGCATGGAGTATGTCATTCCATTCTTTTGCTTTCAGTCTACATTGTCCTTAGACACGAAGTGATCATTGTAGGCAACATATAGATGGGTCTTGCTTTATAATCTGTTCAGTTATTTTATTATTAAATGGGTAATATAACAATATTCAAGGTAATTATGGAAAGACAGGGTCTTACTTCAGCCATTATGTAACCTGTTTTCTAGTTTTGTTGTAGTTACTTTCATTTTTTCCCCTTACTCTTGTTTTCTTTGAGGTGAAATAATTTACTCTAGTAGTAGTGTGCATTGATTACTTGCTTATTGTTTTAGGTTTGTCTATTATAGACTTTTGTTTTGTGATGACCATGAGACTTACCAAATGTATCCTTTAATCATAACAAGCTATTTTGAAATGATAGCAATTTAAGAAGATCATAGTATAAGAACAGAAATGAACAAAAAAACAAGTGAAGATATACTCATCAAAACCTCTCAAGTTGCATTCCATTTCTCTAATTTTGAATTTTTGATATCCAGTTTCAAACCTCCTATATTGCCTATTGCTTTACATAGCCAAGTAGTTATTAGGATTATTGTTTCAGTTTTTTTAGTCTTCATACTAAAGATTTGAATGGTTTATGCACTATACATACCATATAAGAATATTCTCAATTTCCTTGAATAGTTACTCTTACAAGTGTGTTTTATACATTACATACTTACACAATAATGTCTATTTCAGTTTGAAGAACTTCCTTTAGCATTTCTTGTAGAACAGATCTGGAGGAGATATATCATTATCTGTATTTCATTTATACAGGATAACTTGCTAGGTGTAATATTCTCAGTTGACAGTTTCTTTTCCCTTAAGCACTATGAAAATTTTATGCCATCTGTCCTGGCCTATCAGGAGAGAGGCTGGCTGTCAGACAAATTAGATCATCCCTATATATCATTCGCTTCTTTTCTCTTGTAACCTTAAGAATCATCTCTTTATCTTTCCCCTGTGGAGCCTGATTCTAAAATGTCTTTGGGTAGCCTTAGATGGCTTAATTCAACCAGGTGATCTTTGACTTTACTCCACCTGGATATTTGTATCCTTCTCAAGGTTTGAGAAGTTTTCTGTTATTAGTCATTTGAATAAGTTTTCTACCCATTTGGCATTCTCAAATCCTTGAATTCCAAAAACCCAAATATTTACTCATTTAATACTGTCTTAAAATTTCTATAAGCTTTCTTCATTCATCTTCTTTTTTTTTTTTCTTTTCCAACTGTTTATTTTAAAATAGGCTGTCTTTGAGTTCACCAACTCTTTCTTCTATTTAATCTCATTGATTCCTGGTATATGTGTATGGTGTCTTCATCCATCCCCACTTTTTATGCCATATATTTTTCTTCTTATTGATGTCTGTACCCAGATTTTTATTAGGTATTTATTTATTGCTATGAAACAAATAGCTTCAGAACCTAGTGGTATAAAACTATGTTATTATTTTCCACAATATTGAGCATCAAATATTTGAATAAAACTGTGCCAAACTGGGGAATCAGAGAGTTGGAGTCAGTTGCCTGTTAGATATCTCATTATTTTTCCTCTTTCTGTCCACCATGGTCTATCCTTAAAATTCCTTAGCACATATGTGTGATCTAAGAGAAAGAATTCCAAGGGAATCCCAAAGTAAAATGCCCTGATGTGCAAGTGGTTATCAATTGCTGCTTTTGTCATGTCTACTACCATACTGTTGTCCAGTGAAATTTAGATGGTGAAATTCTGAATCAACGTTTGGTATTTATTATAAGAACATGAGAAAACAGAAGATATGGTTTATTGAGGACAAACGATGAATAAGTCTTCCACAGTAGCTATGATTGGAATTACATGGTATGAAGTTAACGGTTTTTATAAATTCTCCTTTTTACATAACTCAGTAATCTCATATTGTTGAAGTTAATTCCAAAGATGCCCAAGGGTTCAAAGGCAGCAGCTTAAGAAACACTGAAAAAATTCATAATAGTTGGACTATTATATGTTGTAACATTTGAGGAGTTATACTGCTCTTGAGGAAAAAACAAGACATCTACAAGGAAAATCAAAGATCATTGAAAAAAAGAAATTGAAATACATACTAGAAGATGGAAAGATCTCCCATATTCAGGGATGGGAAAAATACTACAATTAAAATATCAATGCAATTTCCATCAAAATGCCAATGACATTCTTCACAGGATCCAAAAAAAAAAAAAAATTCCTAAAATCAATATGTCAATGGTTTGGATCTTTAAACTCATGTTATATAATTCAGGGAAAGTGATTAGATTACAGGAGCTGTGACCTCATCAGTGGATTAAGTCATTGGATAGATCCATAATTTGAATGGACTGCTAAATGGTAACTATAGGCAGGTGGGGCATGAGTGAAGGAAGTAGGTCACTGGAGGTATGCCCTTGGACTATATCTTGGCTCAGGCACCTTGCTGTATCTTTCTCTCTCTGCTTCCCAGTTGCCATAAGCAAAGCAGCTTGCCTCTACCACACACTTCAGCCATGATGTTCTACGTCACTTTAGGGTTAGACAAATGAAGTCAATTGATCTTGAATTCAAGTCAATTGATCTTGAGATCTCTGAAACTGAGCTTCATATAACACTTTCCTCCTCTATATTGTTCTTGTTTAGTATTTTCCCCACAGCAAAAAAAAACTGACAAATAATATGGAAGAACAAAAGACCCAGAATAGCCAAGGCATTTATGAGCAAAGAAAGCAATATTGGAAGCATAACAATACCCAGTTTATAATTATACTATAGATGCACACCAACTAAAACAACATGGCACTGGAATAAAAAGAAATGTCAACAAATGAAATAGAATAGAAGACAGGGACAAACTCACACAGCTACAGCCATGTGATTCTTGACAAAAGTACCAGAAACATGTTAAATAAAAATAGAACTATCATGTAAATACCTCTCTGGTATTTACACAAAACAATTAAAGTCACCATACTTTAGCAGTGCATGCATACACACTGTGTCATATAGTAAATTCACAAACACCAAGTTGTAGAATAAACTTAGGTATCCATCAAGAGTTAACTGGATAAAGAAAATGTACATATACATAATGAAGTTTTATTCACCCATAAAGAAGAATGGAATTTTGTCATTCTAAGGAAAATAGGTGGATCTAAAGAATATCATGCTAAATGAAGTAAGCCATACTCAGAAAGACAGGTATCCTGAAAGTAGAAGACTACTAGGGCAGAAGAAGGGGGTCAGGGGAAGGGAGGAGGGGTGGATAAGAGGAGGTATTTGGGAGTGAAATTGAACACAAAAATTGATTAAATTATGTTATATGCATATATGAATAGACCACAATGAAACTCAGTATTGTGTACAATTATTATATATTCATAAAAATGAACCCCAATTAGTAGACAACTGTATTTCTTTTTACTTTAAGACAGTGAGAGGTCTAGAAAGAATCCCAAACAGATAATTCTAATATAGGTTCTACTAAATTTAGATAGTTTATGGAAAAGCATTTCTTTTCTGGGTCTCAATTTTATTTTCTATAAAAGCAGACATTTGCAATGACAAGAAGCACTTCTAGATCAATATTTCATTTCTTAGCAGAAACACCTAAACTGTTTTTTTAAGGTTTCACAGTCTTCCTCAGGCAGTAATATTGGGAAATAACATTTCTTGATTTTTTTTTTCTTTTTGAAAAATGCTTATTTTGAAATACATCTCTATTCAAAACTGGCCTCACTCAAAAACATAACAAGTGTTATTTACCTCTTTTCTTGATGGCTACAATCAGTTAAAAACAAATTTATTAATAAAAAGTCATGGATAAATATTCTGTTATCCCTTCATCTGTCGACCCATAGATCTATCCATCCATCCATTTATTGAATAATTCCCAAAATAACAAAATTCAACATTTGATATATATTAAGGGTTAATGTAGGCTCTGAAAATTGATGACTCTCACAATTTTAGTTGGATATAAAACACTTCAAAATACAAATATAATTTAGAATTTGGACTTTTTATAAATGATCATTTGATAGGCTGCTTCCTATGTTTGTGATACTTGTTGGGTCCTTGAAGGCATTTAAGTTCATGGGAACACTAGAATGAGGTAATATTCCTATAGAAGTAAAGTATCAACCTTTGACAACTAGATTTTTCAGGAAGTAAACCTACATCTTTGAATTAAAGCTTGAGGAGGAAAATGCTGCTAAGAAAGTGTGGAGCATAAATGAGATGAATAGCAAGTATTTCAGGAAGCCGATGATGGGGTCAACAAAGATTATAGATAAAATCCACTCAGCATGTTTAGATGGTGTCTGAATTTTTATTTCAGTAAACCATTGACAGCTTATATTAAGAGATATGAAAGAACTGTAATTTATTTATTTGGGGTATGAGTCATTAATATTTAACGCAATTTTTTTGCACCTAAAAGAAAAGAGATTATTTACTTTGAGCACTAGGCTGTCCATCCTGCCAAATCACTTGCTTGGTTACTGATATATTGTGATCCTATTTTTCTTTTTTCCTCTGTTATTTCATTCTTATCTCTGACAATGCATTTTATTTTGATTGGATAATGAAAGGATTTATATGTAAATTTACATATTTTGTAACAATGACTCTGGGAGTCCGGCAGAGTCATCAGGCAGTTATGATCAATTAGATGTCTTCCTCATTTAGAAAGTCTAATAAAATACAAAATTAAACCCAAACTCATAGTATATAGTATCTTAATAAATGGATGCTTGCCAATATCCCAAGATCTACATTACTTTCTATTAAAATGGACTGTTTACATTTTACTAAGAGTTTTAAAGACAAATTATAGGAAACATTGAACATTTTTCCCAAAAGTAACTTAAAGATTGCTACCTCTATGGCCAATAGCCAAATTGTGTCTTGTCAGGGTTCCATTATCCACTGGCCTAATAGACACCATTTCTCAGTTCTAACAAACTTTCAAGAACCTGCAAAATATTGGAGAGAAAAAAAAATCATGGGTTCCAAAATAAGAAATAGAATGTACCTCAAAGTGGATTAGTATTTGAAGGTCCACAAAAAAAAAAAAAAAAAAAAAAAAAAAAGTAGTTTCACCTAGCTGGTTGCAATACCCTCCATTTTTAGGTAGTTAAATAGAAATAATATTTAGTAAAGATACAAATACATTTTTTATGTTTGTCAGAAAAATAAATGCCTAGAGCCTATGAACTTAAATTTTTCTTTCTTTCCTTTTCCTTTTCCAACTCCTCTTCCTCTGCCTCTTGGTTCTCTCTCCTTTCTGCCTGTCTCTCTCTCTCCTTTCTCCATCTATAACCCTTTCAGAACCCTTTTCCTTTGTT
This sequence comes from Tamias sibiricus, assembly GCA_025594165.1. Lineage (NCBI taxonomy): Eukaryota > Metazoa > Chordata > Mammalia > Rodentia > Sciuridae > Tamias > Tamias sibiricus. The sequence continues at coordinate 49,668,865 of CM046662.1, read as the reverse complement.
CTTTCCCTCCCCTACTTCTGCTCTATTTCTTAGTTTAGGCAGCTAGTTGAAAGCAAAGCAACCTCATGCCCTGTGAGGGAGATAGCGAGGATTTTATCACTCATGAAGAATAGAATCATTGCAAATCCCTTTCAGCTTTCATAAATAGACATTATAGCTAATTTTCAAAAGTTGTATATCTATTAATGACTTATTTTATATAAGTTCCTTTTTGTAACTGTTCTGTTACTGAATTGGGTTATTTTATTAGAAAGCACATGATTAAGAGAGAATCTTGGCTCCTTAATGATACATACCATCATTTACATTTTTGGAAACATTTTCAGGGTACTTAAAACTTCTAAATCAGAAAAGTGCATTAGCTATTTGCAAAACCACTGGAAGCTTTTGGGATATGACTAAAGAACACATATTTTCAAATATTGCTTGGAAGTACATTCAGAGATTTAATTATCATTCTTGTCTTTAAACAAATGAAGAGAAATAAAAAAAATTTAAAAAATAAACAGTCTGAGCAACTTAGCAAGGCCCTCAGAAACTTAGTGTGGTGCTCTCTCAAAATAAAATAATAAAAAAGGGGGGAGGTGTGGCTCAGTGGTTAAATGCCCCTGAATCAAATCTCCAGTACCAAAAAAACAAAAACAAAAAAACAAATAAATAGTCTGATAAAAATAATCAGCGGATTATCCTTTTGTTTTTAAATCAGGAAAGAGTTTATTATAAGATTACATGAGAAACAAAAAAGATACAATCTTGGAAACTGAGTTCATACTGCTTTGTAAGTGATTCAGAATTTCTTCTAAATTTGGCATGATTTACTCATCAAGGCTAGTTAAGGAAAATATTATACAAATTATGAACTATGAGTCCATACTTATCTCTATAAATATGCAAAATTTTTGCCATTATTAATACTGTCTGGATAATTCATTATAGATGTCATTCAAGGTCACTCATAAATTTTATTTTTTAATGACAAACAGAGTATCTGCATTTGAAGTGCTATTCAGCTGGATCATCTCTACTACTTAATGCTTTAATTAGATCACATGCTCAGTGTGAATATTATAAAATAATCTTGAGTTTAGTGGTTGATGTTGCAGTCACTGTATTAAATGAAATATTCATTGCATTTGCACACACTTTGATTATAACTACTAAGTACAGAATAGTGAAAACTTATTAATAAATCATAGCAATTTGCGTGTACTCAGAGCATGATTATATAATTTTGGAGCTAAATGAATTTCTATGGAAGTATTTTTATATCCCAAGAATTGAAAGAAAGTTACTGCAGAAGCCCTGATTAGAGAGTCGGCGGAGACCGTTTGTTTACATCGGAAATGCCTTCCGGATCTTGCTCGCCTTAAAATCTCACGGGACTTGATACGAGATAGAAAAAACTTTGTACCAGAGGAAATAACCAGCAGGCGCCATTCTCCTGCCGGACCACATGATAGTGGGATCTTGCCCGGGAGAATTAAATTAATCTTTTCTTTTCTATTTTGTCTTCAAGTTCTTTCCACAGCTTCGCCGTAACTTGCCCACAGCCGGTTACAGTTGGTGGCCCGTACGGGGAAGCAGGCAGCGAGTTACGCAGAGGTACAGCTGGCACGACCCGGCACGGCGACTGTGGCAGCGGCACAGGTGAGCAGCGCGTAGGGATTAACTGTAGCGTGCGGAAACCAGGCTCCTTCGGACCGAAAAGCCGCCCGGCCCCGCGCAAAGCAGTCAGCTCCAGTGCCCCCCCCCGTAGGAGGAAGTATCCTCGGCAGGTAAGAACTGCCTGAACATGGGAACAAATGTGTCTAAGAGCCACATAATAAGAGCCATGGATGAGTTTTTCGATATAGCAGATTCAATATATGGGGAGGAAAGCAATCAAGAAAACATAACCCCTGAGTCAATTAGTGCCAGGGAGAAAAATAATGATATAAATTCAAAGACAAAGGCTGCAAAAGCCATCAGGAAATTATTGAAGTTAGCTGAGAATTATGTACTTTCCTTAGAAGCTGAGATTCAAGATTTCAGTAAAAGTGATGACAGTGAAGGACAAAACCAGTAAATCTGAGAGCACAGTCTCCAATAAAAACACCAAAAAGAAATTTAAAAAAAAAAAAGACCCTCAAAGAGAGGAACCACCTGTGTCCTCTACTCCCCCATGGGTGGAATCCATTACAGAAAATATGAAGGGAATTACTAGGCGTTTGCATACCCTAGAAACAGAAATAAAAAGTCTTTCTGAGCGCTTATATGCTCTCGAGGGTAACTCACAGATAAACTGGGAACTGCCAGTATTTGATAACAGCGGACAGAGGGTCCACTAACTACTCAATAGATTTCATAACAATAAAAAATATCAAAGAGGTAGTAATGACATATGGACCACAAGCTCCTTTCACGCTGAGCATGATAGAGGCCCTTAACACCTTTAATTTAACCCCCTCAGACTGAAAAAGTCTATGTAAGGCTGTATTGAGTGGGGAACAATACTTAGTTTGGCGATCACAATTTCAAGAACTGTGTATAGAAACAGCTAAAAGAAATGCAGCTGCAGGGTTTGAAGATCATAATGTAGACATGCTCACAGGAGAAGGGCAATTCGCAGACTCACAGGCTCAAAAATATTATGTGCCAGGCATATATGCCCAGATCTATGCAGCTGCATTACAGGCATGGAAAACTTTACAAGGACCTGGAGATCTGCAAGGTAGCCTGTCTAAGGTGATCCAGGGACCTAATGAGCCATATGCTGAGTTTGCTGATCGACTTTTGAGAACTACAGAGAGAGTGTTTGGAAATGTTAAATAAGCTATGCCATTAGTTGTTCAATTAGCATATGAAAATGCTAATAAATTTTGCCAAGACGCTATCAGGCCATGGAGAAATAAAAAAGATCTTTCCATATATATACGACTATGTAAAGATATAAATGATGCCTTTGTCACAGGAAATATGATTGCAGCAGCTGTTAGAGATGCTGCCCCTCAAAATTTCACAAGGGCTGAACCTAGACATTATAATCAATCAAGATATTCCAGGAAAAATTATCATAATCAATCAGGCTATTCTAGGCAAAATCCCAAAAGAGAAATAAGACCAAATTCATACCGTGCTCCAGGTTGCTGCCCCAGGTGTAAAAAGGGAAATCATTGGGCCAATAAATGCTATTCAAAATTTGACATCCATGAAAATCATTTATCCAAAAATTCAAAAAATGGGGCACGGGGCCCAATGCCCCGGGGCCCACAAATGTACGAGGCATTGGAGGAAGAATATCCTCAAGCATCCATTCAGATGCTTCCCCGACACAATCCCTATTACCCACCAACTCCCTCGCCAGAGGAACAGGAAGAAATGCAGGATTAGACCTCTGTTCCACCGCCCGAATAGTGTTAACACCTGAAATGGGGGTTCAACTGATTCCCACAGGAGTCAAGGGGCCTCTTTCCTCAGGGACAGTAGGACTTATTCTCGGGCAAAGTCCTCAAAGCTTAGTAGGTTTACGAGTGACCCCAGGTGTAATAAACTCAGACTATAAAGGGGAAATAAAAATAATGCTTAGCTCACCCCAAAGTATAAGTTCTGTTAATCAAGGAGATAAAATTGCTCAGCTGCTTCTCCTTCCAAATTTACATAATTCATTTAAAATAAATATGCCTCAAAATAGGAACAATAGAAGAATTTGTTCCACTGATTCGAGACCCATGGCTTACTGGGTTCGAGACTGTACAAGGAGATGCCTCCTATGTGTAAAAATAAGGATCCAAGGAATAGAAACAGAGGGACTTATAGATACTGGAGCTGATTCTTCCATCATTAATTTACGTCAATGGCCCAAGCACTGGCCTCTACAAAAAGCTTCAACCAGTTTAAGAGGCTTAAGATATAATAACCTTCCAGAAAAAAGTGCGGTAATTCTAAAATGGGAGGATGATGAAGGACATAAAGGTACGTTTCAGCCTTATGTTTTACCTAACCTACCGGTTACCTTATGGGGAAGAGATATTTTACAACAAATGGTAGTACACCTTGCAACCAAACCTGCAGGTGTTAAATGTAAAAATCTACAGGGTAATCTTAACCCTAAAAGAAATCATTATCAAAAAACACAAGGTAAACTTAACCCTAAAAGAAAACATTATCATAAAGGAAAAAGACATTTTTCTTCGGGGCCACTGAGAAAATAGTTTTGAAAATACCATGGCTTTCTGATAAGCCAGTGTGGGTCCCTCAGTGGCCCCTATCTAAAGAGAAATTACAAGCGGCCCACCTATTAGTTCAAGAACAATTAGAAGCAGGACATATAGAACCTTCCACCTCTCCCTGGAATTCCCCCATATTTGTGATCAAGAAAAAATCAGGAAAATGGCGATTGTTACATGATCTTAGACAAATTAATAAAACCATGCAAATCATGGGCCCTACTCATCCTGGACTTCCTAATCCTGTAGCTATTCCAAAAAATTTCCATCTCATTACTCTTGATATAAAAGACTGCTTCTTTTCAATACCTCTACATCCTCTGGATGCCCCCAGGTTTGCCTTTTCACTTCCTTCTATTAATAATAATGGCCCCGACAAAAGATATCAATGGAAAGTACTACCACAGGGAATGGCTAATAGCCCCACCATATGCCAAATATATGTGGACAAGGCTATCCAACCCATTAAAAATAAATATCCAAACCTCATGTGTCTACATTACATGGATGACGTTTTACTGGCCCACCCTAATCAGAAAATCTTATTTAATATATTCAGTGACGTGGTAGAAAATTTAAAAAAATATGGATTATATATAGCAAAAGAAAAAGTTCAAACCAGATCTCCCATATTATATTTAAGATTTAAAATTATGGATACCTTTGTTAGACCCCCCAAAATTTTAATAAATAAAGAACATTTGACCACCCTCAATGATTTCCAAAAACTACTGGGGGATATTAATTGGCTTCGCCCTACATTAAACCTCACTACTGGCCAACTAAAACCTTTATTTGATATTCTTCAAGGGGACCCTGATCCATCCTCACCGCAAACTTTGACTCCTGATGCTAGGAAAGCTTTAAAGTTAGTAGAAAAAGCCATCGAAGGAGCTCATTGTGACAGATTTGATTTAACTCAACCGCTGGTATTGATTATTATTTCTTCACAATATACACCCACAAGAGTATTTTGGCAACAAGGACCTTTATTATAGATACATTTGCCCGTCTCTCCTAAGAGTATAATTGAGTCTTATGCCTCCATGGTAGCTAAACTTATTCTTCAAAGACTTAAGACTTCTACTAAAATATTTGGTATTCACCCTGCTACTATCATTACTCCTTATTCATCGTCACAGATTAAATATCTATGCTCCAATGATAATGATTGGGCTATAGCTAGATGCTCTACTTCTGCAAATTTTGATAATCGTCTTCCTAAGTCCCCTATATTATCTTTTTGTATTAATCATCCTATTATATTTCCACAGGTAATAAAAAATCAACCTATTCCTAAGGCATTTAATGTATTTACAGATGGGTCCTCAAATGGTACTGCTGCAGTAGTCACTCAAAAAGAAAATATGACTTACATAACTTCACACAAATCAGCTCAACTAGTGGAATTGGAAGCTGTGGTAAGAGCTCTGGAAAATTTTAGAGACCAGCCCATGAACATTTTTTCAGATAGCCACTATATTGTACAAGCCATCCCAAAATTAAAGTTAGCAGGACCAATAGCACCTCATACTCCAGCCTTTAAATTGTTTTATCTAATACAAAAACTTTTGTGGGCAAAAAAAGAACCTCTATTCATAGGCCATATCAGAGCACATACTAACTTGCCTGGTCCCCTCCATGAAGGTAATCAAAAGACAGATGATCTTACAAAAACTATATTTATACTTTCAGCGCTACAACAAGCTACTTTATTTCACTCCCAGTTTCATGTCAACAACATCACCTTGCAACGTAGGTTCAAAATCACAAAAGAGCAAGCCAGAACAATTGTAAAAGATTGTAAATCTTGTATGACACATTTGCCCAATCCTCATTTTGGTGTTAACCCTAAAAGATTAATGCCCAATCATTTGTGGCAGATAGATGTTACTCATAAACCAAGTTTTGGAAAATTACGATTTATTCATGTAACCATAGATACATGCTCAGGCATGATTTTTGCCTCCTTACATTCCAGAAAAAAAGTTAATGATGTTACATCTCATTGTTTACAAGCTTTTGCTACATTGGGCATCCCCAAAATGCTAAAAACAGATAATGGCCCCACATATACTTCCTCATCTTTCAAACAGTTTTGCGCAAAATTCAATATCTCCCATAAAACAGGCATCCCATACAATCCTCAGGGTCAGGGCATTATTGAAAGAACAAACAACACACTAAAAGTTATGTTATTTGCCAGCGATATTGTCTAGACATGAAAAACACAGCTGCTACAAGATCCACTCGTTCCAAACATCCCTGTTTCTCAAACGTCAGACAAATTCACCAAGACAACTTCAACAACAACGTGGCCTCTCCTCTACATCCATGAGACCTCCTAGATCAATGTGTTGTGACAGACATTTTTGTTTTTCATTTATTTGTGATTTTACCACACAATGCCTTGCTGTTATTTGCTTACAAGACTCAAAATGTTGTTACTCAATAAACTCAAGACAGCTGATTAGTTTAAAAAAAAATTTATATACTATACAATTTAGCTCATCAACAAAAGGCTTGTCATCTTAACAACATCCCCTCTTTTAAAACAAAAAAGGGGGAAATTCAGAAGCCCTGATTAGAGAGTCGGCGGAGACCGTTTGTTTACATCGGAAATGCCTTCCGGATCTTGCTCGCCTTAAAATCTCACGGGACTTGATACGAGATAGAAAAAAACTTTGTACCAGAAGGAAATAACCAGCAGGCGCCATTCTCCTGCCGAACCACATGATAGTGGGATCTTGCCCGGGAGAATTAAATTAATCTTTTCTTTTCTATTTTGTCTTCGAGTTCTTTTCACAGCTTCGCCGTAACTTGCCCGCAGCCGGTTACAAGTTACTATTATATTGTAACTCAATAGACCTAAACTGAGATTTCTAGAAATACATGGAGATAAGCTGCTAGCCTTTTATGATAGTATAGTATGGTTTGATTGACTGCCAGACTGAATTAGTTGAGAGTGGTCAAGTATAATATAGGAATAAAACAGAGATGACTTGGGTAATACATGTTCCACATGCAGCAAGATGCAAAGGATAGACTTGGATTTGATGTTTTCATTTTTTGAGGAAATGTATCACTCAGAATCTGACTTCGATTTTCAATCTATGTAATGGAAATAACACTATTTTGCAGGATTATTGAAAATTTCAAATAAGGCTCTGGTTGTAAATAATGTCATAAATTATATGAAATGTAATTCAATATGAGAATCAGTATGTCAACTGGAACCACATGACCTATGAAATATTTTGTGTTAAGTAAAACATTTTAGGCACTCAATAAATATCAAATAATAATCAATATTTATTAATATTAAAATGAAAAATGAGTAATGAAAGACCAAAAATCATGATCATTGAATTTTTCTCCTTCCTCTAGTTATCCTTCTTCCTTAAGAATTAAAAATTATATTTACTAGAAAAAAATTAACAATAAACTTTTTCTGTTAATCTGTTTTATTTGAATGTTGAATTCCTACTTAGATAGCTATTAACTCTCCTTTATCTTTTAGTAGAAGTGAAATACCCTGTCTTTATCTCTCATTTTCTTTTTGTTTTTGTTCCTAACCTCCTACACATCCACAGAGGAAGTTTGGATTAGCATACCTCTTCTTTTTCTTCTTTAGAATGTTTTATTTTAATTCAAGTAAATATGTAGACTTGTGAATTATATATTTCCCTTAGTTCTGTAAAAACTATTAACATATTTTCAGGAAAGAAAACATTAATTTATTCATTTGCCAAATGTTTATTTCTGTGTCTACTATGTACCAGACACACATTAGGAATGGTGTTTTGAGCAATCCAAGGAGTACTCAAATTCAAAATGATACATTGTCATGTTGGGTTCCTTTTAGTGTGATGACAGATAAAATGCCTTATTAACTGCTGTGAAAGTTAACTGACTCACTGAAGTAAAGATAGTAGCAATCAATTTACTGCACATGTATAAACAAGACATAAAATAGAATTAAAAGGATGAGAAGAAGAAATTAGAAATCTGTTATAAGTTTTTTACAATATATGTGAAGTGATATAGTATTGTTTTCAGGTAGATTCTGATTAATTAATGGTGTATATTATAAATTCTAGGACAGCCACAGAAGACAATTTTTAAAGTAGCAGAAAGAAAGTGAATAGTGGGAATAAAACTGATTCTTAAGAAGGGCTCTATTAATCCAAATAAGACAGAAAAGGCGAAGTAGAAAAGAATAAAAATATTGATAATATCTAGGATGATAGTACATTTTATCAAGTGTATTAATATACAATACAATAAATATAATACAAATAAAATACAATATACAGTTTCTAAGCACATGAGTTTAAAGGCAAATTCAAATTATGTTTACAAAAAATATATGAACCAGTTTTGTTTCCCACCTATAGGAAATCTACTTTAGATATATAGACATATATGGTTTAAAGGTGAGAGAATAAAAAAATTATATAACATGCAAACATGAATTAAAGCTGCAGTATGGTATTTATATTAGACAGTGTAGCTTTCAGACCAAGGAATATTACCAGAGATATAGAAGGACATTACATTATAAAATAGGGGTTCTAATCTCCAATAAATGTAATGATTATAAGTATGTATGCAGAAGAGTTTCAAAATACATGAAACAAACAAAAAATAAAATGAATAAGATACTACTAGACTGTAAATGGAAGGAACTCTTTTTTTTTTAAAAAACATTTATTTATTTGCTTTAGTTGTACACAACGCAATCATTTATGTTTACGTGGTGCTGAGGATCGAACCTGGGCCGCGCAAGTGCTAGCGAGCACTCTACCGCTGAGCCACAGCCCCAGCCCCTGGAAGGAACTCTTGATAGAGGAAATGGCATGGATGAGTTAAAAAATTATTTACCTAAGGAAAAAAAGCCAGACATAATAAATAAACACTGTTTACTTCTTTTCATATGAAACTATAAAATTCAAACAATAAAAATTATAGAAAATGCAAACTAATACATGGTGACCGAATGCATATCAGTGTTTACCTAGAAGAGATGAGGCAGGGACATGAGGGGAGAATTATAATGGAACATGGGAAACTTTGGCGTTGATAGATATATTCATTTTCTTGATTGTGGCAGTGGTTTTACAATTGTTCATATGCTACAATTTGTATGATTAACACACTAAATATGCATGCTAATTGTTCTCTTTAAAGTTAAGAAAAACTTATGTAATCTTGTCTTGATGTTTCATCAAAATCCAAAGCGTAAGTCCAAGAAAGGCCAGGATATTTAAAAAAAAAAAAAAAAAAAAAAAAAAAAAACTAAGTGATTGACATCCCAGTAATTCAATTTTATTACTGGATTTAGTTTGCTACCAATACTCATTTTTCCTTTAGGATGAGCTCTTTCCCAGAAGGTTTCTACGTAAAGATATTCTTTGATTGTCTAAAACAGTTCACCATTATGCCAGAATATATATGAATCTCAGTGGTGACTTTTATGCAATTCATTCGTTTGGGAAAATGAGAAAATTAGTAGGCATTAAAGAGGTAATGTTTAATGAATATGGAATTAGGCATATGATGACTTGCTTCTAATTTCCCCACTGCAACTAACTTTGGTTCATAAATTTCACTCTGATGTCTCTATATCCACATCTAAAAAATAAGGGGCAGAATATATTCCAAGGATATTTTCCATTCTAAAAATGTACGATTCAACAGTAATGAATTATTATACTCCTCTCTGCTCTATTTTAGCCACTTCATATCTAGGTATTACAGATATGAAGATAACATTTTCTCCAGTGAGGAATTCTCAGCCTACTGGAGGAAGCAGCAAGCAAAGCATCACAACATGATGTGCTTTCTGTGACTATAGACATCAACACAGGATACTTTAGGATCACAGAGGAAGGAGTGTGTAACTATGGGAGTGCTGTAAACATCCGTTGTTTAATTTCTCATTATCTACTGCCTCTTTCCTACTTTTTAGTTGTTCTACTACATACCCATGGGCTTGATTTCAGTGGTTCTCCAAGATATGTTCTAAGCTTTTCAAATAAAAAATTTAAGAACTTATATTGAGAATTTTGGAATGCACATGTAATAAACACAGGATCAGAATAAAACGACTTTCATTCTACTTCCCCTCTGAAACTATGCCAATAATACAGGTATAATATGTACAACATGCTAACAGCTTCGTGGTTAACGTTTACCAAAAAATATGTTTGAGCCTGATTCATTTTCCTCTCTCTGTCTCTCTCTCTCTCTCTCTCTCTCTCTCTCTCTCTCTCTCTCGTACTAGGAATTGAACCCAGGGGTGCTTAACCACCAAGCCACATCCCCTGCTCTTTTTCTGTTTTATTTTTAGATAGGACCTCACTAAATTGCTCAGAGCCTCATTAAGTTGCTGAGGCTTGCTCTTGAACTTGCAATCCTCCTGACCCATAGGTTGGAGTCACTGAGATTCTAGGCATGTGCCAGCATGCCCTGCTTCTCTCTATTTTTTTTTTTTTTTTAACAAGGATAACATATTCACTTTAGATTGTTCTGAAGTGTGCATACATTTCTCTAGTTGGTTACTATTAACCCATATACCCATTTCATAGCCCAGGAGTGGCCAGTTCTACTTCACTACATGAACTAGTGATGGAATAAGGCAGTTCCCAATTAAAGATTGGAGCACTATCAAAAACTGTTGGGGGTGATGTGTGGCTGGCAATGCATAGTTCTTAATTACAGTATATTAGAAAATGAATCACTGAATCTCTTCTTTCTAAAGCCCAAGGACGGTTCCCATTACACGAGTTTGTTACACACACAAACACACACACACACTCACACTGCACTGTTTCAAGCAAGTAGCTTAACTTCCCAAATGCCTCTTAGAGTTACAAAAATAAGGGTTAGACATTAAGAGTAATATCATGTTCCAAACAGAAAAGAAAAATTAAAAGTATACTTTTTAAAAATTTTATTTCTATAATTTTTAATATGTACAACTCATAGTGCATGTATTTAGCATCTTTTTAGATACAACTGTTTGTATACAAAGTATATTCGTACAATTCAGGTCTTCAATCATGCATTTAGGAAAATGATATCCGTCTCATTCAACAACCTTTTCTATTTTTTTTTTCTTTTCTCCCCCTCCCTCCCCCCTTGCTCCCTCCCTTACCCTCCCTTCCCTTTGACCATTCTAGTGTTCCTCTAATCCTCCTATGTACCCCCATCCAACAATACTATGAACTAGCCTCCTTATATAAGAGAGAACATTTAGTACTTGGATTTTTGAGACTGACTAACTTCACTTAGCATTATGTCTTCCAACTTCATCCATTTACCTGCAAATGCCATTAATTTATTTTCTTTTATTGCTGAGTAAAATTCCATTGTGCGTATATACCACATTTTCTTAATCCACTCATTTACTGGGGGACATTTAGGTTGGCTCCACAACCTAGCTATTGTGAATTGCGCAGCTACAAACATTGAGATAGCTGTGTCACTGTAATATGCTGCTTTTCAGTCCTTTGGCAATAGACCCAGGAGTGGGATGGCTGGGTCATAGAGTGGTTCCATTCCCAGTTTTCCAAGAAATCTCCATACTGCTTTCCATAATGGTTGCACCATTTTGCAGTCCCACCAGCAATGTATGAGTGTGCCTTTTCCCCCACATCCTCTCCAACATTTATTGTTGCTTGTGTTCTTGGTAGCTGCCATTCTGACTGGAGTGAAGTGAAATCATAGAGTAGTTTTTTGATTTGCATTTCTCTAATTGCCAGCAATGTTGAACATTTTTTCATGTATTTGTTGATTAATCATGTATCTTCTTCTGAGAGGTGTCTTCTCAATTCCTTATCCCATTTATTGATTGGGTTATTTGTTTTTTTTTGGTGTAAAGTTTTTTGAGTTCTTTATATATTCTAGAAATTAGTGCTCTATCTGATGTGCATGTATTAAATATTTGTTCCCAATTAGTTGGCTCTCTGTTCACCTCACTGATTATTTCTTTTGCTGAGAAGAAGCTTTTTAGTTTAAATCTATCCCATTCATTAATTCTTGGTAGTAATTCTTGCGCTACAGGATTCTTATTAAGAAACTTGGGGCCTAATCTGACATGTTGGAAATTGGAGCTTACTTTTTCTTCTATCAGGCGTATTGTCTCTGGTCTAATTCCTAGGTCCTTGATCCACTTTGAATTGAGTTTTGTGCATGGTGAGAGATAAGGGTTTAATTTCGATATGTTGCGTATGGATTTCCAGTTTTCCCAGCACCATTTGTTGAAGAGGCTATCCTTTCTCCACTGTACATTTTTGGTGCCTTTGTCTAATATAAGAGAGCTGAAATTATATGTATTAGTCTCTGTGTCCTCAATTCTGTACCATTGGTCCATCAGTCTGTTTTGGTGCCAATACCATGCTGTTTTTGTTACTATTGCTCTATAGTATAATTTAAAGTCCGGTATGGTGATGCCCCCTGCTTTACTTTTCTTGCTCAGGATTGCTTTGGCTATTCTGGGTCTCTATTTTACCAGATGAATTTCATGACTGCTATTTCTATTTCTTTGAAGAATGACATTGGGATTTTGATTGGAATTGCATTAAATCTGTATAATGCTTTTGGTAGTATGGACATTTTGACAATATTAATTCTACCTATCCAAGAGCAAGGTAGGTCTTTCCATCTTCTGAGTTCATCTATAATTTCTTTCTTTAGTATTCCATAATTTTCCTTATAGAGGTCTTTTACCTCTTTTGTTAGGTTGATTCCCAGGTATTTTTTTTTTTTTTTTTTATGCTATTGTAAATGGGGTAGTTTTCATCATTTCCCTTTCAGAGTCTTTGTTGCTGATGTACAAAAATGCCTCTGACTTATGTGTATTGATTTTGTATCCTGCAACTTTGCCAAATTCATTTACTAGTTGTAAAAGTTTTCTGGTAGAGTTTTTTGTGTCTTCTAGGTAGATTATCATGTCATCAGCAAATAGTGCTAATTTGAGCTCTTCTTTTCCTATCTGGATCCCTTTAATTTCTTTCGTCTGTCTAATTGCTCTGGCCAGAGTTTCCAGTACTATGTTAAATAGCAGTGGTGAAAGGGGGCATCCCTGTCTTGTTCCAGTTTTTAGAGGGAATGCTTTCAATTTTTCTCCATTTAAGATAATGTTAGCTCTGGGCCTTGCATAAATAGCTTTTATACTGTTGAGATATGTTCCTGATATTCCTAGTTTTTCCAGTGTTTTGAACATAAAGGGGTGTTGTATTTTGTCAAATGCTTTTTCTGCGTCTATTGAGATGATCATATGATTTTTATCTTTAAGTCTATTGATGTGATGTATTTTGTTTATTGATTTCTGAATGTTGAACCAGCCTTGCATCCCTGGGATAAACCCCACTTGATCATGGTGCACTATCTTTTTGATATGTTTTTGTATCTGATTTGCGAGGATTTTGTTGAGGATTTTTGCATCTATGTTCATTAAAGATATGGGCCTGAAGTTTTCTTTTTTGCATGTGTCTTTGCCTGGCTTTGGAATTAATGTGATATTGGCCTCATAGAAAGAGTCTGGAAGAGCTCCCTCTTTTTCTATTTTTTGAAATAGTTTGAAGAGCATTGGTATTAGTTCTTCTTTGAATGTCTTATAGAACTCGGCTGTAAATCCATCAGGTCCTGGACTTTTAGTTGTTGGTAGCTTTTTGATGATGTCTTCTATTTCTTCGCTTGTAATCGATCTGTTTAAGTTGTGTATAGACTCCATTTCCAGTTTAGGCAAATCATACGACTCAAGAAATCTGTCAATGTTTTCAATATTTTCTGTTTTATTAGAATACAAGTTTTCAAAGTAATTTCTAATTATCTTCTGTATATCTGAGGTGTTTGTTGTGATATTCCCTTTTTGATCATGAATGTTAGTAATTTGAGTTTTTCTCTTCTTCTTTTTGTTAGCATTGCTAAGGGTCTGTCAATTTTGTTTATTTTTTCAAAGAACCAACTTTTAGTTTTGTCAATTCTTTGAATGGTTTTCTTAGTCTCAATTTCATTAATTTCTGCTCTGATTTTAATTATTTCCTGTCTTCTACTGCTTTTGGTGTTGGTCTGTTCTTCTTTTTCTAGTGCTTTGAGGTGTGATGTTATGTCATTTATTTGTTGTTTTTTTTTCCTCTTAAGGAGTGAACTCAGTGCAATGATTTTTCCTCTTACTACTCCCTTCATAGCGTCCCAGAGATTTCTATACATTGTATCTGTGTTCTCATTTACCTCTAGGAATTTTTTAATCTCCTCTTTGATGTCTTCTTCAACTTCTTGTTCATTCAGTAGCATGTTGTTTAGCTTCCAGTTGTTGGAGTAGTTTTTCTTAATCCTTGTTTTGTCATTGATTTCCAATTTCATTCCTTTATGGTCTGATAGAATGCAGGGTAGTATCTCTATTTTTTTTATATTTGCTGAGAGTTTCCTTATGACCTAATATATGGTGTATTTTGGAGAAGGAGCCATGTGCTGCTGAGAAAAAAAGTGTATTCGTTTACTGAGGGATGAAATATTCTATATATGTCCATTAGGTCTAAATTGTTAATTGTTTTAAGGAGGCTTAAAATTTCTTTGTTTAGCTTTTGTTTGGATGATCTATCCATTGGTGAGAGAGGTGTGTTGAAGTCCCCTAGAATAATTGTGTTGTGGTCTATTTTACTCTTGAACTTGAGAAGAGTTTGTTTGATGAATGTAGGTGCTCCATTATTTGGGGCATATAGATTTATGATTGTTATATCCTGTTGATGAATGGTTCCCTTAAGTAATAAGAAATATCCATCTTTATCCCTCTTGATTAGTTTTGGTTTGAAGTCTACCTTATTTGATATGAGAATGGAAACCCCTGCTTGTTTCCGCCGGCCTTGTGAGTGATAAGACTTTTCCCAGCCTTTCACTTTCAGTATGTTGATGTTTTTTTCTATGAGGTGTGTTTCTTGGAGACAGCAAATTCTTGGGTCATTTCTTTTAATCCATTCTGATAATCTGTGTCTTTTGATTTCGAGTTTAGTCCATTAACATTCAGGGTTATTATTGAGATGTGATTTTTATTCCCATCCATTTTTATTTGAATTATGCTCTTTAGCTTGATTTGGTTTCTCTTCTGGTTGGTATTTCCCTTAGTTTACTATCCCCCTTTGTTGATTTTCATTGTTATCTTTCTCTTCTTCTTTATGAAAAATGTTGCCCAGGATGTTCAGAAGTGCTGGCTTTTGAGTTGTGAAATCTTTTAACTTTTGCTTGTCGTGGAAGGTTTTTATTTTATCTTCCAATCTAAAGCTCAATTTTGCTGGATATAAGATTCTTGGTTGACATCCCTTTTCTTTCAGAGCTTGAAATATGCTATTCCAGGATCTTCTTGCTTTTAAGGTCTGCGTTGAAAAATCTGAACATAGTCTGATTGGTTTCCCCTATATGTAATCTGCTTCCTTTCTCTTGTGGCTTTTAGTATTCTCTCCTTGCTCAGTATATTAGGCATTTTCATTATAATGTATCTTGGTGTGGATCTGTTGAGATTTTGTTTGTTTTGTGTTCGGTATGCCTCTTGAAGTTGGTTTTCCCATTCATTCCTCAAGTTTGGAAAATTTTCTGTAATTATTTCATTAAATAAATTACTCATTCCTTTGACTTGAAACTCTGCCCCTTCCTCTACACCAATCACTCTTAAGTTTGGTCTTTTTATGCTGTCCCATAATTCTTGGATGTTATGTTCTTGATTTCCAACGAGTTTTGCTGCATAGTCTAAATTATTCTCTAGGACATATATTTTGTCTTCATTGTCTTAGGTTCTTTCTTGCAAGTGGTTGGAGATGCTTTCAATTGAACTTTTATTTTGGTTTATTGCTTCTTTCGTTTCTGGAATTTCTGTTTGGTTTCTCTTTAGAGCGTCTATTTCCCTATTGAAGTAATCTTTTACTTCCTGTATTTGTTTTTGGAGTTCTTTGTCAAAATGATCTTTTGCCTCCTGTACTTGCTCCCTCATCTCATTTTTTAGTTCATTCTTAAGTTCCATAAACATTTGGAATATGTAATTTCTAAATTCCATCTTGGCATTTGACCAACTGTGTTTGCCATAGAATCTGCTGATGAGGTATCTTGATTTGTTTGTGCCACTTTCTTCCCTGTTTTTTCATGTTGTTTGTGTGTCTTTTCTTCCTGCACTGTGGGACCTTGACTATTTCAATTTTACCTTAATTCCTTATGTTGTTCCTGTAGTACGAAGCTATCAGCTCCCCTTATAATTCCTTTACACTTTAAAACCTAACACTTTCTATTCATAAAATCCAAGTTTGATCACAATGTACAGATGTGGTTAACCCAGATATTATTCCCAATTTACTCTGTACGCTTCTGATGGGGTTTTATAGCTTTAAGTATTGGATACAGAGGTGTTATGTTTAGGAAGAAGGAAGTGTCTTGAATTGTTCTTTCTTGGAAAGTATGAAAAGAGAGTTCTATTGAAGTGGTTTAGTGGAAGTGGTTTAGTATCAGTAGACGAGAGAAGAAAGAGAATGGAGTAGACAATTAGGTGGAAAGAGCAATTTATATATAAAGTAAGATGGAAAAGAAAAAAAATGATAAAATAGTAGGAATTGGTGTAAGAGAGAGGAGAGAGAGAATCAAGAAAATAGAGAATAAACTATATATAACACTGCTTTGCTATCCAGTTCAATTGCGCTGGTTCTACAAATCCCAAGTTCTGCGTATAACTTTTTTTTGCCTCTGTTTAGTATGCACTGGCAGGGTGCAAATATGAAAGATGAAGGAGGAAGAAAAGATGCAAAAGTGAGAAGGAAGAAAAGAAGGAAAGAAAAAAGGAGCAGAAGCAAACAAACAAACACATTGACAATCAATGCAAAAAAAAAGCAAAATAAAACAAAGCCAAAAAAAAAAAAAAGAAAAACCAACCAACAAACCAACAACAACAACAAAAAAGTCGAACCCCAAGTCTCAAACAAAACGGGCCCCTAGGAAGCCCCCCTCTTTTTTCCTTTCCAGTTTAAGCCAACTGCATCAGACCATGTCCAGGCAGTCTGTGACTCTGTCAGTGGAGTCAAGGCTACACCCTAGGCCAGTGGCAGAATGGTTCAGTGGAAGAGTGGCTCAGGGGGTTGTGTGTCAGCAGATGAATGGCATCGGGAAGGGGACCCTCCAGAAGGCACCCATTCCCCACACCCACCTACAGTTGTAGCTTCTTGTGACCTCTGTGGTGGCCTCAGACACGCCCTCCCCTGCTGGTTACCTGAGCCTCACCCAGGTGTGCGCTGCCTTCAGAGCACTGGTTCCCTGGATGTCTGCAGCTGTTCTTCCCCTCTGTCTTTTCCCCTTTGTCTGTACTTCTCAAAGATGGCAGTGTTCTCCTCCCATTCAACAGCAGCTCCGCAGACCCTTGTGTCAGTCCAGAAAGTGCGGGAATGGCTTGGCAAGCTGTGCGAAAGAGCTCTACGTGGACACCACCCATGCCTCTAGGCCTCTTTCTATCCCTCCTCACCGATCAGTTTCAAAGCCTCTGGGTGGATGTCTCCTTGCCAAGATGGTATCTGGCAGCTGCAACTACACCGCGGACAGCGCTGCTTCGGACTGTGGACCGCTCCGACTCTGCCCCCTGTTCGTTGTGGTCACTGTATCTCACTGTCCAGAGGTGCATGAATGTCTCGGCTCCCCTTCAGTTACAACAGAACTGCTAGTAATGCGCTCAAACTTCCCACTCCGCGCCCTTCAGCAACTGTGTCCAGAGAGCACCTCCCTCCTGTCAGCCATCTTCCCAGGATCTTCCGCTAGTCAAAAGTATACATTTTTGTATCAGAAATGTTACAGATTCCTAGATTTCTCACTTCTGAAAGAAACATTAATTTTCCGGAAATGATTTCGATGAACAAACTGTCACCTTCTGATAATTCAAGGAAATTATGATTAAATACTTTTTTTTAGTCAGCTTTTTCACCACTGTGACTAAAAGACCAAAAAAGCACAATTGTAGAGAACAAAAGCTTATTTAAGGGCTCCTGGTTTCAGAAGTCTCAATCCATAGACAGCTGGCTCCATTCCTTGGGGCTCAAGTTTAGGTTGAACATCATGGTAGAAGAGTGTGGTGAAGGGAAGCAGCTCACATCATGTTCTGGAAGCAGAGAGAGAGAGAGAGAGAAAGAGATTCAACTAGCCAGATACAAATATATACTCGAAAGCCATGCCCCCCAAGTCCCACCTCCTCCATCCACACCCCATCTGACTTCAGTTACCATTCAATTAATCCCAGCAGGTAGTTAATACACTGATTGGGTTAAGGCTCTCATAATCCAATCATTTATCCTCTAAACCTTCTTGCATTTTCTTACACATAAGCTTCTGGGGAACACCTCACATCCAAACCACAACATTCCATCCCTGACCCCCAAATATCATGACCATCTTGCAGTGCAAAATATATTTAGCCCATATCCAAGAGTCTGCATAGTCTTAACAGTTCAAGGATTGCCCAATATTTCAAGTCCAAATTCTCCTCTGAGATTCAGGACAAACTTGCATTATGAGTTCCTGTAAAAGTCAAAAACTGTTTACAAATATCAAACATATAAAGATGCAGAAAACATTTACCATTTATAAAAATAGGGACATAGAAAGAAGGGATGAGACCAAACAAAGCAAGACTAAAATCCAGCTGGGCAAACAAGTCCTATAATCTGGGCACATATCATGATAATATTCTGTCTAAAGGGCTTGTGTACCTTTGCCCCTGTGGCCTTGTTGGTTGCAGCCCAAGTGGCCTTTCTGTTGGCTTGTCTCTGCTCAATTCCTACAGCTTTCTGAGGACAATGTCCCTTGTTACTGGCATTTCTTAATCTCAGGAGTCTCTACTACAGGTTTAGCTTCCTGCTCACATCTACATTCATTGCCCTTCTCACAGGGTTCCTACAGGGGCTCCAACCCTTCTGCACCTTGCCTGGCCTCCCAGGCCTTCCTTTGAAATCTTGGTAGAAATCTCTGTGACCCCTAACTCAGCATCCTACATTCCTGCAGAACAAGCACCACATGATTGACATCAAGGTCTGCCACCATCTCCAGCAGTAGTAAATCCTGAGGGACTCTGGCTGCCACAGCCTCTTAGTGCCTGGGTAGCTGAGCATGTTGAAAACACTTCCTAGGCCCCTTTGTACAAGAAGGGTGCCCCACTGGTCTCTTCTAAAGAAAATTTTTATTTTTACTTCCTTGAGTCTTGAGATGTATATGATCTTGCCAATTCCTGAGATGCCCTCTAGCCATTGTTCTTATTGTCTCTGGGCAGTCTTTAGAATTTCTTTAGTGGCAGTAATGTCTTTAACAACTGCAACTTTCTTAGCCCCAGTTTTACTCTCACCTTTTAAGTCCAAGTTTTAAAAAAATTTTATTCTCTGCTTCATGCTCCTGAATATCACAATAAAATTGGCTAAAAGCCACCAGCAATATCCATGCCACTACCTGAATGCTTTGCTGTCTAGAAATATCTTCCACTACATTAAGAAGCCTATCACATTTAAAATCAGCCTCCCAGAAAGTCTCAGGACATGGGCATAATGTAGACAACTTCTTAGCCAGAACACAACATGAATGGCCTCTAGTCCAAGTACCAATAGTGTCCTTCTTTTCCTCTAAACCCTCTTGAGCCCTGCCTGCCTTCATTGTCCAGGGTCCTATTGACATTCTGATCTTCTGAACTTCCACAAGAATTGGCCACTAATCTCCACTTACAACAATGTAAAGCATTTACAGCTTGCACTGCTATACATCTCAAAATCCTTTCCAATTCCAATTCCAAAAGCTCCAAAAGTTTCTGAACCACATGGTCAGGTTAGTCACAGCAAGGACCCTACTTCTCCATACCAATTTCTGTCTTAGTCAGATTTTTTGCTATTTTGACTGGAAGACTAGACCAGAATAATTGTAGGGAGGAAAATGTATTTGGGGGCTCACAGTTTCAGAGGTCTTAGTCCATAGACAGCTGGCTCCATTCCTTGGGGCTTGAGGTGAGGCAGGATATCATGGCAGAAGAGTATGGTGGAGGGAAGCAGCTCATATAATGATTAGGAAGCAGAGAGACTCCACTGGCTAGACACAAAATATATACCCCAAAGGTATGCCCCCAATGCCCCACCTCCTCCAGCCACACCCTACCTGCCTTCAATTACCACTCAATTAATCCCATCTGGTCATTAATTTAGATTGCATTAAGGCTCTCATAACACTATCATGTCTCCTCTAAACCTGTTTGCATTGCCTCACATGTAAGCTTTTGGGGGACACCTCATATCCAAACCATAACAATATTCTTTATTCATTTTTAAAAAATTTATTGTTACTGGGGATTGAACCCAGGAGTGCTTAACCACTGAGCTACACCCTCAGTCCCCAGTTTTTAATTTTGAGACAGGGTCTAAGTTCCTTAGTGCCTTGATAAATTGCTGAGGCTAGTCTTAAACTTGTGATCCTCCTGCCTTAGCCTCCTGAGTTCCCCAGGGCACCCGGCTCTTTATTCTTATTTATACAATAATTTTTCTATCAGTGTCTGTCCTATCACTATCAATTTGGTACTTTAACTGATGGTTTCCAAACCAGATGATCTTTAGGTAGAGTCTACAGCTGACTATTTTTGGTGGTATTTCAAAGAAATTTTTCTTCAGTGCAGGTGGAGTTTCTCTGGTGTACAATGCCACCTTTACCTGCTTTATGTGTTCCTCCTTTTCATTGTTAAGCTCATAAGGATTTTACATTTTTGTAAAATTTATGGATGCTTATTTTCCTTTTGAAAGAGAGAGGACATCACATATATGGCTATTATTCAGAAGAGAAGTTTAATATGAGCTTCCAGATCTCCATGGGAACAAAATAAGTATTCCCATAATTCATTTTCTAGAAATGAAAAAAAAAAATAGTTTCCATGGAGATACAAAGGTGATCTAGACAGAGATGCTCTGGGGGCACTGACATCTGTAAGCACAGACAATTCTACATTCTTCTTGATCCCAATATGTTTGAAGTGCTTCTGAGTTCAACCTGAAGTGGCAGTGAGTAACTTAATTAAACAGATTTTTTTTTTCTCTTCAGCAGAATTTTAAAAACCTATTTGAATTTTTCATCAATAATGAAAAAAGTGCCTATGAAAGAATTTGTGGAAAATATTTTAAAATACAATAACTAGAAGTTAAATGCTTATTGTGAGAGAAAAAAAGATTCAATAAAACATCTCTAAAATGACAATATGTCATTGTTTAACAACTGCATTATGAGTTCCTGTAAAAAAAAAAGCATTTTTTGGAATTTAAAAATATCTCTTAATTAGATTTTATCATAGAGAAGTTTTTTTTTTTTTTTCAAATTAAAAGATACCTACACCAGAACATATTCATTGTTCTCAGATAAGAATCTATGCAAAATTTTACTTAATAGTTGTCATTCCTGGCAATCAATATCCAATTTACCAATAGTTATCTTCTTACCAATGAAGTAAAATCATTAATTCCTTTCTTCATAGATTTATATTTGGTTAGGTCTAGGAAATGGTATGTATTTATTGAGTAAAACCAAGAACCATATCATGTGTTTAGCAAAGCTCAACAGAAAAGAATAGTCCATCGTGTAGAGCAGACCAGATTTTAATTCTAATTCATTGATGAATGCATTCATCCATTTATTCAAGAAAAATATATAAAGTATATATAACATGCCCAATATTGTATACAAAGCTGAGAATACAGGAATGAGAGATATATCCTTCTCTTTCACAATCTGAAGTGAGAAATTACAAAAACACTAATGCATGCTATGGAGGGAAAGAGAGAAGCCCTTTGGAGGAGCTCCTATCTCAGCCAAGATAAGGGTGAGGTAAATATGACATTCACATTGATCTTGAATGAATATAAGAAGTAACCATGTAGGTGAAGGAAAGGAATAGTGTACAAAGCACCAGGGTGAAAAGTAGTGTTGTACCAAAAATGTTGTACCCAGAGAAATGCAAATTAAAACTCCAAGCCACGTCACACTTGTGCCCACAAAAGCCTTTATTAAGCTAATCAGCGGCCATTATCCACACACATCACACAGTGTGGCAAGATGGTGCACCAGCAGTTATTTTCAAAGGTTTATAAAGAGAAAAATCACAGAAGGTGGAATATTCAATTGCAGGGTTTCAGCCAGTGCAAGCAAGCCACTGTACAGAAGCTGAATTTGAGCAATTAGCAAGACATTGCAATGGGTATAATGATATTTCCTATGGGACTTTCCAGGTTGACATAGCAACAAGCAAGTAGAAGGGGATGGGATCAAGTTGACCCTATTTGAATACACGTTAGAGAATGGTTACTAACATCTAGACAATCAACCCCTGACAAGGTATGTTGCCCAGGAAAAATGGAAACCAAAGAGAACAATTTTACATTGTATAAGGATTGCTATTTTTGTGTTGTCAAGTATGTTATGCTAGGTAACGATTAATGGGTACAGAGGCAGGACTTTCTGTTTTCTATTATTTCTGAGAAACAGAACTATTTCTTGGAACTCCTAAGATGGCTGCTCAAGAACAAGATGGAGTCCCTTTAGTTCTCTTATCACAGTAGTCTGAAAATTTGGAAACGGAAACAATAAGTTCTCCACCCTAACTAGAAGGGTGGGGCAAGTGTGGTAAATGCTAGAGAAATAATGAGAATGTTAAGCAAGGACCTTTTTTTTTACAGTTCTGTAAGTTAATGTAAGGATTTGAAGCACTTGATACGATCAGGTGAGAATCCTTGAAGAAAGCACATAGAGGCTCTACTAGAAGAGATCAGAAGCTCCTGAGACCATAAGCAGAGAAACTATGTAGGAATCCCCTGATATATTCATGAATCCCTGATACACAATAATTACCAAAAGAATATTTCATGTGAGTGAATTCAGGATCTATGGAGGAAAAATGCATATTTTATCCTTTGAAAGAAGCATGAATTTGATGAAATGGAAATTGATTTTTTAGCAACAACAGTTTGAGGCAAGAATTGCAAAGTAGTGCAGACATGTAAACCATGTTTAGATCATATGTGTACTGGTTCATGCTGTGTTTAAAATGAATTTAAATGTCTTTGGACTGAGCAGGCACTTTTATAGCCACTCTGCTACTGTCCCCACCATCCTCAATTACAGTATTTGAAATATTGAGGTTACCATCATGACCACATGGATTTGAACCACTTGAGTTTGTAAGCACTCATTTAAGGTGTTCTTCAAATGTCATGTTATACATATTATACACTTTTTGTGTGCATCCTCTTCACTTGTTCATCCTTTTCTATAAATTTTGCTGATTTCAAAGTAGCTTTTATTAGGACCTGTTGATTTCATTATTAAATAACTTCAAGTATCTGCTTTGTAAAATAACTTTATTATTCCCAATGTACTTGAAATTATTTGATAAATTTTACCTCATTTTAAGATTAGATGTTTATTATTAGAAAATAAATTTCAGCACAATATTTCTTGTTGAGATACATTTGTATTTTATTAGGTAATTTCTTTTAGGTGAAATAATATCTCTTTTTAGTCTTAAGATTATTTTTCTATATTTTTTGGACCTAGTTTTGAATGTGAATCCAATAGTCTGGAAAGAGATACGAGTTTTAGATTTGTTTTGTTTTCTTTTTACATTTATTTAGTCAAGGCACGTTTGAATTAGTGCATTTTACTTTTATCAAAGCATATACAGTGCCTTTAGTATTTTGTTAATAGTTCAAACATTGAGTTTGACAATTGAAAACTATATTCTTTTGAATGTAGTGGTTCTTACTGTTAAATAAAACAATAAAACATTGTGTAAGCCAGATGAGATTTATCAAGGCAAATCAGTTGCCAGTGTTAGAAACCTAATCCTCCAGAACATAACCAGGTGAATTTCTTCCCTAGTTAATGCATCTGGAGACCAAATAGTAACTATATTAACTATTCTTACTACACAAGGAAAGGAACAAACAAATAAGTGTATATAATGTGCTAAATGCTATTCTAAGCATTCAAGTGTTATCAACCGATTTAATCCTCGTGACAACCTTATACTAACTTTTCTGTATGAGAAACCAAAGGCACAAAATAGTTAATGGGCCTCATTAATATAACACAGCTACTGTACAAAACACTATAACACAATTCTACATAATAGAGTTTGGGATTTCAACCTAAAGAATCTGAATTAGAAGGAATTCATATGATGAGACATGAAAGGTCACTTTTTTACATGGCATGTAATTGAAGTTCCTTCCATCAGTATTTGTGGATTTATTTGATATGACATGCTATTTAATTTTTTTATTATAGAAATTTTCAAATACATATGAAAATAGACGTTTCTTGTACATATTATTCAGTTTAATAATATTCTACCCTTGTCTAAACTTGTTTTATCTACACCATCACAAATACTTCTTCAAAAATAAGATTACCCGGGTTCGATCCTCAGCACCACGTAAACATAAAGGCATTGCATTGTGTAAAACTAAAAGTAAATAAATAAATATTAAAAAAATATATTATCTTATTCCTAAAAGAGGATTCTCTAAGAAATATATAACCATGACACCATTATCACACTGAAAAATTTTCTTCATATAAAATATTTAGTCACAAAATGGTGATGAAGAAAAAAAAAGATGGTAGAATGAGATGGATATCATTACCCTAAGTGCATGTATGAAGTCACGAAGGGTGTGAATATACTTTGCATACAACCAGAGATTTGTAAAAATGTGCTCTATATGTGTAATATGAAATGTAATGCATTCTGCTGTCATTTATAACAACTTAGAATAAAAAATAAATTAATTAATTAAAAAAATATTCAGTCACATGTGCTTTATCCTGCATAGGGGACTTTTCAAGTCTTAAAACCAAGTATGAAATTAGTTTATCATAGATAGTAAATTTATGAAAAATACATTGAAATTATATTTTTGTAAGTTATTTTTTTGGTGCCTTTCCCTGTGCTTGACAGGAATAAGTTATTGACAAAATGTGTATTGACTTTAATTCCTTCCTGTAAACAGTGAAACAAAGATATATACATATTGATTTTCCTTCTGTTCTAATTGCCCTGTTTAATATGTAAAGTAATATTTTATACATTTTAATACTACAGACTACCTTACATCCATTATTGTAAGTATAAATAACATTAAATTGACTATTTTTCTGTTACTCAGCTTAAGGATTTCTTCACATCATTATGAACACCTTTATTTTTATTTTATTATTTTTATTATTTAAAATATTTTTTATTCCACCTTTATTTTATGGTGAAAATATATATATCTACCATCATTCATTCCTCTGACTATTTCCTTCCATTCTATTCCACCTTTATGAATATTGAAATTCTATGTCTCTTTCTTCTTTAAAAATAGTCTGAAGGAAACTAACTTCTTTAGCAAAAATGACATATTATTACATCCCAAGTTTTGGAAAGAAGCCTACTTGCACAATGAGTTGACAGGCATGCTGAACTAAAAGTCACCCATTCTCATTTAGTCACAGTGAGCTTCTGTGATACCCAGATACAAGACACTATAAATATTAGGTCAGTGCACAGTGGTACTAAGGAAAATTAACTTGGGGAACCTCTATAGTAATTTGCAAACTTTCTTCTTACTATTCTGAAACATTATCCATAAGTAATGAGATTTTGAACAACTTCTTTTGCTGCCCCTTTGCATGTAATAAGCATATTTTATTACCAGAAACAATTAATATAATATTTTTTCATGTCTTTTGTAATTTATAGAATTATATCCTTACTATAGATTTCAGGAGTTATACCCATTCTACGTATTGTATATTGCTCAGGACATATGCAATATCCTCTATAAAAGTATCACAATAATTATTACTCATGCTAGTGGGGAAAAGAAAATGTCCAAACTATAGTATCAATACAATACTCCCAGAACAATATATACAGTTAAAATATAAGAATAAGTAATGCTAAACAATGAAAGCACAGATTTCAGCATAGCAAGTATCCATATATTCAGTGCTAATCCTTGTATGTATATTTAAGTTAATGTTGGATCACTGATAAGAACTGAAATAGTTTCACATACATAAAAGATCTTGAAGGATATTTCCCAAACTGAGACCATGTTTCCTTGTGGAGAGGAAAAGGAACCGGGTTAAGGACAGTAGTCAAGGGCCTTATTTATCCTAGCTACAATTACATTTAATAAGGAGAATGTGTACATGTATTAATTTGTACACTTCAAATTTAATAAAAGATTATTCTAAAAATTTAAAGGTTTTGGTAAGGATATAATAATATCTTGATTCTTGTTATATTACTCTATTTGTCAAAACCCAAAGTATATGAACTTAAAAAAGTGAATTTGCTGGAAGCAGTGGCACTCACCTATAATTCTAGCTACTCAGGAGGCTGAGGCAGAAGGATTTCAAGTTTGAGGCCAACCTGGGTAACTAAGACCCTGTCTTAAAATAAAACATAAATATCACTAGGGATGTAGCTCAGTCATAAAACACCTCTGTACTAAAATCAAATCAAAGCAAACAAATAGGATATATTTTATTGTATGCAAATAATAAGATTAAAAATTTGAGTAGTATTTTTAAATAAATGGAAGAGGATACAGAATGTTTTAGACAAGTGGTATTTTAAATCATAGAACATTTAACGCTAAATTTTTATTAAAACTTTTACAATCTATTTATCAAAATATCCTTGGATCATATTAAGATAGACCAGCTGGCACAAAAACTTGAAAATGTTTCTTTACTGAATGTTCTTTTTGCTCAACATGAGATGATCTCATATTCAGACCTATGTACAACTTGTGAGAACATTTCATGAGAATAAAAGCACATTGCCTTATTATCAGACTACTATATTTTGATTCTTGACTTCTATTTATGAACAGTTCAATCTACTGCATCAAATAGGGTACTCATGTCCTACATTTTCCTCTGATAGCACAGGCATAGACGTTTAAATCCCCATATCAGGATTACTTAACATTTTCTCTATGTAATAATCTCTGATGTCTCAAATGACTATACAGTAAATTTCTCAGTTTCTTTGTAAAGAGACATAAATTGTGATAAGTAAATTACATGATCAAAGCATCTTAAAATTTAGTATTAGAAGTAATATATCATTAGCAAACATGCTCAATTCTTTATACAATACCATTTGCCTATCTTAGAACAGAGTTCACCCTTGGTTCTGGTGACTGATTGCTTATATATCAATGATATTGGCCTCTGACCTAAAGCAATTGAGTTTCTCAGCCTGAGAGCTTTGGCCAGATTTTTTGCCAGCAAAGTGGATGGCCAGAAAAGCTGACAAGTGCTGACAAGTTAACTCACATAGAAGCAACTTCCTGGGCTAGGGTTGTGGCTCAGTGGCAGAGCACTTGCCTCTCACATGTGAGGCACTGGTTTGATCCTCAGCACCACATAAAAATAAATAAACAAAGTAAAGATATTGTGTCCATCCATAACTAAAAAAAAATTTAAAAAAATAAGAAAGAAAGAAAAGGAAGCAACTTCCAAAAAGAAAAATTGGGAATTGGTAAATAAAGTTTCGAACCTTTTCAGAGACAATTCTGAGATGTTTTTAATATGCATAGTTAATTGGATGGTCTCCAAAGGAATTGGACATGATTGTCCCATGAGTTAACTGCCCCCTAATTCATCCTGTATTACAAGTTTTTTTCTTTTCCTTGTCCTACTCCTTCACCATACTTTCTGGGACCACTCCCTCTCCCCACCAGACAGAGAAACAAAACTCACTCAGATCCTGTCTCACAGTTTGGTTTTGTTGAATTCAAACCAAGATAATGTACATGGGCACCTATATACAAAAGAAAGACTTAGATCATTGCTGGGCTTCTTCAGATAAAGAGATTAAGAAACTGGTATTTAGAAGCTTGTGTTGAAATAGTAAGGTCAAACGGGATGTAGATGGTGGGTTAAGTGTTCTGCTACAAACACAGGTGAGCCTGGTGATTAGAAATATCAGGCCATCTAGCAATATTTTAATTAAATTTTAGTTGAATCATAATAACCATTTTCACATTTAGAAAATTAGAGGTAAAAACACCTCTCACTGTCAATTTTATAACTACACATCTACAATTGACACTTTTCCATTTTCCTATATTTATTTCACATACATTAGGACATTTCTGACATTGGTCTCTTTTCTTTGAAATAGATTCCAAACTAGGTGAATTGTTTTTCTACTCAATTTCTGAACCAAAATAAACAAGAAATCATAGACTCTCAAAATTGAAAAGGATGTTAGAGGAAAACTGTTTCAATTCTTTTACATAAATATCTCATATAATATGAATAGAAATGTATGCATTATTCCATAACCTAAGTTTTTGAAAATAAATTGTCACAATACCTAAAAACCTATGTGTTATCAATTGCCTTTGCACGTTTTGTTTCTGTTCTTGATTCTTACAACAATCTCATGTGTTCCTGAATATTAAGTAAGAGGCACAAAAGAATGCACACGAGCCAGTCCCGCCCACCTCCGCACCAGAGCAGGAGCCAGCAAGGACAGACCCACCAACTTGCTTGAGTCCAGGTGGGCCCAGGGCAGTCCCGGGATCCTGCATAGGAGTGATGCCAGGCCCAGCAGACCATAGGAGCTCAGACTCAACCAGTTCCACCCACACCAACCTGCATGGACCCAGCCCCGGGTAGCATACTTTGAGGGACAATGGCATGTTCTGATAGCCCAACACTAAGGGGAGGCACAAACAACCTGCAAGGATATTATAAGACTACAGGGAAGAAACTGTAATATCTCAGATCTACACTGCAAGAAAGTAAGGCAAATAGACAACATGAAAAAACAAGGGAGGAAAGTACCCCAAACAAACCAGGATTCTACAATAACAGAACCCATGCTCAGAAAAGTCAATGAAATGTCAGAGAAGGAGTTCAGAAGGTTTATAATTAAAATGAAGCCGGGTACGGTGGCGCACACCTGTAATCCCAGCACTTTGGAGGCTGAGGCAGGAGGATCGCGAGTTCAAAGCCAGCCTCAGCAAGGTCGAGGCACTTAGCAACTCAGTGAGAACTTGTCTCTAATAAAATACAAAAAAAAAAGGGCTGGGGATGTGACCCAGTGGTCGAGTGCCCCTGAGTTCAATCCCCGGTACCACAAAAAAAAAAAAAAAAAAAAAAAAAAAAAAGATCTGTGAATCAAAGAAAGAAATTGACCTAAATGAACAAATATAGGCAAAAATTGACCACCACAACAAAGATATAAGAGAGCAAATACAGGTAGCAAAAGATTACTTCAAAAAAAGAAACTCTAAAAAATAATCCAGTCAGAAATCCTTGAAATGAAGAAAACAATTAACCAAATAAAAAACACAATTTTAGGCATCACCAACAGACTAGATCAACTGGAAAAAAGAACTTCAGACAATGAAGACAAAGTATATAATCTTGAAAATAAAGTTGACTACACAATGAAGATAGTAAGAAACCATAAACAGAACATCCAAGAAGTATGGGACAGCATCAAAAGACCAAATATAATTGGGATAGAGGAAGACACAGAGTTTCAAACCAAAGGAATGTGCAACCTCTTCAATGAGATAATATCAGAAAATTTCCCAAGCTTGAAGAATGAATTGGAAAACCAAATACAAGAGGCATATAGGACATCAAATGTACAAAATTATAACAGATCTACACCAAGACACATTATAATGAAAATGCCTAGCATACAGAACAAGAATAGAATTTTGAAGGCCACAAGAGAGAGGAATCAGATCACATCACATATAGGGGTAGACCAATTCGTATCACAGCAGATTTTTCAACTCAAACACTCAAAGCTAGGAGATCATGGAACGACATATTCCAAGCTCTGAAAGAAAAGGGATGCCAACCAAGAATCTTATACCCAGCCAAATTAAGCTTTAGATTTGAGGACACAATAAAAACCTCCCATGATAAACAAAAGTTAAAAGAACTTACAAGTAGAAAGCCAACACTACAGAACATCCTCAGCAAAATATTTCATGAAGAGAAAAAGAATAACAATGATGAAAATCAACAGAGAGAGGTATTACACTAAAGGAAAAAACAATCAGAAGAGAAACCATGTCAAGTTAAATACCAAAAAATAAACAAAAATGGCTGGGAATACATGGACTGAGGAAACAAACAGGGGTTTCCATCCTCGATCAAATAAAGTTGCCTTCAAGCTAAATTCAATCAAAAAGGATAAAGAAGGATACTACATACTGCTCAAGGGAACCACACACCAACAAGAATTAACAATCATAAATATATATGCCTCAAACAATGGAGCATCCATGTTCATCAAACAAACTCTCCTCAAGTTTAAGAGTCAAATTGACCACAACACAATAATTCTGGGTGACTTTAACACACCCTGTTCACCATCGGATAGATCTTCCAAACAAAAGCTGAACAAAGAAACTACATAACTCAAAAATACAATAAAAAACTTAGACTTAACTGACTTATATAGAATATTTCATCCTTCAACAAGTGAATAAACTATCTAGCACATGGATCCTTCTCTAAAATAGACCATATACTATGCTACAAAAAAACAACTCTTAGCAAATATAAAAAAACAGAGATACCACCCTGAATTTTATCAGACCATAATGGAATGAAATTAGAAATCAATGATAAAATAAGAAATAAAAGCTACTCCAACATCTGGAGACTAAATAATATGCTACTGAATGAACAGTGGGTTGCAGATGATATCAAAGAGGAGATTAAAAAATTCTTAGAGGTGAATGAGAACACAGACACAACATATCGAAATCTCTGGGACACTATGAAGGCAGTTCTAAGAGGAAAGTTCATTGCATTGAGTTCATTCCTCAAAAGAAGAAAAAGTCAACAAATAAATGACTTAAAATTACATCTCAAAGCTCTAGAAAAAGAAGAACAATCCAACACCAAAAGTGGTAGAAGACAGGAAATAATTAAAATCAGAGCTGAAATTAATGAAATTGAAACAAAAGAAACAATTGAAAAAAATTGACAAAACAAAAAGTTGGTTCTTTGAAAGAATTAATAAAATTTACAGATCCTTAGCCAGGCTAACAAAGAGAAGGAGAGAGAAAATTCAAATTACTAACATATGTGATGAAAAAGTAAATATCACAACAAATACTATGGAAATACAGGAAAAAATTCAAAATTATTTTGAAAACTTGTACTCCAACAAAATACAAAACGCCTAAGGCATTGACAAATTCGTAGAGTCCTATGATGCCGGGCCTGCTGAGTTATGAATGGGGCCGCGGTCTAAAGCTACCCCCCTTTTGGGCCCTAAAGGGGGTTTTCTTTCTGCCTGCAGAAAGAAAAGTAACTTACCTGGCGAAGATGGGCTTAAGGACAAACATACGCTGAGTGTCTCCTCTGCCTGATGGGCAAAAACCACGCCACACCCAGGGAGTTTTGTATAGCAAGCGAGAAAGCCAAAACTCAAACTTTATTGGCAAGGTGCTGAACTTAAATAGGCCTAGAACAAGCCAATCAGCCAGCAGGGCGGTTGGGTCTCTCACGCTACGTCATAGCCACACCCCTTTGCTTAGCCCCGTCCTACTAGGGCGTGGTAAGCAGCCAAAGTCCTTCCCCTTGGCAGACATGAGTCCCAACACTATGACCTGCCCAAATTAAAGCAGGATGATATACACAATTTGAACAGACCAATTTGAAGCGACAAAATAAAAGATGCCATCAGAAGCCTACTAACCAAAAAAAGCCCAGGACCAGATGGATACACAGCTGAGTTCTACAAGACCTTCAAAGAAGAACTGATACCAATACTCTTCAGTTTACTTCGGGAAATAGAAAAGAGGGAGCACTTCCAAACTCATTCTATGAGGCCAATATCATGCTGATCCCAAAACCAGGCAAAGACACATCAACAAAAGAAAACTTCAGACCCATATCTTTAATGAACATAGATGCAAAAAATTCTCAATAAAATTCTGGCAAAATGGATACAAAAACATATCAAAACTATAATACACCACATTCAAGTGGGGTTCATTCCAGGGATGCAAGGATGGTTCAACATGTGGAAATCAATAAATCTAATTCATCACATCAATAGACTCAAAGGTAAGAACCATATGATTATCTTAATAGATGCAGAAAAAGCACTTGACTAAATACAGCACCCCTTCATGTTCAAAACACTAGAAAAACTAGGGATAACAGGAACATATCTCAACATCGTAAAAGCTACATATGCTAATCCCCAGGCCAACATTATTCTAAATGGAGAAAAATTGAAAGCACTCACTCTGAAAACTGGAACAAGACAGTGATGCCCTCTTTCACCACTTCTATTTAACATAGTAATTGAAATGCTGGCCAGAGCAATAAGACAGATGAAAGAAATTAAAGGGATACAGATAGGTAAAGTTGAACTCAAATTATCATTATTTGCTGACGACATGATTTTATACCTAGAAGATCCAAAAATTTCCACCAGAAAACTTCTAGAACTCATAAATGAATTCAGCAAAGTAGCAGGATACAAAATCAACACCCATAAATCGAAGGCATTTCTACATATCAATGACAAATCCTCTGAAAGGGAAATGAGGAAAACTACCCCGTTTACAATATCATCAAAAAAAAAAAAAAAAAAAAAAAAAAACTTGGGAATCAACTTAACCAAAGACATGAAAGACCTCTATAATGAAAACTACAGAACATTAAAGAAAGAAATTATGGAAGACCTTAGAAGATGGAAAGATCTACCCTGTTCTTGGATAAGCAGAACTAATATTGTCAAAATGACCATACTACCAAAAGCACTATACAGATTTAATGCAATTCCAATAAAATTCCCAATGAAATTCCTCATAGAAATAGAAAAAGCAGTCATAAAATTCATCTGGAAAAATAAGAGACCCAGAATAGCTAAAGCAATCCTTAGCAAGAGGAGTGAAGCAGGTGGCTTCACAATTCCAGACCTTAAATTATACTACAGAGCAATAGTAACAAAACAAACAAAAAACAAAACAAAAAAAACATGGTATTGGCACCAAAATAGGCTGGTAGACCAATGGTACAGAATAGAGGACACAGAGACTAACACTTATAATTTCAGTTATCCTATATTAGACAAAGGCACCAAAAATGTACATTGGAGAAAGGATAGCCTCTTCAACAAATGGTGTTGGGAAAACTGGAAATCCATATGCAACAAAATGAAATTAAACCTCTATCTCTCACCATGCACAAAATTCAACTCAAAGTGGATCAAGGATCTAGGAATTAGACCAAAGACACTATACCTAATAGAAGAAAAAGTAAGCTCTAATCTCCAACATGTTGAATTAGGCCCCAAATTCCTTAATACGACTCCTGTAGCACAAGAATTAATATCAAGAATCAATAAATGGGATAGATTAAAATTACAAAGCTTCTTCTCAGCAAAAGAATCAATCAGTGAGGTGAATAGAAAGCCTACTAATTTGGAAAAAAATTTTACCACATACACATCAGGTAGAGCACTAATCTCTAGAACTCAAAAATCTTAACACCAAAAAAACAAATAACCCAATCAATAAATGGGCCAAGGAATTGAACAGACACTTCTCAGAAGAAGATATATAATCAATCAACAAACACTTGAAAAAATGTTCAACATCTCTGGCAATTAGAGATATGCAAATCAAAACCACTCTAAGATTTCATCTCACACCAGTCAAAATGGCAGCTATTAAGAACATAAACAACAATAAATGTTGGGGAGGATGTGGAGAAAAAGGTATGCTCATTCATTGTTGGTGGGACTGAAAAATGGTGCAGCCAATATGGAAAGCAGTATGGAGATTCTTTGGAAAACCTGGAATGGAACCACCTTATGACCCAGCTACCCCACTCCTCGGTCTATACCTAAAGGGCTTAAAAACAGCATACTACAGGGACACAGCCACATCAATGTTTATAGTAGCACAATTCACAATAGCTAAACTGTGGAACCAACCTAGATGCCCTTCAGTTGAATGGATAAGGAAAATGTGGTATATATACACAATGAAGTATTACTCAGCAGTAAGAGCGAATAAAATCATGACATTCACAGGTAAATGGATGAAATTGGAGAATATAATGCTAAGTGAATCTAGCCAATCCCAAAACGCCAAATGCCAAATTTTTTTTGGATATAAGGAGGCCGATTCACAGTGGGGTTGGGATGGGGAGCATAGGAGGATTAGAGGAACACTAGAATGGCCAATGGGAAGGGAGGGATAGGAGGGGGCAAAAGGGTGAAGGAAAAAAAAAAAGATGGTAGAATGAAATGGATATCATTACCCTAAGTGCATGTATGAAGTTATGAATGGTGTGAATATACTTTGCATACAACCAGAGATATGTAAAAATGTGCTCTATGAGTATAATATGAAATGTAATACATTTTGCTGTCATTTCTAACAACTTAGAATAAAAAATAAATTTGAAAAAATAAATTTAATTCCTGGGGCTGGGGTTGTGGCTCAGTGGTAGAGCGCTCGCTTAGCATGTGCACAGCCTGGGTTCAATACTCAGCACCATGTAAAAATAAAAGGCATGGTGTATACCTCTAAAACAAATAAATAAATATTAAAAAAAAGAATGCACACAATCCCTTTTTCTTCCAATGAGAAATGTGTGCATTCATGCATTACTTATGAGTTCTAAGATAATTTAAAGTACCATACAGATGATGTTATGGTGATTAATATCAGTTCTTAATGATAATTATTAATATGATTATTATTGTAGCCTGCCATCTTTCAACATCCATAAACAAAAGAGTGGAGCGAGTTAGGAGGAATATCTTATTTATTTTCTTTAAATAAAATTCAGTGTGACTCAAAAATCCTTCATTTCAGTTTTAATCATTATTAAGTCCTCCTTACATAGCTCAGAAGCATTAACTAGGCCCTTTAATCCACTTTCCTCGCATGCTAACAACTGATAGGACATTTGGAAACCAAGCTTGAAGGAACACTTGATGTTATACAGCCTTTGATTTATTTATTTTTTTTTTCACACACTTTGGACCTGGGAATATAAGATGACTAGGAATTTAGATGCCTGCCCTCGGACTTTCTTTGTTCTCCTAGAAATTCCCACTGCAAGTCAGAGCCGTCACATGGAATGGCTTCAGCTTTGTAGATGGTCCCTGCTCCTTTCCTCTACCACCAGAGGTACTGAGGGCAGTGAACTGAGGGTCTCCGGTGCTTTGAAGAACTGCCCGACTCTTTTGCAGCCTCAGTCTTAGGGTACATTTTTGTTTGTTGTTTGTTTGTTTGCCTCCACCCATTTTTTTTGCAACTTGTATTAACCTCACAGGAAAGCAGAGCATAGAAAACAAAAGCCATAGAGGAAACTAACTGCAGGTGGTTCCTGCTTTTATCCCAGCAATTAAACCCTTCCTGGGACAAGGTAAACTAGACAGTTGGATTCCTTGAGAAGCAGTGGGGAAAAGCACAAATTGATAACTCATTCATAAACTAACTGCTGCCTGGCAGATTCTATAGGAAGTAGACCATAATGTCCTGGATAATTGTTAAGGACTGCTCTCAGGATTAGCAGCTATGAGAAAAGAAGAAATCAGAATTAGACAAAGGAAGAAACTGGGAAGTCACAAATTCCACAAAGGATCGGAAACTTGGGCGTCCCTTCATATTTGACCTCAGTTTGATAGATAGGACTGGACCTCTATACACCTTCACTGATTAATTGTTGTAATACAAGTTTTTTTCTAATAGTGGGTCCAAGAACTAGGGTAAAGCAGCTCTTTCCAGTCACAGGTAACTCCTAGGAAGAACTACTATTATCAGTAGGCAGTACTCAAGAGAAAGTGGGATCTGAGTGGTACAACATGGTGCTCACTCCAATTCATTGACTTCTTTGTGTAGGTCCTCTGAGATGCAGCAGGATTCTGGCAGGAATTTTTCCCTGGGGAAATGTCTAAAAGAGAGGTCAGTGGCATAAACAATAATCCCTGCAACTGAAGCCACTCTTGGTACAACCAATACTTTGCTTCTCCTTCTATAATCCATTTTAAATTTCCTTCACTTTTAGTGTTTTACTATTCTAAGTGACTGACTTGATGTAGTAATTTGAGCCCTCTTTGCTGAGATTTGAGTCTTTGTCCTGTCCTCCAAATCCTAACTTTTCCATTAAACTTTGAAGTCAAACAAAAGAATACCAAGAGGTGTACAAATGTTTAACACTAATGCCAAAATTCACTCCCTGGTCTCCTTGAGCAACAGAATCCATGCTTCCTCCTGGTGGTCAGAGTTCATTATCCTTGACAGAATGGTGATTCTTGCTTTTGCCTGCTGATCCCTTGGCACAAAGAGCCTGAAGTGTGAGGAGAGCATCCATATCTTTAAGTTCATGTAACTCTTATGTGCTCTCATTTAAGAACTAACACTTTTAAACCCGATAAAGCTCAGGCATGTGGGACTAGAATCCATAAACAGATATTGAAAGAGTTATAAGCATATAATTGTGTATAGATATGTAAACAAATACATCAGTCTGTGAATATAGATCTTACATCTATATAAGCAGATTATGAATATTAAGTGTGCTCTCCATTATAATGCCAAGATTGCATGGCTTGTGTATGCTCACATGAAAACATCAGACAGATGCATATTGAAGGTCAACATACAGTGTGAGCGGCCTGTACTCTTTAGAATTGCCATAGAGATGAGAAATAGGGGATGACTGTTGATCTTGAAGGAGCCCGATGAGATGAGGCAGCTAAATGCAACATATATTCTTAGATGGTTTACCAAACTAGAAAGGTTAACAAGGTATTATAAAGGAAATGTGATGAACTTTGAGTTTCATCCAGGAGTTGGATAGTAATGTTGCTATTAACATAAATTTTCTGAATGGGAAGGCTATATGGTGATCATGTATAGGGTCTCTTTGCTTTTGCAGTACACACTGGAAGTGATAAGGCATTCTGTTAGAAGAAAAATTACATATACAAAGAGAGAACGAGAGGGTAATTAAACAAATGTGGTACAACATTAATCATGGGGGAATCTGGGTAAAAAATATTTCAAAATTAAAAAGAAAATTTCAAAATAAGGAATTTTTTGCCTAATATGTAGCATTGTATCAGAAAAATCTTTAACTTTGAACCTCTCAGCTCAAATATGCTACACTGAACTAAAAGATTACAGTATAATTTTTGATACAGAGGTAAACCTAATGAGATATTAAAAGATCACTCTGTGCAATTACTGAGAACTGAATCTCTCAGCTAATAGTACTTTGGCTAAATCAATATGGCTACTGGCCATTTTCCAATACTCAACACAAAGAGGCCAAATGGCTAAAAGGAAAAAGGACAAAACATTACAAAAAAAAAAAAAAAAAAAAATTTCTATATGCACTCCTGACTTTCTTTGAAATCAAAATGTTCCTATTTTTAAAGTTCCTTCATTTTCTTTTACTGGTTTCTTCTTTGTTACTTTTGTGCAAAGACCATTTTCTTTTTCTTTCTGTTTTACAAGTTTCTAAGGGAAAGAGCTCTGTGATATTAGTGTACATTTATAGTTGTGAAATAGCTTTTCTTAATTTTTTTGTTTACTCTCAAATATGAGTCATTAATGTTTCCCAACAGTTCTTGGGAAATAGAGGCCTTGTTAATGTCACAAGCTGTCTGTTCCTGGAAATCAACACATGAGGAAAACAGAATGAGTCCAACTGGAATTTAACAAACTTATCTTTCCAACCAATGGTAATTAGTGAATGTTTTATAAGAATTATCATGTATTTTTGTTTCTTTTATAAGAGTTTGTGTAAGTCCTACTGAAGAAAAAAGCATTCTGACTCTCCTGTCATCCTTACTTTAGCAAACTCTTAAAAATATAGACTCATTCAAAGGGAAATAAGTTTCTCACTTAGAACCTCTCAAACCTGTATTTTATTAACTGTTATGTTATTGCTTTAATTAACTGTTATTTTAATGTGTTTAATTGCAGAGTCTATTTCAAAGCCCAAATAATTATGCTTGCAGAATGCATACCTCTTCTATCAGAGTACATATCTTTGTCAATTTTCTTCACAACCAGCTTTCGATTTTTATTGGCTTCTACTATATTGTTCAATTTATTTATTCAGGTTTTTTGTATCCTAATAGCTGGCTTCCCTATACTTTCCTTTTCTCCATCTTTTATTTCATTCTCCAGTTGGGTAAGTAAATCAGCTCCTCTATTTTGTATTGGTGCATAAAATTGCAGACAGATCTCAGTAGTTTTAGTCTAGCCCTCACTCTGGCAGGGAAAGGGGAGAAGTTAGAAGTAAGGAAACATGAAGGGAAATGATTCTTTCTCCTTCCCAGCATGATCCCATAGAACTATGCTCTTGCTTGGTTTTTTGTTTGTTTGTTTGTTTTTGTTTTTGTTTTTAATTTTCCTGCTCCCTTTTGTCTCTCTGTAGCATGTCATTTAAGAAAGGGGGATGAGGAATGTCCATGTGTGTGTGTGTGGGGGGAGAAAAATGTTCATTTTTTTGAGAAACAAAAAGCAATAGGAAAAGTGGTCTTTTTGTTTGTTTGTTTTGTGTTGTTGTTGTTTTGTTTTTACCCAATAAAGTTGCGTGGTGACCATTTGGGAAGCACTGAGCTAGAAGAGAATTGGGATTTGTCTTTAAAAAGAACACAAGTATTCTACAAGTAAGCCAATGCATATCTCTCTTTTCTGAGGCTGTTAAATCATATGCTCCATGAGAGTACTCTTGCTTAGGACCTCCATTTTGTAGGCATGATGATCCTGGTTTATCTTATTTGAAAAAATAAAATGCCTTCTTTATGAAATATGTGGAATGCATACATTATTTTCCTAATTCTTTTTTTTTTTTTTTCTTTTCAAATTTTTCTTCAAATAGGTATGTGATCCTAACTCTTTGAGTGAGCATCAGGGAGAGGAGGTTTCCCCATCAGAGGAAAGGAACTGGTATAGAAGATAACGGTCATGATAAGGGGACAGAGCTGACACGACAGCCTCTACATCTTTGTAGTAACCCTATAAGGCAAGCATTGCTGCCTCTCTTCAGAGACTACAAAGTGAGGTCCTGAGGGGTTAAGTAACTTGCCAAGGAAGCTCTTGATCTTCCCTCTGCTTAGATGTATCCATTTCAGTCCTCATGGCTGACACTTCTTCATTCATTGTTTAGTTTCCAATTCAAATGCCAGAGGATCTTTGACTATTCTCCTAAGTAATCCCATTAGCCCACTAAACTCAGTAGTCATTATACATTAAATAATACACATTACTCTTGTGTATTTCCTTCCTAGCATTTATCATGTGTGACATTTTTTTTTTTTTTTTTTTTTGTGAATTCCAAGAGAGAAAGAAACCTTTCTGTCCTCTTTACTGTTATTTTCCCAATTGCTTACCCTGTGTGTCACATAAATATTTTTGGATGAACGGATTTCAAAACAGACTTCCAGCTTATTCTACTTTGGAAGGCAGAAAAAGTCCTTAAGAGTTTGAGAGCAAACTACCTCAACAGTCCTCCTTTAGTTGCTCTGAAGACTTTTTTCTGCTTAAACTGGGGACCCACATTCTGACAACAGCTTGAACACATTTTGGACGGTGTTTCAGACCCATTGATGATTCTGAGATATGTTGGCCTTTACACTGCAAATGGATTCTCAATAAAATTCTATCTTCTCTGTCAAATATTGCTTAAGAAACAATGTTTAATCTCATGACCTTGATATTGAGTAATCTTCTATTGATACTGTTGCCAGTTAGCCAATGCACAACAGTAAAGAAGTATTTTTATGGAAGATTATGATCAAAAGATACAGTTTATGGCTGCAAAAATAATTTATCTTGGGGCTGGGGCTGGAGCTCAGTAGTAGAGCACTCACTTGGCATGCATGAGGCACTGGGTTTGATCTTCAGCACCACATAAAAATAAAATAAAGATATTGTGTCCATCAACAACTAAAAAAATACATATTGAAAAAATAATAATTTATCTTGGAAACATAAGCTGATCTGATAAGGAAAGAGCTGATGTTTGATTTCATGACAATTTCAGTGAAAACTGCTGAACTAAACAATACTTCTCTCCACCCTAAAGGATTATTATCAGAACTGCCACTTAAATGAAGATCCTTGGAACAGATATGAGGTTTCCCTTTATATTTTCCCTCATCCTCTTCTTTATATCATTTTTAAATATCCAGGATTCACTTTTCACTCATAGGATTTTAAATGAACTCATTACTGCTTTGTGGTATCCTGTCTCCATGTGTTTATAAAAGGTATTTTATTTATTTAGTTAGTTAGTTAGTTAGTTAGTTAGTTTTTGCTTGTTTTTTATCCCCATTATTTTTGAGTAAAGCAATGAGTAAACAGAATAAAACTATTCATCTAATATTTCTTACTTGATGCCAACAAATCATATGTTTCTCTCTTTCACCATAATTGTTTGACATTATTGCTTTTTGTATGACTTTCCTTTAGTCTGTACATACATAAACATCTCTTGTTCTGGGAAACTATCTTTTTATTATGTCTGGTTCAACTTTTCAAATACTGTTTTATTATCTATGTTAGCTAAATGACACAAAAGCTAGGACTCTTGGGATCTTAAAAAGATGCCATGGACATTGAGTTGAAGAGCAACTGAAAACTGACTCAGAGAATTTCCTGATGAAATGGAATAAGAATTTGTTAGTAAGGAGCCTAATACCCCATTGGAAATAGAAGGGCTTCAGGACAAAATTTGAAATAAGAAAGAATGCAGAAGAATTTTAAAATAATTTTTCTATAAAAAACATTTTTTTTTTTTTGTTGTTTTCTTTGCATAGATGTATTCTGGTTTCATTAATAAGCTGTTTATTTCATTTTAATAATGGACTAAATTATTTATTCATCTCTCTCTCCCAGAACTTTCTTGCCATAATTTCATGATTGAAATTAAATAAAATATTGCTAGTGTGGCATATACTCTTGCTCAATTAATTAATATTTATCATTTTCTTTTGATATACAAATAAAAATTTATTTCCAATAAAATTTTGTATAATAATACATCAAAAACCTTTATAAAATTTAAGTAAAAGATACTTTCTTCCATTATATATAATGGTAATATTTGGTAATATTTGATAAGATTATCCTCCATTTCTCCTACTTATGAGTTATTAAAAAAATTATCTTGGTTGTTGCTCGTGATGTCATTTTCCTTAAATTGCTTTCAAATGTCAAAGTTTTCCTCTCTGCCATGGCAGGTTAAGTTTTAACTTACTAGAAAGTAGTGGAAATTAGAGCTCTGCTTTTATTATTATCATGACTGATAAAAGATGAAAATAGCATAATTTCCTTATAACTAAATTTCTTTATCGATTAGATGAAATGATTCATGGAAATCTTTTTTTTTTTTATTAAAGAGAACTACTGTTATGGTTTGAATATGAGGTGTCCCCCAAAAGCTCCTGTGTTAATACTGAAATATTCAGAAATAAAATATTTACCTCTAAGTTGTTCTTATATGGTGCTTTTGGTCACAGTGGCTCTAAAGCTAACTCAAACAACTACATATAAAATCAACCCTTAGTTATTTGCAAAAAAAATTAATTAAATTATGATATGAGCTAACCCACAATAATGGGGCAGGGAAGAGAAAAAATAGAAGTTAAGTGGATTAGACAAAAGAGAATGAAGGAAGGGAGGGGAAATAGGAAAAGGAAAATCAGTGGAATGAATCTGACATAAATTTCCTATGTACCTATATGCATACACCATGGTTAATCTCACCATTGTGTTCATCCACAAGACTGGGATCCTAATTAGAATGACATATTTCATGCTTGTATAATTGTATTAAAATGGACACTACTGTCATGTATATCTAAAAACAATTAAAAGTTACTATATTATGCTATTCTAATATTATCAGTCATATGAATCTTACAAAATTATGACATCTTTGAAGTTTCCTCCTTTAAATTTTTTAGAATTAGTATTTTTATTACATAGATGGTTTTGAAGTTTTGTGAATTTTTTAATAAAATTTTTAAAGCTGTGTCCTCTTCTGTTAAAGTATAAATAATGATTCACTTTTCAAAATATGTTAGTAAAAGTGATTTTTTTTAGTAAAAGTGATGTGAAAAAGAAAAATATCAGGAAGATAAAATTTAACTGCTAATCAAGCTGCATATTATATCACGTATTTATATCAGAAAGATCTTTTTTCCCTCCAATCTAAAAACCTTAGAACATTCATTTGCAGGACAGATACATAAATTGTGGGGCATTCATACAATGTTAACAAAGAATATGTACTAGTAACACAGTCAACAACATGGAGACTTAAAAGCATTATGCCAGGTGAAGAAACTAAACACAAAATGTTACATGTGATGTGATTCCATTTATACGTCATTCTAGAAAAAGCAAAGTTACAGAGTTTAGTGGCTGACAAAGGCTGGGGTTAGCAAAAGGACCTGACTATAATGGAGCACAAGGGAAACTTTTAGAGTAATGAAAATACTCTATATTTTTATTTGTATGCATTTTTCAAAATTTAAGTGTTAAGAAAGTATTAACTTTTTATGTAAATTATTCTTCAATGAACTTGCCTGCAATAAAGCGGTCAAGTCTGCTCATGGGAAAGTTTAAAATGCTTTCATGGATGAATCCAGAAGACATAATTCATTAAAAATTCATTGTTTTCTCATGAATTATTTTTCTAATTTATTTTTTAACTGGCACACAAAAACAAAAATCGTATGTACTAATGGGTTACCATAGTGTATTGATACATGTGTATGTAAACATTGTTTAATGTTTAAATCAGGTTAGAAGATAAATTTTCATAATGAACTATCTCATAAAATGAAAATGAACTATCTTTATAATTGTAAAATGGCACCTTAAACAAAATTAGCCTTTTGTTAAATATACAAAGTTAGCGTTTAGAGCTAAAATAACAACTGGGAGGGACAAATGAAAGCATATTGAGCTAAAGCTTCATCTTTTCTGAGAGAAAGTTAGTAGGCAATTTTTGTAGTTGATATATAAAGAAATGGGATTATGAGAATGTTATTCAAAATGTTCTTACTATTTAAATGTTAGAGGAACTAAAGCCTAAAATGATTTAAAATGGTATATTTGGGGGGACATAAATTGGGAAGATTGGAAAAGTACTGTTGCTTTTTATTATAACCTCCTTTGAATTAATAGTATTTGGTTATTCATCTCTGTGTATATATTACTTTGACAAGCAGCATGTTTTATAATTTAAAAATCATAGCATGTCATTAGCTGACTCTAATGAGCTAGTCTTTGGCATCTCTGTGTCCCTTCATGACTATTTGCCTCTATTTTCCTTATCGCTCACTGTTTAAGAGGCTCCTTTACATGGACCGTGTCCACAGGCTTCCTGGCTCTAAAGCCACAGGTGACACTGGAGAGTGAGATCAGGCAGGTCTCTTCAACAAAGAACATTGGAATGACTATGTTCCTCAGCAGAACACCACTGCTCCTATCAACTGGCTTGGTGTATTCGACACTTTCTTTCCAAGTTATGATAAAAACTTCTTCCTTTTCTGATCACTCTAGGTGTAGTAATTGTTAAGCTTCCCTGCAATTAGCACCAAGGTATTATGCTATCATTGGTAATTTGTATGCCTTTGTGATTAGTTATTTAGTAAATCTTTTTTGAATTGTACTAATTTGAGAAT
The DNA here is from genome assembly GCA_025594165.1 of Tamias sibiricus. Lineage (NCBI taxonomy): Eukaryota > Metazoa > Chordata > Mammalia > Rodentia > Sciuridae > Tamias > Tamias sibiricus. The sequence goes on along the minus strand of CM046662.1, from coordinate 49,624,897 downwards.
GCCATTATTTTCAGTTGGGGTTTTAACTGATATACCATCCAAATGAACATTCTCAGAAAATAAGAAGTAAGGGGGATGAGCAAAGGATACAACAAGTAAAATGTAGCTGGAATCTTGAATTAACAAGTATCACTTATGCTGCGACACTGGTTTTGAGAGGGTAGGCAGTGATTCATTTACTTTTGCAGTATGTGTTTCTCTCTCTTTGTCCATGTTTCCAGCAGTAACTTCAGGAAAGCAAGGTCTGCTGTGGTTTTGTGGAAATAACCAAAAGGCATGTTAACGATGATCTCACATTCATAAGACCCAGACCTCAAGATACCATATACCCTTCATGATCTTCTCTTCCCACGTGTATCAAATACCATGTGTCTTTGAATGAGCAATGAACACTGTTTCTCTTCCCCTTCAGATTTCTTTTACTTGATTTTTTTGTGCTAATATTCTGCCTTATTGAAATATTTTTCTTCTCACTTTCATTGGCTGATTGCTAAAGCCAGGTGTGACTCCAACAATGGTCTGTTAGGAAAGTAATGCCAGACAGTTACCAATACATACAGTCATAAAAATGAGTAGCATCAAAATGAGTGTCAGGCTTGTTATAAACTGAATATAGCCTGCCAGATCCCCCTTCAAATGTATTGTGGAAGCTCTAACTGCCAATGTTATGGTTTTTGGAGTAGGGTCATTCAGAGGCAGTTAGGTTTAGATGATTAAGTCATAAGGGTGGTATCCTCATGATGAGATTCATGGCCTTATAGAAAAGGAAAACAGAAAAAAAAAAACTTTATTTCTATGAATATCTGAAAGGAAGAGGTAATATGAGAATATAATGAGTAGGTGCCTGTCACAAACCGGAAAGAGGGTCCTTATTAAGAAACAAATCTGCTGGCACCTTGATCTTGGATTCCTGTTTCTATACCTGATATTCAGTCCATGTTATTATCAGTGATCTTCAAAACTCTTCTTTTAAGCTGCTGTGACTAAAAGATATGATAAGAACAATTTTAGGAGGAAACGTATTTGGGGGTTCATGGTTTCAGAGGTCTCAGTCAATAGACAGCCAGCTCCATTCCTTGGGACTTGAGGTAAGGCATCACACCAGGAACCTGAGAGAGCTCTGCTTAACAAGCACAAAATATAAACCCCAAAAGCACACCCCCAGGTACCCACATCCTCCAGCCACACCCTACCTGCCTACAGTTACCACTAAGTTAATCCCTATCAAGGGAGTAATTCACTGATTAGGTTAATGTTCTCATAATCCAATCATTTCACCTTTAAACCTTCTTGTATAATCATACACATGAGCTTTGGGGGATACCTCACATCCAAATACATAGCATATATGTTTATTTATTCTTTTTTAATATTTATTTATTTATTTGCTTTTGGGGGATACCTCACATCCAAATACATAACACATATGTTTATGTATTTTTTTTAATATTTATTTATTTGCTTTAGTTGTTCAAAAGGTGTTTTATCTTTTTGTGTGTGTGTGTGTGTGTGTGTGTGTGTGTGGTGGTTACCGGGGATTGAACTCAGGGGCACTTGACCACTGGGTCACATCCCCAGCCCTTTTTTGTATTTTATTTAGAGACAGGGTCTCACTGAGTTGCTAAGTGCCTCACCATTGCTGAGGCTGGCTTTGAACTCGCGATCCTCCTGCCTCAGCCTCCCAAAGTGCTGGGATTACAGGCATGCGCCACCGCGCCCGGCTTTATATGTTTTATCTTTAAGTGGTGCTGAGGATCAAACCCAGGCCTCACATGTGCCAGGGGAATGCTCTACCACTATATATTTATTCTTTTGAACCTTATTATCCCAGCCCTATATTTATTCTTTTTAACCTTATTATCCTCTCATTTTGCAGGTCCCTATTAGCGAGCATTATAATATAATTAATTTATCTTAATTTAGTAGATATAGAAAATAAAGCTCAGAGAGATCACATAGCAAGTGATTAACAAAATTTGATTGAAACCCAATTTTTCTTAGAGCTCAAATCCTTGTGGTGTATTCTCCCATCATTGTTTCGATCAATTTTTTAAAAACATTTTTTGTAGTTATAGATGGACAGCATGCCTTTGTTTTATTTGTTTCATTTTTATTTGGTGCTAAGGATCAAACCCAGTTCCTCACAAGTGCTAGGCAAGTGCTCTGCCACTGAGCTCCAGCTCCAGCCCCTGTTTTGATCAATTCTGACATCATAAATATGGAAGAAAGTTTATGTACATTCTCCTAGAGAATTTATAAAAATTTCAGTATTAATTCAAACTCGAAAATTTAAATCTTACTATTCCATGACATAGTCTGAGTTGAAAAGATATACAAGCAAAAAAAATATGTTAACTATTGAATCAAGAAGTATCTTGAATTTGTTTTATTTGGGAAAAAAGAAAAGAATTCTGGCATTCCTTTGAGAATTACGATTTGACTTCCATGACCATGATTTACACTACTCATGTGGTGGAAGTCTCTATCCAATGGCTACTTACAGCATTTTCCATAAAAGCTTATCCATATTAAGTTAGGACTAAGCATACTCTTTCTCCAAGCTTTCTTTTCCTCCTACCATTTCATTGTTTGTGTAAAAGGTAAAAATGAAATGGAAAGGGACAAAAATACAAAATTTTTATAGAATTTCCTTATGAAATGACCAAATGAGATTCTTAAACATCACTTTCAGGAGTTTTAAAGAGCCCAGGGACATTCTTATTGGCCTGTTTCCCCTTTGACCCACCCAAGAAGACTTTCCAGATCTTACTCTAGGAAACCCAGTGTATTCACAAACTTATGTGAGTGCTCATAGCTAACATCGAAAGCAACAATGGTGTCCACCCAGAAGAAAATTTAACATTATGTTAATGAAGCTTAAACTTCAGGGGTCCTCACCTGAAAGGGCTCTTTCATTAAGGTCCTGTGCCTTAACTGTATTTATAACTTTATATATTTTTCTTAAAGGTGTTCCACTAAATTTTATCAAAAATATGTATTTTGTAGGAATCCAATTCATGAACATCTAAAAATGTGGATCTACCTGAGCCTGCTTTGTGTTACCAACTCTAATAAAATTAGGTGGGTATATACACATTCTGTCATGTCAAATATAGATACAATTTTAGCTTCAAAGAGAAAAAAGTACAAATGGATAACTAAGACAAATAGTGTGAGCAAAACTGCTTTAATTCTTTCTTTAATGAAACATAGCAAAGAAAAATCAAAGCTTCCCCCTTTGTGATCTCAGTACGGGTAAAGACTAAATATGAGTTTAAAGTAAAAATATATGACTATACTAAATCTGTGATTATGCATTAACTTTCTGTACTAAGAGAGTCTCCTTCATTAGGACCTATCAAATTTTAATTGGCATTCAGGATATAACAATTAAATTTCATTAAATAGGGGATTGCCTCCCCATTTAAACACACACCTACAATTATGTGTCATTCTTTTTTTTTTTTTTTTTTTTGGTACTGGGGATTGAACTCAGGGGCACTGGACCACTGGGTCACATCCCCAGCCCTTTTTTGTATTTTATTTAGAGACAGGGTCTCACTGAGTTGCTAAGTGCCTCACCATTACTGAGGCTAGCTTTGAACTCGCGATTCCTGCCTCAGCCTCCCAAAGTGCTGGGATTACAGGCGTGCGCCACCGCGCCCGGCCATTCTTTTTTTTAAAAAAAATATTATATTTATTTACTTTAGTTCTACACAATACAATGCATTTATGTTTATATGGTGCTGAGGATCGAACCTGGGCCGCACACATGCAAGGCGAGCGCTCTGCCGCTGAGCCACAACCACAGCCCTTATGTGACATTCTTAAGAGTTTGAGTAAACTATTCTACCAATTACCAATACTGAATATCTACAACTTCTTTAGCAATCATATTCAATATAGTGACAATGGTTTTTTGTTTGTATTTTTGTTGGGGGATTGAACCTAGGGGCACTTAACCACTGAGCCATATCCTCAGCCTTTTTATTTTATTTTATTTTTATTTTGAGACAGTCTTGCTAAGTTGATGAGGGCCTCACTAAATTGCTGATGTTGACCTTGAATTTGTGATCCTCCTGCCTCAGCCTCCTAGGAGGGAGCTGGGATTACAGACATGTGCCACCATGCCTGACTCAGACAATGTTTTAATCCAGGAAAATATTCACTTTTGAATATAAAGGAATAAGCTAAATTTGAGTGGGCAAATTGAGAGCTACCTGTATTTGTATATACATAAATAAATAAAAATAATACAATTCCCCAAATTTTTTAATTAAAAAAATAAAAAAATACAGAATCCAGTAGTACTTTCAAGATTGGCATTTCATAGAAAACATGCTATGAAATATTTTCAACTTTCTGAACTTTTAAATATTCAACCATAATTAACAATTATTGCAATAAATAAAAGATTAATATGCAATTGATATATCAATAAAATTGAAATTGTGGAATAAATTTTTGTACACAAAACTTGACATAGGCTTTTATACTTTAAAGCATTGCTAATCATGTTTGGCAAAGAAAGAAAAGAAAGAGAAAGGAAGGAAGGAAATGGAAGGAGGAAAGGAGGGAAACAGTATATAGAATACTTAGCATGGGCTGTGAGATAATGTTGTCTTGAAACACAAAAGATAAAGGAGTCATAAATTAACAAAATGTCAGTTTCCTTAGAACAAAAACAAAACATATTAGAATAAGCACCTGAGGAGCTTAATATATATGTAGTTCAATAAAGAAGAAAACACTCAACGATAAACTAGTACAAAGTAAATAATCATGCAACTTTCTGGCACTTTTATTAGTTGGGAATCACTTGAGGATATGTGATAGAAATCTAACTCAACTCGGAGAAAATGGGAATTTGCTTATGAATCAGCAGTCTCATTCTAAATTCTCATCATTCTTTTTCTCTATGGATTAGCTTTATGCCCTCTGACTAGCTTTGCCATTAGACTGTCTGAAAGAAGCAATAAGCTCAGATATTTTCAGCCTTAGAACCTCAGATCAAATTTGTAAAACATCTGGGAAGAACTCTGGACAACCTGGGGCATCGCTCATTCTTGAAATGACAGTGGCCAGGAGTAATTGGCATATATTTGGAAAGGTCACCACTCCCAACACCAATTACTGTGTGCAGAAAGAGATCTCACATTAAAAAAAAAAAAAAAAAAAAAAAAAAAACAGCTATTCCTTTTTCAATCACTCGTCTTAAGGAACATAAAAACTGTCCTAAAAGAAGATAGCTCTCATTTCTAATTAAAGTCTTTTGGGTTTTCTTCAAAATTGGTTAAGAAACTCTAAATGGCAGACTGAGTTATCCATGATTACCTAAATACATGTATGAAGACACAATTGTTGTAAAAATACTTTATATTAAACCAGCAACTCGAAAATTGTGCTCTTCATATGTAATATGAAATGAAATGTACTCTGCAAACATGTATAACAAATTAGAATAATAAAAAATTAAAAATATATATAAAAAAGAAACTCTAAATGTATTTATTATATATTTTAAAACAAGGTGGGAATCTTAAAGTTGATTAAATCGTATTGTACAATTTTGACATAAGAGCTATGAGTACCAACATGGGGACTAGAACCAACTTCTCTTTGCTCAGAGGCCCAGGACTTTTTCAAGACATTAGGCTAGGAAATCAGAGTCTCAAACTCTGATGCAGTGAACAGTTAAGGAGCTATGGATAAGACGTATAACAGAGATAAAGAGAATGAGGTCTTGCTAGTAGATAATGCCATGAGAAATATACTGGGCTAAGAAGGATTTCTGTGGATGATATTTTATTTTAATAGAAAAAAATTAAGACTTGCTTTGCCAGGAAAACTTAACATAAATGTACTTTTTAAGTGTTTTTCCCCCTTAACATCCAAGTGATCTATGTAAAGGGATACCTTTCCTCAACACTTCTATGTATACCAGAAAAGTCAAAGTACACCTTCTACTTATGAAATAAGACTAGAATCAATTACCTTCTGAAGTGAATAATGCTGGAAGAAAATAATACATAGCACTCTAAGGACAAATAGTTCTCTGAAGCCATGTTATATTAAATTGAGGGTGGTTTCCTCCCTCAATTTTATGTGTTTTTATTTAACTAGCAGTGAATCCCTTCGGGTATCAAGTAAGCTGGTTACTCCATTGCTTGCTTCCTGCCAGGAAATGATTTAGGAGACTTATTCAGTGCTTAGGGCTGGACTCATTTCTTTGAATGCCATGGATGGTAAGAGAGCTCAAGATTAGGAGGTGGGATGCCTAATTGGTGGGCATTTTTAAGGCACAGATGTCATATATAAGAAAACAGTCTGTAAAAACAGATCATTCCCTTATTGACCATAAGCACACCACATTCACCCACATCTTTGCTCATTGTTTGTCTTCTGTTTAGAATCTTTTGGAACTCATCCTGCCAATCCATTGAATCTCCACTTAAGGCTTATTTCATATGATTACCTTCCGAACACTGTAACTCACACTCAAGTGTCAGTGCAGATGGATTCAAGTGTTGTGTATCCTTTATTATTAGGTTTAAGTTTGTTGTAGATGCTGAACTAAGACCATTCATTGAAACGTTAACTCATTCACTCATTTCTTTCTCTAAATATTTGTTGAGTCCCCCCTTGTGTTCCAGGTATTGTTCTAAATGCTGGGCTCTTAGTCATTTATATTTACCATAATGATTGACTCAGACAGACAGTAAATGAATAAATTAATTGATTAGTAAGTAAATAAATGAGAAAGTGCACACTTATAGAACTGGAACATGCTGTGATATAGGAAGAGAAAATTGCTTGTAAACCCAAACCAAGGCAAAGGGCCACAAGCAATGTTACTACAAAATTCTGATAGAAGGAAGTTACACCAACGCATGGTACCAGTGCAAGATATTTTATGAGAAAATTCAGAGCCAGGAATAGTGCTTTGTTTTATGAGCTCTGGAAATAGTTTCCTTTTATTCCAAAGAAATAGTGTTTTAACTCCATGGATATACGAAAAATTGCAAATCTTGCCTTCTCAAACCATATATTTGGGATAGAGAAAATTAAGTACTACCTTTCACTTTCATTAAATGTGTGCCTAAAATGTTGTGAATATTTATATTTCTTTAATGTAAACTGTTTTAAAAAATCATTATTTAGAGGGATTCTGTGGGGTTCTTTCTACATTCTTTTGTAATGTAAATTTCCCAAAATCTTATCCATATTTCTCAAATCATAGCAATTGTGTGCTAACAATGTTAACACACAAAGCTGCTTGGCAGTGGTGGTGAAGTCAGCATTTTGTGCAGCAGTTTTGTATTTCCTCTTATGGACCAATGCAATGATTCTGATTAGAATTCCTGGAATCTGATTGTGTTTGGCCTAAATCTGGGTCCAACACTTCTACAATGTGATCTAGGAGTAATTTTTCATTTTTCACATTTGTCCACAGTTTACAAATCTATACAGTAAGGAGAATGATTGTATGAGACCGTGGTAGGCCATTTAATAACTCAGTTATGCTATTTCATGTATATACACAAATATATGGTTTTGGTGCAAACTATTAATAAGGGATCTAAAAACAAAACAGCTAACTGCCAAGTATAAAATCCCTAAAAGAGTATAAGTTAGTTATGTTGTCCTACACAGTAGTACACCTTAGAGGAAGAATTATAATGCAATGAACATTAATGGGTAATGGCTGCAGAAGATTTTGATAAAAAATAATGCAATCTACTCTCATGCAATGGCTTGCTGACAAAGGCAGTTCTCTCCCATGGTGTCACACAGAGACTCTGGTTGATGGGAGCTCTAATGAGCTGAGGGCATCATGGTATCTCATCCCAGGGAGCTGTAATGGATAAAGATTTGAAAATATTTCATTGGCTAGAACTGGAAATCACGAGTTACTTCCTATAACATGGATGCACAATAATGGAAAGAAGGCTAAAAATTATTATCTAATTTTCGGTTCTAGAAGAAGATGATGTTGTTTTTCTTGTTTTATTTTTGTGGACAGCAAACATCTTCTGCCAGCTTATCCTTCTGCTCATAAAGTATGAGTTGTGTAGATTTTCCTCATACTTAAAGGAGACCCTTCTTCTCTCCAGGTGAGGCAATATAAAACCCCATTCTATTTTTGGCCCCACTTCAAATTCAAAGATATTTGGAAGATACTCAGTCCTGCTGATTAGGACCAGTTATGTGTTCTTGTGTTTTAATTTCCATGACTGATAGGTAGCATACACTTGTGAAACATGAACATGATAACCATAATGAATGTTCATTTTGAGAATGGAAGAATGTGCAACAGATGGCTTATAGAGCAATGATTGAATCCTTCCACATTGTCATTTTTAAGTCTCTTCACACTGGGAATGAAGCAGATTTCATGTTTGGTCTTGGGTCTACATTCTGGAAAGAATCCTTGATGATTGATCTCCATGGATTCATGAATTCTGCTGCATCCCTGTCGGGGGAACTTTCTTGCATATTTCTTTCTGTAAACACTTTGAATGGACATTTGGGAGGATTTTTCTCCAGGGAACAACATAGGTTTAAGCCCATTATTGTAAAATAACTTTATGGACATGCAATTGATTTACAAAAATATTACACATGTTTATTGTTAACGTTTTCAATTGACAAAGTTTATATATATATGTGTATATATGTGTATATATGTATATATATACACATATACACACACACGTATATAACATATATATATTATATACATGCATATTATACAAAATGTTTTGAAATATGTATACATTGTGGAATGGCTAACTTAAGCTAATTAACATATGCATTACTTCACATTTACCTGCATGAACTTTTTATGAGTTTTAACAAATGCATACACCCATGATACCATCACCACAATCAAGTATTAAATATAACTATCTCCTACAATCATTTACTTGTTTCCCTTTGTGGATTTTTGTTAGGGGAGGTAAAACCCTTAACATGACTCCTATGGTCTTACATTTTTATGTGCACTATATCACATTGTTAGCTATAGACTGTATGTCATGTAGCAAATTTCTGGAACTAATTTATCTTACATAACTGAAATTTTAAAACGATTGTGCAATAACCCTTTATTTCTCTCTGGAAACCACCATTCTATTCTCTGCTTCAGTGAATTTGATTATCGTAGGTACTTTATAGAAGTGGAATCATGCAGTATTTTTTTTTTCCTGTGGTGACTCATTTCACTCAGAAGTTGGCTTCTCCAACATTACAAGACCCTTAATGTCTGCCTGCAAAACACTCAGATCATTCCCAAGCTCATTTATTTCTCATTGTACTTAGACAAATACATCAAGTAACATCCAGGACAAACAAATTTTGATATTTTCTTTTGCCCTTTTTCCCTCTGAGCTATAGTTTTTGGTAGAACGTTAGTCTTCAAAATTTGCAATGGCAATATTTTAAACAAATATTTAGGCAAAGTGTAATAGATGTTTCAAAGATTTTAGCATCTAATATATATTTCTTAACTGCATGCTGCAATTAGTAGATTTTAAGAACGAAGTACTCCTATCCATTATAGTCTCTAGTGATGAACAAAGGGCACAGAGACACGGAGAAAGATTTTTTTCAAGTTAGGGCCGGAAACAGCACATTTAATTTCATTCAGATCATATTGTTTTGTATAGTAGGCAGGACATGACCAGAACTAACTGCAGTGGAGGCTGGAAAATGTAATGTAGTTATGTCTAGGAAGAAGAGGAAATATATTTTGGTGAGTGCACAGTAGTCTGCCACAGCTTCTCATGGATTTAGAATGTACACTTATTTTTTACCCTTATAATAGCAGCAGAACTACAAATTTTACCAAGGGTTCTATCTGAAACTTTTTCAGGAAATTGCCTATTTTGAGTTGTATAAATAAGGATTTCTCACTATTTACATATATAAATCTTATATGGGAAAATGTACATTTTTAAAAATGCAATATGAGATAAAAGTCTGAAAAATTGAAATGAGATTTTATCATACTTAACTATAGGAGAAATTATAATTACAACTTTTTAACAGATTATCCTGTCAGTCTTCATACTATCATGAAATCATAGTGTAATAGTTGCACATCATCCAAAATTTTTTATGTATCTTAGAATCAAAATGTTCCAAGAAATATTCATTTTACATAAAGATATTTGAAACTTTTTGAATAGAAAGGGAAACTTCCCAAAACATTGTACTTTAGTCAAGGGAAGAGAGAAAAATACAAGAAATATTAAATAATAGTAGATTGTAACTCAAAGAATTTAGAGACCATATTTTTCTTTACTTTTGAATCTAGCCTCAGATAGCAGCTGAGCAACTAAAAGGTGCTAAAAACATAGTTGATGAACCAATGAATTTAAGAATAATACAAGAATCAGAATAGCAGTCACCGTAAAGGGATGTATGATCTCAAATTCTCCTATCAAAATTACTATTATACAAGTCTTTAAAGTTTATGGCAAATGTGTGGTCATATTACTGTAATTATGTGGTAATTACTTAGTGTAAATTATTTTTAAATACATTAAGAATACATATCAATGAGACCCAGTCACATTATTTGATATTTATATTTCAGTTTTGCTGAACAGAAAGTATTTGTATGGTATTTAAAGACATGGAGAGCGTAACAAATTTTAAAACAAAATGAAAAATGTGACCAAAGATGAAATTATATTAGCACAGTAGATGTTTAAGTTTGTTATTGCCAGGTACAGTGGTGCACTGCAGTAATCCTAGTGGCTCGGGATGTTGAGGCAGGAGCATTGTGAGTTCAAAGCCACGCTCAGCAAAAGCAAGGTGCTAAGCACTCAGTGAGACCCTGTCTCTAAATAAAATACAAAATAGGGCTGAGGATGTGGCTCAGTGATCAAGTTCCCCTCAGTTCAATTCTGGTACCCCCCCAAAAAAAAGATTATTATTATGCGAGAATTTCAATATACTTGTAAAACATGTGAAATATGCATTTTAACAATGTGTATATTTTCCACTAGCAATGACTTAGTAGGATAAATGTCTCTAAGGTAAAGTTTGATGGTTCAGTTGATTAATGGGAACAGGAGAAAGTTGTGTATTATCAATGCTCAAAAACAGTTTGTTAATATCATGCAGTTATGTTTATTAATATTTTACAAATTCATCTGGATATGAATATTATTAGAGAAAAATAAAGAGTAGAGTTATTAGGTAATGTATGTAGGGACAGAATGAAGTAGTAAAGTTATATTTTACAGATAAATTAAAGAAAAAGATGAGAATTTTTCCCGAGTCTTTTCCATTATTTTGAACATAAGTGTTGCTAAAAATATTATTAAAGAGATTAAGAAAAACATAAAGATATTGTAGAGGCTAAATCTTGCTATTTATGGAGTAAAATTATCAGAAATATTTATATCATCACAAACACTCAGAGATTAAATATCAGCAAAGTATTTCTAACAAGAAAATATTTCTAGTGAAGGATTACCAGCCATACGTTGGGCAACAGGCTTCAAGCTGGGGCTAAAGTGGTTAAGAGTGACAGGCCAAGGAATCTAACTCTTGGTCTTACAGTTATAATGGAGCTTTCCTCGGGTCTATATAACTGGAAATGTTGAAGGACAGCAATTTGAGACTCTAACCCTTCCTTACTCTGCCTTACCTTACTCTAAAGAGTAACATCTGGATGCATGTTTTCCTCTTACACTACAGATCATCTTTTTGAAAATGTGATTCAATGGCAGAGTAACAAGTAAAAAACAGGGGAAAAGAGCAAGAAAGTAGAATTAATATGTGATAGGACTACGTATGAAAAGCTTTGTCAGTTAACATTGAGTATGGACATCACATTTCACAAATAGCAAAACTTTCATATCCAGGGAAAAGGGTCAGAAATATTTTACTCTACAGAATTTACTAAGAATAATGAGATTAAAAAAAAAAAAAAACAGGACAGGAATCCAATGACAGCTAAATTGTACTGTGATGAAAAAGAGTACTGACAGAATTTTTGTTGAAAACCGTCAAAAGCAGGCATAGGAAAAATGAGACAGTGTGTTTCATAGACATAACTATGAAGACAAAGTAGAAGATCTAATAACTCTTTCATTCTCCAATTTCATTGTTTCTCCATCAAAGTGAAACAAGAATTGCACAAATCTAAGCCCCCACTGTGCTCTGTTTGAAGAACAAGGCGTTCAGTTCTTGATAAATGCTATGTCTCTGTCAGAAAGAGTAGAAATCTTGACATCACCCCACAGGCTTAATTTTAAAATGAATATAAATGGCTTAAGTACTTTTTATAGTTCGGTTTGTTTCAGCAATGTGAGCCATAGGTCTTCCTATATTGCAACTGTAAATAAACAGTATGTCACTGGCGTTAGGCTCACTGTGATAGATGGTGCACCTTTCTCAACCCTCAATTGTCTCATTATCCAGGTTCTATTGGGTCATTAAACAAACATTAGAAATGTGGATACTTTTTCTCCCTAGAATAAAATCAGTCACTTGAGGCTCTTGGCTCCAGAATGACTCAGAAACTAAAACCTCTTCTGAAACTCTATAAGTACAGCATTAATCTCTTTCCCCCCCCCCCCCCCCACACAATTTATTCATATACATATATTCTTCTGTGTATATACATGTGCATATATACACACATATATATGCCAGTGCTTTGATTTTATAGCATGAAATGTATGGTAAAGCATACAAAATACCTCTTTTTTAATTTTTTATATTTTTTCATTTCTGTAGGCCTCTCACTTTTTATGAAATGTTTGAATGCTGGCTAATTCTATAACACAGCTATAGTTACAGTTTATTATACAGCTTATTATAGTTGCAGCTTATTATAGCACAATTAATAAACTAGTGTTTTTAACACTATGTTATATTCAAGATTTATGTTTCTGCTTACATTTTTCTTAATACTAAATATTAACTTTAGTAAGAGATTGTCATATCCATAAAATATTTTAGAGAACATTGAGTATTTTGTATTCTACAGATTCTGCCTTTTATTCAAGATGGCCAATCTCATATAAAGAGCAAATAATTATCCCTGAGAGCAAAACTATACAAAGACATTAGAACTGATGCATGTGTCTCTTGTTCTCTTTCTTCTGCAGCTATGAGATCTGGTTTTCCCTCGTCAGTCATTCATGTATCTGTGCCTTCAGATTAATACAGATAAGTCAGAACAGCAGAGATTAATAATGGAGAATTTTGAATCACTTGCACTTTATTTTCAAAGAAAAAATGGACATTTATGCATTTTAATTTTGATTCTTACTGATACAGAGAATCGTGAAATTCCAGCTTAAAAAATGTTATAAAGACACGTCCACTAATTCTATGTAAAGAATGACTTGATACTACTGCAAACTGTAAATAAGTAATCTAGTCTCCTTTACACACCATAGGACAGAGACTAGCCTTCTAAGCCTCACAGGAGCATTTCTATCCCCCCTCCCTGCTCAGCTCTGGCACTTCCTGGAAAGGAAATAAGAAAAGAGAGACTGTTTTCAGTACTAACAGGCAATTAATAAATTGACCAATGAACACATATTCACTAAACATTTTCTTTGTGTAAGATACTGGAACGGACATTATAAGCAATTTTAATAAATGACACAATGGTTACCCATAATAAAATTTGACTCATAAAATATATAATAATTAAATTAAAATATATTAACAACTGATAATGATACCATCATGACTAATACTTTAGCATAACAATATAAACCATGTATTTTCAATGTGATTCATTTCCAGTTTTCCTGTTTTTTTTGTTTTTTACTTTTTTATTTTAAATTGCTATGATATAAAATTAGATGGAGGAGATAGAAGATATCACACTTCTTCATAGAATACATGAAGTCAAATAAATAACTACATTTTGCCCTCTTATTTCTGCTAATCTTGGTCTGCAAAACTCCAGAGTTATACAATTCAAAGTTGGACCCCCTCATGGACATCACATTTAAGAAATTGAATTCCTCTCTGCACCCAAATTGAAAGTATAAAATTTTGAGATTGTTTGTCCCTAAAAAGAAGAGTATTATAGTTCAGTTGTCTGAGTATTTGTACAAAATGCCTCTATTATGTAGTCACTGCACATTTTTTGAATCAAGATTATACAAAAACATGTCTTCTCTGAGACTCTGATTTGAAAGCCACAATCTGTCCAATTAAATTGGACATCCTGTGTATTCTATGAAATCAGTGTCCTCCTTCAGTCCCTGTGTATTAGCCTATAAAAAGAGCAATGTGCTGTATAGTTTGAACCCTTTCATTAACTTAATAGGAACATTCTTAGTAGAACCTCTTATTTCTGTAAATTAGAAGTGCACTATATCAGAAAAGGGGCTAGAATAGCAGCCTATAAATATAAAGTAAATCTTGATGAGTATTAGCGCAACTCCATGAAGCAAAAGGGTCCTAGTTTCCTCTGAAATTTGCCTTTGTGGTTGTTCTGAGTTTTTCCACAAATATCAACAAGCAAGGAAGAGACATAATAAATTCTAATATTATGTCAACCTATGTCTATATGCATCTAATCAAAAGTCAGAACAAATAGTAAATGTAGACTGTTTCCTATGACCTTAAATTCTGATATTTAATGTGACATATTTATCTAAACATTTGGAATAGATGCTGAATATAAACATTTCTTTGATAGGTATAAAGGTTTTCTTTGCTCGGTAAATTAATGTTTACAGTTGACAAGCTTAATATGATTCACTGAATTTAAGAACAAATCATATTTTATAAGATATATTGCCCTTCTCTTTGTTCTTAAATCTTTCCAGAAATAATTTTTATTATTATTTTTTTTATTTATAGTAGTAGTATGTATTACAATTCATACTGCACATATAGAGCATCTTTTTACACATAACAGTTTGTATACAAAGTGTATTCTTAGCATTCAAGTCTTCATTCATGCATTTAGAATAATGATATCTATCCTATTCAACCACTTTTTCTTTTTTTTCCCCTCCATCCCCCCTTGCTCCCTCCCTTCCTTTTGACCATTATAGTGTTTCTCTAATCTTCCTGTGTACCCCGACCTAACAATACTATGAACCAGCCTCCTTATATCAGAGGAAACATTCGGTATTTGGATTTTTGAGATTGACTGATTTCACTTAGCATTATATTCTCCAACTTCATCCATTTACCTACAAATGCCATTATTTTATTCTCTTTTATTGCTGAGTAAAATTCCATTGTGTATATAATCCACATTTTCTTTATCCACTCATCTACTGAGGGACATCTAGGTTGGTTCCACAACCTAGGTATTGTGAATTGTGCTGCTATAAACATTGAAGTGGCTGTGTCACTGTAATATGCTGTTTTTAAGTCTTTTGGGAATAGACCCAAGAGTGGGATGGCTGGGTCATAGGGTGGTTTCATTCCCATTTTTCCAAGAAATCTCCATACTGCTTTCCATAACAGTTGTACCATTTTGCAATCCCACCAGCAATGTATGAGTGTGCCTTTTTCCCCACATCCTCTCCAACATTTATTGTTGTTTGTGTTTTTGATAGCTGCCATTCTGACTGGAGTGAAATGAAATCTTAGTTTTGATTTGCATTTTTCTAATGCCAGCGATGTTGAGCAGCATTTTTTCATGTATTTGTTGATTAATCGTGTATCTTCTTCTGAGAAGTGTCTTTTCAATTCCTTAGCCCATTTATTGATGGGGTTATTGGTTTTTGGGAGTTAAGTTTTTTGAGTTCTTTATATATTCTAGAAATTAGTGTTCTATCTGATGTGCATGTATTATATATTTGTTCCCAATTAGTTGGCTCTCTATTCACCTCACTGATTGTTTCTTTTGCTGAGAAGATTTTTTAGTTTAAATCTATCTCATTCATTAATTCTTGATATTAATTCTTGTGCTACAGGATTCTTATTAAGGAACTTGGGGCCTAATCTGACACGTTGGAAATTGTAGCTTACTTTTTCTTCTTTAGGCGTATTGTCTCTGGTCTAATTCCTAAGTCCTTGATTCACTTTGAATCGTATTTTGTGCATGGTGAGAGATACAAGTTTAATTTCATTTTGTTGCATATGGCTTTCCAGTTTTCCCAGCACCATTTGTTGAAGAGGCTATCCTTTCTCCACTGTACATTTTTGGCACCTTTGTCTAATATAAGATAGCTGAAATTATATGTATTAGTCTCTGTGTCCTCAATTCTGTACCATTGATCTACTAGTCTTGTCTTGGTGCCAATACCATGCTGCTTTTGTTACTATTGCTCTATAGTATAATTTAAAGTCTGGTATGGTAATGCCACCTGCTTCACTTTTCTTGCTCAGGATTACTTTAGCTCTTCTGGGTCTCTTATTTTCCAGATGAATGTCATGACTGCTTTTTCTATTTCTTTGAGAAATATCACTGGGATTTTGATTGGAATTGCATTAAATCTGTATAATGCTTTTGGTAGTATGGACATTTTGACAATATTAATTCTACCTATCCAAAAACAAGTAGGTCTTTCCATCTTCTGAGGTCTTCTATTATTTCTTTCTTTAGTGTTCTATAGTTTTTGTTATAGAGGTCCTTCACCTCTTTCTTTAAGTTGATTTGCAGGTATTTTTTTTTTTGATGCTATTGTAAATGAAGTAGTTTTCATCATTTCCCTTTCAGAGGATTTGTCACTGATGTACAAAAATGCCTTTGACTTATGGGCATTAATTTTGTACCCTGCTACTTTGCCAAATTCATTTACTATTTGTAAAAGTTTTCTGGTAGAGTTTTTTGGGTCTTCCAGGTCATCAGCAAATAGTGCTAATTTGAGCTCTTCTTTTCCTATCTGGATCCCTTTAATTTCTTTCATCTGTCTAATTGCTCTGGCCAGAGTTTCAAGTACTATGTTAAATAGTAGTGGTGAAAGGGGGCATCCCTGTCTTGTTCCAGTTTTTAAAGAGAATGCTTTCAATTTTTCTCCATTTAAGATAATGTTATCTTGAGGTTTTGCATAGATAGCTTTTATACTGTTGAGATTATGTTCCTGTTATTCCTAATTTTTCTAGAGCTTTGAACATAAAGCAGTGTTATATTTTGTCAAATGATTTTTCTGCATCTATTGAGATGATCATATGGTTTTTATTTTTAAGTCTATTGATGTGATGTATTATGTTTATTGATTTCCAAATGTTGAACCAACCTTGCACCCCTGAGATAAACCCCACTTGATCGTGGTGCACTATCTTTTTGATATGCTTTTGAATCCAATTTGCCAGAATTTTGTTGAGGATTTTTGCATCTATGTTCATTAAAGATATTGGCCTGAAGTTTTCTCCCAGAAATAATTTTAATGTTGGGTATTTTAGAAGAGAATTATGAATACATGATGTTATGACTTTGATTTCATACTTGAGAATTTTAACCCTAAATGACTTAATATTTTAACTGGTGACCACTTTATGCAGTGTTCGAGTAGTCAACTCTCTATGTTCAAGAAAATCATAGTTGTTGGATTCCAGGCAGGAGGCTGTGCCTCCCAGGCAGAAGGCCACACCTCCCCAGGTGCTTTGTTAAAAACTACACCTCCCAAGATCCTCAGCATGACCAGAAAACCTGACCAGCAAGTGCCCTGTCAACTAACCTCCTGACCTCTGGGAGCCTATAGGGCAAGGACTCACTCCAAGGGGGTTTTATGACCCCTACTCTATTTAAACCAGTCCCGGACTGAACTCGCTCTCTGTTCGCGCTTGCCTCTGTTCCTGCCTGTCCCTATTCCCATCCATCCCTTCCCCACCCCCCTTCCCTTCACTTCCTTTCCCTACCCTTGCCCACGTGGCACCCCAATAAACCCTTTTATTTCACTAACACAGTGTTCCCGGCTAAGTTAACTATGTTTCAGCATTTTTCTAACAATAGTTCCACATATACTGTAAATAAAAATAAAACAATTATACAGAAATATAATTTTAAAGATTGATCAAGTAGTTATTATGCAATTAAAATTTCACTCCACCTTCTATGTGAAGAAAAATCAGAATTTTTAAATTAAACTAGAGTAGTTGACTTGGCAGTTTTCTTTCCATGGAGATAAACTAAGTGAGGCACAAATTGTTTGAGGATACAATTACCTATGTTGAAAACTGGTGGTAACAATTTAGGTCTCCTTACCTATTTGTTGAACATCTACATATTTTGACCAAGGTGGGCTAATTTTGAATCCTCCTGATTTCCCCTCCACAATCATTACTGGGACCTACAAGTCACATGTCCCAATTTTCATTTTATTTTCTCTAATATGCAGACTTTGCATATGCTTATTATTCTGAGTAAGCAAATGATTTAAGATTCTTTCTTTTAGTGGGACGTCACAGAATTTTTCAATTTGAAGTTTCATTCTAAATGACACATCACTTATATATTTTATTTTAATTGGAAACAGAAATACATTCATTCACTAATTTTCCCTGTTAATCCCAGTTCTTTTAAAAAGTGATAAAGCCCGCTAGGGCTGAGGCTCAGTGGCAGAGCACTTGCCTAGTATGTGTAAGGCACTGGGTTCAATCCTTAGCACCACATACAAAAATAAATAAAATAAAGGCATGCTGTCCATCTACAACTACAAAAAAATAAAAGTAAATAAAAACTCATAAAGCATGAGTCCCCAGATGTTGATTTTGTCCATATCTTTCTTGAAAAAAAACAATGCTATTGATTTTTTCTGGGTTTCTCCAAAGTGGAATAAGAAACATTTGTAAAACCAACTAAGTGTACCATCCTTTTAGAATTTTACAAGCATTAATAATTTTCCTACCCTTGCCTATTTCACTGATTTTTATAACACATTTGCCTTATTTTGTTTTCTTTTTTATGTTCACGATTTAATTAAATACTAAGTAATTGCAGTAATAAGTGCATACTACTGGGCCATAAACACATTTGGGGTGATTCCAGATATATTTGGGATTCGACTGTTAGAGCAGGAAAATAGGTCTGTACTAGGGAGAATCTCCATCGTAACCTATGCTGTAGAATCAAACATGACTGAGCACAGAGTGTTAGGATTCTGTTGAATTGCTTTGATGAAGGTTGTTTATGAAAGCCTCTTTTGAATTTAGCATTTCTGTCTAAGGTTAACTGAAAAAGTGACATCTTTAGTAAGAGAGAATAAAAAATTAAAAAAATCTTCAGATTTAAATTCTCCAAGCCTTCATGGCTTCCACTCTACTTCCTGAATACACCTGAATTGTAGATCTGGAGTTTCTTGAGTAAATCAAGAAGTCACAGAGAAGTTCTTGCATCATAATCTGTTTTGAGGATCTGCTAAAAGCCATGAAACCTCATTTTCTCTAACACACACCCAACTGTGCTCTCTCAGGATTACCAAAGCATATAGGATTGGAGTAAATTGCCTGAAATTGAAACTTGTTATTTGAGGGCAGTATAGTTAATCATATTTCATCTATAAAATAGCATCTACTTATGTTTGTTATTATGACTATCAAAAATATATATCAAGAATTGCACTGTTTGTCTCATAATAAGGTGTTATACTATAATACGAAAATTCCCAAATAAAAAATAAAGGACTCATAGAATATTGTTATATAATAAATTTACATTGTGACATGGTCTTTAAAATGACAATGTACTTATCATTTTTTACATTAACTTATTTTTTACTCTTTCATTCAGGGACAACAAATGATTCTCAAAGGTTCCCTGTAACAAAATAGCTGTACTCAGAGTCAAAGTTCCTCTTGCCGGAGGAAGTTGGGCAAGACACAACAGAATTCTACCTTTTCCAATGGGTGCCTATTTAATTCAAGTCAATGGTGTTGTTGACAAGCACTGATGTTATTGTGGGTGGTTGGAGAATATCCAGGTCACTAAGAGTCTGTTTGGCAACGCAAAAATCTACACACCCAACCTATTCCCACAATGGTGGGCTGGCCACAGTGGAACAATGGGAAGTTTGTAGAATTGGTCGTTTCTATCTACGAAGTCTTGTGACAACAGTACATTTTCAATCCAATTTTTAATTAGTTTATACTAATAAATAATTGCACAAAGCCAGGGGAGGGCTTTCAAAGAAAGATTCTTAGTTTCCTGTTTGGTGATGCATAACCTGGCTCTGAGGAAACTGAAAGAATGCTTTCTACTCCCTCGTCAGTGTACCAAAAAAAGTAGGTTCTCTTCATTTTTCCATTTCTTCTTTGATGTGTATTAGAACAACCACTGGACCAGGTCACAAGCATCCTGTCTTTCTTCAAGTTTAACAAATACTTAAAATCTGGTACTTCAGTTCCATTCTGTGAAATGAAAGTTGGGCCAGACGATTTCTAAGACCTGTCTTACTCTACAAGTAAAATATTTTGTTCCCTTTCAAAAATCTAAGAAAATCCGCCAAATAATGCTGCTCTTTAGACAGAGTGACTTGGAAAGTAACTACTTATGCAATTTTTAAGAAACAAAGTAACTTCTCCTGCAAGCTGAATCTCTTGGGCTTGCGCCACTTTGCTTTATTTTATCTTGACCTTTAACTTTGACATAACAGAGAGTCAGCTTATAATAGAAAAATTCCATTGTATGAAGGCTCAATTTTGCCTTGGAAGGGGACCAAATCACTAATGAGAAGTTTTCTTTTATTCACAGTATATATAATTTATAGACAAATATTTTAGAATTTGCTGTGTATTCTCTGATAATATCAGAGTGGAGATGAACATGTAGGCCATCTTCAAAGAATGAGTCAGACCCAGCAATTCCAACGTCTCCCAGTGTGAGTCTGTTAGTGGCATAGGCATTTTCTTGATGATTTGAGTCCTAGATTATGTAGGTGATCTTTATATGTTTAAGATGTGAATGATGCTTACTACTGGAATATTGTCTTCACATCTTTCATGGGATTTTCTACCTGTGTTCTTTTATTGTATTCTCCAGTTTATAGTGTCTTAATTCTCCAAAATATCTAGTTTTAATTAAAGAAATGTTTGCCATGAAACCACCTCCTTAGAACTAATATTCCTGACCTGATAGAAGACTATATAATAATTTGCTCTTGGCAAGGGAAAGCAAACTTCTAGGTTTATGATGTAATGAGATTTCTCCTTTCCTGGTTCAGGGCATTTGCGGTTCATTGGTCACAGAATTGTAATGGAAGCTGACTTTCATTTTCCCTCTTTCCTGAACAGTATGAAAGATTCCTAGATGGTTCCCTAAATTATGGATCACACACACACAAAAAAATGTTGAAGCCACAAAATCATGGATTTGCATTGTCTTTGTGAAATAAGCATGGTTGCGGTCAAGATCCAATATCTGATGTCCCAGAACTGCTACTGAAAGACAGATCTTCTAAAAATATAAATTATATTGGGTCACAATTCTGCTTAAATCCCTTCAGTGGTTTCATCTCACACTATGTGAAATAAAATTTAACCAAGATCAATACCACCTTATCTGACTCTGCCTAAATTGTAACTCCCCTCCTCCCCTATACTACTCTTTTTTCAGTAAACATCAAGCATTCAGGCCTTTTTTTAGGTTCAGGAACATGGTAAGCTCTTTACTATCAAGTACTTATAATTCATTCTACCTTAAACCTTTCTAACTCAAAATTTTAACACTCTTGATCATTCTTATTTTAGGTCTCACTCAGTGAAGATTATCCAGTTTAAAGAAGGTCTCTGGGCATTATCATACACCTTTATTTTTCTATGTAGCAGATAGTCTATTTTCTCTGATTTAAGGATGCTGATTCATAATGGGTCAGGGGGGTCTGGGGGGATTAGATGAACTCTGGAAAGTACTCTATATAATACTTCCTATTATTTTTTGTTGTTTATTTGTTTTTGTTTGGTTTTTTGCCTCTCACATTACAATAAAAGCTGTAGCAATTGCTCAATAAATGTATGTTAAATTAACAAATTAATGAATATATTAAATTTAACCTCTAAGTTACCTTTTGGTACAAAAATATTTTAATGGACTTAACTTTTAGAGCAGTTTTAGGTTCACAATAAAATTGAGTAAAGGTCTATAGATTTCCCACATAGGCCTTCACCACTGCAGTCATAGCCCTTCCCATCATCAATACCTCCCACAAGAGTGGCAGGTATTGCCACTGGTGGGAGGTTTATCAATTTCAAAAAGTTTTTAAAATTGATAAAACTTTTTAAAATTGATAAACCTACAATTTTAAAATTGATAAACCTACATTGTTGTATCTTTACTGTGATCTGTGGCACAGGTTATATTAGGATTCACAGTAGGTATTATATATTGGAAAGGTTTGGATAAATAGTACAATAGCATGTGTCTGCCATTATAGTATCACACAGACTAGTTTTCCTGCCTGAAAAATTCCCTGTGCTCTGCCTATTCATCTCTCCCCACTAATGACTGTCAACCACTGATGTCTTTACATCAGTTTGCACAGCTTTGCCTTTTCTAAATGTCATATACTTGGAATCATATAATATGTAGACTTTTATTTGTAGATTAGTTTTATTGTTATATATTTTTTCTCTTTGTTAATTTTAATTTGTTATATATGACAGCAGACTGTGTTACAATTCATATTACACATAGAGAGCACGATTTTTCCTATCTCTGGTTGTACACAAAGTAGAGTCACGACATTTGTGTCTTCATACATGTACTTAGGGCAATGATGTACATCTCATTCCAGCATCTTTCCTACCCCCATGCCCTCTCCCATCCCCTCCCTCCCCTTTGCCCTATCTAGAGTTCATCTAATCCTCCCATGTCCCCCCAAACCCATTATGAATTAGCATCCTTAAAACAGAGAAAACATCCTGCATTTGTTATTTTTGGGATTGGCTAACTTCACTTAACATTATATTCTCCAACTTCATCCATTTACCTGCAAATGCCATGATTTTATTGTCTTTTAATGCTGAGTAGTATACCATTGTGTATATATACCACAGTTTCTTTTCATCTATTGAAGGGCATCTAGGTTGGTTCCACAGTTTAGCTATTGTGAATTGTGCTGCTATAAACATTGATGTGGCTGCCTTACTATAGTATGCTGATTTTAAGTCCTTTGGGAATAGACCGAGGAGTGGGATAGCTGGTCAAACGTGGTTCCATTCCCAGTTTTCCAAGAAATCTCCAAACTGCTTTCCATATTGGCTGCACCAATTTGCAGTCTCTGCAACAATGTATGAGTGTGCCTTTTTCCCCACATCGTCACCAACATTTATTGTTGTTTGTGTATTTTTTTTTTTTTTTTTTTTTTTTTTTTTTTTGTGGTACCGGGGATTGAACTCAGGGGCACTCGACCACTGGGTCATATCCCCAGACCTTTTTTGTATTTTATTTAGAGACAGGGGTCTCACTGAGTTGCTAAGTGCCTCGCCATTGCTGAGGCTGGCTTTGAACTCGCGATCCTCCTGCCTCAGCCTCCCAAAGTGCTGTTTGTATTCTTAATAGCTGCCATTCTGACTGGAGTGAGATGAAATCTTAGAGTAGTTTAGACTTTTATATTGGCTTCTTTTACTTAATAATATACATTCATGTTTCCTACACACCTTCTCATGACCTCCTAGCTTTTCTTTTAGCACTGAATAACATTTAATTACCTAGATATATTACAGGTTATATCACACACTAAAGGAAATCTTGATTGCTTACATGTTTTGGTAATTATGAATAAATATATCCTAGACATTCATTCATACTGGTTGTGTGGATATAAATTTACAACCCCTTTTGGTAAATACCAAGGAATGTAATTGCTAGATCACGTGATATGAGGATATTTAGTTTTCTAAAAAGCTGCCAAACTATCTTCCAAACTGATTCTTTCATTTTTCATTCCCACTAGGATGAATAAGAGTTTCTGTTGCTCCACATCCTGGCCAGCATTTGGTGCTTACAGTGTTCAGAATTTTGGCCCATTTATTATGTGTGCACTGACATGTTGCATGGGCCTCTCAGGTCCCTGTTCTGGCACCAATTGCCGTGACCCTCTCATCTCTCATAGCCCGAAGCCTTTAATTCTGAAGATACTGGACACAGGGGTGATGGGAGATAAAGAAAAGACAAACACACAGGGGGAGAAAAAGCTGGGGCCAGTTGGGTAGCCAAGCCTTGGTGAGGCTTGACTGACTCTAGAGCTATCTCAGTAAGTTTATTATATAGGTTTTATCATCAAAAGGCTAATTGCTAAAGTTTCAGCAAAGCAGGCAATCTGAAGGATGCAGGACTGGCGAGATACTAGGGTCATCCTGCTTTACTCAGAATTCACTATCTCTGGGAGAAGGTGCTGAACTCACAGCCTGGACTGATAGAGCCTAGAGCCTTCACATGTATCCGCCCCCCCCCCCCTGTGTTACCATAGCAACTGGAGTTGCTATGCAACCCCAGTGGTCAGCTCCCAATACAAACGCAGCCATGAGAGAGCCAGACAGGCCATAATTCAAATCACTGCTCTCCACAATATGTCATTGTTTTAATTTGCATTTCTCTGATAATATATGACTTGAAGCTCATTTTAATATTTGTTTTCCAAATATATTTGTATATGCTCTGCATTTACTTTTTATATACTTTGTATGTACTTTATATTTGTATATACTTTTGAATTCAATTTGCTAAATTTTTTATTGTTTATGAGGGATATTGGTCCATAATTTTCTTTTCTTGTAATTCCTTTGTCTGGTGACCTATACTTAACATGTTTTTTGTAATAAATTTGTTTTTAAATGGTAAGAACAAAGTGTTAGAACTCTAGAAAAGCTGTAAAAGAATTGACTTTCTTCACATTGGTTCACATGAATAATATTAACCTGAATTCAACTATGTTCAAGTTGTTCTTAAAATAATCCTTGATCTTTGTTTAAATTAAAAGTTAAAACATGTTTATATATTTCCTCTAGATATATACAAAATAATAATTTTTTAAATTTTTATTTATTTGGCTTCTGTAGCAAAAGCTTTATGAGTATTTTCTAATCATATTTCCAAAGTTTTTTCCTTTGATTTTTTAAATAAACTTTTAATTTTAGAATAGTTCAATAGTTACAGAAAACTGTTCCTATGTACCACACATCCATATTATCCTTTTGTTATAAAATCAAATTATTATGGTATTTTTATCACAATTAATCAATAAATATTGATACATTACTATTAAAGCCCACACATTATCCTGTTTTTTTTTTAGTTTTTATGTAATGTTCTTTTCTAGTGCAGGATGCCATATAGGAGATCATACCAGTTTTAGTTGTCATGTTGCCTTAGGCTCCTCTAATCTGTAGCAGTTTGTCTTATTTTCCTGTTTCTTTTTCTTTCGTTTTCTTTCTTTCCTCCCACCCAACCCCCATCTCTCTCTTATATGCACTCACGATCTGGCTCTCCTATTTTTGTATACTTGACAGTTTTTAGGCATACTGGTCAAGAACTATGCAGAGTGTTCCTCAATAGGATTTATCTGACAGTTTTTCATCATGATGACACTGTGTTTAGGGGAAGACCACAAAGGTAAAGTGCAATTCTTAGCATGTCTACCCAGGTACATATTATCAATATGCCACATCATTGCTGATATTTATCTTGATAATCTGAATGAAGCAGAGTTTTCAGGTTTGTGCATATGCAGTTACTCTTTTTCTTCCCTTCATATACTTTACTCTTGGAAAGAAGTCATTATGCACAGTCTCAGTGAAAGAGTAGGGAGGGTCATACCTAAGGCCATGAAGATTTTTTGTATGTGAGCATAACAATGTCCTAAGTTCATTCTTTTATGTGTGGATATCTAGCACCAGTTTTTAATATGTTTATTCTTTTCTATTGATTTTTGTGTCATCCTTGTCAAAACCAAGTACCATAAGTAAAAGGGTTTATTTCTGACTCTCAATTCTACTATCCAACTAATTAACATATATATTCTTGTATCACTGCCATCCTGCTTTCATTATTATAGCTTTGTAATAAATTTTGAAATTAGGGCCTGTGACTCCTGTCAATTTATTTTCTCTCATCATTTTGTTGGGGTGGGGGATGGTTATATGGTTATTCTTGAATTTCCATATAAACTTGTAAGGATTAGTATTTAATTTATTAAAGAAAAAATCTTGCTTGGATTTTGATAGCAATTATGTTGAATCTATTTATCCATTTGGAGAGTATTGCCATTTTAGCAAGTTTAAGTCTTCCAAATATTAACTTGGGTTATCTTCTATTTTATTTGAATCTTCTTTAATTACTTTCAATGATGTTTTGCTAGTTTCTCTGTTAAAACATTCTACTTCTAAGTATTTTATTCTTTTGCCTACTATTATAAATGAGATTTAATTTTTTTTTTCATTTTTGAATTATTAATTGCTTATCTGTGCATATATGTGTGTGTGTGTGTGTGTATATATATATATATATATATATATATATATATATACTGATGTTTGCATATTGACCTTGTAAATGATAACGTTGCTAAACTCTTTATTAGTTCTAACAGTTTTTTTTTTTTGTGTGTGTGTGTGTGTGTGTTTGTGGATTTCGTGTGATTCTCTATATGCAACACTATGTTATCTGAAAGTAGAGATTGTTTTTCTTCATCTTTACAATCTGGATGACTTTTATTTCATTCTCTTGCAGACTGCCCAAGATAGAACATCCTGTACAGTTTCAATATAAGTGGCAAGGCTAGATACCCTGGAATTTTTCTTTATCTTAGGGAGAAAACTTTCAGTCCTTCACTATTAAGTATGATATGAGTAATAAGTTTTTTCATAGATGCCTTTATTGCATTTAAAAATTGTTTTTATTTCTCATTTGTTTCGTGGTTTTATCATGAGAAGATATTGGATTTTTTCAAAAGCTCTCTCAGCATCTCTTGAGGTATTGCACTAATATTACGTATTCAATCAGTTCATTTTAGATGTTAAACCAACATTGTGTTCCTGCCATAATTCTTACTTGCTAATGGTCTATAATCCTTTCTCTATTTTGCTGGATTCCATTTGCTAATATTTTGTTGAGAATGTTTTCAGTTATATGTATAAGACATATTGATCTGCAATTTTATTTTCTTGTGATATCTGAATAGGTTCAGTATCAGGTTAATGCTCTTCTCATAGCATGATTTACACATTGAAGTTAGGATAAGGAAACAATTGTTTAAACTTGAAGAAAAACTGGATGCATTTGCATTAATCTGGGCAACAAATTATCATGACCTGGTGTAGAAAGGTTACATTGGTGATCAGAAATAGTCCTCTTTCTTGTATATTCATATATAGAGCTATTTGGATTTTCTAATGGGTTGGATGTTGTTTTTAGCTTTCACCACTTTAACCCAAAGGCCTTACAAGAATAATTATAGAGAAGGAAAGTTTATTTGTGCTCAAAGTTTCAGTGATCTCAGTGCATTGATAGCTGTTTCCATTGCTCTGTGCCCAAGATGAGGCACAACGTCAAGGCAGAGGGAGTGATGGAGGACAGCAGGTCAGAACATGACAATTAGGAAGCAGAGAGAGAGTCCTCTTTCATGAGCGACAAAATATATACCTCAAAGGCATATCCCAATGAACCAACTCCTCCAGCCACATCCTACCTGTCTACACTTACCACCCATTTAATCCTTATCAAGGAAAAGCACTGATTAGTTTACAACTCTCATAACCCAATCATTTGTCTCTAAATATCCTTGCATTGTCTCACAAATGAGCTTTTGGAGTACACCTAATACTTAAACCATAACAGATTTCTTGTGAAGGAAAGAAAGGAATCAAAGATAACTTCTAATTTTGGTCCAGGAAAATTCATGAATGATGTTTATATTTGTGGAGAATTTCTTGAAAATCAGTAGAGAGGCCGAGATTCCTAAGTCTGTTCAAATGTGGGAGTATGCAATGTATTAAAAACCAGGGTATTTATCTAAAAAGGGTACAGATAGAAAAGAGAAAGAAGATGAAAACACCTAGGTCACTCTGGTATTTATCCAATGAAATCTCTAAGTTGAATTATTGTGGATTTAGTTGCATTCTAGTCTGAACAACAAGTACTTTTTTCTTAGTACCTTGGGTCTATAAAGAAGATTAAGCAATAAGCCATGCTAACATTTCATCAACACAGATGAGGTATTCCATTTCAGAAAAGCTTTCCATTCTTCCAAGAAATACCAAAGTGTGTGGTTAGTGTCATGAGACAGCTGTGTCTGCACTCCCTTACTCCTGTAACTTTTAGCCTGTACCCAAAGCTGTTTAACTTTCAGTAGCCCTTTAATTTTTAGTCTCTGATTCATTACCAGTTTAGCTTCCATGTAGTAACAACATATCTCAAGATTTTTTACTTGTCTTAAAATTATGGACAAGATCCAAAACTAAAGATAAATGTGCTAAATATCTCACTGATGAGCTTTCAGGAAGGCATCAGTATTGGAGGTTCTTATTATTCTTGGGGAATGTAGCATTCTTGGAGAAGACCATTGCTTTTCTTATTCAAATGCAGATGAGTATAAGAGAACCACTGCTAAAAACTGGACCACCCAAAATAAGGGTATTCCTATTTTAGAAAAAAGTTCTTAGTGGATATCCTGATTTAGAACTCTCCATGTTTCTCTGAACAGGAAAAATAGAGAACTGGAAATAATCATGTTAATTTTCTTATCTTTTACCATGGCAACGATATACAAGTTTCCTGTGGAAAAAATGTGGACACTCTAGCAATTCTGTTCAACAGGGCATTGGTTGGCTTTTTAGGGAATATACAAGTACGTTATTCAAAGAATGCTATGGATGCTTGTTTTGTGCTTAAGACCAAGTCTTTGATTAAGTCTCTGTTTCCACATCTTTCAATTCTCCCTTGTATACATAAAGGAAGATCAATCCCAAACTTCCTTTTTTTTTTTTTTTATATGAACACGTATGTTTAGCACCCTCAGTTCTGCAGCAACAAAGCTGACTCCAAGATATGAGATCACAGAGTGTAGAGAGGGAAAATGTTGTTTTTCTTAATGAAGGAGAAACAAATCTTCAGAACTTGAGTTCAGCGTCAGCATCTGCAGAAGAAGAAGGGGAGAGTGGTGGGAGTTTCATGATGATGTACTCCTCTGGTTCAGCATACAAAATACCTCAAGTAAATTTATACCTCATGAAATAGACCTTATGTCCATTTCCCCATCCACCAAGAATAATATAATATATTTTTAATACCAAGTAGTTAAACATATAGGAAAACATTCCTCCCCCTTGGTCCCAGGGATTGAACCCAGGGTATTTAACCACTGAGCAACATCCCCAGCCCATTTTATTTTTATTTTGAGACAGGTTCTTACTAAGTTTCTAACATAAAATAAAAGACAAAAAGATACTTCGCTGATTCCAACTGAAGACAATTAAATGTTCAAAGTGAAATCTTAAAAACACCACAAGTGAACTCCTAAGAAAGGTAACTCTTGCCATCTTGCATTTCACTCTGAGTTGCCAAGTTTTATCTTTTCAAGGGGAAATGTTTAAATAGTATCATCTCTCATCAATATTTTATTAAGAAGTAAATATTAATCAAATTAGATGGGAACATAGGCACACATATATACACATTCAACACATAACCTTGCTTTCCTCAGTTCACTGAAAAATGACTTGTAACTCTTATTCTATGATCCTGTACCAGCTGTGTGAATTAGTTTGAGAATGTCTAATTTCAGAAAATATTCTATTTTATGATATTAAAAACAAATTGCAATTATATAAACTGTTAACATTAGGTGGTAGAATTTCTACATAGGAAGAACTTCAGAATAGGAATCTGGTTAAAACTTAGGTGGACCAGTGTGACAGGGCCACTGGAGAACTTACCTAGAGACTATTTGCACAGCAAGCCTGTTGTTCTCACTTTCAAAAGATTTGTGTGTTTGGATGAGAGGGAAGTGGTTGTTCTCTAAAACCTCCTAAAGTTGTCCCTTGTGGCTGCCGGGATTTAAATCAAACTAATCTTTTTTTATATATCCTTAACTTGCTGTCCTTGTAGAATCTGCTTAGCCTGCATCTAGAAGTAGATCACATCATTTTATGTATTTTTTCAGAGAATCACACTGCAGGGTAGGCCTAAATCACTAAGAAAAAGAACACTGAATTCTACAGTAAGTATTTGACCTTCATAAAGAAAATTTTATTTTAAAAATAAATTATATCCAGTTTAAAAATGATTACATTTCTCATTATATGTGCTTATTTCGATTCCAAAAATATTGGTTTAGAGTGTCTGAGTAAAGGTTGAAATAATATTTTACAAGTTCAAAATGAATCTCTTTTTCATGCTTCTTTAATTCAAAAGCAGCAGATGGATTTTTTTAAGAATAAAATAAAATTTTATTACACAGAGAAACATTACACAGACATCTTTAAAACATGTGAGAAAAATTATTAGGTAGAATGTCACTTTGACCTTTAATTTTCACATTACCTTTGTTAACTCATTTCATAAATATATAACT
Organism: Tamias sibiricus; assembly: GCA_025594165.1. Taxonomy (NCBI): domain Eukaryota; kingdom Metazoa; phylum Chordata; class Mammalia; order Rodentia; family Sciuridae; genus Tamias; species Tamias sibiricus. The sequence continues at coordinate 49,594,445 of CM046662.1, read as the reverse complement.
GAAGAATCCTTTCTTATACAAAGACAGACAATACTTTATCTAAGCCCTTAATTTTTATTGTGTCAGTTGTTCCACATGGCCTAAGTTCCAAATGCTGTTTTCTAAAATTACAGGTACTGGTGTGTGGAGGGGGAAAGGGGTAGAAAAGGTAACTGAGTAACAGCCTACAATGATTACAGCCTTATTTTAGGCTGTGTGTTGATTAATTATAGAAGTAAAATGGAAAGCAATGGAAGGTATGTGGAAACTTTTGTAATGTAACCCCTTGCCAAGTAGAATCATTCAGCATGAATTTTTCAGCGTCTTAGAGGTAAGTCTTAAATCACAAACTCAAAGAGACAGAAGGGAAATATTTCTCACCAATTTTAAATTTTCTCTTTGAATAAGATCAAATTTCTGCAAAATCTTAACCATCTTTCCCATTGCTTAATTAATTCGCAGTAAACTCATCTTTCAATGGTTGTCTTTACTCTTTCACCAAATGGTCCTTGACTCAGGTGGGTTAGTTTTCCTTCAACTTGCAAGTTGTCCCAAAATTGTAAGAAATAACTTGCATTAGTCAGATTTTTGCCACCATAACCAAAATACCTGACCAAAAAATAAAAAAGAAGTAAAAGTTTATTTTGGGCTCACATCTTTAGAGCTTTAGTTCATGGTCAGCCAACTCACTGCTGTGGGCCCAAGTGAGGCAGAACATCATAATGAAAAGGAGTGGTAGAGGAGCACTTCTGTGCTCCTCGTGGCTGGGAAGCAGAGAGAAAGGGGAGAGTGCTACAGGGAAGATTCAGCCTTCCGGAGCATGCCCCTAGTGATTGACCTCTAGCCACACCTGCCCCACTTACCAATAGTTACCACACAGTCCATTCAAACTAGGACTGATTAGGTTACAGCTCTCATGATCTATTTATTTCACCTCTGAAAATTCCTGCTTAACACAGGAGGTTTCATGGAACACCTTATATCCAAATAGTAACATAATTTTAAAATTATCTCATCATAGTTTTCTTTCAAGTGTTGTTAAGTGGCTGTAACTCAAAATAGAAATTGGCATTATACCACTGATACACACACCTATGTGTATGTGTAGCTAGCTAACTAGAGAGAGAATGAATGTGAAGTATTTTATTATCTATTGTGGCACCTCTGTTATACAAACACCAAAGAATTGGTTTCTAGAGATTTCTTTTAGAAATTACATTAATCAAACCTAGTTTCTATCCCCCCGCCCCACCTTTCCACTCTGTGTTTTTCTTTTCTTCTCTTAATAGAATAAGAATCTATCTCTGTGACTTGGGAGGCAGCTTACACTGGGAATGCAAGTTCTACCTCCTTCTTGATATGTTTCCAAGTCTAGGAAGGCATTTGTTTATCAACCAGTCAGGGAATTTTTATTCTATTATGCATTTCTTTTGTAGTTTTTACCTCCAGTGTTTCACCCTTCCAGTGATTCACTTTGGGAAACTGAAAATTTTTCCCACAAAATTTACTCATATATATAAAGGATATGTGCATTAAGTATGATTTTGAGGTTTAGTAATTCATGTGGTTTACTAGATGCCAAGAAATGCATTGTTTTCCAAAGGTAAATAATTTTAGCTCTTTGTAGATTTCTACTTCTTCCTTGAGAATTAAGGACTACCTTTGGCTTAACCTATAATATTAAACAAAGTAAATATTTGAGGAACTTATGCCCAGTTCTTCAGGGGACACAAATGCATTTAATAAATTTGTCTTCACTTTCAATGAGCTTATGTTGCAAAGACATAATATTGTGAAATGACAGTCCATAGAGATCAGAGAACAGGTTTCAGAGTTGGAATATCTTGATTCATGTTTAACAACCGGCTGCCCGATGGAGTGTTCACTGATTGCTGTGGCATAAATACTTTACCACTGCTGATTTCAATCTGTTGGTGGCTTAATAATTGGATGCCAAAATTGCTGCAGATTTAGCAGTTAGCTTCCTTGAGCAGGTCAGAGGCAGCTCTGACACACCACTGATCATTGTCTTGGGATGTAGCGTCTACTCTGTTTAGCCTCTAAATTATCTGTGAACTCATGAGTAATTTTCTTATAAAGCTAACACATCAAATGCCAAAGTGTTTTATCATTAGTAACAAGTAACACAGTCAGCTTAGAATACATACTTATGATTACCAACTCTCCTCTTGCTCTTTTGTTAAAAATAACAAGTATTAAATTGGGAAATGTTAAATATTCTGTATATAAAGATTGATATCTCTTATTGATTCTGGAAGTGTTTTTTGTCATTAATCTCATCCTTTGCCCTTTTTTCATTTTTCTCTCCCTCCTGGTTCTCCAATCAGATTCCATTAGTCTTTTTCACTCTATGCTCCCTGCTTTTTAGCTCCTTTTCTAATCTCTTGTACTCATAGCACTTATTGCCATCTAACAAACTATATCATACTTGGTGTATTTTATTTATTATTTTTTGTTCTTATCTCTATAATGTGAGCTACATGAGAACAGGGATTTTTCTCTGAATTTTCACAACATCTAGAATAGTGGCTGAAGCAAGTGGATGCTTAAATATATTTTAAAGTAAATTAATAAGTAATATAATAAGTTGTAGTTCAGCTCCTTAGCCCATGTATTGATTGGGTTGTTTGATTTTTGGCGTTAGGTTTTTTGGCTTCTTTATATATCCTGGAGATTAGTAGTGCTCTATCTGACATGTGTGTGGCAAAAAAAAAAAAAAAATGCTCCTAAAATATAGGTTCTCTGTTCATTTCATTGATTGTTTCTTTTGCTGAGAAGAAGCTTTTTAGTTTGAGGTCCATCCCATTTATCTCATTTATTAATTCTTGATTTTACTTCTTGTGTTTTAAGAGTCTTGTTAAGGGAGCCTACTTTTTCCTTTATTAGGTACAGGGTCTCTGGACTAATTCCTAGGTCCTTGATCCACTTTGAGTTGAGTTTTGTACATGGTTAGAGAGAGGGTTTTATTTTCATTTTGCTGCATATGGATTCCAGTTCTCCCAGCACCATTTGTCAGAATGACATTTATCAAGAATACAGACAACAATAAATGTTGGAGAAAAGGCACACTCATACATTGCTGGTGGGACTGCAAATTGGTGCAAACCAATCTGGAAAGCAGTATGGAGATTCCTTAGAAAACTGGGAATGGAACCACCACTTGACCCAGCTATCCCATTTCTTGGTCTATACCCAAAGGACTTAAAATCAGCATACTATAGTAATGCAGCCACATCAATGTTCATAGCAGCTTAATTCACAGTAGCTAAACTGTGGAAGCAATCTAGATGCCCTTCAATAAATGAATGGATAAAGAAACTGATATATATACACAATGGAATATTTCTTAGCATTAAGAGAGAATAAAAAATATGGCATTTGCAGGTAAATGGAGTTGGAGAATATCATGCTACGTGAAGTAAGCCAATCCCAAAAAACCAAAGGCCGAATGTTCTCTCTGATAAGTGGATGCTGATCCATAAGGGGCGGGGGGATGGCATGGGAAAAATAGAGGAACTTTGAATGGCCAAAGTGGAGGGAGAGGTTGGGTAGGGGAATGAGATGGACATCATAACACTGGGTACATGTATGACTGCACGTACGGTATGACACTAGATTGTGTACAATCATAGAAATGTAAAGTTGTGCTGCAATTGTGTACAACGAATCAAAATTTATTCTGCTGTCATATATACCTAATTAAAATAAATAAATAAAGTTTTTAAAAAACAAGCAAATATAATAAGTTGAATTAGGCAAAACTAGACCTCTAGTGTCCTCCAGTGTCTGTGAAAGTGTGTTTTTTTCCCTAATATTTTCATTTTCTCATAAATGCAAGTAAATTCTGGGAGAGTACCTATTTCCTAAAATTTACCCTTCCTCCCCCAAACTCCCAAATTTGTTTAAAATGATTTATTTTGGTTGTACAGATATCAGCTATTTCTATTATCTAGGTGCTTTTAATTCACATCCCATATTGCTTTATCTTTATCTGCCTTAAGATAGACTTAGAGATCAGTTTTTTGCTATCCCTTCTTAGTGTTTCAACCTCTATATAATCATCCCTTCAAGTTCTTTCTTAGTTTTCTTTTATATACCCCTCTGGTTTTCATTACTGAATTATTACAATGGTTCATAATGTGATTATGCAATTTATTAACCTGAATTATAGGCCCTTCATATTCCCTGAGTTATATATGTTCAAGTGTTCACAGCATGTATTTATTTAGATTATTGTCTCACAGCTTTTTACCCCCAGGTCCTGATTGCTGTCTAATCTTCTAAAATTAGGTGTTTTTTTTTTCCAAGTTCATATTTTCCAGTGCTTGTATAATAGTCTGAGTTCTAGCTTCCTTCCCTAGCTGATCATTGATCACCCAGATTAAGATCATACACAGTCAAATTACTTGGGTATGCAAAAGGGAAGTAGGCATTGACTTACAGGTAAGCTAGTGGTTTAATGGAGAGGAGCAAAAGCCTAAAATCAAACTATATAGGTTCACACCCTAGCTTTGCCACCTACTAGTTTTGGAGTCTTGGAAAAGTCTCTTAATTTCTCTGTGACTCAGTTTCCTCTTCAAAAACAATGAGGAAAGAATTACTATTATCCCAAAAGTGCCAGGAATGCTTAGAGTGCTCAATAAATGTTGGTTATTATTACTGCAATCGTTATGCAATCATTATTATACTTTTATATTATCTGTGTAATCCTCTCATCCACTCATTTTGGAAGCTTCTGGAAACCTATAAAAACTCCACCAGAAGGCTTCACCTTTCTCTAGCCGTTCTATCTCCTTCTTTCCATTGCAGACTTCACCCTTAAGATCTGGTTTCCTTGGCTCACACCTGCCTGTCTCCTGCCTAATTTCTGATTTCCTACCTATCCATATCCTACTCACTGTTCACTTGATCTTCTTGGCTGATTTTTTTCTCTCCCACATCTTCTTTAATCTCCCTCATGTTCTCTAATGTGAAGCAACAGTGTGTTTCCAAATTGTGCAGTCTCATCCCTGAGCCTCTCTTTAACTCAGGCATTGATTAGTCTATAAGAGAAAGATTGAAATGTTTTCTCTTACAACTCTATCCTTAGATGAATTTAGACTCTAGTTTTCTCCTTAGTTACTTTGTCCCTAGTCTAAGTGCATTGACTTATGTCCACTTCCATAATCATTTATTATTGCCTCGTGCCTCCTTTGTGATTTGCACAGTCCTTCCTTACAGATCTTCTATTTCTATTCTTTTCTGACTCTCAAAGAGAAACATAAGTTAACTGCATACACACTAGTAGTATACAAAATAATCACTATAGAAATTTGCACATAAATTTAGACTTGTATTACCAAATAGGTCTCAAGAAGTTCAGCTCTTTGCAAAAACCCTCCCTGTCTATCTTGCCCTCTGTGGTCACTATTTTTCTGTGTCAGCTTGGTTAGGCTGGTCAGATATGAGTCTAGGCGCTGCTGTGAAAGGATTTTGCAGATGTGATTAATTTATAATTTGTTGACTTTAAGTAAGGAAGATTATGCTTGGTGCCATGGTTGAGTCTCATCTAGTCAGTTGAAGGCCTTAAGAGCAAAACCTGAGGTTTCTCGGAGAAGAAGGAATTCCTTTTTAAGGCTGCAGCATAGAAATCCTGCTAAGTTTTCTGCCTGCTAACCTTCCCTACAGATTTCAGACTTGACAGCCACTATAATTGCTTGAGCCAATTCCTTAAAATCAACAAATCTCTTGTTACCTTTCTTTATGTATATCAAACAATCAGCCACTTTATCTCTCTTTATGTATCATATCAGTTCTATTTCTTTGGAAATCCATCAACACAGATATTAGGACCAGAAAGTAGAGGTGAGTCCCACTGCAATAAATACCTAAAAGGGTAGAAATAACTTTCTAGCTGGCTATTGAATAAAGACTGGAAGAGTTTGGAAGCAAATGCAAGTAAAAGCTCAGATCACCTGGAAGAAACTATTGGTAGAAATATAGGCATTAAATGTTATTCTGGTCAGGGCTCAGAAAAAAAAAATAAAAAAGAAGAGACAAGGAGAAAGCAATGTGACAACAAAGACAGAGAATGGAGTGACACATCTATAAAAGCCAAAGAAAACCAAGTGGTGCCTGGCTGTCACCAGTACCTAGGAGGGAAGCACGGACAGATTCTTCTTAGAGCCTTTGAAGTGAACAACTCTGCTGACACCTTAATTTTGGACTTTGAGCTTCCAGAACTGTGAGTCAATAAACTTCTGTTGTTTTAAACCACCTAATTTGTAGTACAGCTCCCTTAGGACACTAATACACATTCCTTCTCACTTCCCAGGAGATAAAAGAATTGTAATAATGAGCAATTATTAAAAAATATATATACATATATATATGTGCGTGTATATATATATATATATATATATATATTCGCATACTTCAGCAAAAAGGCTGCTTTTAAGTTATATGAATGTCCCATTATTTACCTGAGAATGGAATCATATGAATTAGTGCCCATGATTTTATATCCTAAAACCTAGAAACAGTCATGGTACTGTGCTTAATTTTAAAATAATTTATAATTTATTTAAATAGTACAAATGACAGATAGCACATTTAAAATGAAATATCCCCATGTAATAAAATTTGTGCTGGAATGACTACATCTCTTTGCTTAGTGGCGGAGTTAAGAATAACTTCTTCTAAAACCTAAGTGAATATGGATCATAAAGTCCAGTTATTGGAAAAGTATAGGAAAATTTTATTGATACCAATATACATCTTTATGGAATTAATAGAAAATTAAGAAAATAATTTTAATAGGACTATTTTATAATAATTTATAATTTTAAAAGATAATAATGGTACTAATACAAGGACATAATTAACTCAAGATAATACTGTCAATTGATTGGAAAAAGTCTTCCCCCAAATTACAGAAATTCAACCTAAATGCATAAGTGGGTGTCTCCAGCAGAATTGGTGCATCCAGCAGGATTTCTTTATTTTTCCAAGTGCTAAGAGGCAATAAATCTTCTTAGTATACTTAACTAGAAATATCAAATTCTTTTAAAATGTTGTTACTTGTTTTTCAAGCATATTTCTTGCTTTTTAATAATTTGCTTATAGTAGCCTTGGATCAGTTGTAAAAAGAAAATCAAAGTGATGAAATCCAATGTAATTCATCCCTAATGAAGATTTGCCAGTCTCAAGCCTATGAAGAAGTCCCTTGCAACCTTTCCAATGTGGAAACTCCAGTTTCCATTTCTTGCTTCCTGAAGGGAAAGGTAGTCTACAGACATATCAACCTGAACACACCCGATCTCGTCTGAAGGGAAAGGTATCTGACCACCTTATGTCTCTTTCTGTTCTCACGAGCACTTAAAAATTGCTGATGGAAGCTGTGGAACCTCTTTTTTTTTCTAGAATTGCTATAGGAGGTGTCATCAATGCTTCTAGTCACGTTAACTACATTGACTATGCAGATTCTTCAGTGGAATTGAAAGGCGAAGAGCTCTGAATCCAGTCTCTGTCACTTTAATGCCTGTATGACTTTAGATAAGTGATGTAATACAGTAAGAGTGATATAATTTAAAGTTGTCTGAGCACAAGTTGTGTTCCAGATATAGTTTTATATGACTTTTATTCGTTGCTGTACTCCTCAGAATAATCTTCCAAAGTTGGCATCTGTACCCTACATTTGAGGAATCTGAGGTCCGGGAAGATTAAGTGAGTTTATCAGTTATGACTCACCATGGCAAGCAAATAATTATGGGATTCACATCTAGATCTGTCTCATTTTGTTTATTTATAAACAGAAATAACTCCTAGTTCTTATTGATGTTGATATCACCTTCCCTCTTACTTTTCATCATAGTGAGACCTGACTGGAAGAATTTAATGTTTGCTGATGCAGTTTCTGTGGACAATCAACAGTAGAGACCTCAATATCCAGGAAGTTTGGATTATTTGTAAGATTTTTGGAATTATAGGTAGTCAGAAGAGCCAAATGACCCTCAAGGCAACAGTAAAGAATAGGGGAACAGACAGCAAGGGTTTGTCAGAGGCTGACTTCATACATGACTAGCAGGGAATCTAAGCCAGGACTCCATGACTCTCACCTTTCCTTAGTGAGAAAGGTACTCATCACCTCTTGAGTCTATGAACAGGGGCAAAAATTTACAATGTGGAACCTTCTTAAATAAGAAACACTGTTCAAATTTTCAACAGAAAGGTTAATGTTTTTCATGCAAGCTGCTGCAAATCTCAGGCAAATAGCTGAAGGTGGGGTAGAGGTATGAGAGAAGAATGAGGAAGCCAATCTCAGGCATCAGGTCAGAAGTAAAACTCTACCTGAGAAGACCCACACATTTCGTTCTACATAAAGGAGTTCTCCCTTTGTTAGCTTTCACTTTATACCCATCTGAGATTGCTTTACCTTATTTTTAAAATATTTCCCAATATATCTAATGTATGTAATATGATTGACTAATCATATTGCCTAGTGGTGATTATAAGATTCAGAGAGGGTGTCTACTCTGTGACATTCTCTTCTAAGCCCTGTCAGAGAATGTGGAACCTAAGGGAATCACTGAGCTTCTACTTAGGAAGCACCAGAGGACCTAGGCTCAAGGTATAGTGAAGCTGAACTTCCCAAAAACCCCATCGGTTAATGAAACTCCTTAAGAAGAGAATCAGAGAGGTCCCACAGCAACCGTATTACTTGACAATTATCAATGGTATAATTAAAACACACAGTATAAACTTATTATAAGCATTCACGAAGATGGTAGTGGTTATGGAAATGACAATCATGACTATAAAATGATCTCCACTCCAGTGAGTATGTTATTTGAATTGCTTGGCTTCAGGTAAGCCCTGAAGGAGAGCATAGGTCACTTTCTTTTAAAGCTTAAAGACTAAGCTGCGCAGCTCCCATGTGTGCAAAAAGTTAATAAAAATAAATATAATAAGTGTTATGGTGAAAACGATATGATTTGGTCTAATAACCAGTGATTACCACAGGTTCAAAAACAGAAAGAAAGTCACTGTAACAGACAGCAGGATAAAGAGGAATTTCTACACATTCTGTATCCTGAGTAAAATAAATGCCACACTAATGATTCAATAGCAGGTTTATTTGTTTGACTACAATATAATTTACATGCACCCTTGAGAAGTAACTAGGAGAGTTTTAGCAAAGTTTATGTTTCTGAAAAAGACAGCAATGAAAACATAAAATAGTTTCCATACTCAATAAAACAGAGATGCACATAAAACATGATGTTGGGGAAAATCAGTAGCATTTTGTACATTTCAAACACAAATTTTCTTTCAACATAGCCTAAATTTATGAGCAATTTAGAAAGTATTTCCTCATAGCAAGTACTATTTCATAGAGAACTCTTATTATCAAGGCTTGCTCACAGATTCAAGTCTTTGTAGATCTGCTTCAATATGAATTCTATATATAGAATATTCCCAATTGTTTCAGAATTTTTGCTAAAGCTTTTCTGAGGATAAATCCTCATCTGAGGACAAAAGACAATGATTCCTTCCATGTTTTAAAAGGAAACAAAGATACAGAGTAGAATAATGGTTATCAAAGACAGGGGAGGGTAGAGGGTGAGGATGATGGGAAGAGACTGGTCAATGGGTAAAAATAGTACTTGGATAACAGGAATGAGTTCTGGCATTCTGTAGTACAGTAGGGTGGCTGTAGGTAACAATATTGCGATATATATTTCAAAAAACTAGAAGAGATTCTGAATGTTCTCCCTTTAAAGAAATGATAGATATCTGAGGTAAGAGATATTCTAAGCAACTGTTATTTCATTATTATACAGCCATGTGTATCAAAACATCACATTGTACCCCATACATATGTACAATAATTATTTGTCCATTAAAAACAAATAATTTTTTTAAATAAAATAGCCTTGTCCAAAGGAAGGGGGAGGAAACTGTTGAAACAACATGTAGAAGTCCTAAGCAGCCTTGGGATCTTGGTCACATCACCAATCACCACCCTACACAGTAAATCATAGACACTAGTTAGGAAGATCCTGGAATAGGAATTTGCATAATAGGTACACGTGATGTTTTTCTGGTCTCTGTTTTGTATGTGAGTGGGAGTGGAGCTCCTCTCCTCAAAGAGGAGAGCCACAGAAACCTCATCAGAGATAACTGGAGGGAACTTTCTAGATGGGAATGCGTATGTTTTCTGGTTGGACACTATGAGAGTGCACATAGACACATTCTAACCTGATACTGGTGGACAGTAGAAAGAAATTATTGAGACAATTAATCATATGCCCCCTGCAATTTGTGGGTCAGGGAAAATGATGTACAACTTTACCTGGATAAATCCAAAGGAGGGAGGTTGGCTGGAGATACCTCTGATAACAATAGGGCAATATGACTATCTATCTTTGGAGTAAACTTCATTCATGATATTTAGCTGGGAAAGGGGGTAAATTTTTGCATGGGCCTAAAAGGTAGCCTAAAAGGTAACCAAACTAAAACCATCTTAAAAGGACCTTGACCTAGGGGGATGTCTCTTGGTTTGAGGGCACTAAGTTAAAGAGATAGAGGAGAGTCTCCAACTAGAAGAGTGTTAGGTAACCAGGTGGTTAACTATATCTCCTGCATCAGACAGAGATGCTAGGTAGGGCTTCTTGGTGGAGACTGACTTTCTCTTGTATTTGCCCCTCAAGAAGGGGTCAAGAAAGATTTGGATGACTGCCTCACCAAAGGTTAATAATCATATTGTAAATTCAAAAGTCAAATTTTGCCTTTTATCTCTGATTCTATCTTCCTCTGCCCCTCATTTTAGGAGAAGCCAGAAACAATAGTTCTTTTAGATTAAAAAGAGTCAGAACTGGACACATGTCCCTTTTCTAATACAAATTCTAATACTTGGCCTCAGTCTGAGGATGACAAGACAAGTCTTAAATTGAATGTGGAGTGGTAGTACTGAATAAGACTGAATTTTTACTACCTGGAAATGAGCTGTATTTAGGTAGCTTGTCATCACTACAACCAAAATACCTGAAAGAACAATCTAGAGGAGGAAAAGTTTATTTGAAGATCACTGTTTTCAGAGGTCACAGTCCGTAGATGGCCAATTCCATTGCTCTGGGCCCAATATGACACAGCACATCATAGGGAAAGGGCCCAGCAAAAGAAAGTGCTAGGCTCATCGTGGGGTTAGGAAACCAAAAAGAGGGTGTCAGTGGATGTTCACTCTTCCAACACCTGCCCTTAGTTACCCACCTCCTCCAGCCACGCTCCACCTGTCTACAGTTAAAACTATGAAGGACTGATGAGGTTACAACTCTCATAGTCCAATCATTTTACCTGGGACTATTCCTGCAGAAACAGGAGCTTTTGGAGGATACCTGACATTCAAACCATAACAGTAAGCAAAAACTAAATCATCATTTTGGAATGATATCAAGGAACGAACAGGGCAAAAAGTAGCCAGGCAGAATGTACTGTGTGCTGTATCACAGCCTGCTGAAGTTGATCCAGTTCATAAACCAGTCATAGTTCATAGATTATCTTTAACAAATGCTCTTTCCCACATCTGTAAATATGAAAACTATTCACTGTAATAAAGGAAATTTGAGTCTTAGAGGAGGGAGAGAGAGAGAATATGAATGAGAATGACAAGATGTTAACTAGCCCAACATCAGAACAGACTAAGAACAGTCAATAGTCAACCATATTCTGCATGATGATACTGAGTCAATAAAAGTGATATTATTTGTTTAAAGCTGCATAACTATATATGGCAAGAGAACATATGCTGATCATAGTGTTCCTGATTTGGGCAAGTTTTTGAGTGACCACAGGGCAAAATGGTTTACCTGAGATATACATGAACACACATGACTGTATTTACATGTTTTCTTGATTACTAGTTCTAGGTTTTGGCTCCTTTTAGTCTATTATACCTTCTGTTGAGTTGAAACCAAAGATATGCTATGAGCTCAAAGTGATGTCTTCATAAATTTGGGGGGCCTAGTATTAGTTGGTTTAGATTCTCTTTTTATTCCCTCAAATCAAATATACATATCCCATTAAACTCACATATCCCACATCACACTCTCACATAAAATTATACAAAAAGTAGAATTGAAGGAAGAACAAAATGCAGGATTAATTTCCACATGATATTTTCTGTATTTTCCTCAAAAAAAAAAAAATTTGCTTGCAAGCATTGGAGCCTGTTTCTTCTCAAAGATTTCCAGGAATAAGTTCATTTCAACAAAATAAAATAACAAATTATTTTCACTTCTCAGTTTTGCTTATTAAAATTGATTTTATGTGTATTTCTTAACTGATAACTATATTAGAAAAATAAAGAGTCTAGCCTTTTCTATACCAAAATGATGAGTGACAAAAAGGTTTGACACAATCTAAGAATGGTAAATTGCTTTTTTTATTTCTAGAACAAAGCAAATATATTATACCTTTTGTAAATTAAAATGAATAGATAAACTACCTTTAGTCCTTGTAGCCATGAGTATGCTTTAAATTGAAAATTGCAGAAAATCATCTTATTGGAGTTAATCAACTTTATACATGGAAGTTAATAGGTCTTTCGGACTGGTGAATTCAGGGCCATAATGGTGTGATCAAGGACAGATATTCTAAGGAAATTTCCCTTTTACCATCAGCTTTTTTCCTGGACTGAGTTGTTTGTGGACCAATCCCAGCTATTGGAAAAGCTACTGCAAATACTGCTGTCGGTATATTCTTAGTCCATTCTGCCTTGCCCCTAACAAAGATCTAACTTTATTCATGGCTGCAATGCATTTTCTTTAAAAAATACATTTTCCCTTTTATGATTAAGTGTTTTTTTTCTTTTCTTTTTTTTTTTTTTTCCTAAGTACAAAAGCTCTAAATTTCCTAAAGGGGAAATATCATCTCGTTGATGATATTAAAACATAAAATGAAAGGTATTAATAATCAAATAAACTTTCAGAAAATGAGGCCATTAAATAAATAAATAAATAAAATCACTGAGACTTCCAGCATTGATCTCTAAAAGAAAGAGTGTTGAACCCTTCTTCTCTTTCCCACTTGCTCCATCTTTCTGGTTGGGAATGAGGTTTATGCATGGAAACATAGACCAAGCCTGAGACTCTGATGACTTTGTTGAGCTGCCATGTTACCTCTGGTTGTTCAATCTTCAGACTTCCTTTAAATCTTTAAATGCATCCTTTGCAACATCTCAGTCAACAGCTGACACTAATTATAACTGATACAAATGAACCTTGTTTGGGTTCATTTTTCCTTGGTTCTGGATCAGCCATTGTTAAGAGAACTGAGATTAACATAACTGGTTTAAATTGCAGGTTCTCAACCTTGACTGCAGTTTAGAGTAACCTGGGAGTTTTTAAATCTTGGGCTCCACGTCAGACAGATTAAATCAGGATCTCTGAATTGAATCTCAAGAATCATATTTTGTAAAGCTCCATAGGTGATTCCAATGTACAGCCAACTGACTTAGACTATCCAGAGTCCACCCTTGGAAGAAGGTTCTATCTCCAAATCATATTTCTGCTACATAAAACAGGGGTAGAAGTGGTCTGGACATTTTGGAGTCAACTCTGATGTGTATTACAAACTACTATTCTAAAAATGGCAATAGAAAAGGGGTGGTGTGTAAGCTGCCTGTCGTGGCCAGCCACAAAGCCACGGGAGGAAAACTCTCGGAGGCAGAGTAAAGATACTACTACTTTTACTTCTACTTTCTTAGAGAGAGCTTAGAGAGAGAAAGAAAGATTTTTCTTCTTTTTAGAAAGAGCTTAGAGAGAAAGATTAGAGATAGCTTTTTCTTCTTCTTCTTCTTAGAGCTTTCTTCTTCTTAGAAAGAGCTTAGAGAGAAAGATTAGAGATAGCTTTTTCTTCTTCTTCTTAGAGCTTAGAGAGAAAGATAGAGCTTTTCTTCTTAGAGCTTAGAGAGAAAGAGAGAGAGCTTGAAAGAGAGAGATTTCTTCTTTAGTGAGAGAGAGAGCTTAGCTTTTAGAGCTTCTTTCTTCTTTCTTCTTTCTTCTTTCTTCCGCGGGAGCCTCGGCCTGACTCTGACCAGCATTTACTTCTTCTATCTGGTTTCTCTTCTGTAACCGCTCTGCCTAAGTTCTGGCCGCTCTGATTCTTTTCTTCTTCTCCGACCCGAACTCTTCTTCTGACCGACCGACTGCATGACTGACTGAAAGAATTCATTCTTCTCCTCACTCCGACCGCTTTCACCCGGTTATATACCTTTAGCTTTGCGGGTGCCTCACGTGCATTTACAGGTGAGTCACATACATACTTATTATCAGGTGGAACTTATGGCTTCCAGCTGACCGCAATAGCCATCTCCCTAATTGGGGCTCCTTCAGTGGTGTACTCTAGAAAAAAAACATGCATATAAAACATAAGGAGAGGTTTAACAATTATGTTCTCCTTATTCCATCATAAATAATCAGAAAAATTTAGAGAGGAAAATTAGATTTAGGCCTATGTTACCATGCTGGTTGTTGCTATCCTTTGTGTTGATAAAGTTTAAGGCTATTTTACTACATGCTGACACTGCAAACAGAAAGGTGTACAGTTCTCATGCTGTATAAAAAAAAAAAAATTTCTTTATTGACAATTTTTTGCTAAAATGCATCCTTTGCAACTCTCTCAGCATAAAGAAGAATTTTTCTTTCAGTTTACAATGGACTCTTAAATGAGTTGGCCTCTAAGACTTGGAGAGAATCACTTAATTAGGAACATATATGTAACTTTTTTCTAGTCTCCCAAAAGTGTAAAAATAGCAGAAACAAAATTATAAGTAAATTTCAATTGTTTTTGGTATCATAAAATGGAAGTCTTAATAAATAGGAAATATGATACACCAGAATATTGGGAAAATGTAAAATCTATGCAAAAAAGTACATTTAAAAATTTAATTAATTTATTTTAACTAGATATACATGACAACAGAATGCATTTTGATTCCTTGTACTCAAAAGTGCAGCACCACTTTTCATTTATCTGGGTTTACACAATGTAGCATAACACCATATGTTCAGTCATATATGTACCTAGGGTAATGATGTCCATCTCATTCCACCATCTTTCTTACCCCCATACCTCCTACCTGCCCCACCCTCCCCTTTGTCCAATCAAAGTTTCTCCATTTATCCCATTCCCCAATCCCACAACACCCATCACCTTATGGATCAGCATCCACTTATCAGGGAGAAAATTCAGCCTTTGTTTTTTTTTTTTTTTTTTTTTTTTTTTTTTTTGGATTGGCTTACTTCGCTTAGCATGATATTCTCCAAATCCATCCATTTACCTGCAAATGCCATAATTTTATTCTCTCTTAATGCTATGTAAAGTTCCATTATGTATATATATCACAGTTTCTTTACCCATTCATCTATTAAAGGGCATCTAGATTACTTCCACAGTTTAGCTACTGTGAATTGAGCTGCTATGAACATTGATGTGGCTGCATTACTATAGTATGCTGATTTTAAGTCCTTTGGGTGTAGACCAAGAAATGGGATAGCTGGGTCAAATGGTGGTTCCATTCCCAGTTGTCTAAGGAATCTCCATACTGCTTTCCAGATTGGTTTGTACCAATTTGCAGTCCCATCAGCAATGTATGAGTGTGTCTTTTCCCCCACATACTCCAAAATTTATTGTTGTCTGTATTCTTGATAAGTGCCATTCTGACTGGCAAGAAATGAAATCTTAGAGTAGTTTTGATTTGTTTTTCTCTAATTACTAGAGATGTTGGGCATTCTTTCATGTATTTGCTGATCGGATGTATATGTTCTGAGAATTGTCTGTTCAGCTCCTTAGTCCATTTATTGATTGGGTTGTTTGTTTTTTTGGTGTTAATTTTTTTTAGTTCTTTATACATCTTAAAGTTTAGTGCTTTATCTGATGTGCATGTGGCAAAAATTTGCTCCCAACATGTAGGTTCTCTGTTCATCTCATTGATTGTTTCTTTTGCTGAGAAGAAGCTTTGTAGTTTGAGTTCATTTATTAATTCTTGATTTTATTTCTTGTGTTTTAGGAGTCTCGTTAAGGAAGTTGAGGCCTAATCCAATGTAATGAAGATTTGGGCCTATTTTTTCCTCTATTAGGTATAGGGTCTCTGGACTAATTCCTAGGTTCTTGATCCACTTTTTAATTTTTTTTTTTTTTTTTAGTTGTTGATAGACCTTTATTTTAATTATTTATATGTGGTGCTGATAATTGAACCCAGTGCCTCACAGGTGCTAGGCAAGTGCTCTACCACTGAGCTACAATTCCAGTCCCCCTTTGTCGGGACCTTACACTGCTTTCTGGCTGCTTGCCACATTACCACACCCTGTTACAGGACCTAGGCTAAGCAGGGGGCGTGGCTGTGAGAACTGAAACCACCCCAAAGATAGGCCAATGGCTCCGCCAATGGCATCCGCCCATGATCCTTATGTGTCCCTATGATCTTTCTGTGTGATTGGCCCATGTCCTATATAAGACCGTCCAACTTCCTCAATAAACCGAGTTTTTGGCATTGCTTTCTACCAAAACTCCCCGGGTGTGGCGTGGTGTCCGTCAATCAGGCGGGGATAAAGACACTCGGCGACTTTTGCCCGTTAAGCCTATCTTTGCCAGGTAAGCTATTTTAACTCTTTCTGCTGGCAGAAGGAGCCCCCTTTTAGGGCCCAAAAAGGGGGGTAGCTTTAGACCTCGGCCCCATTAAGAAGTAATGCAGCAATCCCGACACCCCTTGATCAACTTTGAGTTGAGTTTTGTGCATGGTGAGACATAGGGGTTTATTTTCATTTTGCTGCAGATGGATTTCCAGTTCACAGAGACAAACCCACATAAATACAATTATCTCATACTAGACAAAGGCGCCAAAAACCTACATTGGAGAAAAGATAGCCTCTTCAACAAATGGTGCTTGGAGAACTGGACAAATGTACATACTAAAGTAAAAAATGGATGTGGTAAAAATGGAAAGATTTTCCTTTATGAAGTATCAGAAGTAAGTAGTTTTGAAGGAAGTACTAATCCTTCAAAATAGACCATTACAAACATGCTACGTTCTGAAGCTGCTGTTTATAAATATTGGTTCTGAATGTGATTTAACCTCTTTTTCTAGATGGCATCATTGAAAAGCTCATTATTAACAATGTGTTTGATTTCCAGTAATCTCTAAGTGGAGTGCATGAGTATATGACCATGCTGTCAGTGCACACAAGGACAATTTACAGTCATCATTGTCCTCATAGTTATGCACATTGGTGGCTGTAGCAGATAATGCCAGTATTTAGCCTTCACTTCCAACACCTTGAATCTCAGCTAATTTTCAGAGAGCTACTATCACTTTGAAATCACTTTGCCCACACTCACAGACAAGGGAATTATGAGAATTTACTCAAACCTCATTAATCATGGTTTGTGTACCTGAGAATTCACTTACTAAAACTTACCTGTAACCCCCAAATCAATGATCTGTCTTATGGGGGAAAATATGAGTGTTATATAAGCTTCATTCAGGCATAAGTTAGAGTGTTAGTTAGCTGTGGGTTCACTGTTAATGACTCAATAATGTATGTTAAATAGGTGTCTTTAAAACAGAAACACAGAGTCCTGTTGACCTTTGCACTTGCGCGGCCAGGCCCAGGTCAGTCCTGCTGACCTCCGCTTGAGTGCGGCCAGGCTCAGGTCAGTCCTGTCAACCTCCGCTCAAGTACAGGTGGCTCAAGGACAGCCCTGCCAAACTCTGCTTGTGTGCAGGCGGGCCAAGGACAACCCCAAGGATCTCCCTTGAGTGTGGCCAGGCCCAGATCAGTACTGCTGATCTCTGCCCGAGCGCAGGTGGGTCCAGGTCAGCCCAGCCAACACCCGCAGAGATCAGGCTGGCCTAGGTCAGCTTCACTAACTGCCACTCAGAGGACCACCTTTTCCAACCAGCAGACCACTGCAGGAGCTCAGATTCAACGAGTTCAGCCCACAATGACCTGTGTGGGACCCAGCCCCAGGGTAGGTCTAGAGTCCACTACCCCACCCCCAGTTGGGAACACAAACCTAACCCACTTCTATCTTGAGACACTGCAGACATAGCCATAGCCATCCCCACACAGTAGCCACTACCTTTTGACAACAGACAGGGCCTAAAAGCAACTGCTTCTCAGAGCTGGCATCCCACAGACATTACAAGGCCTACCCTTTCAGCCCCATCTCTGGACAACATTGCATTCATCTTGGGGCACCTTCACTGTTATCTCAAGTAACCTTCGCTACTGCCAACACTGCTTTTAGTTGCAGTAGCATACATCAAGGGACACCTGCAGGTTCTGAAAGCCCAACATTAAGGTGAGGCACAGACAACCTGCACAGATATTACAAGAATATAGGGTAAAAACTGTAATATCTCAGATCTACACTGCATGAAAGGAAGACAAATAGACAACATGATAAAACAAGGGAGGAAAGTACCCCAAACAAACCAGGATACTACAATAACAGAACCCATACTCAGCGAAGTTGATGAAATGTCAGAGAAGGAGTTCAGAAGGTTCATAATAAAAATGATCTGTGAATTAAAGAATGACCTAAATGAGCAAATACAGGCAAAAAGTGATCACTACAACAAAGATATAAAGAAGAACAAATACAGGTAGCAAAAGTGTACTTCAAAAAAGAGATAGAAACTCTGAAAAAAAGAAACAGTCAGAAATACTTGAAATGAAGGAAACAATTAACCAAACAAAAAACACAATAGAAAGCATCACCAACAGACTAGATCAACTGGAACAAAGAACATCAAAGTATATAATCTTGAAAATAAAGTTGACCACACAGCGAAGATAGTAAGAAACCATAAACAGAACATCCAAGAATTATGGGACAGCAGCAAAAGACCAAATCTAAGAGTAATTGGAATAGAGGAAGGCACAGAGTTTCAAAGCAAATAATTGTACAATCTCTTCAATGAGATAATATCAGAAAATTTACCAAGCATGAAAAACAAATTGGAAAACCAAATACAAGAGGATTATGGGACAACAAATGTACAAAATTACAACAGATCTACACCAAGACACATTATAATGAAAATGCCTAGCATAGAGAACAAGGATAGAATCTTAAAGGCTGCAAGAGAGAGGAATCAGATCACATATAGGGGGAGACCAATTTGTATCACAACAGATTTTTCAACTCAGACACTCAATGCCAAGAGATCATGGAACAACATATACCAAGCTCTGAAAGAAAAGGGATGCCAACCAAGAATCATATCCAGCAAAATTAAATTTTAGATTTGAAGATGAAATAAAAACCTTCCATGATAAATAAAAGTAAAAAGAATTTACATCTAGAAAGTCAGCACTACATAACATCCTCGGCAAAATATTCCATGAAGAGGAAATGAAAAACAATGATGAATATCAGTAGAGGGAGTTATTACACTAAAGGAGAAACCATGTCAAGTTAAATACCAAAAATAAACAAAAATTGCTGGGAATACAAATCATGTCTCAATAAGAACTCTGAATGTTAATAGCCTAAACTCACCAATCAAAAGACATAGACTAGCAGATTGGATAAAAAAAAAAAAAAGACCAAACAATATGCTGCCTCCAAGAGACTCATCTCATAGGAAAAGACATCCACAGGCTGAAGGTGAAAGGTTGGGAGAAATCCTACCACTCACATGGACTGAGGAAACAAGCAGGGGTTCCCATCCTCATATCAAATAAAGTAGACTTCAAACTAAAGTCAATCAAAAGGGATAAAGGACACTACATAATGCTCAAGGGAACCATACACCAACAAGACTTAACAATTATAAATATATGTGCCCCAAACAATGGAGCATCCATGTTCATCAAACAAACTTTTCTCAAGTTCAAGAGTCAAATTGACCACAACACAATAATTCTTGGAGACTTTAACACATCCCTTTAACCACTAGATAAATCTTCCAAACAAAAGCTGAACAAAGAAACTATAGAACTCAAAAATACAGTAAACAACTTAGACTTAACTGACTTATAGAGACTATTTCATCCTTCAACCAGCAAATACACTTTCTTCTCAGCAACACATGTATCCTTCTCTAAAATAGACCATATACTATGCCACAAAACCACTCTTAGCAAATATAATAAAATGGAGATACTACCCTGCATTCTATCAGACAATAATGGAATGAAATTAGAAATCAATGATAAAATAAGAAATAAAAGCTACTCCAACACCTGGAGAGTAAATAATATGCTACTAAATGAAAAATGGGTTACAAATGACATCAAAGAGATTAAAAATTCTTAGAGGTGAATAAGAACACAGACACAAGATATCAAAATCTATGGGAAATTATGAAGGCAGTTCTAAGAGGAAAGTTTATTGCATTGAGTTCATTCCTCAAAAGAAGAAAACGTCAACAAATAAATGATTTAACATTACATCTCAAAGATCTAGAAAAAGAAGAACAATCTAACTTCAAAAGCAGTAGAAGACAGGAAATAATTAAAATCAGCTGAAATCAATAAAATTGAAACAAAAGAAACAGTCGAAAAAATTGACAAAACACAAAGTTGGTTCTTTGAAAAAAATTTTAAAAAAATTGACAGACCTTTACCCAGGCTAACAAAGAGAAGGAGAGAGAAAACTCAAATTACTAACACATGCAATAAAAAAGGAACTATCACAACAGACACTATGGAAATACAGGAGATAATTCAAAATTATTTTGAAAACTTGCACTCCAATAAAATACAAAACATTGAAGGCATCAAAAAATTTCTATAAGTGGTATGATTTGCCCAAATTGAAGCAAGATGATATACACAATTTAAACAGACCAATTTCAAGTGATGAAATAGAAGATTCCATCAGAAGCCTATCAACCAAGAAGAGCCCAGTACTGGATGGATATACAGCTGAGTTCTACAAGACCTTTAAAAAATAACTAATACCAATAATCTTCAATTTATTTCAGGAAATAGAAAAAGAGGGAGCACTTCCAAACTCATTCTATGAGGCCAATATCATGCTGATCCCAAAACCAGGCAAAGACACATTAAAAAAAGGAAACTTCAGACCAATATCTCTAATGAACATAGATGCAAAAATTCTCAATAAATTTCTGGCAAATCAGATACAAAAACATATCAAAAATATAGTACACTATGATCAAGTGGGGTTCATTCCAGGGATGCAAGGATGGTTCAACATACGGAAATCAATAAATGTAATTCATTACATAAATAGACTTAAAGAGAAAAACCATATTATTATCTCAATAGGTGCAGAAAAAGCATTTGAAAAAATACAGCACCCCTTCATGTTCAAAACACTAGAAAAACTAGGGATAACAGGAATATATCTCAACAATGTAAAAGCTATCTATGCTAAGCCCCAGGCCAACATCATTCTAAATGGAGAAAAATTGAAAGCACTCCCTCTAAAAACTGGAACAAGACAGTGATGCCCTCTTTCACCACTTCTATTTAACGTAGTGATTTAAAAACTGGCCAGAGCAATAAGACAGACAAAGAAATTAAAGAGATACAGATAGGTAAAGTAGAACTCAGATTATCACTATTTGCTGATGATATGATTTTACACCTAGAAGACCCAAAACATTCCACCAGAAAACTTCTAGAACTCATAAATGAATTCAGCAAAGTAGCAGGATACAAAATCAACACCCATAAATATAAGGCATTTCTATATATCAGTGACAAATCCTCTGAAAGGGAAATGAGGAAAACTACCCCGTTTACAATAGCAAAAATAATAATAATAATAATAAAATACTTGGAAATCAACTTAACCAAAGATGAGAAAGACCTCTATAATGAAAACTACAGAACACTAAAGAAGTAAATTATAGGAGACCTTAGAAGATGGAAAGATCTACCTTGCTCTTGGATAGGCAGAATTAATATTTTCAAAATGACCATATTACCAAAAGTGCTATACAGATTTAATGCAATTTCAATCAAAATCCCAATGACATTCCTCATATAAATAGAAAAAGCAGTCATGAAATTCATTTGGAAAAATAAGAGACTCAGAATAGCTAAAGCAATCCTTAGCAAGAGGAGTGAAGCAGGTGGCATTACTATACCAGACCTTAAATTATACTACAGAGCAATAGTAACAAAAAACAGCATGCTATTGGCACCAAAATAGACTTGTAGATCAATGGTAGAGAATAGAGAACTCAGAGACTACACATATAATTTCAGTTATCTTATATTAGACAAACATGCCAAAAATATACATTGGAGAAAAGATAGCCTCTTCAATAAATGGTGCTGGGAAAACTGGAAATCCAAATGCAACAAAATGAAATTAAACCCCTCTCACCATGCACAAAACTCAACTCAAAGTGGATCAAGGATCTAGGAATTAGACCAGAGACACTGTGCCTAATGGAAGAAAAGGTAAGCTCTAATCTCCAATAAGTCGGATTAGGCCCCAAGTTTTTTAATAAGACTCCTGTAGAGCAAGAATTAATATCAAGAATCAATAAATGGAATAGATTCAAACTAAAAAGCTTCTTCTCAGCAAAGGAAACAATCAATAAAGTGAATAGAGAGCCTACTAATTGGGAACAAGTTTTTACCACATGCATATTAGATAGAGCACTAATTTCTAGAATATATAAAGAGCTCAAAAATCTTAACACCAAAAAAAAAAAAAAAAATCAATAAATGGGCCAAGGAACTGAACAGACACTTCTCAGAAGAAGATATGCAATCAATCAACAAATACTTGAAAAAATGTTTAACATCTCTGGCAATTAGAGAAATGCAAATTAAAACGACTCTAAGATTTAATCTCACACCAGTCAGCATGGCAGCTATTAAGAACACAAACAACAATAAATGTTGGAGAGGATGTGGGGCAAAAGGCACACTCGTACATTGCTGGTGGGACTGCAAAATGGTACAGCCAATATGGAAAGCAGTATGGAGATTCCTTGGAAGACTGGGAATGGAACCACCTTAAGACCCAGCTTAGTCTTAAGATCCCACTCCTTGGCCGGGCGCGGTGGCGCACCCAAAAGGGACCTGAAAAATAAAGCATACTACAGGGATACAGCCACATCAATGTTTATAGCAGCACAATTCACAGTAGCTAAACTGTGGAACCAACCTAGATGCCCTTCAGTAGATGAATGGATAAAGAAAATGTGGTATATATACACAGTGGAGTATTACTCAGCAATAAAAGAGAATAAAATCATGGCATTCTCAGGTAAATGGATGAAGTTGGAGAATATAATGCTAAGTAAAGTTAGCCAATCCCAAAAAGCTAAGTGTGGAATAATATAAGGAGTCAATTCACAGTGGTGTGGGGACAGGGAGCATAAGAGGATTAGAGGAACACTAGAATGACCAATGGGGAGGGAGGGATGTGAGGGGGCAAAATGTTGAAATTAAAAAAAAAAAAAGATGGTAGAATGAGATGGATATCATTACCCTAATTCATGTTTGAAGACACGAATGGTGTGACTATACTTTGTATACAACCAGAGATATGTAAAAATGTGCTCTATAAGTATAATATGAAATGTAATGCATTGTGCTGTCATTTATAACAACTTAGAATAAAAGATAAATAAATAACTAAAACCAAAAAAAAAAAAAAAAAAAAAAAACAGAAACACACATAAAATAACACACTGATTGATTAACAAACCTGTGATGAGTGCTTCACAATTACTTAACTGTGTTTTTCCTCTTGGACCCATAATCCATATTTGTAATTCAGCGTTCATGAATTCTTAATGCCTTTGTGTGTGTGTGTGTGTGTGTGTGTGTGTGTGTGTGTGTGTATGGTGCTGGGGATTGAACCCAGGGCCTTGTGCATGTGAGGCAAGCACTCTACCAACTGAACTATATCCCCAGCCCTCATGATGCTTTTATAAAACATAACTACCATGGATACTGAGAATGACTTGTTGGGGCCAGCTTCTAGGAAATTTGACCCAAGACAAGGAATACAACTTAAATCTTATAGGAAACTATAAATCTTACAGGAAACTCCAATGTGGGGTTTTGAGGGGTTTTGATATATTAATAATAATAATAATAAATAATGATAGTTATAATTGCAATGATAGTTACCATAACATTTATAAAGTACTATACACTATGTTGTAAACATTTGATACTTAAAACACAGCACTACACTATACAGCAAGTATTTTAATCACTTTGTATGTTAATACAAAGAAGAAGACTCAGTTGAGACAGTTTAAATGAACTGTCCAAGATTGAACACTATAATTTATTATACAGCCAAAATTATACATATGACCCATTTATTTCTAAAAACATATGTTCTTGATATACATTAGTAAATTGACCTTTTACATTTTAGTTATAGAATGAGTTTTGCTCAAATTTATACCAGTAATGCATTGGCCATTGTGTTGAACATGACCTCCAGTAATTTCATTCCTCCCTTTCCTGGTCCTTTGATGGGCGGGAAGAGGCTCTTGGAAGTATTTTGCTTTTGGATTTGTTTTGCTTTGCCTCTTGCTGGTTTCTGTTTGCAGGCTTCTGCCATGCTCTGTTTGGACTGCATGGGAGGCAGTAAGGAAATCCAGGAAACCCTCCATGTGTTGTTGTCCTGCTATTCCTGGGTTCCTTAAGGAGCCCACGTTCATTCTTCTTCCCACATTTCAGAAGGTTCCTATTTGTTTCTTTTGTTATGTACAGTGTGTTTTAGTATGAGCGAAGATATAGAAGGAATGGAGCTATTCTATCTTTGTGTAACCAAAATCTCTGAACAACACTTTGAGAGAAAAAAAATTGGTTTGGTGGGGTGGGGCAGACAACAGTGGAGAAATAAACAATAATAAAAAAAAAACCTAAAAAATGGAAAAACAGTTTCTTCATTTTTTAGTAATTTTTTTAGTTGTAGATGGATGCAATATATTTATTTATTTATTCTTTTCTAGTGCTGAGGATCAAACCCAGTGCCTCACATGTGCAAGGCAGGGGCTCTACCACTGAGTTACAGCCCCAGCCCGAAAAAACTATTTTTCCTTACCTGCTTTTATTAACACATCTTCCTGGGACTTTATTTTCATTTTCCTCTGTTTAATGTTCATATGTAATCATGCTTTTTAGCTTTCTGACTCAGAGACTGACTTTATATAGACATTGTAAAATAATTATGGAATGTAAAACCTGATAATTAGATTATGAATTTTAGTATATTGGGGGTAAAGTTAGGGTGAGTACAGTAGAAGATACCATTTCATTGTTAAAGAAAATTATTCGAAT
Source organism: Tamias sibiricus (assembly GCA_025594165.1). Lineage (NCBI taxonomy): Eukaryota > Metazoa > Chordata > Mammalia > Rodentia > Sciuridae > Tamias > Tamias sibiricus. The sequence goes on along the minus strand of CM046662.1, from coordinate 49,569,162 downwards.
TTATTTGCTTTTTTATTGGTTTGCTTGCTTTTTTGTTTTTTAGTTATTATCTTTTGTTGCTTCAAAGCCAAGACAATGGCCAGTAAGTCTCTGAGGTGTGAGCTGCACAGGAGATTCGTCTACTGACAGTCATAGTTTTATGTTTTAAAACTTTATATAAATTAGATTTTATAGGTGTAACTCATAACATCAGACTTTTGACTTACAATGTATTATTAATAAATTCAGAAACTCATCTCCAGTAGTACTAGAAATAGATTGCTTGGTTTCATCCCTAAGTTAATGAAACTATATATATTCTCTCAAGAAGTAAAATATCTAATAGAATGTTACAAAGTATGGTAATTAAGCAAAGCCTGAAATCTTAGTTCTTAGACTGGTATTTTAGGAGTTTGGTGGGGAGGGGTGGTACTGTGTGTTTTGCTTTTGTTATTAATTTGAGTCACACGAGTTACATATCCACAGCAGATGCTACTATAAGACATTTTATATCTTCCTAAGAAGACAAAATAAAATTTGATAATTATGGTTTGGGCTAATACTGGACTTAACCTTTTTCAGATATACACCATAGCATTTATTCCACAGGCAAGTTCATTACAATGTGACATTTAAAATCTTGATTAGAACTAATCTCAACCTTAAAGGTAACTTTGAGAAAGTTGAAGTAGAACAATACACCTCCATTCATCTAGGAAAACATAAGGAAGAGTTCAGAGCAGTGAATCAGGTGTAGGGAGTGGATTTGGTGTCAACAGAACCTTGTAAGCAAATATTCTGGAGGATAAGAAAGAGTCATTAAATAAAACTGTGGCTCTAATGTGTTTTGTAAGATAGATACGATAACATTCTAATTATTTTCTAATTATCAATTGGAAATATCACTCTGGAACTCACAAAAATGAAGGATGGGCCTCTGAAGAGTGGAAAGTTACTGACACAAAATACTTTTAAGTTTAGAGTACCTAAAGGTGATACTTCAAGTTTAAGATTTCAATCACCAATTGTGTCTTCATACATGCATTTAGGATAATTTGTAAAAATACTTTATATAAAACCAGCAACTTGAAAAATTGTGCTCTTTATATGTAATATGAAATAAAATGCACTCTGCAAACGTGTATAACAAATTAGAATAATAAAAAAATTTAAAAAAAATTTTTTTTTGAAGACCTGGACTGTGAAATAAGCTTAAGCTTGTGTCATTTAACTGGCAAAGGAGAATCAGGGCAAATATTTAAAAGCTTCTCACAAATTAATATATGAAGTGGTAAGTGTCCAAACACAAAATACAGTCCAAGATGAAATGATATGCCCATCACTATAAACATTTAAACAGGACTGAGGACTTCTATTGGCATTTAGACTAAAATTGGATGTATAGACACAATTCTTCCAAAACAGATTGTAATCCTACTGTGTGAACTTTTTTGACATTTTCTTTCAGAATTTTCTACATAAATGTAGAATGTGATGAATGAATTCTTAATCATCATGGCATGCAATAATAAAGTCTTAGTTGGGAAAAAAAAAGATTTCAATCACAAGGCATATGCAATAGATTTAATTGTGTTCCTCCCAAATACATGGCTGAACCCTAACCTCCATGTGATAGGATTTGGAGATGGGACCTGTAAGGTTATGATTATAATCAAATGAGGTCATAAGGGTGACCCTGATCCAATAAAATTAATGTCCTTATGCAAAGAGACTTCAGGGAGCCTTCACTCTCTCTTTCTGAACAAACTCACCAAGGAAAGATCCTGTGAATATTAAAAACATTAAAATTTTTCATAATGCCAAGCATACACAAAAACTACAGTTGAAGTTGTACTGCAGCAACTTGGTTTGTCATTAGGAAAATAAACATATTATCTTAACCACATACCAAAGTAAATTTTAGATACAGTGTTGATTTTAAATGGAGAGAAAAAGAATACATAAAATAATGAAGAGAGAGGAAACACATATCTAAATGTGACCTAGAACTCTATATCCAAAACACCAAAGTTAAAAACCACACAGTAAAGTATTGACTTGGTTACACAAAAATTCCAAATGGCTGTGAATGTTAATAAAATAAAGCAATAGGTAAACTTCAAAAGTAGTAAAATTTACAGTATAGTAGATTCAATATGAAAAATGATTAAAATTTCAACAGGAAAAATTAAATGCATAGAGTATGAATGTAAATAAAAGGAAAAATATGAAAATATTAAACCCCAATTGTTATAAAAAATTATATATTAAACTAATAATTATATGTGGCTTATATAGAAAATATTAGACTGAAGAGAAGGAAAATTGTCATGCCCTGTAGCAGAAATGTAAATTTCTACAACTTATCTCTAGACCAATGTAGAAGATAAAACAAACCATGAAGATTTACAGACTCCACTTCTACAATTTTAGTCTAAATATATATCAACTGCTTTTATACTTAATACATATTAACTGTTGTATGCACATATGTAGAAAAAAATTTTTCAGAGAATAAACAGCTTCATTATTCAACAGTATCAGAGTTGCTGAATAAACTCATGTAATGGAATAATATTCATTCATTCATTAAAAACAATGAACTAAACTTAGCTATAATTAACTAAAGTTGGTTTTTTTTTTTTTTTTTTTTTTTTTTTTTTTTTTGAGTACCAGGCATTGGACTCAGAGGCAGTCAACCACTGAGACACATCTCCAGCCCTACTTTTGTATTTTTATTGAGAGACAGAGTCTTACTGAGTTGCTTATGCCTCACTTTTGCTGAGGCTGGCTTTGAACTGGTGATCCTCCTGCCTCAGACCCTCAAGCTGCTGGGATTACAGGCATGTGCCACCATACCTGTCTTAACTAAACTTATTTATTTAGAAATATGTTCATGTTTTACTACATATACACAATATATAAAACTATATATAGAGAAATAACCCTTTAAAATTCATTTCTGTATATGTGCATAGAAGAAAGTCAAGAAAACTAGTTACCAAAATGTCAATAATGCTAATCTCTGTGATATATTTTTTCTCCTGCATAAGGGATACACACACACACACACACACACACACACACACACATATATATGTGTATATTTATATCTTATAAAATAAAAATATTTTATTTAAATAAATAAGAATTTTCAGGTACCCTACTTTGGGCAGAAGAAAATGATTGAAACAAAAAGAAATAGAGATTGAGGTAGAAAATATGTACTAGTGTTACTGAAACTAAAAAGGGGGGACTTTAAGGAATAATGGGGGAAGTAAGGGTTTCCATTGGTGACTGATTAATTTACTGCCTATAATGTGCCCAGTACTCTTCTAGGTGGTGGTGGTGGAAGTGAAGCATACCAGTCTTCACCATGGCAGAACTTAATAGACTAGGAGGGAGGGGCAGGATGATGCTAATGGTCAATCATCTGCAGGGCTTACTGGGAGTAATGTGGTTGTTATGGAGACGGAGGGAAATGAATGGATTTAAAACATTTTGGAAATAGATCTCACAAGTCTTGTTGATGAGTTGAATACGAGAAAGTGGGGGAAAAAAAAAAACTATTAAGGAAAACTCCAGATTTTTATCTGCTGTCAACTACTGAAATTGTAAGATGGAAGGAGAGACATATCCAAAGTTAAGTTCTGGATGTACTAAATATGAAACATGCTTGAGTTTTAAAGTAGATTTTTAGATAAATATGTTTGAAAGTTAACTGAGAAATCAGGGCTAGAGATACAGATTGAGAAGATCTAAAAAAATATGGCTTTTAAAGTCAATATCACTAAATGTAGAGTATAGATGATGTAAGGCTGAGCTCTCAACCTGTTAAATATATGGATGTTGGGAGGAAGAAGCCTGCCAAGATGACAGAGGAAACCAGCAAGAAGAAAGAACCCGGGAGAAGTTGATGTCACAAAAGCCATAAAAACGGAGAGTTCAATGAATCAAGAATAGTTTATTGGGATAACTAGCAATGATAAAACTTCAATATGTCCACAGAATTGGGCAACCCTAACGTCAATAAGAAGAACCTTCTCAAAACCAGTTTCAGTGTGTGATGGAGTTGGAAGCCAGACTGAAGTGGGCTGAAGAGTGATTCAGAAGCGTGGATGAGAATGTTGTTTAGAAGAGAAGAAGATAGTGCCTGGGAGGGGATCAGGAAAGTCATCCTTTTGTTAAGATGGGAAATATTACAATGGTTTTTAATATAATTTAGAATGAATCTGTGAAGATGAAGCGAATGATGGCCCTGGAGGGAGATGGGACAACTGAAAAGCAAAACCCTTGAAAACATGAGAGAGGATGGGCCCACAACACATGCTTTAGCATTAAAAGTTTGAGATGAAGGAACTTTTCTTCTGTCAGCAGCAGAAAGTCAGAGAATATGGCTGTAAGTGTTAACGGATACAGATTTGGGGATTTAGGCAAGGGAAGATGTAGGAATTCTTGTTTGATTTTGATCTGTGAAATGGAAGACAATCTTAGAAGCTGGGAACTGCTGTGGTGTATAGGGATTATTTGAGAAGTGATAAAAATCTGCAGAATATAGAACTAGAAATGTTGGAAAGAATACTTTCTAGGGACATGTAGTAGTATTTTTAAAGCAGTACCTTGTGTCCATTGGAGGCAAGAAGGTAAAAATAAGATTAACCTGTTGATATAATTGGGTGATTTTCTACTAATGTTAAATACTCTTTAAATGTAGAAATGAAGAAAGTGGAGTGTTAGTTTTGACCAGAGTTAAACTGTTTCCAAGTTGGTACTATAGAAGGAGGGATAATGATATAAAGGACATGTGTGAAAATGTACAGATGATGGAAAACTCAAACTAAATTGAAGCTAGGGGGTAAATAATGAGTTTTCACTAACAATAACAAATAAGAATCACTGTTAATGATTAAAGGCCTTAAGTCAAGTAGCTATTATAGTACTAGAAAAAGTGAGCTCAAATATTATACTAGGGCTAGGAGAAACTGGGGACCCATCATCTGATTTTGGGAGAGTCTGTAGAAAAAAAATAGTTATATATAAAGTGATAAAAGAAATGAGAATAATTATTAAGTGGGCTATCCCTTCTCATAGTGAAGTGAGAAAAACTAAGTTTAGAGAAGAAAAGATACTGTCCTTGGGAACTAAAGTCTTCAGTAAATTAGCAGCAATCACCTAGAAAAGAGAAAACATTAAAGGAGACTGACTGGGGTTCTCTTTTTAAAGGAATAGCTTGGAAGCTGAATTCCCAGAACTGAAATAGCTCATCTTTGGCTTTCCCAAAGCTCTTGTACATATAATACTTCTAAGATAATGATGTTGTTCTCCTTCCAATTACTAGAAATTAAACCAAAGACCTCTTAGTTATGTTTCTGCCATTGATCGATGTAGAAACCTTAATATAATCTGGCAAGGAGTCTGAATTTTGAATTCTCATATTCTAAGGATTCAAGGATTCAAAAATGGATTGCACCATAATAAGAAAAATTGTGTTCCAGGTAATATTGCCTCAGAACCTAATTGCTATTGTTAGTATACGGTTTGTCCCATCAAAAACTCACATTGAAGTTTAATCCCCAATGTGAGGTATTAAGAAAGTAGAAATTTAATTCAACTATAAAGTTTAAACCTGGGATCTTTGAGAGGTGATTTGAGAGAGATAAGGTAGTCAGGGCAGAGCCTTCATCATGGAATACAGATGGCTTTGTAAGAACTGAGAGACCTGAGGACACACACACACACACTCTCTCTCTCTCCCAGTCTCTCTCTCCATGTGATGGCCAGCACCAAGCCATCTCAGCACTCTGCCAGCGTGAAGGTCATTGCCAGGAGCAACTCCTAGATCTTCAACCACAGCTGTGGTCAAAGCCCTTTTCTATATAACCTATCCCGTCCCATAGTATTGTGTTACTAGCAACAGGTAATGGACTAATACACTAATAAAATCAATTAACCCTCCTCCAGGCTGTCTCTCACACATGATATAAGGAGAGACACAACCTCTATTCCAATGTCTCTTTTAGAAGATGAATCCTCAAGGCATATCCACAAAATACTAAGAAGAGAGGCTGGGAGACATAGTCCAAGAAGAAACTAGAACATAGAGTTTTCTTATCACAAATTGGATGTTCTGGAGGACTTATTGAAAAGATTTAGGAAGCAGGAGGGAACTAGGGTTTGGATAGGATTAGAGGCATACTCAACAGAGTAAGGATTAGAGAACCTAGGGACAGTAGATGGCATGGACATCTAGGAATGACTGAAATAAATAAAAATTACTTACTTCAATTCTCTCTGAAGACAGATGGATCTTAGTGTTTCTTAGAGAATGTGGGCAATCAGTCAACTCTAGAGTTCTGCACATTTAGTTATTTTTGGATACAGAAATGAAAGAACAAACCTTATTGCATAAATTTTTTGCATTTTCAAATTCAGAGTTACTGTTTTTAACTGATGAGGTCTTTTGAATTCATGCATAGCCTGATGGGCATAGCCTAAATCAGATAAATAAGGGTAATAAGTAGAAAGCAGGATGTTATGCCTAAGAGGCTATGAAGGACAACAAATTCTCAGATGCAAATGGTCATGAATACTAGTCCCTTATCACCATCTTCAGGATCTCAGTGGCTCCAGGGAGGTTCCTAGTTAGGATAATTTGAATAGCATTTTAAGAGTTGGGAACTCCTGACTTATGAAAACATATAATATACAAGAAAGGAATATGTTATCAGTGCCACATAGTTCAATAGGACAAATAAAAAGAGACAGAAAACAAGGAGCAAAGGAGGAAGAAGTGCTATTGGTAAGAGTCAGTAGGGAATGAGGAAGGTTGGACTTGAGCTAGCCCTGAAGTTAGTTTAAATAAACAACTAATATTTAACATTGATATATCCTGACTATGTGTTGGACACCATCCTAAGATCATTATAATTTAACTTATTTGATCCAAATTGAAAAGAAAAACAAAACAAAAAAATTAGCGAATGTGTATAATTATTTATCTTTTAAATTAGGAAAGGGAGGACTAAACAGGCAAAGACCTTCTAGGATCATGCAACCAGGGTTTACACCCAACTCTGGCTGCAGGGCTCTTTGTCTTATTTACAGGGAATGCAAAATAAAAAATTTAACAACAGTTCAATAATTAAAGGATATTGTTTTAGCAGAAAAAATGAACAACTCAGAAGTGTTAGAGAATAAATTGATTAAAGAGATTATAGAAAGAGATTTAACATATGTCTATCAGAATTACCTTCATAAATACCAAGAATGAAAATCAATTACTTACTATTTCTAATATGAAATTTTTGTTCAGAAAAATATAAGTGGTAAAGAGGGCTAGCTTCATGAATATGCAACCTGAAAAGTCATATGATTCTCTATGGTCACAGTAGCCACATGCTTCATTTAATGCTTTAATACACCAGAGCATTGTTTTTAATAAATTTTGAACAAAGGACCTTGCCTTTTTCTTTTGCACTGGGTCTTGGGAGTTATGTAACTGGGCCTATATGTAGATAGTGAATTATTTTGCAAATCATCCCAGTAGGCCAATATACTTAAATTGCATCTAATTTTAACCAAGGGAAAGCACTAAGAAAGTTTATAGTTGAAAATTTGAAATGAGTATTTAAAAAAAAAATTATCACATGTGCCATGTTTAAAAAAAAAAAACAGTATCTCTCTGACTTTTAAAACAGAAAAGTCAACTGCAACTAGTTAACTAACTGTAAAGTAGTTTGGAAGAGTAACTGAATTACTGGTGAGGTAAAGCCTTGGAGAGAGTTCCAGGAAGCAGGTGCAGCCAAGGAAAAAAAAAAAAAAAAAAAAGATCCAACTTAGTTTCAGGAAGAAAGTGCACAAAGGAGTGAGAAGGCAGCCCCAGAACATCTGCCAGCAGTACACGGGAAGACAGTAAGAGAACAGATGGGAATAGAAAGTAAACATGCACATACAAATCCAGACATCTTCTGGCCAACAGCAGAGACTTCACCACAATGGGCTAAGTCTTTCAGGACACATCAGCCAAAATGCATGATAAAGCCTTCCAAATCTGCTAGGTTTTTGCTAATACTACTTTAGTCATTAGCATGCGGGATGAAAGAATGCCAAGCAAGCCTGTAGGGGCCCAAGCAGAAATGTGCATGGCAGTGTGTGGTCTCTTTCAAAATCTCTACTTCAATATAGAGCTCAATAAAGTACAGAGAAGGGAAAGTCTGTTCAGTTCAATAACATATTGTTTTTATTAAGCATGTCCAGAGTGAAGATTTAGCACTCCAAATAAATGCCATTCTATAAAAAGAATGACCCTGGATGGTTTGTACACTAGATAATAGACCATTTTAAGTCAGGATAGACTTTTGACAAAAGATCTATTGCTACACCAAGATTCTAACGGCCTTTTTTTTTTTTTTTTTTTCCTAAAATTTCTTTTGTTTCTAAAATTTAATGAGCACATATTACATGATTAGGTGCTATGGCTTTGGGTTCAAATTTGATTCAACTTTAAATAAGTAATCACTTTTGAAACTTCAATGATCTCATCTATGGAAAGGAAATAATCCCCCTCTTACCTGAAAAATTTTTGCAAGATTTAAAAGCCTCATTGGCTATAAAAGTAATTGCACTAAGAGTATTAAAATGTTATATTAGCAAAATAAATATATTCTTTGTTCATTCAGTAGCAATGATTTCTTGTACCACTTGAATCAACAGTAGAACACAGAGAGCTTAGAAACCAGTTCATTAGATCTGCTCTCCAGCGCTGTTGAGAGCTCACTTTGATTTTAATTTTTAAGTTTTCTAATCAATGATGTTATAGATCCCTTAAGCAGTTAATGTTGTAGTATTCAAAATTTCTTATGCTTAGTTTAATATATGAAAGAGATTGTTTTGTGAACTGTACTTTCTCATATAATTTATATACCCATGGTAGTTGCTTCCATTGAATCTTAAAATTGCCTCATTACAGTTTAATTATATTCCATAACATAGTTTCCCTGGATTGTTTTTAAATTGTTCCAGGTCATTTTCCAGCTACTGAATTTTTAATGGAAACCAAGTAAATTGTATTTTTAACAAAATGTATAATTTTAGTTATTTCATTTTCTCTGTCATGCATATCCAAAATCCTTAATTGTGTTCATGCTTATTTGACCTAACATCATACATTTAATTTCTATTAAATTGAAAATTGTATTAAGGGGCAGCATTAAATGCATTGTTGTTAAATGATGAGAAAATATTTATGTTGACATTGCCTTGAGTGATTCATTTGCTTGTTTTCATGATTTTTTCTAAAGACTATTCTTTAAAAAAGTTTTACATTTACAGAAAAATTGAACAAACAGTACAAAGTTCCCATGTAACACCCCCACATGGTCTTTTGTATTATTGACATCTTTAATGAACTAGTATTGGTAAATTGTTAACAAAAAGTTTATAATTGCTTCAGATTTTTGTAATTTTTACCTAATGACTTTTGTATTCCAGAGTCCTGTTCAGGATACCATGTTAAATTTAATCATCATGTCTTCCTAGGTTCTTCCCAGGTATGACAGTTTCTTAGATGTTCCTTGTTTTTGATGACCTTGACAGTTTTCATGAAAAGTATGGTCAAGTATGTTGTAGGATGGCCTTCTAGTGAAAATTTTCTGATGCTTTTTTATAGTTATACTGGGATTGGGGCTTTGAGAAGCAGGATCATAGAGGTAAAGAACTATTTTCATCACATCATGTCAAGAGTATAAATATCAACATGATTTATGACTGTTGACATTGACCTTCATCAACTGGCTAAAACCAATATTTGTCAGGGTTATCCATTGTAAAATTAAACCTTTAATCTTCCTCATCTTATACTCTACTTATTGAAAGGAAGCCACTTGTAGGCAAACACAATTTATTTGGAATTCTTCTGTACAGAGAATTTTTATTATTATTAAATTATTCAATCATTTGTATGTATCAGTATGGATTCATGTGTATTTATTTTATACTTAAGATTATAATGCACTACTTATTTTGTTGCTCAATTACTTTTCATCTTTGAAACCTTGGGAGTTTGTCTGTATTTTTTAAATACTTCATTATACTGTGTGTGTGCCTATTTGTATTTGAGCACTTACTTATTTTATGGAAGTACAAAATGCTCCAGGCTGATTTTAAATATTTCCTATCCCTACCTATAATCATCTAGTTTTCTGGGGATCTCCAGTTCCATCTATTAAGCATTAGAAGCCAATATATGGTTACTAGATATGCTTGCTGATATGAAATTGTCACTTCTTTTAAGCCAAATCAATTCTGCTGATAAAGCAAAGAAATGTGTGTGTTAACTTTATAAAATATATACATGTATACATATACATAAATATTTCTACACATAGCCATCCATATTTATATTAAGTTAAAAGTATATTGTACTGATATTACCAGTTATACTCTGTTAACACATGGATATTCTAGCATATTCTCTTGCTTACTTGTTAAAAAACTGAAAAATTTGGATCCTACCATCTGCCATCTATTTACTCAGTTGTTCAATATTGGAATTGTTTATCCATATTTATAGATAAACAGCTTTATGAACTAGAGTTCACCTGTTTTTGCCTTTGGTCTAATACACTCCTATTTTTATTTTCATTTAGTTCAAACATAAAAGAAAATCTTAGAGGTTTTTTCTTTGATCTATTTATGTTGTTTACAATATTAGGGGACTTTTTCCAGCTATCTTTTTATCATTTTCTAGATTAATCTCTTGCACTCCAAAAACATTCCTTATGTGATTATTTTATTTCTTTAAAATTTGTTAACATAACTCTTGAGGTCCAGAATGTGGTCTCTCTTGGTTGATGTTCCACATAAGCTTTAGAAAGTCTGTATTGTGTTATTGGATGATGTATTCAACAAATATAAATTAAATCAAGTTGATTGATATTTCTCTCCAGTTCAACTATATCCTCAGTGGCCTTTTGCCTCCTGGTTCTATTAACTACTGAAGAGTGGTGCTTACAACTCTGTATTTACGACTAATCTAATCCACTTTCAAATAACAATATATTGCTTCACTGTATATTGATTTAATTGATGCTTCACATTAATTAAAAATGAAACAAAGTATTTATTCTATCTTATTTAGTCCTTCTCTGATACTTTTCCTTTCTTTATGTAGACCTGGTTTCTGATATACTTCATTTCCCCAGTTTCTAAAGAATGTCTTTAACATTTTTGCAGGCAGGTCTACTGGAGATAGTGTCCCTCATTATTGCTTGCCTAAGAAAATAGTTCTTTATCACTTTTGAAGAATAATTTTGCTGGATAGAGAATTATGGTTGATGAGTTAAGATACCTTGACATATTGATCAGAGCTGTTTTAAAATTCCTATCTGATAAATCTAAAATTGGTGACATATGTAGGTTGATTTCTGATGCTTAAATTTTCCCTTCACACTGTTTTCCTTTTCTTTGGTTGTTGTTTTTTTTTTTTTTTTTTTTTATTAGAACATTATAGTTATACATAGTAATTGAGTTAATCTTGACAAAATCATACATGCATGGAATTTTATTTACTCCATTCAGTCTCCAAATCCCCAACTTGCCCTCCCCTCCTGTCTGCCCCTAATATTCTTCTACTCTACTGGTCTTACTTTCATTAATTTAATTATTTATTTTTTATTGGTGCTTTTTACATACACATAAAGGTAGAATTCACTGTGGTATGATTATATATGTAAATAGCAAGATTTTGTTAAATTCATTCAGCATTTCCTCCCTATTTCAGTCACTGTTCACTACCTCTTGATCTTCTACATCATTGATTTTCCACATATCTTTGTGATACTGATTACAGTCCATTTACCCCCTTACTTTGCTCCAATTTCCTCGTATGAGAAAAAGCATTCAACCATTGTTCTTCTGAGTCTGGCTTATTTTACTTAGCCTAATGTTCTCCAGTTCTATCTACTTACCAGCAAATGACATAATTTATTTCTTTATTTTCTTAATCATTCATCTATTGATGGGCATCTGGGCAGGTTCCATAGCGTGGCTATTGCAAAATGTGCTGCTATAAATACTGATGTGGCTTTACTGCTATAGTATGCTGATTTTCATTTGTTTGGACAAATAATAATGAATGAGGTAGGTCACAGGGTGGTTCCTTTCCTAGGTTTTTGAGGAATCTCCATGTTGATTTCCGGAGTGGTGGTACTACTTTGCAGTTCCACCAAATATATATGAATGTATCTTTCCCCCCACATATTCACCAGCATTTATTATTATTGTATTCTGGATAATTACCATTCTGCCTGGAGTGAGAAGAAATCTTAATGTAGTTTTGATTTGCATTTCCCTGATTCCTAAAGATGTTGAACATTTTTTCATATATTTGTTGTCCATTTGTGTTTTTTCTATTTTTAAAAGATATTTATTTATTTGCTTTTAGTTGTACACAACATGTTTATTTTTACGTGGTGCTGAGGATCAAACTTGGGCCACACACATGCTAAGTGAGCGCTCTACTGCTGAGCCACAAGCCCACCCCCCATTTGTGTTTTTTCTTTTGAGAAATGTTGGTTTAGTTCTCTTGCCCATATATTGATTTGATTATTTGGGGGTTTTTGTTTGTTTGTTTGTTTTGATTTTTGATGTTAAGCTTTTTGAGTTCTTTATGTATTCTGGATATTAACTTCTTGTCAGAGGAGTATCTGGCAAAGATTCCCTCCCATTCTTTCAGTTCTCTCTTCACACTCTTGTTTCCTTTGCTGTGCAAAAATTTTTAATTTGACTTCATCTCACTTACTGATTTTTGGTTTTATTTCTTGAAGATCAGGAGTCTTACCAAGGAAATTTGAGCTTGTAGCAATATGATGCAGTGTTGGTTTTATGTTTTTCTTCTAACAGTTGCTAAGTTTCTGATATAATTTCTAGTTCCTTGATCCACTTTGATTTAAATTTTATGCAGGTGAGAGACATTGATCTACTTTCATTCTTCTACCTATGGATATCTTCCCAGCATCATTTGTTTAAAAAAAAAAAATGTCTTTTCTCCAACATATATTTTTGGTGCATTTGTCAAAGATCAGATGATTGTAAGTATTTGGGTTTGTCTCTGTGTCTTTTTTAAAATATATTTTTAGTTGTAGATGGACATAATGCCTTTATTTTATTTATTTATTTTTATGTGGTTCTGAGAATTGAACCCAGTGCCTCACACATGCTAGGCAAGTACTCTACCATTGAGCTACAAGCCAAGGCCTATCTCTGTGTCTTCTATTCTATTTCATTGGTTTTCATGTCTGTTTTGATGCAAATACCATGCAATTTTTCTTATTGTATCTCTGTAGTGTAATTTGATATCAGGTATTGTGATGCCTCCTGCATTGCTTTTCATATTTAGGATTGCTTTTACTATTCTGGGTCTTTTATTTTTTCAAATTAATTTAAGGACTGTTTTGCTAATTTTGTGAAAAAAATATCATTGGTATTTTGATGGTAATTGCATTGAATCTATATTTTCTTTGGCAGTATGACCATTTTGACAATATTAATTCTGCTTATTCATGAACATCTTTTCATCTTCTAAAGTCTTCTTCAATTTTTTTCTTCAGTGTTATATAATATTTTTCATTGTAGAGATCATTCATATCTGTGATCATATATATTGTGTTAGGGCATTGTGAATGGGATTGTTTTCCTGATTTCCTTCTTGGCATAATCATTGTTAGAATGTAGGAATGCTATTCATTTATAAATATTGATCTTGTATCCTACTACTATGCTGAATTCATTTATCAGCTCTAGTATTCTTCTGGTGGAGTTTTTGGGAGGAGGTTTCTAGATATAGGATCATGCCATCAGCAGAGATAATTTGACTTCTTCTTTTTCCTATTTATATCCCTTTAATTTCTTTCTTTTTCCTGATTGCTCTGACCATTGCTATAAAGAATACTCAAATATATACTGAACACAGAGGATCCCAAAAATAAACCCCTAAGTTCCCAAATACATGAAGATCACTAGAAGAACAACTAACTTAATGAAAATTATGACAGAATTAAATAAAATTAAACCAAAATGGCAGGAAAGAACAAACATTCATAATAACACTGAATGTAAATGATCTCAATTCCTCCACAAAAATATACATTTGCATAATGGATTTAAAAACAAGACCAAACTATACTCTATTTGCAAAAGACTCATAGGCAAAGACCCCTACTGGCTGAATGTAAAAGAATGAAAAAAAATATTCCATGCTAATGGAGTTTGAAAACAAATACAAATAGCTATTCTGATATCTGCCAGAACACACAAAGAAGGCCTCTACATACTGTTTTCTCTTGTTTTGTTTTGTTTTGTTTTGTTGTTTGTTTCTTTGTTTGTTTTGAGATGAGACCTCACCATGTTGCCCAATGTGGACTCAAAATCCTGGGCTCAAGTGATCCTCCTGCCTCAGCATCCCCAATAACTGTGACCACCAAGCCTGAAACACGCTGTTTTTAAATGCCTTTTGGTATTCTTGCAATTTTCTTTTGAAATATAGACATGATTTATCAGGCAATAAAAACTGCATAAGACAGGTATTTTTGTGCTATTTTATGATAATCTAGCTGGGAATTTGGCTTCTCTCTCTCTCTCTCTCTCTCTCTCTCTCTCTGTCTTCTAACTCTCTAAGAACTCCTTTTTAAATAGGTAATGACTTTTAACCACATAATCCACTCTTATTAGAGTAGCCTTATTGATGTTCTGGTAAAGTGGAAAAGGGAAAGAAACATTCTATAATTTATGACTAAATTTCACTTTTAGCAAATTTGAGTCCTGGAATTGTGATTGTCAGAAATGATTCTCAGTTTCAGCTTTTTAATTTCTTCCATATAGGTGAAACATGAAAAACTAGAGGAGGCTTGAATTGGTTAATTATCTTCTTCTGGATTGGGTAATGCTCTGGTAAATTATTTTCCCTTGAAGAATAGGCATTTATTGTGGAGAATATTCTTAACAAATGTCAAAGTGGCTACTTTTGCCCTTTCCCTGACAGACACACAGGATGATTTTTCTGTGCTTTTTTCCTTGAGAACTTTGTGAAGTTTCTGGGGGGGGGGGGAATAAAAATATAAGGCCGTAGAATTCTTAACTACCTTGAAAGGACACAGTCCTTAATCTGACTTTTGTTCCTTTGATTGTTTAGAAAAACTTCCCTGTGTATTGTTTTACAGTTTCACTATGATGGTTTAGGTATAGGTTTCATTTTATTTATCCTAATTCTCAGGTATTCTTAAATTTGTGAGTCTATATGTCTTACCAATTGTTCTTTCATGTTGTTCTTTAAACTTTGGAAGGTTCTTTTATTTATTTTTTCTTATTTTTAATTATTACAAATTAATTGAACAAATTAGTGGGTTTCACTCTGACATTTCCACACATACATATATCATGCACTGATAATGTCCACCCTCCCTCTCTCCCACCCTCTCTTACCCTGCTCTCTTCCCTCCCAACCCCTACCCCCTATCCAATAGTCCCTCTTCCACTTTAAAGTCATTTTTTAATATCCACATATGAGAGAAAACATATAATTCCTTTCTTTCTGTGTTATCACCCAACATGTTGCCCTTCATTTCCATCCATTTTCCTGCAATTGACAGGATTTCATGATAATCTACTATGTATACATAATGTATCTTCTTTACCCATTCATCTGTTGATTGGCACCCAGGTTGATTCCATATCTTGGCTATTGTGAATAGTGCCATAATAAACTGCAATACACAGGTTTCTTTTTTGTATGCTGGCTTTCTTTCCTTTGAATATATACCAAAAAGTGATACAGCTAGATCACACAGCAGTTGTACATTTAGGTTTAGAAGGGATCTCCATATTGTTTTCTGTACTGATTTACATTTTCACCAACAGTACATGAGGGTTCCTTTATCTCCATGTCCTTACTACCATTGACATTTTTTGTTTTTTGAAAATAACCATACTAATCGGGGTAAGATAGAACCTCAATGTAGTTATGTGCATTTCCTTGGAGGCTAAAGATGTTGAGCATTTTCTTGTATTTATTGGCCATTTAGACTTCTTTTTTTGAGAAGTGTTTCTTTAGGTAATTCACTTTTTTTTTTTTATTGGATTGCTTGTTTTCACTATTAAGTTTTTTTAGTTCTTTGTATATTCTGGATATTAACCTTCTATCAGATGAATGGCTGGTAACGATTTTCTTCCATTCTGTAGGCTGTCTGTTCACTCTGTCGATAGTTTCTTTAGCTGTGCAGAAGCTTTTAAATTTGATATAATCCCATTTGCCAACTTTTTATTTTCTTTCCTGATCTTGGTTGATTTAAAATTGATTTTGAACTGGCTTAGAAATAGGAGTCCAGTTTCAGTTCTACCTGTGAATATCTGGTTTTCCCTACACCGTTTGCTGAAAAGGCTGTTTTCTCTCCAATGTATGTTTTTCGGCATCCTTGTTAGGAATCAGTTGGGTGAAGATGTGTAAATTTATTTCTGGGTCCTCTATTCTGTTCCATTATTTTAAGTTTCTGTTTTTATATCAATACAATGTTCTTTGGTATTGTTACTCTGTAGTATGGCTTCATAGTATTATGAAGCCTCCTGTCCAGCACTGCTTTTATTTTTTCCCTCCATATTGCTTTGGCTCTTTGGGCTTTTTTGTTATTCCATATGAACTTTAGGATTATTTTCTAATTCTGTGAATGTCATTGGTATTTTGATGGAGATTGCATTGATCTTTAGTTCACTTTCTGTATTATGACTACTTTTAACATTATTGAGTTTCCTAATCCATGAACATGGGAGGCCTTTATACCTTATCGTTTTTTTGTGTTTTTTTTCCAATTCCTTTCTTCTGTGGTTTTTAATATTCAATGAAGAGGTCTCTCACACCCTTAGGTTTATTTATAGGTGTTTTGTTGTGTGTGTGTGGCTATTTTGAACAGGATTTCTTTCTTGGCAATTTCATTATTGGCATATGAAAATGTTACTGATTTTTGTATGTTGACTTTGTATCTTGCTACTTTACTGAACTTTTTTTTATCAGATCTAAAAGTCTGTGATGAAATCATTAGAATTTTCTATGTACAGAATTTTATCATCAGCAAACAAGAATAATTTGACTTCCTCTTTCCTATTTTTATTTCTTTCTCTTGCAAAATTACTCTGGCTAAAATTTCTAACATTATGTTGGGAAAAAATAGTGAGAGTGGACTCCCATGTCTTGTTCCTGCTCATAGAGGAAATGCTTGCTTTACTATGTTGCAGTATGATTATTCTATACTTAATTTATTTAAGACCTTTGTCAAAGGCTTTTTCTGCATCAGTGAGATTATCATGTGCTTTTTATCCATAATTCTTTTTGTGTGCTGTATTACATTATTGATTTGCATAAGTTCCATAAGTTGAACCATTCTTGCAATACTGGAATGAAACTAACCTGTTCATAGTGAGTGATATTTTTAACATGCTATTGAATTCAATTTGCAAGTATTTTATTGAGAATTTTCACATTTATGTTCATCAGGGATATTGGTTTATAGTTTCTGTTTTCACTGATCCTCATCAGGTTTTTATAGCAGGGTGATACTGCTTCATATGATGAGTTTGGAAGGTTTCCTTCCCTTTCTACTTTATGGAATAATTAAGAGCATTGTTGTTAATTCTTGTTTAAAAGTCTGGTAAATTTCAGCAGCGAATCCATTCTGTCCTGTGCTTTTTATTGGTAGACTTTTTAGTACTCTTTCAATCTCATTCCTGAAATTGATTTATTTAGATTTTTTTAAACCCTCTTTGTTTAATTATGGTAGGTCTCATATGTCCATAAATTTGTCAATTTCTTCTAGATTTTCCAATTGATTGGCATATAATTTGTCATTTAATATTGTGTTATTCAATCTCCATGTTGTTGCATAATTTCTTCAGTTTATCTTTCTGTTGATTTCTACTATTCCATTGTGATCAAATAAGATGAAAGATATTATTTCAACTTTTTAAAATTTGTTAAGACTTGTTTTCTGCCCTAATAATCTGTTTTGGGAAAAGGTCCAAATGCTGATGAAAACAATGTGTATTCTGCAGCTGTTGGGTGAAATATTCTGCAGATATTTATTCACTCCCATGATTGTGTTTCCTATTCCTCCTATTCTGGGTATCTTAAGTATCTTCTGTAATGCTGGTATGGTGTTTATAAATTCACTTAGTTTATGCTTATCTTGGGAGGTTTTTATTTCTTCTACTATTCTGCAGGATAACTTTGCTGAGTATCACAGTCTTCATTGGTAGTTTTTTTTTTCTTTTTTTTTTTTTTTTTTTTCTTGTTCTTTTCCAGAACTCAAAATATATCATTCCAAGCCCTTTAAACATGATTTGGTACTTGTCTTGTAGATTTTAACTTTCTTTGCTTGTCCTGTACTTTTGGCAACCTAACTATATGCCATGGTGAAGTTTTTCTCTGGTCATGTCTACTTAGGGCTCTACATATCTCCTCTACTTGGATGTCCATGTCTTTACCAAACTTTAGAAAATTTTCTGTTGTCATTCCATCGAACACGTTTGCTATGCCTGAGCCTGTAGCTCTTCTCCCCCATCTATTCTGAATATGCAAACATTTTGTTCTTTTAATGGTGTCCAGGATAAATTGTCTATTCTCTTTACTCTTTCTTACTTTATTTAATTTTTACTATTAAATATGATATTTCATTGAACTTCTCTTCAAGCTCTAATATTCTTGGTTCCACTTGTGCTAGCTGTGTTTCTATGCTGTGATGTATGTATCTGTTGGCGAATAACTCTTTCATTTTATGTAGGGATCTTCTTAATAAGTTGTCTTAATAATTTTTGGGGGTGTATTGATGTGTAGAGTTTAACTCCAAGTGGACTTTATAATGTAATCTCTGTGGTTTCTTTGGCTATGATTAGAGAGTTTTGACACAATGTATAAAGTATCAGAACCTGAGGGAGCCACATTTTCTATAGATCATGCAAGAGTGGGATTTCTCTGGTAATTTAGACTGGTGTTTTATAGGCCACAGAATATGTGAAGTTCACCTTCCCTCTGTGGTTATTTCAACAAAGAAAGTGGAAGCTCCTGTTAGATGGTAGGGGTTTCTATGGGCATTGTTGACATTGGCTCTGTTACATGAAAGCCATTCTGGTATTGACTGTTTCAATCATAGGGAAGGCCTGAAGTTCTAGCCACTACTAATGCATTCCCTGGTGTTTCACTGGATAGACAGGTCTTAGATTAGCACTTCCCCTCTGTGGCACTCACATCTACCTTTGTCATTGATGTGTTATCTCACAGGTTGTGGGAGAGACTGATGCCAAGGACCTTCATGGTTGTGGTATCTACAATTCTACAGCATGGTGTTATTTCTCTTTGCTATTACTATGGGGATGACTGTGTAGGAATAGTATATTAGATAGCCCTAGTTGTACCCTCTTGTGCATATATCATAATCTGGCGCCTTCTGTCCCCTCCCTATTCTTTAAGTTGAAGTATTTACCAAGGTTTGGGTGGGACTGGATCATGGCTTGAGCTAGATGCATTTTCTCTCATCTGTGCTGGGAGTGCAGCTCAGTGTTGGAGCACCCACCTAATGTGAGCTAAGTCCCAGGCTTTATTCCTAGTTCTGAAGAGAAAGAGAGAGAGAGAGAGAGAGAGAGAGAGAGAGAGAAGAGACAGAGACAGAGGGAAAAAAGGTAAAATAACAACAGAAGCAGCAAGGAGTAGCAACAATGACTGAAAAACTATAAAGTAAAAAGACAAACAAAAGAAAATAAAAACAAAACAAAAAGATTTAAAAACAATTACAGTGTAAGAAAATGTGGAATCAAAAATTTTTTTTTAAAGAAAAAAGATAAATCAGGATAAAGAAGCAGGAAAACAGTTAAAAAGTGAAAAAATACCAATTAAAAAGAGGGGAAATTAGAAAAATATAGAGCAATGGTTCTAGTCAATATCCCTTTCCCATTTTTTTTTCCCATTGTTTTGCTTGCCTGGTGACTGGTGAAGTGATTTGTGGCTAAAACGCTTTGAATTTCCCTTCAGGTGCTTTGCAAGTTGGAATGAGCTAGTGTGGAATGTGACAGTCACTAGGCAATTATTCTTTTACATACTCCCTTGTCTGCTTGCTCTAAAGGTGGGGCCTCAACTGGCATTAATGAGCCAGCATAAAATGCCAAGCTAGATAGGCAAAAACTCTTTATGGAGCTCCCAGAGCTACATGTTATAGAAGCGTAACAAAAGCTGGGTTGGTCTGTTGGTGCCCCTGTGAGTGGGGAGGGCACCCAGCTCTGAAAAGGTCTGTGCTGTGAGGAGTGGGGAGGTAACAAGTTCCATGCAATTCACCACCCATGATCCTGGATCCCCCAAACTTACATTCCACCCAAAGTCACCAATGATCTCCTCTCCCTTGGGCTTTAATAACCAATCTCCTGAACTAACAACTTTTTCTTTATTTCTTTTTTTTTTTTTTTTTTTTTTTTTTTTTTTGGTATCAGGGATTGAACCCAGAGGCACTTAACCACCAAGCCACATCCCCAACTCTTTTTTTATATTTTATTAGAGAGAGGGTCTCACTGAGTTGCTTAGGCCTCCTGCTAAGTGGTTGAGGCTAGGTTTGAATTCATGATCTTCCTCCCTCAGCCTCCGTAGTGATCAGGATTACAGGCGTGCACCACTGCACCCAGCCTGAACTACCAATTTTAATGGGATGAGTCTTCTGATTCCCATTTCATTACTGTCCTTGCTTCCCACCACATAGAATTCTCAGTGAATTTGTATCTGAATTGTTCCCCTGGGCCAAAACTCTCTCTTGAAGCAGACTCACACTGAACCAGTACACAGAAGAGGACTTTGGGCCTTGTAGATATAAAAATACAGGGACTTCTGATCCCACAATCAGTTAAGTTCAAACAATAGGAACTTTTCATGATGGCTCCCAGCTATAGCAGCATATGTATACCCTGGAAAATGGAGAGAAGTTCTTCTCCAGCACCGGCTTGCTTGCAGACCCCAAGTCGCTTGTTTGTTTACACTACATATTTGTAAGGTACCAGACTCTGCATGTGTGGAGATTTCTGGGACTCTCTCTTTTTTCACTTCTACCCATCCAAAGTGGATACTTCCCTTCACCTCTCCAAGCCACCGGGCCCTCATGATGTTTTACTTACTATACTAATATGTAATATTTTGGGGCTTTACCCGGTCACTGACTCACTACTGTTGAACTCCATTGCTTTATAAAATCTCCACACCTACAAACCTGTGGTTATGGTTCTGTGTCATGGACAGGCAGGCAAATAGAGTGATATTTTTATATCCTATTTCTTTAATCCTTCTATAGATGAAAACTTTCTACTCTATCCATTTTATTCTCCATGTTGCTTAGCATCTCAAATTTCCTGTGTTTTATCTCTGCACAGCATTGTAATTTCTTCATGTCCATCTTCTCCTTGAATATGTTTTAATTTTCTATGAAACTGAATTGTATTTTCTAACTTTGGAAGTTGCTTGGCTGTTTTCACATTTTGCCTTTCTTGTAACTTCTTTTCATAATTTTATTCTCAAAACTTTTTCTACAAGCATGTTAGTCATAGTTCTTTTTCAGTAGCTTTCTTATAATTTAACTAAAGTCTGTTATGAATGTATCTATGCTATTTCAATGTTTTTTCTTTCTCATTA
Organism: Tamias sibiricus; assembly: GCA_025594165.1. Taxonomy (NCBI): domain Eukaryota; kingdom Metazoa; phylum Chordata; class Mammalia; order Rodentia; family Sciuridae; genus Tamias; species Tamias sibiricus. The sequence goes on along the minus strand of CM046662.1, from coordinate 49,547,483 downwards.
ATGGTATATTTCCTTGTGCTGTTATGTTTCTGTGTATGATATGTTGTTTATCCATGGACTTTTATTTGTAGAAATATTTTACATCTAAAACAAACATGGTATCCTCCAAGGAAATTTTGTTATTAGGAGACACTGCCTAAGTCACTCAACTTTTAATTTTTGGAATATATGACATAACATTTGGCTAATAAACCCAAGGTAATAATTTTCAAAGTCTTTCCCTAAACCAGCCATATTGGCATCATTTGGCAAATTTTATGAATGCAAATTCAGAATCTACTAAATCTACAGATCTTTGAGGTGAGTCCCTTCAAATTATTTTAATAAGACCTCTATGTGATACTGATGAATACAAGCATTGGAAAACCCTCAATTTAGAGAGGCTAACTTGTGCCTACTTTCTGGGACTTTCTATTCTGGTACTACTTTCTCCTTTTGTTTTATTATTAAGATGAGAGAGAGTTCATTTCTTTGTAGTTCCATGGTGGGGAATGCAGGTGGTAGTTATGGATTTTAGTTAAATTTTACATTAAGGGAAAAGTTCTTCCTGGTTTGAGTTTCATAAATATAGATATGTTTATTGGACTCCACACTTCAAGGTGTCCCTGGACTTGGTTACTGTGTGTTTAAGCCCCTGAAGCCATGAAAATATAGGTGAATTATGAAAGTGATTTGATACTTACACTTTCCATTCTTCTCTCCTTTTCTTAGCATCCAGACCCCAAACCAATTTTTGTTCAGTTAGTGATGCTTATAAATGGTTATTATTTAAGCATTTCAGTTGTTGTTTAGTTCTTTGATTTAAATCCATGATTTTTATCTCAGTATAATAGTGCCCATTGGACAACGCTTCATGCAAATCTTTTACATCTTCTCTCTTTGCTGCCATTATCTAGTACTCTAACATGTCTATTATTGTGCATTGTTTCTTCTGATTCATTATCTACCAGTATTCTCTCCATGAATGTTTAATTGAATGGGAAAAAAGAGTATATGTAAAGAATGAATAAGTGCAGTTTTTAAATTGAATTAGTATGTTTTGTTTTCTTGAAAAGTAGTTTGATTAGAACAAGCCTTCTCAGAGTAACCCCATTGGACAAAACTTATATTTATTTAAAAACAAAACATGAATAAACCCCACAACTTTTTGAAAGCCGTAAGAAGTGACCAAAATTGGGCAAAAAATAATCAGCAGTCTATGAATGGAAAAGTTTAGTGGGTAAGATTTGTGAGTAAAACCGTTATAAAATTTCAGAGAACCTTAGAAGTATTAGAAGGAACCACAGGGAAGTAGGACAGAATCTCTGTATAAAACTTCCCAAATAACTAGATAATTGCTAAAAATGCAATTTCTGGTCCACAGAGAATCTATGGGGAAAATGTACTATGTTTTCACTTGAAGAATTGAGTGAAGGTTTCTCTTGCTGCACACATGAAAGAGGATTTAGAATTTGAGTCCTACCAAATGAACTGCCTGCTAGAAATAAAAATTGAAGTTCTTTAGATAAACATAAAAGAATTCAACAATTATAAAATTTATTGATTGTGATTGTTTCATACCTGTGTGTCATATACATTAGTATATATAAAGTATATATTAATATATATCAATAAGTATAAGAAAATATGACCCATATTCAAGTCAAAAAACAGTCAACAAAACCAATTCTAAAATAACTCAGATATTGCAGTTTGTAGGTAAGAACTCAAAAACATCTGATGGAAATATATTCAAGAACTTTAAATAAGTATGTTCATAATGCATAAACAAATACCTTAGCATAGAAACAGGAATGTTAAAAAAAGAACAATATAAACATTTAGAGTTGAAGTGAAATAGTCACTGGATGATTTCACAGAACATCAGAAAGTACAGGGGGAAAAGCCAGTGGACTAGAAAATAGTGCATTCAGAAATTATTTAGGCTGAATAATTGAAAGAATTTAAATTTAAGAACAATAAATAGAACCTCAGAGTTTTGTGGAAAGGTATTAATCCATTCAACACAAATATAACTGAAGTATCAAGAGAGGAGAGAATGAAAAATATTGAATATTGAAGAAATGAGTTAATTTCTCAAATTTGGAAAAAAAGACAGCTTTTGTTATCCAAAACCTCCCCCACAAAACAATTCAGAGCCTTATGAATTTTATCAACAATGTAAAGAGAAATAATACTATTCTCATACAAACTTTCAGAAGTAGAGAAGGACAAAAGATTTGCTGAGTTGTTTTATGGAGGAAGTACAATTCTGATAGCAAAGCCTAGAAAATACCTTACAAGAAATGCAAATTATAGAGTGATATCCTTCATGGAGCTAGGTTCAAAAATCTTTTCTCAAAATATTTATTAAGTCAATATATAGAAGCTTTTTGGTTAAAATCTATTAAGTTTATTTGTATAGTATTTATGGCTTTTTATGTTTTCAACTTAACTTTACTGTAGTTATAATCAATGGTGGTAACTAAGACTTATATAGAGATTAATAAGTAATTGTGGCATTGTTTTGAATATTTTAGCTCTCTAAGTTAATTTCTAGCAATTCATCAATGCAAACATTTGTCATTTGAAGTGTTTTAGCACTTTATACATGTCATGAAACCCATTGTAATAATTTGGGTGTGTCATTTAATTGATAACTTCTTTAATTAATAAGGAAATAGGTACAGAGAAATTAAGCAAACTGTCCAACGTCATCAAGTTAGTCAAACAAGATCCAAACTCAGGTTTTGTGACTACGGAGTCTATCACCATCTATTCTAGCTGGCAATTTATGCTGGGTTCACAAATCTGACTATTCCAATAACTTAATAAAACGATGACGGCAATGGCGAAAGCATGCAAACACGCAGAAGTATCTTTTCAAAACCCCGGGAAGGTTCTCTGACCTTAAGGGTCCATGTAAAGAGACAGAGCCACTGGAATTCTTTATTCTTATATAGGAGACACACAAGGGGAGGTTCCATGGAATAATCTATCCCCAAAAGGGCAAAGGGGTCAGGTTTCAGGGGGTTGAGTCTAGCTATGTGATGTCTTGCAGGTCAACAGGTTGACTGACATCTTGGAAGCCCACACCCTGAATTTTTTATTATTCAATTCTATACTGTCACTGGAAAGCCCAGACAGTGAGCTGCCTTGTGGGGATTGTAGGCAGAGCAAGTGAAAAGGACACATACGATGCCCACTCAAACAGAGGGAGCACGTTGGTCCAGTCCGCCTTGTGTGCTCAATGCTCGTAATTCACACACACACAGCCCATGGCTGGCTTGCCACATCCAGAGCGGCTCCCAACATGAGTCTATGCTGTTAAGTAGTTTTTTTAGACTCTATTCTGCATATGATTATTTCAGTATCTGTAGACTTCTGATGTTTATTTTGTCTGCTGACTCTCTCTGCTGACTTATTTCCTTGTGTGTTTTATACTTGTTGATGTTTACCAATGAATACAGGTATTTATTTGTGGAAATCCTCTGAGGCCTGTGTTAACTTAGCATCTTGCCAGAGGACAGACTTTGTTGCTGCAAGCTTTTTATGTTAATTTCTCTTTGGGGGTAAAGGTAGCACAGTTTTTATATGCAAGCCACATGAATGCAGACTTGACATTTTGAAATTTCGAGGGAACTTCTTTTCCTCCACCAAAACCAAGCTCAGAACATTCTTCCTTGTAACCTTAAGTCACTGATGTTGATTTTTTTTTTTTAATTTCAAACATTATTCACCTGGTTCCCTGGGTGTATGGATTATTAAGAGTCACAACTCCTAACTTTGCATGAACACAAACCCCATTTCCTCAATCTGTGGGTTTATTTTAACTCAACTGGTGGGGAAGGGAAGTCACTGAGTTAAACAAATGAGCCTAAGCTGGGTGAAATAGCCGTGAGAATGTACCAGGGACATCTTTAACTCTTTGGAGTTTAGATTCTGGGAATTTTTTTTTTTACTTTCTTGAAAACCCAACTATACACACACACACACACACACACACACACACACACACACACACAGGAGTGTTGGGAGACAATTAGAGGGTGACTTCTGGATAAATATGCTGAAGAGAGTTCCCTGAATTTTTGATTATTCAGTTCTATACTGTCACTGGAAAGCCCAGACAGTGAGCTCAGTGACAGTTGTGGACTTATGGTCATCTGGCCATCTAGAGCTCTAGATATTAAGGTTACATACTCTGCTTTGTGGTGTCTGCTAGACACTGCAATCCTTTGACAGCTCACAAGCTTCAAATCATTCAAAGTCTGGGCTTACAGTGATGTACTTGTTGACATTGCAGATCAGGAAGATTTCTCTATGATTGAGCATTTAAACCACACATTCAATTTATTTTTAGGTGGGAATTCTCTGTAGATAACTGAATATGGATTTTATAAAAGAGTGTCTTTGCCTGCTTTACAGCCACTTATTTTTATCAAATGACATCTGTCCAATTGCAATACTTGCTAAACCACTAAATTTAAGTTTAAAATAGATGTCCCCTGCAAATTAATATGTTCACTACATTCCATTTTTCTTAAAATTAATATTTTGGCTCTCTATAAATCAAATTCTAGCAATCCAACCATGCAAATATTTGTCCTTGTAATTTAAATTTTTTGACACAGGAGGTGTTTCCAAAAGTAGAGAAATGTGTAATTATTCTGCTTAAAAATGGCAAATGAAAATGAAAGCATAGATATACCATTAACATATTCTTTTTTACAATTGCTACTGGAACTCTGAATCTGAATTTATTTTTGTTGAAGCATTATCTTCTTTTCCCTCTATATTTGGATCATCCTGATGATGTCCTACTCATTCCTGCTTCGTGGATCCTCAGTGTCCATGTTTCTTCTCTTTTCTGAGGACTACTGTTTTTTTTTTTTTGTTTGTTTGTTTGTTTGTTTTGTTTCTTGGTGGTGGTGGAGGGTGTACCAGGGATTGAACTCAGAAGCAGTCGACCTCTTTCTTCTACCAAAAAATATTTCACAGTATTGTTTCTTCCATCCCCCTCTCCCTTCCCCTCTCCTCCTTTCCTTCTTTTGTTATTTCTTTCTTTTCAAAATCCGATCTCTCTCGCGATAATGCATGCTGAAAGCACAAGTGGAAACAAATGGACAAACATGATCCTTTTGACCTCCTCTGTTTGCATCAAGATCTTCTTCCCAGTTTAACAAATGGATTTGATTTAGCTGTCTATAAATGAAGCATGTAAGATAACAATGTCTTAAACAAACCTCTCTCTCACTCTGTCAGTCCATCTATCTGTAGGCTGTTTGTCATCTCACATATAGTGCAGAGGGAAGACTTTCAGGACTGGTGTGGTGGCTGTGTATTCTTCAGTGATATGAGCTCCTTCTTTTTGCCCCACTTCCTGCTGATGTCCTCTCAGAGGTCACAGTGACTCTATTACTGCAGTCAACTGTCCACTTCAGTTAGTAGGAACCCACACCAGAGCATAAATCAAAAGAGAGATCTTCAAATCTTAAAACTAAGTCAGGTTTCTTTAAGTGCCCGGCCTAGTCAAAGGACAGGAATATGACTAATGAAAGTCTAATGTATCAAAGAATAAATGGGAAGCTGGATCATCCTGATGATATCCAACTCATTCCTGCTTCATGGATTCTCAGTGTCTGTTTCCTCTCCTTTTTTGAGGACTACTCTTTTTGTTTGTTTGTTTGTTTGCACGGGGGGGGTGGTAACCGGGGATTGAATTCAGGGGCACTCAACTACTGAGCAACATCCCCAGCCCTATTTTGCATTTTATTTAGAGACAGGGTCTCACTGAGTTGCTTAGCGCCTCACTGTTGCTGAGGTTGGCTTTAAACTTGCAATCCTCCCGCCTCAGCCTCCTGAGTCGCTGGGATTACAGGTGTTTGCCACTGTGCCCAGCTGAGGAATACTTTTAAAGTTTTAACTTTGAATATTGGGATCAAATATATGGCTACAGTAAATTCTACTTATTGATGTATGTAACTTGGCTTGAGTTAGTTTCTCTGACTTGGAATAAAAGGAACAACAAAAAATAAGAAGCAAACAGAAAACTGAACCAACAGACCTATTATTCTGTTTTAAGTGTCTGTAGAGGGTGGAAAGAGCAAAGGGTACAGGTGGATGAGCTTCCAGAGAAATGAGCACAATTAGAAAACCCACACACAATAATGATAATATTTAACATTTGTCATGTTTTGCCTCCCCAATTAGTTAGAGAGCAGAGATCATGCCATTTGAGAAAAGATAATGCATCTTTCAAACCGGGATACATGTAAGTATGAAGAAGGAAGTACTAAAATAATTAACAATCATTAACTGACAAATTACTTGGACTGTGTCAAGCAAATCAGGATATGCACCTATTTCTTTATTTTCACTTAATTAAATACTTGATAAATGGCTGCTGCTTTAACATTGGTGAATTATGATGATCTATGTCTTTATGTATGTTTGTGCAGTATGGATAACTTGCAGAAATTTGCCCACATAAAGTATGTATATGACTGAGAATTGTGTTGATAGATATTCAAGAAACTGCAGCAAGCATGCTAACCACTTTAAAGAAACAGGTTGTAAATACTAATACTAAGTAACTTACACTGAAAAGAAAGAGAAATGTTACTACATTTAAAAATGTTCAGGTATGGGACTGGGGTTGTGGCTCAGAGGTAGACCACTCGCTTAGCACATGTGAGGTATTGGGTTTGATCCTCAGCACCACATAAATAAAATAAATAAAGGTATTGTGTCCATCTAGAACTAAAAAATATTTTTTAAAAATGTTCAGGTACTTGCAGTTAATTAGAAGCAATTTTAGCAAGATGCATGGAAAGAATTACTTCTAGTTGGGTATACAATCATATTTGTGCCGGGGTAGACATTTACTAAATTATCTTTGCAAATATAAACAGTGTTTGTCTTATAATTTCACTTCTATTTTTTCAACATAGCAATTATTTAATCAATTTAATTTAAAATTTGTAACACATACCTTAGGTTGGGTTCATTAGAAAGATATCTGAGATGGAAAGTAGATTGGGAGGACCCAAGGGAGATTCAACTGTAGTATGTGAGGAAGGCAGAATTGGCCAAAAGGAGAAGCTGACTCAATGTGATTGAAATTTTAGCCCCAGATAATCCTATAGGAATGGCCATTCAAAGTATCATAGTTTAAGACAAGAGCACTGTGACTTTGGATCTATTAGCTAGTTATTAGTTAAAGAAAATTCCCTGTGAAGGAGGCGTAAGCTCGAGCAAGGTAGAATCTGTGGCTGAGAAAAATTGCCAGTAAGTAAATCAGTACTGTGAACCTGATTTGAGATCTGGGTGGAGTGTCACAGTATTCACTACATTAAGTATATTTCTCACTTAGGACACAAATTAGAAAATGAAAAGGGATAGTGTATTGTAACAAATGTGCTCAGAATCAATAAGGATAAATTTACTGATGATATATTTTATCCCCTTTCTGAAAACCTTTTCTCTCTATCCCAAGGGCATAAATCAAAGCAGCTACTATTTCTAGACTCCATTATCAGAAAGATATGGTTAGACTCCAGCAATGGCGTTAGCTTAAGAGTTGAAAGGCAAAAGAAAAGTGACCACTGTCGCTCTAATACTGGTGACAGTAAGTGTAGGGTTTTGCCAAGCTTCCTCAAAAAAATTTCCCTCATTAATATTTGTAGTATTTGTGGTATGTGAGATCCCCAACTTGCTGCTTTCAGTTGCTGTAGGGCTCTACCAGAGAATTCCTCCCTTCTGGGCCTCAGACACTGGCAGCTTCCCTGGAACCCTTGTGCATTCATATATTCTGAAAGCACCCTTTCAATTTTCAGTCCCATACTTCTTCCCCTGGTCTGCAAGCCTCTAATTCCCACAGTTACATTTCTCTTTCTGAATATATCCTAGTGTGGTTTCTATTTTCCAGACTAAATCCTGTCATATAGCAACCCATAAGTCATTAGATAACTCTTTTTGCCTTGCAAGAAAATTGAGCAACTTGACATTATAGACAGAAAAAAAAAAAGTTACAGATATACTAATGTCTGTTGTGCTCATATACTATGTTAAACATGTTCTTAAGAATATGAATCTAGCAGGCATGGTGGCACATGCTAATAATACCAGCAGCTCAGGAGGCTGAGGCAGGAGGATTGCAAGTTCAACGCCAGCCTCAGCAATGATGAGGCACTAAGCAACTCAGTGAGACCCTGTCCCTAAATAAAATGCAAAATAGGGCTTGGAATGTGGCTCAATGGTTGAGTGCCCCAGAGTTCAATCCCCAGTACCAAAAAAAAAAAAAAAAAAAAAAAGGAATAGGGATGTATATTTAAGATAATTTAAATTTATAGTCAAATAATAGAGTGCTGAACAAATAAATCTTTGTATTAATTTTAAAGAAAATTGGAAAAAAAAAGAGTATATGTTGGCCTTATTCTCTGAAATTCAAAAGAACTGGTCACTTTTTCTAGAACATCATGAAAAATTCTTCAGGGATTATTATATGGCAAGACCAATCTAGAATTCAGAGTTATGAAAAGTTTGATGATTATAAATGAAAAGAAGTGAAGGAAAGCAATAATTAATCTTTTTTATATACATTTTTTGTGGTTGTATGTGATATGGAGTTACACTCCATATATATGTATGTATATTCATATATAAACATAGGAAAGTTATGTTCAATTCATTTTACTGTCTTTTCCACTCCCATTTCCCCCTCCCTTTCCCCCATTTGTCCTTGTCCAATCCAGTGAACCTCCACTTCTCACCCCTCCCCACTTATTGTGAGTCAGCATCCACATATCACAGAGAACCTTAGGCCTTTGGTTTTGGGGGATTGGCTTATTTCACTTAGCATGATAGCCTCCAGTTCCATCCATTTACCAGCAAATGCCAGAATTTCATTTCCTTTATGGTTGAGTAATATTCCATTGTGTATATGTACCACATTTTCTTTATCCATTCATCTGTTGAAGGACACCTAGGTTGGTTCCATAGCTTGACAATTGTGAATTGAGCTACAATTGGTGTGGCTGTGTCATTATAGTATGCTGATTTTAAGTCCTTTGGTTGTATGCCAAGGATATCTAGGTCCAATGGTGGTTCCATTCCAAGTTTTCTGAAGAATCTTCATACTGCTTTCCAAAGTGGTTACATCAATTTGCAGTCCCACCAGCAATGTACGAGTGTGCCTGTTTCTCACATCCTTGACAACATTTATTATTACTTGCATTGTTGATAATTGCCATTCTGACTGGAATGAGATGAAATCTCAATGTCATTTTAATTTGCATTTCTCTAATTGCTAGTGATGTTGAACATTTTTTCATATGTTTTTTGACCACTCTTATTTCTTCTTCTGTGAAGTGTCTGTTCAGTTCCTTTGCCTATTTATTGATTGGGTTATTTGTTTTTTTGGTGTTAAGTTTTTTGAGTTCTTTATATATCCTGGAGATTAATGCTCTATCTGAGGTGCAAGTGGCAAAGATTTTCTCCTACTCTGTAGGCTCTCTCTTCATGTTCTTGATTGTTTCCTTTGCTGTAAAGAAGCTTTTTAGTTTGATACCATCCCATTTATTGATACTTGATTTTAATTCTTGTGCTTTAAAAGTCTTGTTAGGAATTCAGTTCCTAAGCCAACATGATGAAGATTTGGGCCTATTTTTTGTTCTAGTAGGCAGAGGATCTCAGGTCTACTGCCTAAGTCCTTGATCTACTTAGAGTTGAGTTTTGTGCAAGGTTAGAGATAGGGGTCTAATTTCATTTCATTATATATGGATTTCCAGTTTTCTCAGTACCATTTATGGAAGAGGCTATTTTTTCTCCAATGTATGTTTATGGCAACTTTGTCTAGCATGAGATAACTGTATTTATGTGAGTTTGTCTCTGTGTCTTCTATTCTGTACCATTGATCTACATATCTCTTTTGGTGCCGATACCATGCCAATTTTGTTACTATAACTCTGTAGTATGATTTAAGATCTAGTATTGTGATGCCTCACTTTTCTTGCAGAAGATTGCTTTAGCTCTTCTGGGCCTCTTGTTTTTGCAAATGAATTTCATGACTGCTTTTTCCATTGCTATGAAGAACATCTTCAGAAACTTGATAGAAATTGCATTGAATCTTATTTTTTAATTTTTTTTCATTTAATTTAATTTGTTATACATGCTTTTAGAGTGTAATTCCTTCATATTACATATAAAGAGCACAATTTTCCAAGTCAATGGTTTTACACAAAGTATTTTCATACCATTTGAGTTTTTATACATGCACTTAGTATATTGATGCATTGATTCTTTATAGCACTTTTGGTAGTATGGCCATTTTGACAATATTAATTCTGCCTATCTAAGAACATGGGGGATCTTTCCATCTTCCAATGTCTTCTCAATTTCTTTCTTTCAATCTTTGTATGAGGATATTTAATGGAAATACCTTTTTATAGAAAAGCATGAAGAAACATGAGAAAATCCATAATGACATCTTTTATACCCATATAATAAACAAGTTATTCAAAGAAGAGTCCCTTGATAAAGTACTTTATATAGTAGTCTGTAGAAAATAAATTCTTGTGACAGAAAGAAAAATCTAGAGCAACAAGTGAGGATTTGAGTTGACATTGTTCTGGGAGTGTTTTTCCCCCCCCGCTGGTGGCCTAGGGACAGATTTAAAAGCCCACAAAGCCATGAAGAAGTCAGTGCAGGGAGAAAAGACCTGTCATCAGCACCTTATGAATGTGGATAATTTAATTTATTGGTTGTATTTTCTTTTTTGTTGTTTGTTGGTTTTTGTTTATTTGGTTCGTCATTTTGTTTTTGTCTTTGTGTGTGTGTGTGTGTGTGTGTGTGTGTGTGTGTGTGTGTGGGTGCTGGGATTGAACCCAGAGCCTCATGTTTGCTGAGCACATGTTGCACCACTGAGCTACAGGTTGTATATAAGGTAGAGATGAAGAAGGGTGCTACAGTTCTGTTTATGGATAGATTGGAGATCAGAAACTCTAGTAGACATTTCTAACCAAAAATGCACTTTTTTTAAAAAAAATCACAATCCAAACTACTTTTTTGGTATGAAAAACCCACAGTTAAAAGTTTATCACACAGTGGTCTTGATAGATGGTGCCAAGAAATCCTCAACAAAGGAGCAAAGTCTAAATCCAGGCCTCAGATTTTACCATGGATAAGTCTTCAATAAACATGAATGCACAGAAATGATGACTCACAGCAGCAAGATGACTACAAACAGAAATCCACGCAGATAAGTAGAGAATACAAACATTGGAACTCTCAAAAATAGAAAATAAATATTTTATGTGTTAATAAAAATAGAGATAGGATAGATATGAAGAAGGATATGAGTCTTTCAAAGCCAATGAGGCAAATTTGTATAAATTATAATTGATCAGAAAAAAGGATAAACCTATATCCAACAGGAATTCCAGAAGGAGATAACAGAGAATTTGAGAAAAAAATTTGCAAAATAATATGGAAATTTTCAATATGTGAGAATGCCTCAATCCTCAGATTCCAGAAACACAACTAATCCAAATCATGATTTTAAAATCTTCAATGGCAAACTATGCTGAATCTGTAAAACATTAAATTTTTAAAAATCTCAAAAGAAGCCAGAGAAAATTATGTATGTACAAAAAATTAAGAATTATTCGGTAGATGATTTTCAGTAGAAACAACAGAATTAACTGAAGTCACAAGTCAGAAAATTATCTTTATTTTTTAAAGAATTTTAAATTATTAGCACTTTAATTTGACAAATACTGTAAATATTTTTGATAAATGATATGTTGTTTTGAAATATGTGTACATTGTATAATGGCTAAATCAATTTAATTAGTATATGCACTACCTCACTTATTTTTTTCTGTTGAAAGCACATAAAATTGTTAAATTACTATGTCTTATAAATCATTGAGATAACAATGATCATCAATCTAAAATATAATCCAAGTATCTCCCAAGAATGAAAGATCAAGAAGGGATTTCCAAAAAAAAGAAAGAAGTTACACTGAAAATGTTTACTACCAGCAGTCTCTTAATAAAATAGATTACAAAGTCTATACTTCAAGAAGAAATGAATTAGATTCAGAAGAAAATGAGGAACCAGAAGGAAAACAATGGTAAGTAAAACAGTGTTAAAGGTATTAAAAATGATTTTTAAAGTGGCATTTGAGAAAACATTGACTCTACAAAATGACAAGAATGTCTAATTTTGGAAACAAAAAAAGTGAATAAGTAACTAAAATCTTGAACATAATGTTCCAGGAGGAAATTATTATACAGTAATAATTATTAATTATTATACAGTAATAATATCAATTCTAAACTCCTTCAGTTGTTAAAAGTTAAATATAAATGTTGAGGCTTCTATGAAAAATATTATAATATTAGATATAAACCTATAACTTCTAAACCAGTAGAAAGAAGCACTAATGAAGGTGATCATATTTCCAAAATAATAGAAGAGAAATTAAGTAACATGTAAAGTGTAGAAGAAATAAACAGAAAACAAGAGAAATTAATAAAAATGGATCATTAATTATAAACCATTTTAAAGAAATAAATTTTTCAGTTAAGACAATGACAAATTTATATTAGAATAAAGAAAAGATTACAAAAGACATATAAAACCATACTTCAAAATTAAAAATAACAAAAATTTAAGGCAAAAGCTAGTGGGGAGAGAAGCTATTGCTATAGAAATAGCAAAGTGGTCTTTAAGCCATAAAATAATAATTAGTATTAGTACCCAATATAAATAGAGTTTTCTTGGAGATAAAAATGGTCTCTTAAAAGGGATCAACTTACCAGGAAGTTATAAAGCCTTAAAATTCTATATACAAGTTCTATGCTATATAAAATAAATACTAGGATAGAACCAAGGTAAAAAATGCCATATTTCCATCAGTGTGGAAAATTTTTAACACAGCTCAGTTATTAACTTAGATCAGGCACATAATAAATCATTAAGAATGGAAGATTTGTGCAACACAAGAATTTTGATTATATCTCAGCAGTATGAATGTATGTTTTCTTTTTAAGCACTTGGAACAGTTACAAATTCTAACTGCATACAAAATATTAAAGCAATTCAATAAATTACTAGGCATTAAACAAATCACATTTCCTAGCACATAACAACAACAACAAAAATCTTCAAAATGTTTCAAAACTCCATTATTGAGAAATGTGAAAAGACTAATTTATCCATGTATTAATGAAAAAATCCTATTAGAAATGAAACACTTCTTTGAACTGAATGCTAATGAAAATGTATTCTGTAAAACATGTTCAATTCGGGAAAAGAAGTACTAAGAAGGAATTATATAGCATTAGGAAAGAGGTCTTAAATATTCACAAGTAAAGAATCCAAATGAAAAGTAAGGAGAAAAACAGAACAAATTTAAAGTATATAAAGACAAGCATATGATAGAGATAACAGCAGAAACTAATACAATTTAAAACAAACTTAATATGGAAAAGCTTAACAAATTTAAAGTTGACTCTTTAATAAAACTAAAAGAAATTATGCAAATTTCTGGTGAAATTGAGTAAATATAAAAGAGAAAACAAACACAATATCAGGAGTGGTAAAAAAGACAACTTGATTTACTGTAGCTATTTTAAACATTTTCTTGTTGATGAAAAATAGGTGAAATGGAAAAACTCTTGGGAATATATAAAAGTACTAAACCAGTAACTCAAGAAGAAATAGATATTTCAAATTGCCCTGTAATCAATAAAATAATTGAATTTGTAGTCTGCACAGTACTAGTCCAGGCATGTCAAGGTCTCCAAAGAGAAAACAATTAAATCTCCTGTCTGATTTGAAAGACTTATCAGGAAAAAAAAAAAAAAAAAAAAAGGTTGTGTTTCTTTTTTCTTTTTCTGTTTCATACTAGGGATTTGGGAATCCAGGGTCACTTTATCACTGAGTTACTTCCCCAGTCATTTTCTTTCTCCCTCCTCACCACCCCCTCTCTTGTTTTTGAGACAGGATCTCCATAAACTCCTGAGGCTGACTTCGAACTTGGGATGCTCCTGCCTCAGTCTCCTTAATCACTGGGATTATAGTTGTGCACCACCATGCGGTGGTAGGGAGATAGTTTTCTTGTTAAGTCAAACCAAAAAGCTAAATAGTAGTGAATCTTTATGTTTCCATTTTATATGCTAAGAAGATATACAATTCCTCTCCTTTTTCCCCCTTTTGTACACCTTACAGGGTGCTGTTACCTAGATTCTAAGTACAACATTGAAACCCACTGTGATAGATATGAAGGTCTGTTGAAGGATTTTCACGAAGATCAATATGCTTAGATGTGTTTTTAGCAGGATCTTGGTGACAGCAATACAAAATTTTGCAAGGAGATAATGAGATGGTACAAGCAAGAGATTTAAATGGCTTTTGCAATATTTAAAGCAAAATGAGGTCAGGACTTAAGCTAAGAGATCAGCAATGTGGATGGATTTAACCACCAAAAAGCATCTTTGTTAGTATTTGAGTCTGCATATTACTGTGCATTTCTAACCATCAAGCATCAAATTTTAGGTGTATGGAATAATCTATTGATTTGCATAATCTAGAGGTAGACATATTTCTTTCCTGGGATTGTTTCACTGGGATTTCATGAGAAAAAAATAGTAGGGATGAGATAATTTCTTCCCAGTGTGTCAATACATTTCTCTATGAGGAAAGGAGAGAACTGATGATCTTATCACCAAAAATTCTTAGAGTCTAAGACAATTTATGGTTGTATTCATGAATTTCAGTAAAATACCACAGGAAGGTGATACTAGTTTCTCAGGGAAAAAAAAAGAGAAGAGAAAAACTCCACAGGAGGGAATATCTGGAAAAGTTTCAGGCAGACAGTTGGTAAAATGTTAACAATCAGGAAACTCCATAGCAAACACAAGCCCTGAGAGAATTGAAGATGAGACATGGGGAGTTTTAGAACACATTGTCATGGCTGATGATCTGAATGTCTTTGAATACACCATCATATGTAGACTGATACACATGACTATCTGCCTATACTTGACTTATTGGAAAAGTAAAAGGATCAAACAGTTTTTGGTTGCATGAGGTATAGTAAGATAAATACTAAAGGTAAAAATCTATTTTATGAAATAGCTTAAATCAGAAGTTCATGGAGAGATATATTGCAGAAGCATCTTGAACATTTATCAATTTGTTAAAATATTCATAGATTTTCAAATTCTTTCCTTAAAAAATTGGAATTTTTTTAAAATAATGCAATTGTTCTAGAATATTCATAATCAAATGCTCAATCAGTTGAAAAAACAACATGACCCACATTTGGCATGGAAAATTATTTTAAATTGTAGGATAGTCAGGTCTTAAGTCAAATACATTAATTTGTAGGTGTGAAAGCAATGAAAAAAATTGAGTAACTGTAAATACTGATTTATCCCTTACAACATAAATAACCTTTAGATAACACTTCATTATTTTAACTTAAATTATTTTATTTTTTATCTTTTAAAATGTTTATGCTTTTTTTTTCCAATGCAGAAGATCAAATCTGTGGCCTCATGCATACCAGGCAAGCACTTTATCACTGACCCAGACTACCAGCTTATCTTGAGTTATTTTAAAAGTTTCAATTTAAAGAACAAGACCACCACTGTAGGAAAATCACCATGCGTGTCAGTGGATGGTAGAGCCTGAAAAAGAGAAAATGTTTAATATTTGATTTATTAGAAACTTAAACACTGATCTATTTCTCCAGATTCTGTGTTGCAATGGGCTTTCCTAGCTATCTACATTTTGATATTTTTCATACATGTTTGAAATTTTTCAGATTTCAAAGTCATATTTAAGTTTTTCCTTTAGGAAAAAGAAAAATTTCAGGGAACAGAAAATGTTAACTCTCTTTAGGGCATATTCTCTCATTTGGAGAGGAGGTCTGTGGTTGAATTCTTATTTCTTCAAGTGATTGAATTTTTAATTTTGTAGATATTAATCAAATGTATTCCCTTTAATCTCAGGGAAGTAAAGGAGGGCAACAAAGGGGAGTTGTCATTGAAGTCAGAAGCCTCTTGCTCCAGATGCACAGAAGCACAGTTTAAAAAGGGTTTGATATGAAGGGATAAAACCCCTGACACTGAAAAAACAATACCACAGGATAAAGAAAATGGAGTACTCAATGGAGTACTAAAAAGGAATGACTTTATGGCGTTTGCTGGTAAATGGATGGAACTGGAGACTGTCTGTCGTGGTAAATGAAATAAGCCAGTCCCAAAAAGTCAAAGGTCAAATGTTTACTCTGATATGTGGAAGCTAATCCACAATAAGGTGGGGGAGGTAAAAAAAAAAAAAAAAAAAGAATAGAAGATCAGAGGGGTAGACAAAGGGGAATGAAAGGAAGGGGAGGGAAGAATGAGATAGGAAAGACAGTGGAATGAATGTGACATAACTTTCCTGTGTAAATATATGAATATACCATAATAAATCTCACCATTATGTACATCAACAAGACACTAATTAAAAACAAAATTATAAGTAAATGGCAGAAAGATCAGTAGAGTACAGGGAAGGGATCAGGAGGAGGGAGGAAAGGAGGAGAAGAGAGAGCTGGGGCTGTGGCTCAGAGGTAGAGCACTTGCCTAGCATACTTGAGGCACTGGGTTTGATCCTCAGCACCCCAAAAGTAAAATAAACACATTGTGTCCACCTATAACTAAAAGATAAATATTTTTTTTAAGAAGGAGGAGAAGAGAATACTGGGGACAATTTGAACAAATTATAACCCATGCTTCTACAATTATATCATAGTATGTTCTATAGTCATACATAACTAAAAAGAACCAATTTTTTTTAAAAAAAGAAAAAGAACTGACACTTTGGAGATAGCTGAGAGCTACCTAGAAAATCAATCCTGTAGAAATTATGAAGTATATTTGGGAACCCTAGACTCTCAGTAGGTGCCTCTCATAACATTTAAAGAAGATCCCCCAGAGAAGAGCTATGTTCCCTCCCACAGATAGTAGAATTGGCATTAGCAGAGACCATTCACAAAGGACAGCTGTATCCAAGAACACAGAAGATTAGCATAAGCTGAGTGTCAGCTCTAGCAAGTTACATCACACAGCCTGGTGCAAAGTCATGCCAGAGACTCATGCTTATTGTCCATGTCAAACCACACCTTAGGCATTGAAAACAGATTACCTCATTTAATAACCTTCACAAATATTTAACATAAACATTTTTAACTGCCATATTGCATGCATTAAAAGTGAGGATTAGACGTAAAAAAACTAGTCCCTTGTCAAACAACTAAGTGTAGGTGCCACATTTTAACTCAGACTTAAGTAACTCCACAAACTGTCCTTCTTATATTACTCTGTACTAAATCCCAACAAATGATTATTTTCTTGTTTGTTTTTGTTTAATTCTCCAAATTCCTGGTACAGTACTTTATATACTGTGTTTTTCATTATTTTAAAAAACACAGTAGAAAATTTTCTACTTTCCATGCAAAATGGTTATTATTGTTGATCAGTTCTCTCATATGAACTTATTTTTTTTATGGTCAATTGATTTTTTATTGGTTCTTTTAGTTATACATGACAGTAAAATCTGTCTTGATATAATTCTACACATGTAGAATATATCTCATTCTAGTTAGGACCCCCATTCTTATGGAGGCACATGATGGTGAGATTCACTGGTGTTTTCATACATAGGAAAATTATTTCAGATTCTTTCCACTGTCTACCCTTTACCTATTCCCCCTTCCCTCCATTCTCCTTTCAATTAAACTTCTAGTTTATTCATTCACTGAACCACTATCATGCTCTTTATCTTTCATACACAAGTCAAATATCATTTCTGAACATTCAATCAGAACATTTAAAATACCAATTAATTTAAAGTGTATGCTAACTAGGCACACACCTATAGTCCCAGATACTTGGGAGGCTGAGACTAGAGGTTTCACTTGAGCTTAAGCATTTAATGAGAGTCTGGGCAATACAGCAAGATCCTGTCTCAAAACACACACACACACACACACGCACGCACGCACGCACGCACACGCACACACACAATAGCTATGCCCTGGCCCAAAGCTTACAGGAAGATTTCTGTAATGCATTAAGAAAATATGTCACTGAGATGGGATATTTCATGTCTGGAGAGTGGTTAACTTTCCAGAAGGAAAAAAAAATTATGTGAAGTTATAAAATCACCCTGAAATGGATAGTCTATATTTTGGGAAGAATGACATATTTCTAAGTTCCATGTAGCAAATAAGTTTTGGTACTGATGGTCACATATCCAATCTCTGTATGTAGCCAAAGGGGCAGTGCACAGAGTAAATGGGCCAGAAAGTGTGGCTGGTTCATGACCATTTCAGTGATTGATCTAATTGCTACCTCAGTCATCATATTGCCACTGTGAAAACTGACAATAATTCAAACAGAAACTCTATATCAACCTAGTTTAAAAGCCTTTCATGACTATATAAGTGGGAAAATAAAAAGTGATTTATTATATCACATTATACTGACTTAGATTAGAAAGCACCTCCAGTATTTTTTAGACATGGCTATTAACACGAGTTTAAAGATTCAACAGCTATTTTCAGAGTCTTATTCATATAAGTATGATATAAGCTATAGAAAAATAAAGACCACAGTGATAATGATTGAAAATTGCTTTAAAATTAGAGAGAATTTAAATTAAATATAGTTTTTTTTATTTATTAGTACATTATAGTTATACATAATTTGGAGGTTCATTTGACATGATCATATAAGCATGGAATATAATTTGCTCCAATTCAGTCCCCAGTACTTCCCCTTTCTGTCCCCTTCTCCTTCTTCCTGTTTCCTTTACTCTGCTGGTCTTTCTTATAATTATTTATAGTTTTTTTAAATGGAATTATGGCATTTGCTGGTAAATGGATGAAGCTGGAGAACATCATGTTAAGTGAGATGAGACTCAGAAAGTCAAGGGTCCAATATTTTCTCTCATATGTGGAAGCTAGAACAAAATAAAGAAAAAAGAAGGCAGGGTGGATCCCACCACTATAGATGAGAGATCAGTGGAGTAGAGGAAAGGGAACAGAGAGGCCAGGGGAACAGGGAGGACAGGAAAAGGGAACGACAGTGGAATGAAATTGACCAAACTATCCTATGTACATATACAAATATTCCACAGTAAATTTCACTTTTATGTATATCTATAAAGCACTACTTTAAAAACGTAATATTTTAGAATAAAAGGTTTTACAATTAAAATGTATACTACTTTATTTTCCAATTAAAGCAAGATCATTGTAGACAATGAAGAAAAATAAAAAGAAAAATATCACCATTATATACTCTCAGATTGTTATGGTTTGGATGAGGTGTCCCCCAAATGACCCCCAAAAGTTCACGTGTGAGACAATGCAAGAAGGTTCAGAGAGGAAATGATTGGATTTTGAGAGCCTTAACACAATCAGTGAATTAATCACCTAATGGGATTAATGAGTGGTAACTGAAGGCAGGTGGGATGTGGCAGGAGGAGGTGGGGCATTGGGGGCATGGCTTTGGGATATATATTTGTATCTGTAAGTGGAGTCTCTCTCTGCTTTCTGATCATCATGTGAGCTGTTTCCCTCTGCCATACTCTTTCACCATGATGTCTTGCCTCACTTTGAGCCCTGAGAAATGGAGCCATCCACTTATGGACTGAGACCTCTGAAACTGTGAGCCCCTAAGTAAACCTTTCCTCCTCTATAGTTGATCTGGTTAGGTCTTTCAGGCACATCATCAAAAAAGCTGACTAAAACACAGATCTTCTATTATCTTCTTATCCCATTCCTTCCCTTCCACTGACTCCTTTATGCCAAACCCAGCAATGTCCAATCTATGTACCTAGAGAGATTCTCCTTTCTGAATCCCAATTCTTTATATCCAATGACCTATTGAAAAACATTGCAGACTGTAGTACTTTAACAAATACCAATTTGAACTGAACATGTCAGTAAATCAAAGCTGGGAGAAAAAAAGACTTTCACACCTGACTACATGACCATAGAATGTACCCTATAACATAACCCAAATTAGATCTACTTTAATTATCCAACAATCACAAACTAAAAAATTGACATAATGTATGCACAATTTTTTTCTGCTGAGTTTGACACTCTCTAATCTTACTTAGGATACAGAGATTGCTCAGTCCAAAATGAGTAACAAAATGATTGAAATTAACCTGGTAAAGATTTCCCAAGGAAACACATATAAGTTGTTTTGTGAGATAATATTGTTTTAGGGTGGTTCTTTTGGTGCTCATATTTAAGTAAGCCAGTAGGTATACCTGTGTGGTTCTTAGGAAGTCTGTATAGCTTAATTTTTTCTGTCAAGGACATTTTCACCTAGTAAACTACTTCTCATGCGTGTCTCAAAACTTTTATGAAGAAGGGAAACTATTTTTTCCATAATCTTCAAGCAATGTAATCTCCAAATAAAATATATGTACAAGTAAAGGGCCTAAAATAGCAAGTTTTATTGATTTTTCATCCCATCCCTTTATAACTCTTTTGGTTTATGTTTTATGATGTGCAGGTCACAAAAAATATTAATGCCAAATGGTTAGTACATGAAAGTATGGATGCCTGTGATAAATGGAGTATATTTAAACAGTAGAGATAAACATTAGTAACTATATACAAAAATTGAATTTGACAATAGATAAACCAAAACATATACTATTAAGTGTTGATATCTCTGAATGTGTGAGATGCAATTTTTGCAGTATTTGTTGGTAAAATTTGTTTTCGTTAATTATACTATGTTATTAAATAGGTAGTAAAGACCACATACTTTGTTCAGTTTTAGTGTCGAACTACTCTTATTATAATGGCTGCTCTGTGAGTTAAGGCACTGAATGACTTATTCAAGTTAGATTCTTAGTTGGTTTTTGCTTGCTTTTAGAATGTAGTACCAATCTAGTAATACAGGTTAAAAATGTTTCCTTTAATGCTTGATCACCCTATTCAATAATGAATAACAGTATTTAGACTACATCCTTTTCAAAGAATAACCTAAAGCTTTATTGAGCTAAAAAAATGAGCATGGAACAGAGAAATATTAATAAGCTTTTATTTACCCAGGGCAATAACTGTGAAGTCATAGTGATAAAAATCATAGGTGATAAAAATCACCTCCCAAAAGCATCAGAGTAAGTCTTTTTAAAGTTAAACCAATGTAGATTTGGACTAGCAATTGAACAGCCCCTTAAATTCAGATAAATAAAAGTAAAACAAATGGATAAGGATTAAGATGGACTCAGTATTTCTACTGGCACTTAGATTTGCATTTGTTTAATCACTTGAATGGGATTTATCTTGAAGAGCTACACCTACTGGGTCAATGGAGAATCCTGGAGGTAGTGGTTTTCATGTTTTCAGTTAAGCAGGTGCTATTTCTTTGCAGACAGACAGCTGTACCAGACCATTTCTAAATTTCCAAAACCAGAGCTATTCAAGTAGTGTGCCCTGTAACTATTATTTTGAGAGCTCTACATTACATTCTCAAAATGAGTAGTGTTTTGATGTTAATTAATCTATTCAAGTTTTCCACATCTAGGGATTTTCAGTTGTGACAATTTAAAGTTTTGTAAGAAAATCATTCATTTCTTTAAAAATGTTTAAATGTATTACCATAAAGTCACAAGTATTACTTTAATTCCATCTTTTCTGTACCTGTTTCCTTTCTCTCATTTGTGTATGTGCACGTGTGTGTGTGTGTGTGTATGTGTATCTTTCTCTTCCCCCTTTCTGGTTGGAATCACATGAAATTTAACTATTTAGTTCATCATTCCAAAAAAAACTGCCTTTGAAATTTTCTACTAATTTCATTTTCTGCTTCATTAATTTCAGATTATCTTTATAAATTCCATAAAGTATATTCAATTTTGTCTATTTTTTCTTCCTGTTAAGTATAACTATTTTTTCATTTTTAGTCTTTTTCTTTAACTTCAAGAATGAAGTGCCCCACAATTTCTAAGCACAGTGTTTGTTCTACCTCATAGGTTGTGTGTATGAAATATTATCTTTCCAATGACTGGAAGGTATTTTGCAACATTTTATTGATTTCCTTTTTGATTAATAGATTATCTAGGGGCTTGTTTTTCAATATCAAATGAACTAAACACCTCTGGTTATTATTTTGTTTTATCAGCTCCTAAATAGATATGATCTGCAATTAAAATTTTCCATGTTTTTCAATGTGTGTAATGTTTCTATATGGCCTAGAAAATGATTTTTTCTTAATGTTTCATGGACATAAGAAAAAATATGTATTCTCCATTTAAGGGATATAAGGTTATGTACCCATACATTCACGTGTGTGTATGTGTGTTAAAAGTTATTGATTTTTATAATTCAATACTTCTATATTGTCACTTATTTCTGCAAGTTGAATGTGTCCAAGATGGGAAGGTTGTTATTTTTGTCTCCTACTCTATTTTAAATCAAGTTCTTGCATATGAATAGCTTTGGCTTCATGTATTTATCTACTATTTTATTTGACACACATGGTTTTATGAATGTTTCATCTTGTCTCATAAATTGGAAATTTTATATTAAAAACTCTTCATTTTCACATCTTCAGTTCTTTGAATCCAACCTCCATCTTGTCTGATCTTATTTTATTTTTATTTGCATTTTCTTTTGTGCCTCCTTTTTAAGTGTTTCTTTTAAACATCAAAGAACTGTAGGTGTGTGTTGAAAAATAATCTGAAATGTCGGTGTTTTCACTGGAGAATTTGGAATCTTTACCTTTATGCTTATTTCTTCTGCTATATTTTGAGTTTACTAATTACATTGTAAATTTTTGTTTGCTTTTTTTCTTATTATTGTTGATTTATTGATTATTACATATTTGGGTTTTCTTTCTTTTTAATTTTATAACTGTCTATACCTTTCCACCCATTGAGGACTCTCTTCTAGCTGCCACTTCTGATATTGTTTGTTTACATATTACATTTGCCTATTCTTTCTTTCAGCCATCTACTTTTTCCACTTTCATTTTTATATCTCAATACTTTTCTCCTTGTAATTTTTTTCACTTGATAGTCTAGATTGTCCCACAAGGGATCATGTTGTTCATTAATTATTGAATGGTTTGGGAATCCATGTTCTTTTAATTTTTATATTTTTACATGTATATATTAATAATGTTTAAATCATGTTAAACATATCTATCTCCTCAAACAAACATTTATTATTATTTATGGTGAAAATTTTCTAAATCCTTTCTTCCACCTTCTTTTTTTTTATTAGAGCATTATAGTTATACATAGAAGTTGAGTTCATTTTGATGAAATCATATATGCAATGTAATTTGATTTATTCCATTTTAGTCCCTGTTCCCCCTTTTTCCTTCCCTCCTCCCTCCCCCTATTCTTCATCTTCTAATAATCTTTCTTTTGCTCCTTTATTTATTTATTTCTGATTGGCGCTTTCTGAACATACTTAAAGGTGGCGTTCCCTATAGAATATTTATATATGTGCACTGCATGATTTTCTTAAATTAATTCTTCATTTCCCCCTTTTTTATCCTACCTCACTCCTCTTATTCTCCTTCTTATACTCCATTAATCTTTCTTAGAATTTAATATCTGATCCTCCCCTCCTTCTTTCCTTTATTTTTGTCTAGCTTCTGCATATGAGAGAAAACATGTATCCCTTAATTTTCTGAATCTAGCTTATTTCACTTAGCATGATGTTCTCCAGGTACATTTATTTACCAGCAAATGCTATAATTTCATTCTTTTATATGGCTCAGTAAAACTCTATTGTGTGTGTGTGTGTGTATGTGTGTGCGTGCGTGCACGCGTACATGTATATACATATATATATACACACACCATGTTTTCTTAATCCATTCCTCTATTGGCAGGTATCTGAGCTGGTTCCATAATTTGGCTCTTGTGAAGTATCTTCATACTGGTTTCCAGAGTGGTTGTACAAATTTTCAGTTATGAGTGTATGTATGAGTGTATCTTTTCCCCCACATCCTCACCAGCATTTACTATTATTTACATATATACGGTAGTCTGGATTTGCATTTCCCCAATTGCTAGATCGGTTGAACATTTTTCATATATTTGTTGGCCATTTGTGTTTTTTCTTTTGAGAAATGTTGATTTAGTTCTTTTGACCATTTATTAATTGGGTTATTTGGGGTTTTGTTCTTGTTCTTGTTGTTGTTTTGGTCTCACTGTTTTGAGTTCTTTACATATATTCTGGATATTAATACCCTGTCAGAGAAGTAAATGGCAAAGATTTTCTCCCATTCTATAGGATTTCTTTGCATGCTCTTACTCATTTCTTACTGTGCAGAAGCTTTTTAATGTGATACCAGCCCACATACATATTGTTGGTTTGGTTTTGTTTCTTGAATTATAGGGTCTCATTAAGGAAATTGGTGCCTGCACCAATACAATGGAATGTTGACTCTGTATTTTCTTCTAGCAGTTGCAACATTTCTGATCTAATTCTTGAGCCTTTGATTCACTTTTATTTGACTTTTATACAAGGTGAAAGATAGGGATCTAATTTCATTCTTTTATTTATGGATAGCTAGTTTTCTTAGCACTATTTGTTTAAAAAGCTGTCTTTTCTCCAATATTTTTGCCACTTTTGTCAAGTATCATAGTATTGTAAGTATGCTAGTTTGTCTCCAGGTCTTCTATTCCATTCCAATGATCTTTGTGTCTATTTTGATACCAACACCATGCTGTTTTCATTCCTGTAGCTCTGTAGTATAATTTGAAATCGGGTAACGTGATGCCTCTTGCATTGCTCTTCTTGCTTGGGATTGCTTTGATTATTCTGGGTCTCTTATTCTCCCAAATGAATTTAGGGACTTGCTTTATCTAGTTCTGTGAAGAATGTCATTGGTATTTTGATGGTAATTACATTGAATCTGTATAATGCTTTCATAGTATGAACATTTTAACCATATTAATTCTGCCTATCCAAGATCATGGGATGAATTTCCATCTTCCTAAAATCTTATTCAATTTCTTTATTCATTGTTCCTTAATTTTCATTGTAGAGACTTTCCACCTCATTGATTAGATTAGTTACCAATTTTTTATAAGGTTATTGTGAATGGAATAGTTGCTCTGATTTCCTTCTCCTTAGAATTACTGTTGGAATATAGGGAAGCTATTGGTTTATGAATGTTGATTTTGTACCCTGCTACTTTGCTGAATCAATTTATCAGCTCTAGTAGTCTTCTGGTTGCGGTTTTTTTTTTGGGGGGAGGGGGGTTGATCTTTTAGATACAATACCATGTCATCAGCAAACAGAGATAATTTATCATCTTCTTTCTCTGTTTGTATGCCTTTAAATTTCTTCTCTTACCTGATTGCTCTGGCTAGAGTTTTGAAAACTGTGTTGAATAGGAGTGGTGACACTGGACATCCTTGTCTTTTTCCTGATTTTAGAGGAAATATTTTTAATTTTTCTCCATTCTGCTGGCTTTGGATTTGCTATAGAGAGCCTTTATAAGTTCAGATAAGTTCCTTTTAGCCTTAGTTTCTCTAGCATTTTTACCATGAATGGTTGCTAGATTTATTGAAAGTTTTTTTTCTATATCTGTTGTGATGATCAAATGATGCTTGTCCTTAATTCTATTTGTGTGGTGAATGATATTTATTGATTCTCATATGTTGAACCAAACTTGCATCCCTGGAATAAAACCCACTTGTTCATGGTGTGTTATCTTATTGATTTTTTTTTTTTTTTTTTGTGTGTGTGTGTGTGTGTGGTACTGGGGATTGAACACAGGGGCACTTAACCACTGGGCCACATCCCCAGCCCTTTTTTGTATTTTATTTAGAGACAGGGTCTCACTGAGTTGCTAAGTGCCTCGCCATTGCTGAGGCTGGCTTTGAACTCGCGATCCTCCTGTCTCAGCCTCCCAAAGTGCTGGGATTACAGGCGTGTGCCACCACACCCGGCTTATTGATGTGTTTTTGAATGTACTGTGCTAATATTAAGGATATTCACATCTATGTTCATTAGATCAATATTTGTGGCTTTCTTTCCTCAATTTGGCTTTGTTTGGTTTTGGTTACAGGGCTATACTGGATTCATAGAATGTACTTGAGAATGTTCTATCCCTTTTGATTTCATGGAATAATTTGAGAAAGAGTGTTTAAGTTCTTCTTTGAAGATCTGATAGGACACAGCTGAGAAAACATCTGATCCTCAGTTTTTCTTTGTAGGAAATCTTTTAATTGCTATTTCAATCTCGTTGTTTTGGTCTGCTTAGGTTTTCTATATATTTCTGGTTTAATTTGGACAGGAAGTGTATGTCTACCAATTTTCAAAGTCTTCAAGATTTTCAAGTTTATTGGGGTATAAATTTTCAAAATAGTTTCTAATGATGTTTGGGATACCAGAATTGTTTGTTGTGATATCTTCTTTTCTCATCCCTAATTTTGTTTATGTGGGCCTTCTTGGTTCTTCTGTTCTTTTAGTTAGTTTATTGAGGGGTTATCAATCTGATTTATCTTTTTGAAAATCAACTCTTCTTTGCATTGATCCTATATATTACTTTTTTAGTCTTTATTTCATTAATTTTAGCACTGAATTTAATTATTTTCTGTCTTCTACTTATTAGGGAATTATTTTGTTTTTCCTTTCTTAAGGCCTTGAGGTTGAGCATAAACTTATTTGAGTTCTCCCTATTTTTTAATGTAGGACCCAGTGCTATAATTTTTCCTGTTAGAACTACTTTCATCCTCTCAGAGATTTTGATATGTTGTATCTCTCTTCACATTTGTTTCTAAGAATTTCTTGTTTTCTTGTCATCTTTCTTCTATAATCCATTCTTGATTTAAAAGAATATTGTTTAATCTCCATATGTTTATGATTTCCATATTGTTTTGCTGTTGATTTCTACTTTTGTTTCATTATAATCTACTAAGATTCATGGAATTATATCAATTTTTTATATTTGCTGAGACTTACATTGTGACCTACACTATGGTCTATTTTGGAAAAGTTCCATGAGATGCTGAGAAGAAGGTAAATTCAGCTGTGTGGGAATGAAATATTCTGCAGATGTCTATTAGGTTCATTTGATTTACAGTGTTATTTTTATGTTAGAAATATCTTTATTGATTTTATGTTTGAATGTCCTGTCTACTGGTGACAAGGGCATATTTAAATCATTAAGTATTATTGTTTAGGAGTCTACATAGTGTTTAATGTCAACTTTTTTTATGTAGTTAGGTGCACTGACATTTGGGGTATATATATTTACTATTGTTGCATCTTCTTATTACATTATTCCCCTTAACCAGTGTGCAGTAACCTTTGTCTTTTATGATTTATTTTTGCTTGAACTCTGCCTTGTCAGATATGAAAATAGATACTCCTACTTATTTTCAAACTATATTTGCATGGAATTTATTTTCCATCCCTATATTTTCCACCAGTGGGTAGTTTGCCTATGAGATCAGTCTCTTATAAATAACATATAACTGTATCTTGTTTTTTGATGCATTATGTTAATGTTTATCTTATAACTAGGAACTTGAGACCATTTATTCAGTGTTATTATGGATATATTTTTGTAGTTTCCTGCCATTGTGGTTAATTTGTTATACTTAATTTTACCTTTTTGTTTAGTTGGTTGTTCATCTAGTGATCTTTATCTATTTGGGAGTTTCAATGTTTATTTTTGGCTTCCTCTGTTTGCAGTATATTTTTTGTGTTCTTTGTAGTTCTGGCTTAGTGATCTTGAATTCTTTTTGGCTATTCTTGGATTTGCTGGATATAACAATTGTGGCTGGCAATTATTTTCTTTTAAATCATGAAATATCTCATTCTAGGCCCTCCTTGATTTTAGGTTCTGAGAAGTCAGAAGTGAGTTTTATTGATTTACCTCTTAATGTGACTTGACATTTTTCTCTTGAAGCTTTTAATGTTCTTTCTTCATTTTCTGATAGGCATTTTGATTATGCTGTACCTTGGAGAGATTCTGTTCGTATTTTATCTATTTGGAATACTATGTACATTATTTATGTGGACATCTGCCTCACTTCTAATTGGGGAAAATTTTTCTGTTTCTATACCAGTGAATTTTTTTTTAAATGTCTCCAGCCTGTATTTCTATGTTCTCTTCCATCCCAGTGATTCTCAGTTTTGTTCTCTTGATGCTGTCCCAGAGTTCTTGTATATTTTGATCATGGTCTTTTATGTTTTTTCTTTTATTACATGATGAGTATTCAAGTTCATATCCCTATCTTCAAGGTCTAAAGTTCCATTTTCTATGCAATCTAATCTATTTGTGATATTTTCTAGTGAATTTTTAATTTGATTGATCATGTCTTTCATTTCCAGGAGTTCTGATTGTTTTCTTTTTATTATCTCCATTTCTTTATTGAAATGGTCTTTTATCTCCTGTATTTGCTTTCTTAATTCATTCTTTTAGCTCACTGAACATTTTAATGATCAGTTTTTTATAGTATTTTTCTGGAATTTCATCTACCTTTTTATCTGCGGGATCTTTTGTTTGAGTATTGTGAATTTTGCGATGAGATTTGTTTGCATGTTTCCTTGTTGCTGCCTGAAGCGGAAGCCGCTTGGAGCAACGAACGCCGCAGGAAAATTCGGAGGCAGGATGAAAATGAAAAAAAGGTCTTTTCTTCTTCTTCTCTCTCCGGCTCCAGCAATCACACCAAACGCTCTAACTCCAACCACCACCTTCTTCTTCTTCCCACACACTCTAACCAACCTCACCCAGTTATATACATATACCTTTAACAAGGACAAGTGCTTACAGCTCGAGCTTACAGGTGCATCACAGAGTGTTCATGGGCATACAAAGATTTTTTGGATAATGCATTAATATCAGGTGGAAACTAGAACATATTTTATGGCTCTCAGCTAACCGCAATCTTTAGCTATCTCCTTGATTATAGGCTCCTACATTTCCCCTTTTTAGTTTTAAAAGAGGGGATGTTCTAGGACGTCCATGTGCAACCGACATTCTTACCCATCATGGGAATCGAGTCTGTCCTGACTCCTGGCTTAGGTTGACATGCTGGCCACATTAGACTGTCCCGTGTGACTGTGCTGTGTCTTAGGTTGTCCCCTTCTGGGGATCTTACCCATCATAGGCTAACCAGCCATCCAATCGAGCCCTTCAGGATCGACTGTGTGTTGACTAACAGCCGTCCAATTTTTAGGAGATGCTGCGGCTTTAAGGCGGCAAGCATACTGCTGACGAGCCAAGTTTCCATAGCGCATCAAGTTCTTTAAGCGAATCAGCTGCCCTTAGTCTCATCAAGTAATGCACTGAGTTCTCTTAGACAAATACCTGCAAGGCATTGTCCCGTAATGTCCCAAAATAATGGAAAATCAAAATGTCTGTAAGTTATAACACATAGATTCAGGAGGCCCCATGCATACAGAGCAGAGGCCACACTGCTGGTGAGGCTGTTTGATGCTTGAGCAGCAGGGATGCTTGCAGCAACCGCGGTCCCTGCAGTTGTAGCAGCAGCTGTCTTTTTTATGTCTAGACATTTCCACCGGCAAATCTTCAGGGCCGCTACCTAAAAACTCAAGCATCCATTATTAAGGGAAAGGCAGTGCTATTCCAGCACTGAGATCAAAAGGTGAGCTGTCAAACTAAAAAAAGAATTATTAGAGTAGAAAATAAAAGTTGATCTCTGCTCATACACATTGCTGCTTAAGCTCCCACAAACATAAGCTGGCAAAATATCACATTCAGAAATAATCAAAGAGAAACTGAGGGTGTTTACTGCATTAAAGATAAAGAAAAGCTAAAGGCACTTTGGAAAAATAATTTGTTAGCTGGAATTCTCGAGTCTCTATATATACAGCAATCTGATACCTGTTGAAATAATTCAAATTAATTAGCTATTAAACAAATGAAGTTAATAACAAATAAACGATAAAACACCAAAATATCAGTTTATACAACATTAAACATATTCACAGCTGAAGAGAAGTCCCGAGACAACTATAAATCAAAATTGATCCTCATTATAATTGATTATCTAATTAGAATATTCTGAACTTATATGAATATCTATCTATCTATATACATATATATAGATTATCTAATTAGAATATTCTAAGCTTAAATGAATTAACGTTATTTGGATCTATATCTATCTTTTTTTTTTCATAAGCGCTTAATTATTTGTGACGTCACACTAGACAGACACACATATAAACATATATTTGTGACATCACATTAACATGAAATTTAGACAAATGCACAGACATAAAGACATATATAAAAGAAAAAAAAATACAATTGTGTATACACTAAAGAGAGATCTTCTTGTCCCGGCCGGGAAGAATGAAATTTAAGTTGGAAATTTAATGGAGGACTCTTTTAAGGGAACCACTCCATACCTTCATTTTGGTCCTCTTGATTTTGTACTTGTTTATTCAATCTAGACTCCTCAATAACTTCGTCTTGATCCTTTTGACTTTGTACTTGCTTTATCAATCTAGATGGTATCCATATTGGAGAGGATTCGTGCTTTGGAAAAACACAAACAGATCCTCTCCCCCAAATTAATACTGGGTCTGGACCCTTCCATGTACCTGAGAGAACATTCTTCCAGTAAACCAAAGGTTTATGTTGTTGGTGTGGGTTCCAGTGTCTATCTCCAGCCGAATATCCATTAGAATCTAAAGTTAAGAAATTTAGGGTAAACAGGGCAACTGCCAATCTGTCCTTAGGATTTTTCCAGTTTCCATCTTTTTGCTTTAGCAACATATTTTTTTTAAGTGTCCGATTTGCTCTTTCAATTATTCCTTGTCCCTGAGGATTATAAGCGATACCTGTTTTGTGGATAATATTGAATTTTGTACAAAATTGTTTGAAGGATGTGGATGTATATGCAGGGCCATTATCTGTTTTAAGCATTTTGGGGATGCCCAATGCAGCAAAAGCTTGCAGACAATGAGATGTAGTATCTTTAACTTTTTCCCCAGAATGTAAAGAAGCAAAAAATCATGCCTGAGCATGTATCTATGGTGACATGAATAAATCGTAATTTTCCAAAACTTGGCTCATGTGTGACATACATCTGCCACAAATGATTGGGCATCAAACCTCGTGGGTTAACCCCATAATGTGGATTGGGCAAATGTTTACACAAGATGGACATTCTTTTACAATTCTACGAGCTTGTTCTTTTGTGATTTTAAATTTTTGTCTTAAGGTAGTGCTATTAACGTGGAACTGGGAATGAAATAAAGTAGCTTGTTGTACTGTAGTAAATATAAATATTGTTTTAGTGAGGGCATCAGCTTTTTGATTACCTTCATGGAGAGGACCAGGCAAATTAGTGTGAGCTCTTATGTGACCTATAAATAAAGGTTCTTTTTGTTGCCATAGGAGATTTTGGATTTGAGAAAACAATTTAAAAGCTGGAGTATGTGGTGCTATTGGACCTGCTAGCTCCAATTTAGGGACAGCATGTACAATATAGTGGCTGTCTGAAAAAATATTCATAGGCTGTTCCTTAAAATTTTCCAGAGCTATTATTATAGCTTCGAGTTCCACTAATTGAGCTGATTTTTGATTAGTGATATGAATCATTTTTTTCATTTTGAGTGACTACTGCAGCAGTACTGTTAGAGGATCCATCTGTAAATACATTAAATGCTTTAGGAATGGGTTGATTTTTTATTACCTATGGGAATATGATAGGATGATTGATATAAAAAGACAGTATAGGAGATTTAGGAATATGATTGTCAAAATTTGCAGAAGTAGAGCATCTAGCTATAGCCCAATCATTATCATTGAAGCACAAATATTCAACCTGTGATGATGAATAAGGAGTAATAATAGTAGTGGGATGAATTCCAAATATTTTAGTAGAGGTTTTAAGTCCTTGAAGAATAAGTTTAGCCACCATGGAGGTATAAGACTCAATAGTACTTTTAGGAGAGACAGGCAAATGTATCCATAATATAGGTCCCTGTTGCCAAAATACTCCTGTGGGTGTATATTGTGAAGGAATAATAATCAATATTAGTGGTTGAGCAAAATCAAATCTATCACAATGGGATCTTTCAATGGCCTGTTCTACTAATTTTAGAGCTCTCCTGGCCTCAGGAGTTAATGCTCGTGGTGAGGATGGATCAGGGTTCCCGTGAAGTATGTCAAATAAAGGTTTTAATTGTCCAGTAGTGAGGCTTAGTGTAGGGCAAAGCCAATTAATGTCTCCCAGTAATTTTTGGAAATCATTGAGGGTGGTCAAATGTTCTTCACTTATTAGAATTTTGGGGGGTTTAACAAAAGTATCCATGATTTTAAAGCCTAAATATAGTATAGGTGATCTGCTTTGAACTTTTTCTTCTGCTATATATAATCCATTTTTTTTTTAATTTTTTGTTATTTCACTAAATATGTTAAATAAGATTTGTTGATTAGGGTGAGCTAATAAAACATCGTCCATGTAGTGTAGACACATGAGGTCTTAATATTTGTTTTTAATGGGCTGTATAGCTCTGTCCACATATAGTTGGCACATTGTAGGGCTATTTGCTATTCCCTGAGGCAATACTTTTCCATTGATATCTTTTATCAGGGCCATTATTATTGATAGAAGGAATTGAAAAAGCAAACCTGGGGGCATCCAGAGGATGTAGGGAAATGGAAAAGAAACAGTCCTTTATATCAAGAGTTATAAGGTAATAATTTTTTGGAATAGCTACAGGATTAGGAAGTCCAGGTTGAGTAGGTCCCATAATTTGCATTGTTTTGTTAATTTGTCTTAGATCTTGTAATAGTCTCCATTTTCCTGATTTTTTCTTAATTACAAATATGGGAGAATTCCAGGGAGAGGTGGAAGGCTCTATGTGTCCTGCTTCTAATTGTTCTTTAATTAATTGAATGGGCCGCTTGCACTTTTTCTTTGGCTAGGGGCCACTGAGGGACCCAAACTAGCTTATTAGAGAGCCATGGTATTTTTAAAATTGTTTTCTTGGTGGCCCCTAGAAAAAATGTCTTTTGTCTTTTTTATTATGATTAGGGTTTTTATTCTTAACACCTGCAGGCTTGGTTGCTAGGTGTAGCCCCATTTGATGTAGAATATCTCTTCCCCATAGGGTAACTGGCAAGCTGTTTAAAACATAAGGTTGGAATGTTCCTGTATGGCCTTCATTGTCTTGCCAATTTAAGATTACAGCACTTTGTGCTGGGGTATTACTATATCCCAAGCTTCTTAAACTGGTTGAGGCTTTCTGCAGAGGCCAGTGCTTAGGCCATTATTGTCGATTTATGATGGAAGAGTCAGCTCCTGTATCAATCAGCCCCTCCATCTCTATACCTTGAATTTTTAATTTGCACATCGGCCTCCGTGAACAATCCTGAATCCAGAAAGCCATAGGTCCTGAACCAGTGGAACCAAATGCTCTGCTATTTCTATTTTGTGGCATGCTTTTAAAAGAAGTATGGAGACTGGGAATGAGGAGCAGCTGTGCGATTCTGTCTCCTTGATTTGCGGAGATGATGCCCCTGTGTGTACTTAGCATTATTTTAATCTCTCCATTATAATCTGAATCAATAACCCCTGGTATAACATTAAAGCCTAATAAACTCTTGGAACTACGCCCAAGGATTAGTCCCACAGTTCCTGAAGGGAGAGGTCCCCTGATTCCCGTAGGAATCAGCTGAACCCCCATTTCAGGTGTCAGGACCATCCGGGCAGTAGAACAGAGATCTAATCCTGCACTTCCTCTTGTCCCTCTGATAAAGGAGTTAATGGGTAGGAGGGATTGTGACGAGGAATCATTTGGATCTGAGGGCATTCCTCCTCTAGTGCGCATTCCTCCTCTAGTGCCTCGTACATTTGTGGGCCCCGGGGCATTGGGCCCCGTGCCCCGTTTTTTGAAATCCTTGATAAATCATTTCCATATATATCATATCTGGAATGGCATTGATTGGCCCAATGTATACCCTTTTTGCACCTGGGGCATCGGCCTGGAGTGCGGTATGAATTTGATCTTATTACCCTTGGGGGATATTGCTTAGCATATCTTGGTTGATTATAATACTTTTGTCTGGAATATCCTGTTCTAGGTTGAATCCTTTGGGAATTTTGAGGGGAGGAATTTTTCATCACTGCAGCAATTACGTTGCCTGTGATAACAGCCTCGTTAATGTCTTTGCACAGTCTGATATAAATTGATAAGTCTTCTTTACTTCTCCACAGCCTTATTGCATCCTGGCGATATTTATTAGCGTTCTCATACGCTAATTGGATAACTAGGGGCATAGCTTGCTCGACTTCGCCAAAAACTCTAGATGTTATTTTTAAGAGTCTATCTACAAAATCAGCATAAGTTTCGTTAGGCCCTTCTATAACTTTTGATAGGCTGCCTTGCAGATCCCCTGTGCCTGATATTGTCTTCCAGGCTTTGACAGCTGCTGTGTGTATCTGGGCATACACACCGGGATCGTATTGTAGCTGATTTTGTAGTTCGGGAACTGACCCTCCCCTGTGAGCATATCTATATTGCGTTGAGGGAAACCTGCTGCAGCATTTCTCTTTGCTATTTCTGAACAAAGTTCCTGGAATTGAGTTTTCCAGATTAGGTATTGTCCCCCACTTAGTACCGCTCTGCATAGACTTTTCCAATCTGAGGGGGCTAAGATTAGGGTGTTAAGTGACTCTATCATACTTAATGTGAACGGAGCTTGAGGCCCATAGGTCATTACCACCTCTTTAAAATTCTTTATTGTTTTAAAGTCTAGGGACTCTGATACTTTTGTCCCTCTTCATTTTGAAATACTGGCAGTTCTAGGTGCTCCTGCGGTCTATGTTGTTCGAGAGCATATAAGAGCTCAGAAAGGCCGCCAATTTCTACCTCAAGGGCACGTACACTCTGATCAATACTCTTTATTGTTTCTGTTAGGTATTCTATCCATGAAGGAGCAGAGGGCACTAGTGGTTCCTCTATTTGACGGTCTTTTCTCTTTTTTAATTTCTTTTTGTTCTTTTGATTGGAGACTGTGCTCTCCGAATCGCTTTTTGATTCCTCTTCATTACTAGCTTCATAATTCCTAACCGGCTCAGTGGAGGAGACCGTACTTTCATGGTTTGGCTCCTTGTTACTATTATCACTTTCACTAGTATCCTGAGTTTCAGCTTCTAAGGAAAGTACATACTCCTCAGCTAATTTTATTAATCTTCTGATGGCTTTTGCAGATCTTACTTTTGAATTTACATTACTACTCTCCTTGCTGGTCTCAACTGAATCAAAGGATATGCTTTCTTGTTCACTTTTCTCACTATCCTCTGAGTTCTCAATATCAAAAATTTCATTCATGGCTTTTATAAACCGACTTTTTGTTATATTCACTCCCATCTTTTTAAATTTTCTTTTTTTCTTACCTGGCCGCTGAATTCCCTGTACAGGCCACCACCTGTTGCTGCCTGAAGCGGAAGCCGCTTGGAGCAATGAACGCCGCAGGAAAATTCGGAGGCAGGATGAAAATGAAAAAAAGGTCTTTTCTTCTTCTTCTCTCTCCGGCTCCAGCAATCACTCCAAATGCTCTAACTCCAACCACCACCTTCTTCTTCTTCCCACACAATCTAACCAACCTCACCCAGTTATATACATATACCTTTAACAAGGACAAGTGCTTACAGCTCGAGCTTACAGGTGCGTCACAGAGTGTTCCCGAGCATACAAAGATTTTTTGGATAATGCATTAATATCAGGTGGAAACTAGAACATATTTTATGGCTCTCAGCTAACTGCAATCTTTAGCTATCTCCTTGATTATAGGCTCCTACATTTCCCCTTTTTAGTTTTAAAAGAGGGGATGTTCTAGGACGTCCATGTGCAACCGACATTCTTACCCATCATGGGAATCGAGTCTGTCCTGACTCCTGGCTTAGGTTGACATGCTGGCCACATTAGACTGTCCCGTGTGACTGTGCTGTGTCTTAGGTTGTCCCCTTCTGGGGATCTTACCCATCATAGGCTAACCAGCCATCCAATCGAGCCCTTCAGGATCGACTGTGTGTTGACTAACAGCCGTCCAATTTTTAGGAGATGCTGCGGCTTTAAGGCGGCAAGCATACTGCTGACGAGCCAAGTTTCCATAGCGCATCAAGTTCTTTAAGCGAATCAGCTGCCCTTAGTCTCATCAAGTAATGCACTGAGTTCTCTTAGACAAATACCTGCAAGGCATTGTCCCGTAATGTCCCAAAATAATGGAAAATCAAAATGTCTGTAAGTTATAACACATAGATTCAGGAGAGGCCCCATGCATACAGAGCAGAGGCCACACTGCTGGTGAGGCTGTTTGATGCTTGAGCAGCAGGGATGCTTGCAGCAACCGCGGTCCCTGCAGTTGTAGCAGCAGCTGTCTTTTTTATGTCTAGACATTTCCACCGGCAAATCTTCAGGGGCCGCTACCTAAAAACTCAAGCATCCATTATTAAGGGAAAGGCAGTGCTATTCCAGCACTGAGATCAAAAGGTGAGCTGTCAAACTAAAAAAAGAATTATTAGAGTAGAAAATAAAAGTTGATCTCTGCTCATACACATTGCTGCTTAAGCTCCCACAAACATAAGCTGGCAAAATATCACATTCAGAAATAATCAAAGAGAAACTGAGGGTGTTTACTGCATTAAAGATAAAGAAAAGCTAAAGGCACTTTGGAAAAATAATTTGTTAGCTGGAATTCTCGAGTCTCTATATATACAGCAATCTGATACCTGTTGAAATAATTCAAATTAATTAGCTATTAAACAAATGAAGTTAATAACAAATAAACGATAAAACACCAAAATATCAGTTTATACAACATTAAACATATTCACAGCTGAAGAGAAGTCCCGGAGACAACTATAAATCAAAATTGATCCTCATTATAATTGATTATCTAATTAGAATATTCTGAACTTATATGAATATCTATCTATCTATATACATATATATAGATTATCTAATTAGAATATTCTAAGCTTAAATGAATTAACGTTATTTGGATCTATATCTATCTTTTTTTTTTCATAAGCGCTTAATTATTTGTGACGTCACACTAGACAGACACACATATAAACATATATTTGTGACATCACATTAACATGAAATTTAGACAAATGCACAGACATAAAGACATATATAAAAGAAAAGAAATACAATTGTGTATACACTAAAGAGAGATCTTCTTGTCCCGGCCGGGAAGAATGAAATTTAAGTTGGAAATTTAATGGAGGACTCTTTTAAGGGAACCACTCCATACCTTCATTTTGGTCCTCTTGATTTTGTACTTGTTTATTCAATCTAGACTCCTCAATAACTTCGTCTTGATCCTTTTGACTTTGTACTTGCTTTATCAATCTAGATGGTATCCATATTGGAGAGGATTCGTGCTTTGGAAAAACACAAACAGATCCTCTCCCCCAAATTAATACTGGGTCTGGACCCTTCCATGTACCTGAGAGAACATTCTTCCAGTAAACCAAAGGTTTATGTTGTTGGTGTGGGTTCCAGTGTCTATCTCCAGCCGAATATCCATTAGAATCTAAAGTTAAGAAATTTAGGGTAAACAGGGCAACTGCCAATCTGTCCTTAGGATTTTTCCAGTTTCCATCTTTTTGCTTTAGCAACATATTTTTTTTAAGTGTCCGATTTGCTCTTTCAATTATTCCTTGTCCCTGAGGATTATAAGCGATACCTGTTTTGTGGATAATATTGAATTTTGTACAAAATTGTTTGAAGGATGTGGATGTATATGCAGGGCCATTATCTGTTTTAAGCATTTTGGGGATGCCCAATGCAGCAAAAGCTTGCAGACAATGAGATGTAGTATCTTTAACTTTTTCCCCAGAATGTAAAGAAGCAAAAATCATGCCTGAGCATGTATCTATGGTGACATGAATAAATCGTAATTTTCCAAAACTTGGCTCATGTGTGACATACATCTGCCACAAATGATTGGGCATCAAACCTCGTGGGTTAACCCCATAATGTGGATTGGGCAAATGTGTTTACACAAGATGGACATTCTTTTACAATTCTACGAGCTTGTTCTTTTGTGATTTTAAATTTTTGTCTTAAGGTAGTGCTATTAACGTGGAACTGGGAATGAAATAAAGTAGCTTGTTGTACTGTAGTAAATATAAATATTGTTTTAGTGAGGGCATCAGCTTTTTGATTACCTTCATGGAGAGGACCAGGCAAATTAGTGTGAGCTCTTATGTGACCTATAAATAAAGGTTCTTTTTGTTGCCATAGGAGATTTTGGATTTGAGAAAACAATTTAAAAGCTGGAGTATGTGGTGCTATTGGACCTGCTAGCTCCAATTTAGGGACAGCATGTACAATATAGTGGCTGTCTGAAAAAATATTCATAGGCTGTTCCTTAAAATTTTCCAGAGCTATTATTATAGCTTCGAGTTCCACTAATTGAGCTGATTTTTGATTAGTGATATGAATCATTTTTTTCATTTTGAGTGACTACTGCAGCAGTACTGTTAGAGGATCCATCTGTAAATACATTAAATGCTTTAGGAATGGGTTGATTTTTTATTACCTATGGGAATATGATAGGATGATTGATATAAAAAGACAGTATAGGAGATTTAGGAATATGATTGTCAAAATTTGCAGAAGTAGAGCATCTAGCTATAGCCCAATCATTATCATTGAAGCACAAATATTCAACCTGTGATGATGAATAAGGAGTAATAATAGTAGTGGGATGAATTCCAAATATTTTAGTAGAGGTTTTAAGTCCTTGAAGAATAAGTTTAGCCACCATGGAGGTATAAGACTCAATAGTACTTTTAGGAGAGACAGGCAAATGTATCCATAATATAGGTCCCTGTTGCCAAAATACTCCTGTGGGTGTATATTGTGAAGGAATAATAATCAATATTAGTGGTTGAGCAAAATCAAATCTATCACAATGGGATCTTTCAATGGCCTGTTCTACTAATTTTAGAGCTCTCCTGGCCTCAGGAGTTAATGCTCGTGGTGAGGATGGATCAGGGTTCCCGTGAAGTATGTCAAATAAAGGTTTTAATTGTCCAGTAGTGAGGCTTAGTGTAGGGCAAAGCCAATTAATGTCTCCCAGTAATTTTTGGAAATCATTGAGGGTGGTCAAATGTTCTTCACTTATTAGAATTTGGGGGGGTTTAACAAAAGTATCCATGATTTTAAAGCCTAAATATAGTATAGGTGATCTGCTTTGAACTTTTTCTTCTGCTATATATAATCCATTTTTTTTTTAATTTTTTGTTATTTCACTAAATATGTTAAATAAGATTTGTTGATTAGGGTGAGCTAATAAAACATCGTCCATGTAGTGTAGACACATGAGGTCTTAATATTTGTTTTTAATGGGCTGTATAGCTCTGTCCACATATAGTTGGCACATTGTAGGGCTATTTGCTATTCCCTGAGGCAATACTCCATTGATATCTTTTATCAGGGCCATTATTATTGATAGAAGGAATTGAAAAAGCAAACCTGGGGCATCCAGAGGATGTAGGGAAATGGAAAAGAAACAGTCCTTTATATCAAGAGTTATAAGGTAATAATTTTTTGGAATAGCTACAGGATTAGGAAGTCCAGGTTGAGTAGGTCCCATAATTTGCATTGTTTTGTTAATTTGTCTTAGATCTTGTAATAGTCTCCATTTTCCTGATTTTTTCTTAATTACAAATATGGGAGAATTCCAGGGAGAGGTGGAAGGCTCTATGTGTCCTGCTTCTAATTGTTCTTTAATTAATTGAATGGGCCGCTTGCACTTTTTCTTTGGCTAGGGGCCACTGAGGGACCCAAACTAGCTTATTAGAGAGCCATGGTATTTTTAAAATTGTTTTCTTGGTGGCCCCTAGAAAAAATGTCTTTTGTCTTTTTTATTATGATTAGGGTTTTTATTCTTAACACCTGCAGGCTTGGTTGCTAGGTGTAGCCCCATTTGATGTAGAATATCTCTTCCCCATAGGGTAACTGGCAAGCTGTTTAAAACATAAGGTTGGAATGTTCCTGTATGGCCTTCATTGTCTTGCCAATTTAAGATTACAGCACTTTGTGCTGGGGTATTACTATATCCCAAGCTTCTTAAACTGGTTGAGGCTTTCTGCAGAGGCCAGTGCTTAGGCCATTATTGTCGATTTATGATGGAAGAGTCAGCTCCTGTATCAATCAGCCCCTCCATCTCTATACCTTGAATTTTTAATTTGCACATCGGCCTCCGTGAACAATCCTGAATCCAGAAAGCCATAGGTCCTGAACCAGTGGAACCAAATGCTCTGCTATTTCTATTTTGTGGCATGCTTTTAAAAGAAGTATGGAGACTGGGAATGAGGAGCAGCTGTGCGATTCTGTCTCCTTGATTTGCGGAGATGATGCCCCTGTGTGTACTTAGCATTATTTTAATCTCTCCATTATAATCTGAATCAATAACCCCTGGTATAACATTAAAGCCTAATAAACTCTTGGAACTACGCCCAAGGATTAGTCCCACAGTTCCTGAAGGGAGAGGTCCCCTGATTCCCGTAGGAATCAGCTGAACCCCCATTTCAGGTGTCAGGACCATCCGGGCAGTAGAACAGAGATCTAATCCTGCACTTCCTCTTGTCCCTCTGATAAAGGAGTTAATGGGTAGGAGGGATTGTGACGAGGAATCATTTGGATCTGAGGGCATTCCTCCTCTAGTGCGCATTCCTCCTCTAGTGCCTCGTACATTTGTGGGCCCCGGGGCATTGGGCCCCGTGCCCCGTTTTTTGAAATCCTTGATAAATCATTTCCATATATATCATATCTGGAATGGCATTGATTGGCCCAATGTATACCCTTTTTGCACCTGGGGCATCGGCCTGGAGTGCGGTATGAATTTGATCTTATTACCCTTGGGGGATATTGCTTAGCATATCTTGGTTGATTATAATACTTTTGTCTGGAATATCCTGTTCTAGGTTGAATCCTTTGGGAATTTTGAGGGGAGGAATTTTTCATCACTGCAGCAATTACGTTGCCTGTGATAACAGCCTCGTTAATGTCTTTGCACAGTCTGATATAAATTGATAAGTCTTCTTTACTTCTCCACAGCCTTATTGCATCCTGGCGATATTTATTAGCGTTCTCATACGCTAATTGGATAACTAGGGGCATAGCTTGCTCGACTTCGCCAAAAACTCTAGATGTTATTTTTAAGAGTCTATCTACAAAATCAGCATAAGTTTCGTTAGGCCCTTCTATAACTTTTGATAGGCTGCCTTGCAGATCCCCTGTGCCTGATATTGTCTTCCAGGCTTTGACAGCTGCTGTGT
Source organism: Tamias sibiricus (assembly GCA_025594165.1). Taxonomy (NCBI): domain Eukaryota; kingdom Metazoa; phylum Chordata; class Mammalia; order Rodentia; family Sciuridae; genus Tamias; species Tamias sibiricus. Next base: position 49,506,154 of record CM046662.1, on the reverse strand, counting down.
GTATCTGGGCATACACACCGGGATCGTATTGTAGCTGATTTTGTAGTTCGGGAACTGACCCTCCCCTGTGAGCATATCTATATTGCGTTGAGGAAACCTGCTGCAGCATTTCTCTTTGCTATTTCTGAACAAAGTTCCTGGAATTGAGTTTTCCAGATTAGGTATTGTCCCCCACTTAGTACCGCTCTGCATAGACTTTTCCAATCTGAGGGGGCTAAGATTAGGGTGTTAAGTGACTCTATCATACTTAATGTGAACGGAGCTTGAGGCCCATAGGTCATTACCACCTCTTTAAAATTCTTTATTGTTTTAAAGTCTAGGGACTCTGATACTTTTGTCCCTCTTCATTTTGAAATACTGGCAGTTCTAGGTGCTCCTGCGGTCTATGTTGTTCGAGAGCATATAAGAGCTCAGAAAGGCCGCCAATTTCTACCTCAAGGGCACGTACACTCTGATCAATACTCTTTATTGTTTCTGTTAGGTATTCTATCCATGAAGGAGCAGAGGGCACTAGTGGTTCCTCTATTTGACGGTCTTTTCTCTTTTTTAATTTCTTTTTGTTCTTTTGATTGGAGACTGTGCTCTCCGAATCGCTTTTTGATTCCTCTTCATTACTAGCTTCATAATTCCTAACCGGCTCAGTGGAGGAGACCGTACTTTCATGGTTTGGCTCCTTGTTACTATTATCACTTTCACTAGTATCCTGAGTTTCAGCTTCTAAGGAAAGTACATACTCCTCAGCTAATTTTATTAATCTTCTGATGGCTTTTGCAGATCTTACTTTTGAATTTACATTACTACTCTCCTTGCTGGTCTCAACTGAATCAAAGGATATGCTTTCTTGTTCACTTTTCTCACTATCCTCTGAGTTCTCAATATCAAAAATTTCATTCATGGCTTTTATAAACCGACTTTTTGTTATATTCACTCCCATCTTTTTAAATTTTCTTTTTTCTTACCTGGCCGCTGAATTCCCTGTACAGGCCACCACCTGTTGCTGCCTGAAGCGGAAGCCGCTTGGAGCAATGAACGCCGCAGGAAAATTCGGAGGCAGGATGAAAATGAAAAAAAGGTCTTTTCTTCTTCTTCTCTCTCCGGCTCCAGCAATCACTCCAAATGCTCTAACTCCAACCACCACCTTCTTCTTCTTCCCACACAATCTAACCAACCTCACCCAGTTATATACATATACCTTTAACAAGGACAAGTGCTTACAGCTCGAGCTTACAGGTGCGTCACAGAGTGTTCCCGAGCATACAAAGATTTTTTGGATAATGCATTAATATCAGGTGGAAACTAGAACATATTTTATGGCTCTCAGCTAACTGCAATCTTTAGCTATCTCCTTGATTATAGGCTCCTACATTTCCTCATGTTTTCAGAGGTCTTAGACTTATTCATGAATTGAATGTATTCCCCTTTTATAGGTATGTATTTTGTGCATATATATCTATTTTTTTTTTTTTTTTACTTTTTTTTTCGTATCATGGATTGAACCCAGGAATGCTTAATCATTGAGTCACATCCCTAGCCCTCTTATTTATTTATTTATTTATTTATTTATTTTTAGACAGCGTCTCACTGGGTGGCTTAGAGCCTTGCTAAGTTGATGATGCTGGCTTTGAACTTGCGATTCTCCTACCTCAACCTCCCAACTCACTGAAATTACAGGCTCATGCCCCCATGATGCCTAGCCTGTTTTGATCTTTTTTCATTCTGGGATTTCTTTCTATTTTTTGATGTATCAGTACGTGTGCAGAAATGGGACCTGAAGTCGCCCCTTTTATTATTCCTTCTTGGAGCCTGAATGTTGGTTTGGGGGTGTTATCTTCCTGCTTGACATGCTTAAATATTGTTGAGGCTCAGGTGGGGCTGAAATTTATAGTAACATCGGTAAATCATGAGTATTTCTGGGCAGAAGTACCTCTACTTTCTGAACTTAAAGTGTCCTAATCACATTCCAACCCTATCTTAGAGGAAGGGATGAACCAGGAATGACGATAATGTTAGTAACAGATTTGTAGTCTAAAGATAACTGTCTGGTGTATACTTTGACATCTATAACAGTAATTGCCACCTATATAGGAATGGTAGTGTCAGTACTTAAAATCAGCACCAAAAATTAAAAAATAAAAAAAACAGTGAAGCAGATCTGGCATTAAACAGCCATCTACTACTATTAAACAGTATCTACTACTTCATCCACTGTATCAACAATCAAAATAACATAATTGTGGTAGGAATTACATAAACTACATAACTATATTAGATAGCAGGATTACAGTTACTTGGTTGAGATAAAATAGGGTGGGAAAGCAAGAGAAAAGTTTTAAATATTTAAAAAGCAAACATAACTTTCCTATGTTCATATATAAATACACCACAGTGAATCTCCACATCATCTACAACCACAGAATGCAATCCTAATTAGAACAAGATACATTTCATATGTATATAATATGTCAAAATATAGTCTACTGTCATGTCTATATAAAAGAACAAATAAAATTTTAAAAATAAATAAATTTAAAGCAATCAGAGGAGAGGCCAGACATAGGTCACAGATGACAACTGTAAGGAACAATAATTAAAAGTAAATTTTAAATGAAAAAAGGAAGAGGGAGCAGGAAAATTTTGTTTTTAGTGGGTGAAGAGAGTTAAGAAGGGGTAATAAGCGGGACAAAAGCTAAGATACAAACAGAAAATGGTAAGATCAAAACAATCCAAAACCATGTAAAATTATACCATACATAAGTCAAATTAATTCTAAATAATAAACAGGCACAGAAGAAAGCCTTACATATATATTACATAATGATATTATATGTGTGTGTATCATATGTATGGAGAGAGGATGAGACATAAGAGAATGAACAAAAACAAAACAAAAAAACGTTCCAATAGTCACAAGACAAAAGAAATAACAAACCAAAGAAAAATTTAAAAAGTGAGAAAAAAGGAATAAATATGCATATGTATGTATACCACCAACCAATCAGCAAGAACACAAAACAAAATAATGTTCTCAATAGAAAGTGAGTTTTCTTTGTTGAGGTATACAAAATGTTGACAAGAATGGATGTTCATTGTGTATGCCAAAATGCCCTTCTGTCTGTTTTTTCTTGGGCTGTGTACCCCTCAGAGAGGGTAAGGACTATAGATTGTGAAATCCTTCTTCTTTTTGTGTTGCTTACTTAGCTGCCAGCTTGGGTGACCAAAAACTGAGGCTGTTAAATAGTTTTCAGCTTCCCTCCTCACCAGCATAAGACAGGATTACATAGAAAGTAGTTAATTGGAGTTTTGTGTGAACATACCACATCAGTGTACTTACTCCCAGGATGGGGTTGCTGGGTTTTAGCTCTAACCAGGCCTTTGGGAATGTGTCAAGTGGTATCTGTTGGAGATATTAGATCGACACATCCCGAGAGCCAGATAGGTGCCAATCTCTTCTGGGTATCTGAATCTCAGGGGCCTCCAGTTCCAGTGAATGTGACCTTTCCAGGCCCAGTCCCTGAGTGTGATCCCCAAATCTAGTCATGCCTATCTGTTCAATTTTCTGACCCTCTTCAACTGGTAATTGAACTGCCATATTCAAAGAGAAAACAAGTTGCGCTCTCCTCCATATTCTCTGATTTGAATCCTTCTGGATACAATCTTCTTTGTGCCTGTTTTGATCACAATCTAGGTATGCCCTAAACTATATGGGTAGGTGCTTGTTTGGACAGTATGGCAGTATTTGCTATGATCTCCTGGACTCCCACAGCAGAAGCTTCAGGCTGGCCTTTTCAAGATGGCTCCTTGCCTCAGTTTTCCACTTGCCTGTTGAAAAACATCGAGCAAGGTTGCTATGCAGCATCTGGCTTAATTAAGTTCAGAATGTTTTTCTATTCTCCAAGTTTTTCAATGAGAAATTTGTCAATTGTGCTTCTCTGTCTGCTTGAGTTACCCCTCCCTTCTGGAGTCAAACAGCACAACTGCCACTGTCGATGCCACTGTCACTGCCACCACTGGCTTGGTTCTTCTTTGTCTTTTGTTCAGTGCTTTCATATTTCAGGGTCTCTAAGAGTCTTTGACTGTATGATATTGAATTTCAGTGAATTCCCTCTTTTATCTACATTGCTGAGCAGTATTCCTGCTGCTTGAATCTCAAGTCATGGAGCGAGTAGAAATGCAGCCTTCTTCTAATCAGCCATCTTGAATCCTTTCATGTTCTTTTAAAAACCAAAAATGTTTATTTTTCTGTGTGATATTGACATACTTGTGTTTTACTAAATGCTCCTTCCTATTCCTTTTAGTGTCGAGATTGCCAAAATTTCTATTCTATTATGTATATGTCTAACTGTTCTTCGTCTATCAAGTTAATGGGCACCCATATATGTACTGCTGTTTTATTTTTTGGCTTCCTGGGCCTCAGATTCAGTGGCTGGAGTATTCTAAGTAGTGGTATATTAACCAGTGGTAGATGGTTTTGGCATTACATGCTGCAGCTCTAGAGTCAGGCATATTCCCCATTTTTTGCTGAGGTACTTGGTGGATGCTTTTTTATTATCCCAACTCCTGCCGTCTTTCAGCACAAAGACAGGTCATTTTTTATTTTTTTCTTTACTGCCTATAAGCAACAGAAAACTAGGAACACTGGGGAAAGGGAAGGAGCAACACTGACTTTTTAAAAGATACACAGAACTCTGAAGGTCTCCACTTTCTACTTCTCACCTTGGAGCTCCTCATTTATCTCCAGACATCTGCCCAACTGCTAAAATAAAGCCCTTACTAAATATTCTTAACCAGAATTTTCAAAAACCCTAACTTTAAACTTCTTTTGAATCAATGAGCTATGGAGAATGGAAGAAAATCATGTTCCCTTCCTCTTCACATAAAAATTATCAGATTATCAGAATAGAGTGAAGTGTGCAATATTCCAAGAAAACACATTTATGTTTGATCTTAGGCCATGTATATACAGTATGCAGATTGGATTCCCCTCCTTGGCCTTGTGATTACCCTGCTCCAGTTTTAAAGTTCTAAATTCCCCAGCATATGATTTTATGAATAATGTACAAATATTTCACAAGTTCATTTTAATAGTATCAGAAACTTTATAGCAAATCTTTACAAGCTATATTTTAGAGAATTTGAAAATTTTATTTTAAAGTGACAATAAAATAGATTGCTCCTTATGAGTTGAAAAGACCATCCAAAATTTAGATCTGATCAGCAAGTTATATTTCATGGTATTTTATGAAGAATTGAATTTCCTTATTAGCATTCATAGTTTATAATAAATAAAAGGAGAGAAGTAATTGCATAAAAATTTAATCTCTGTCAGCTCGGTGGTTTGACTTCTAATTATGAATCAGCCTTTTATATGTCAAAGAAAAAAAATGCCTTTTTTCAGATTGTTAACTTTGTAATGATAATGTGATGATGATGATGATGATGATATGCTCTTTGCATTTTTCTTGATTTTATTAATTTTATTGTGAGAAGAAGAATATTCTTTGGAATATTTATGGTAATATCATTCATATGTCATCCAACTAACTCTGACTTTTGAATAACAAGAAAGGTTAGTCATGCCAAGACAAAATAGTTCAACTGAAGAAAAACTCAGGAATGTTAGCAATACTTGTCTCATGGCTCAAGATTTCTTTCCAGCAGAGGTCTGCGCTTTTTTTTTTTTTTTTAAATCTAATGCATTGAAATCAAAGAGAAAAATCTTCCCCTTCCATTCTTTTGAATAATTTTAAAAATTTATTTCTTCAATAAAAATTAATTGCCTTTACCCAACCCTAGAACATCACTAGTTCTTCAGAAAGTTACCTCCTTTCTTCAAATCTCCATCTGATCTCTCTGCCTGAGACCTCTAAATTATTTTTTACATTTCTGTCAGTTCAACTGGAAAACAACTTTCATCAAATAATCAGTAAAACTTACCTACCTAACTTCAAGTCACAATAATTTTTCTCAATTACACAGAGGAATAAGAGGCTACTTTAGGAGGAACTTATAGTTTGTGGAAGCCCATGTCTTTGTGTAAGACATGCTACATCCTGCTTGATACAGATGAGAAAAGAAAGAAATGACTACCGTATTCATTTGTGTGATGTCAACCTAGGCTTTCCATGTGTCTTCATGTAGAGTTTGTCTATGACCAAGTTGTGAAGAAGGTGAAGAGTTTCTCCACTTGATCTTTTTAGTCCATATTTCTTCACCTCTTCATTCATGTCCCAAAATACTGAAAGCATTCATGCTGCCATGTCTCTGCTTTAGGTCGATTGATCCTATTGTGTTGCCTCATTGTTTGCAGCAGAGACTGCTCACCAACAACCAGCCTTTTCCCTCCAAAAAAACATATTCCAGCCTCCCTTGCAATTCAGTAAGATTATGTGATGTGACTGAGTTCCTGCCAATAAAATGTGAGCAACATGAATTCCTTCTCTTCCTGGGAAGACACTTACAAACCTCTTCACACTTGGATCCCCCCATGATCTTCCTTTCCCTTTATGCATAGAAGGTGTCTGGGACTCTGAATTATCATTTATTGACAGTTACTTTTCTTCTTAATGAGATTTTCATTTTTCAAAATCCTAAGCATATCTCAGTCTTCCCTGACTGTTTTGTGGGATGGGCACACAATGTTGTCAGAAAGTAGGGAAACAATCTAATCTATTTTATTCTACTCAGGAAAATGAAGTATGGGCAGTGCTAATGTCCAATTACAACTCCCTTACTTTTTTGGAGGCATGTTCAATGGGCCAGTGATTCTCTGCTTTTTGTTTGTCTTAATCATTTTTATTGTGTTTTTAGGGTAAACTTTAAATAATGTCATTTATTATAAGTCTATAACATTTCATACTGTATTTATTATAGCATGTGGAATTTATTTTCTTGGAAAGTAAATGCAGATTTTAGTATAATCCTCTTCTACTCATAGTTTGCTAAATTTGCATTATTCTTGTAAGACAGAGGAAAATGTTATAAAGTTTATAATGCAACTCCGAACAATTCAGATCTCTAAAATGTAATTTGGATCTACCAGAACTAGTAATATCAGATTAATATATTATATAAATTCATTAGTCTAATTAAAATAGTCTTGATAGTTTTAAATTATTTTTCTTTCAATAAGTAATATATTCACATGACTCAAAATGGAAAAGGAATATGCTGAAAATTCTTCCTTCTTCTCAAGTCACTTTAAGCCACTCAGTTCTTTTCCCTAGAAGTGATACATATATGAGTATCCCTAGAGGTGATATATATATATGAATATCTGCAATCGGATTTGTACATTTTCTTAAATTTTTTTGCTCATATAGTTGCATATATGTATATAATTTCTTTCCTTTCTTATTTATACAAATAGCAGCATACTAACAAATAACATCTAATTCTTATTTTTTATTGCTGCATTGAATTCCACTGCATCATTTATTTAACTAATTTCATTGAAAAATGAGCTACATTGTTTCCAATCTTCATATGATGTTGTAAAATTCAGTGAATGACCTGTACTGTCATCTAAAGTTTCTGAGGCTATGCATATATTCTTAGTTTTTTTTTATATGCCCTGTACATCAAACATCACTTTGTATAAAATCAGAGATAAACAACTACCTGAGAAAATATTTCAAGTCAAACCACAGACAAGGAGGAAAAGCAAGCAACCAAGTTAAAAAATTAAAGAAATAAAATAAAAGTCAGCAAATAATAACAACAGTTGACAGAAAATTATGTAGAGTTGACTTTTAAACAAAAATATGTTTAAATTAATTTTTAATAGGAAAATGAAAATTATACAGACATATTATTTTTTTACTTCTCAGGATGGCCATAATCAAAAAGAATTTTTTTTAAAAAATGGATTGAAGTAGGTATTTTTTAAATTATAGGTGGACACAATATCTTTATTTTATTTTTATGTGGTGCCTCATGAGGATCAAACTCAGTGCCTCACGCATGCTAGGCAAGTGCTCTACCTCTGAGCCACAGCCCCAGCCCCCTAGAGTAGGTATTTTTGGTGAACAGAAAATTATTTTGTTTAATCACTAGAAGCAAAATTTTTACATATACTCGGCTAAATAATATTCTTTTCGTTTCTCATATGCAGCAATATCTAGCCATGTGACTGAATCACTGCCAATGAGATATAATAATGGTAGTTCAAAGAGAATTGCCTTAAAGCGGCTGTCACCTATGAGGCTCCATTGTCCTTTTATTTCTTCCATATGGAATGCAGAATGCTCTAATAACCCTGCTGGACTATGAGGTGATTTTGAGAGTGGAAGTTACTAACTATGATTGAGCAGAAAGATACAATAAACCTGAATTTCTGAGGATTTCACAAGGCAACCCTACCAGCTGTGTACACCTACCTCTAATATCTAATACCTCAGATAATAAATCCTTCATCTCCATGATTTATTAATGTAGCCTTAGGATATATTATCCCCACATTCTGAGAAAATTATTTCAATTAAAAAAAATAACCATTAAAAACTCCAGGAAATTTTTGCTTGGGTCCAATCAGGTCAATTCCCTTAGGGAGAACCATAGAACTTATCTTACATTCTGCCTGTCTTACTGGGCACAGTCTCTGCCACACTGTTTTGTCAGGGTTTTTTAAAGTTGTCAGGTTTTTTAACTCCCCCTTGCCTGGGGAGAGCCTCCTCTGGCAGCAGAGAAGGCTGGGGAAGCATACCCCAACGTGGTAAGGCAAGATCGGGAATGGCAGGAGTTGGCTGGTAATCCACACCCGCCTTCAGAAGACTCTCAGAATTACCAGGGAGCCCGGTAAAAGCTGGAACTGTTTATTGAGGAAGATGGACGGCGTTTATAGAAGATATGGGCCAATCAGCAGAAAGATCTTAGGAGCACATAGGGAGCATGAGCAAATCACATTGGCGGAGCCATTAGCCTATCTTAGTGGCACTCTGATTTCTCATCACACGTCAGGGGAATGCCTCTTGGCTAGGCCAAGTCCCGGTATCAGGAAGTGGGAGAAAGCCAGAGAGTTTCTATCTACTGGCGTGTTGTTAACATCCCCAACACTGTTCCAGAGCTAGAGGAAGGAATAGTGGCTTCCTTTTCTTGGACTAACATAAAGCATTAAGTGGAGAAGAGATGCCTGACTTTCCTAAATTGCTTCTCCCAGCTTGGAACTTCTACTTTGTTAGCCACTGTGTGAGGGTGATCTGGTCCTCAGTATTCCTGGTATGGCTTTCTAGGATAGAGCTTCTATTCTATGAGTGGAGGCTGGTAGAGGAAGGAAGCCCTAAAACTATACTGCACTTTTTGGAAATTACCTTCTGTGTACAGAGATGGGGTAGTATAGGATAAGAAATGTTGGTGGTTGACATTGTACTGGTACGTGCCTGTAATCCCAGCTCTGAGGCAGTAGGATCAAAGCCAGGCTCAGCAAAAGCAAGGCACAAAGCAACTCAATGAGATCATTCTCTAAATAAAATACAAAATAGGGGTGGGAATATGGCTCTGTGGTGGAGTTCTACCCCGAGTACTGCAAAAAATTGTTGTCGCCGGAAAAGGATTGCAGCCTGGAATGGCAGCGCCGCGGGAAGGAGTCCGGAGACAGGATGGAGACGAAAATATTCTTTAATCTTACAAGAAACTACAATATATCTACACAATAGCGATAACCCTGTCTTTTCTCCCTCTGGTCTCTTCCCATGCGCCCGAGCAGCAATGGCGCTCGCTCGATCTGCTGAGTCACCGTTCAAATCTCTCGAGAGCCTCGACCAAGTCCTGCGAGATCCCGTGAGACTACGGAAAGCGGAAATGCCCAAAAATGTCTATGGCCCAATAGTCAACCGCAATCTTAGCTATCTCCGCAAACAGGGCTCCTGCATTTCCCCCTTTTGTTTTAAAAGAGGGGATGCTCTAGGACGTCTATGTGCAACCAACATTCTTACCCGTCATCGGATAATCAAGGCTGTGCCCTTGACTCCTGTCTTAGGTTGATATGTCGGCCACATGAGACTATCCCGTGCGACTGTGCCTGTCTTAGGTTGTCCCCCTCTGGGGATCTTACCTGTCATTGACTAACCAGCCATCCAATGGAGCCCTTTAGGATCGACTGTGTAAGTTGACTAACAGCCGTCCAATTGTGGGGAGATGCTGCGGCTTTAAGGCGACAAGCCTTTTGGTGACGAGCCAAATTGCATAGCATATCAAATTCTTTAAACAAATCAGCTGCCTTAAGTTCTATCAAGTAACACACTGAGTTCTCTAAACAAATACCCCCAAGGTACTGTCCCATGAAGTCCCAAACAATGAAAGATCAAAATGTCCACTTGTTATAACACGTAGATCTAGGAGGCCCCATGCATGCAGAGCAGAGGCCACACCGCTGGTGAGGTTGTTTGACATTTGAGCAGCAGGGATGCTTGCAGCGACCGCGATCCCTGCATCTGTAGCAGCAGCCGTCTTTTTTATGTCTAGACAATGCCACCGGCAAATCTTCAGGGCCGCTCCCTAGAGACTCAAGCCTCAATTATTAAAGGAAAGGCAGTGCTATTCCAGCACTGAGTCAAGAGGCGAGTTGTCAAACTAAAAAATAGAATTATTAGATTAGAAAATTAAAGTTGATTTCTGCTCACACACATTGCAGCCTGAGCTCCCACAAACATAAGCTGGCAAAACATCATGTTTAGAACAAAACAAAGAAAGACTGAGGGTATTTACTGTATTAAAGATAGATTAAAGAAAAACTAAAAGCACTTTGGAGAAATAATTTGTTAGCTGGAACTCTCGTGTTTCTGCATATACAGCAGTCCTTTACCTGTTGAAATAATTGAAATTAATCATTTATTAAACAAATGAAGTTAATAACAAATAAGCAACCTTATGTCAAAACACCAAAATATCAGGTTATACAGCCCTAGTCATATTTTTCGCTAAAGAGAAATCCCTGGGACACCTATAAAACAAAATTGAAGGTACCTTCACTTATTAAATTATTTACCCAATTTGAATACTCTTAAACTTAAATGAATTAGAGTTATTTGGATCCATATATATATATATATATATATATATATATATATATTCACAAGCGCTTTGTTATTTTTGATGTCACACTGGACAGACAGACGCACATACAAACATATATTTGTGACGTCACATTAGCATGAAATTTAGACAAATACACAGACATAAACAAATATATATATATAAAAAAAATACAATTGTGTGCACACTAAAGAGAGATCTCTTCGTCCCAGCTGGGAGGAATGACACTTAAGTTGTGATGTATTTTGAAGGACTCTTTTAAGGGAATCATTCCATATCTTCATCATGGTCCTCTTGATTTTGTACCTTTTTTATTAATCTTGATTCCTCAACAACTTCATCTTGATCCTTTTGATTTGGTACTTGCTTTATTAATCTAGATGGTATCCATATTGGAGAGGATTCATGCTTTGGAAAAACACAAACAGATCCTCTCCCCCAAATTAACACTGGATCTGGACCCTTCCATGTACCTGAAAGAACATCCTTCCAGTAAACCAAAGGTTTATGTTGTTGATGTGGGTTCCAATGTCTGTCTCCAGCAGAATAACCATCAGAGTCTAAAGTTAAAAAATTTAAGGTAAACAGGGCAACTGCCAATCTGTCCTTAGGATTTTTCCAGTTTTCTTCTTTCTGTTTTAACAACATAACTTTTAGTGTGCGGTTTGCTCTTTCAATAATGCCCTGACCCTGAGGATTGTATGGGATGCCTGTTTTATGGGATATGTTGAATTTTGCGCAAAACTCTTTGAAAGATGAGGACGTATATGCGGGGCCATTATCTGTTTTAAGCATTTTGGGGATGCCCAATGCAGCAAAAGCTTGTAAACAATGAGATGTGACATCTTTAACTTTTTCTCCAGAATGTAAGGAAGCAAAAATCATGCCTGAGCATGTATCTATGGTTACATGAATAAATCGCAATTTTCCAAAACTTGGCTCATGAGTAACATCCATCTGCCACAAATGATTGGGCATTAATCCTCTAGGGTTAACACCAAAATGAGGATTGGGCAAATGTGTCATACAAGATTTACAATCTTTTACAATTGTTCTGGCTTGCTCCTTTGTGATTTTAAACCTATGTTGCAAGGTGGTGCTGTTGACGTGAAACTGGGAATGAAATAAAGTAGCTTGTTGTAGCGCTGAAAGTATAAATATAGTTTTTGTAAGTTCATCAGCCTTTTGATTACTTTCATGGAGGGGGCCAGGCAAATTAGTATGTGCTCTAATATGGCCTATGAATAGAGGTTCTTTTCTTGCCCACAAAAGTTTTTGTATTTGATAAAACAATTTAAAGGCTGGAGTATGAGGTGCTATTGGTCCTGCTAACTCTAATTTTGGGACGGCTTGTACAATATAGTGGCTATCTGAAAAAATGTTTATGGGCTGGTCTCTAAAATGTTCCAGAGCTCTTACCACAGCTTCCAATTCCACAAGTTGAGCTGATTTGTGTGCAGTTATGTAAGTCATATTTTCCTTTGTAGTGACTACTGCAGCGGTACCATTTGAGAACCCATCTGTAAATACATTAAATGCCTTAGGAATAGGTTGATTTTTTATTACCTGTGGAAATATAATAGGATGATTAATACAAAAAGATAATATAGGAGACTTAGGAAGGTGATTATCAAAATTTACAGAGGTAGAGCATCTAGCTATAGCCCAGTCATTATCGTTGAAGCATAAATATTCAATCTGTGACGATGAATAGGGAGTAATAATAGTAGCAGGGTGAATGCCAAATATTTTAGTAGAAGTTTTAAGTCCTTGAAGAATAAGTTTAGCCACCATGGAGGTATAAGACTCAATTATGCTTTTAGGAGAGACAGGCAAATGTATCCATAATAAAGGCCCTTGTTTCCAAAATACTCCTGTGGGTGTATATTGTGAAGAAATAATAATCAACATCAGTGGTTGAGTTAAATCAAATCTGTCACAATGAGCTCCTTCGATGGCTTTTTCTACTACCTTTAAAGCTTTCCTAGCATCAGGAGTCAATGTTCGTGGTGAGGATGGATCAGGGTCCCCTCGAAGGATATCAAATAAAGGTTTTAATTGGCCAGTAGTGAGATTTAGTGTAGGGCGAAGCCAATTAATGTCTCCCAGTAGTTTTTGGAAATCATTGAGGGTGGTTAAATGTTCTTTATTTATTAAAATTTTGGGGGTCTAACAAAAGTATCCATGATTTTAAATCCTAAATATAATATGGGAGATCTGGTTTGAACTTTATCTTCTGCTATATATAATCCGTATTTTTTTAAATTTTCTACCACGTCACTGAATATATTAAATAAGTTTTTTGATTAGGGTGGGCCAGTAAAATATCATCCATGTAATGTAGACACATGAGGTTTGGATATTTATTTTTAATGGGTTGGATGGCCTTGTCCACATATATTTGGCATATGGTGGGGCTATTAGCCATTCCCTGTGGCAAAACCTTCCATTGATATCTCTGATCAGGGCCATTATTGTTAATAGAAGGAACTGAAAAGGCAAACCTGGGGGCATCCAGAGGATGTAGGGGAATAGAAAAGAAGCAATCCTTTATATCAAGACTAATAACATGGAAATTTTTTGGAATAGCTATAGGATTCGGAAGTCCAGGTTGAGTAGGGCCCATGACTTGCATGGTTTTATTAATTTGTCTAAGATCATGTAATAATCGCCATTTTCCTGATTTTTTCTTGATCACAAATATGGGGGAATTCCAGGGAGAGGTGGAAGGTTCTATATGTCCTGCTTCTAATTGTTCCTGAACTAGTAGGTGGGCCGCTTGTAATTTCTCTTTAGATAGGGGCCACTGAGGGACCCACACTGGCTTATCAGAAAGCCATGGTATTTTCAAAATTATTTTCTCAGTGGCCCCGAAGAAAAATGTCTTTTTCCTATATGATAATGATTTCTTTTAGGGTTAAGCTTACCCTGTACTTTTTGATGATTTCTTATAGGGTTAAGATTACTCTGTAGATTTTTACATTTAACACCTGCAGGTTTGGTTGCAAGGTGTACTCCCATTTGTTGTAAAATATCTCTTCCCCATAAAGTAACCGGTAGATTAGGTAAAACATAAGGCTGAAACGTGCCTTTATGTCCTTCTTCATCCTCCCATTTTAAAATTACCGCACTTTTTTCTGGGAGGTTATTATATCCCAAGCCTCTTAAACTGGTTGAAGCTTTTTGCAGAGGCCAGTGTTTGGGCCATTGACGTAAATTAATGATGGAAGAATCAGCTCCAGTATCTATAAGACCCTCCATTTCTATTCCTTGGATTCTTATTTTACACATAGGCCTCCTTGTACAGTCCCGAACCCAGCAAACCATGGGTTTCGAATCAGTGGAACAAAATCCTCTATTGTTCCTATTTAGAGGCATATTCATTTTAAATGACTTATGTAAATTTGGAAGGAGGAGCAGCTGAGCAATTCTATCTCCCTGATTAATAGAACTTATACTTTGGGGTGAGCTAAGCATTATTTTTATTTCCCCTTTATAGTCTGAGTTTATTACGCCTGGGGTCACTTGCAAACCTAATAAGCTCTCAGGACTTCGCCCGATAATAAGTCCTACAGTCCCTGAGGGAAGAGGTCCCCTGACTCCTGTGGGAATCAGTTGAACCCCCATTTCAGGTGTTAACACTATTCGGGCGGTGGAACAGAGGTCTAATCCTGCATTTCCTCCTGTTCCTCTGGCGAGGGAGTGGATGGGTAATAGGGATTGTGTCGGGGAAGCATCTGAGTGGATGCTTGAGGATACTCCTCCTCCAATGCCTCGTACATTTGTGGGCCCCGGGGCATTGGGCCCCTGCCCCGTTTTTTTGAATTCCTGAATAAAGGATTTCCATGGATGTCAAATTTTGAATAGCATTTATTGGCCCAATGATTTCCTTTCTTACACCTGGGGCAGCAACCTGGAGCACGGTATGAATTTGGTCTTATTTCTCTTTTAGGATTTTGCCTAGAATAGCCTGATTGATTATGATAATTTTGCCTAGAATATCCTGATTGATTATAATGTCTATGTTGAGCTCTTGTAAAATTTTGAGGGGCAGCATCTCTCACAGCTGCTGCAATCATATTCCCTGTGACAAAGGCATCATTTATATCTTTACATAATTGTATATATATGGAAAGATCCTTTTTATTTTTCCATGGCCTGATGGCTTCCTGGCAATACTTATTAGCATTTTCGTACGCTAATTGGACAACTAATGGCATAACTTGATCAATGTCTCCAAAAACTCTACCTGCAGTTCTCAAAAGTCGATCAGCAAATTCAGCATTTGGTTCATTAGGTCCTTGAATTACTTTTGACAAGCTACCTTGTAGATCCCCAGGTCCTTGTACAGTTTTCCATGCCTTTAAGGCAGCTGCATTTTATCTGAGCATATGCTCCTGGGGTATAATATTTTTGATCCTGTACGTCTGCAAATTGCCCTTCTCCTGTGAGCATTTCTATATTATGGTCTCCAAACCCCGCATCTGCATTTCTTTTAGCTGTTTCTATACAAAGTTCTTGAAATTGCGATCGCCAAACCAAGTATTGTCCCCCACTTAATGTTGCTTTACATAGACGTTTCCAGTCTGCGGGGGTTAAGCTAAAGGTGTTAAGGGACTCCAGTATACTCAACGTGAAAGGAGCTTGGGGTCCATAAGTCATTACTGCCTCTTTGAGATTTTTTATTGTTTTGAAATCTACTGGCTGGTGGTCCCTCCGTCCATTTCCATATTCAAATACTGGCAGTTCCCAACGTATCTGTGAGTTACCCTCGAGAGCACATAAGCGCTCAGAAAGACTTTTTATTTCTGTTTCTAGGGTATGCAAACGCCTAGTGATACCCTTCATATTTTCTGTAATCGATTTCACCCATGGGGGAGTAGAGGACACAAGTTCCTCCACTTGATGATCCCTTATCTTGGTCTTCCTTAATTTCCTTTTGTTCATTTTCTCAAAATCACCTTTAGTTAATTCCTCCTCACTACTACTACTCTCATTGGTCCTAATTGACTCAGTAACATCCTGAGTCCCAGGTTCAATTGAGACCATGTATCCTTGAAGTATCTCTAATAAATCTTGAATAGCTTTAGCAGCTCGGATCTTTGTCATTTTGGGGACGCTTCTAATACTCTCCTTACTGGTCTTAGTTGACTCAGCGGAATCTACGCTTTCATGATCGCCTTCACTGTTTTCTAAATCCTCCTCGCTAACGACAGACTCATCTATATCAAAGAATTCATCAAGAGCCTCGTACACTTGGGTCTTAGATATTTTCGAACCCATTTTAACCGCTCTGACTAGAGACTCCTGCGAGGTTTCTCAGTTCTTACCTGCCGTGCTGAATTCCCCGTACAGGCCACCAACTGTTGTCGCCGGAAAAGGATTGCAGCCTGGAACGGCAGCGCCGCGGGAAGGAGTCCGGAGACAGGATGGAGACGAAAATATTCTTTAATCTTACAAGAAACTACAATATATCTACACAATAGCGATAACCCTGTCTTTTCTCCCTCTGGTCTCTTCCCATGCGCCCGAGCAGCAATGGCGCTCGCTCGATCTGCTGAGTCACCGTTCAAATCTCTCGAGAGCCTCGACCAAGTCCCGCGAGATCCCGTGAGACTACGGAAAGCGGAAATGCCCAAAAATGTCTATGGCCCAATAGTCAACCGCAATCTTAGCTATCTCCGCAAACAGGGCTCCTGCATCTGTGGTGGAGTTCTACCCCGAGTACTGCAAAAATAATGGCAGAAGTAGTTGGATGTCAATACACTAAGTGCATGTATAAAAACTCAAATGGTGTAAAAATACTTTGTGTAAAAGCAGTGACTTGGAAAACTGTGTTCTTTATATGTAATATGAAGGGAATTGTACTCTGTAAACATGTACAACAAATTAAATTAAATTTAAAAAACTGGGGAAAAAAAGAAATGCTGATGGTCTCCACTTTTGAGTACTGGGAAGACAGACAGCCTATCTTCTCAGCTACATCCTTCAGAGCAGAGCTTGAGCTTCTGTCATATTAAGATAAAGGCTGAGCAAAAGAGCTATGACTCAAGTGCCCTAAAATATCTCTATATTTACATTGATTCATCAGCGGTTTTGAATAAGTATTTCCTAATTTCTTAATTTTCTGTATGCCCTTAAGAAAAATTCCTGAGATTTTAAATGACTGCTTGTTTTTAAAAAATAATTTTTCGCCAGTTGTGTTTTGGGGAGAGAGCATGCAGATTTCCTTGTGCTGATGTTCTGGAACTGTCTGTCCCCCATCCTTTAATTGGTGTGTGTGTGTGTGTGTGTGTGTGTGTGTGTGTTTTATATTTTTAGATATTTTATTTTAATAATTTTCATTCCAATAATTTGCTTATTATGTTCATAATCATGATTCATTTTCTTTTTTATTCCTTAAAGGAATAAAAAGTACTTATGTAAGAGTTTTGCCTTTTTCTACTTCTTTGTGGATTTTAGTAGCCCATCTTTCCTTTCCTTCATTCATTTGCTCTTTTTCATATAGAAGACCAATTCAGTAAATCACTTTGAAAAATCAGGGCAAAATATATAATCTAAAACTCCATGTATTTCATGATTTACTTTTCTCAGTGTATTCTGCCACTATTTTTTTCTGTTTCTTTTCTTGATTTCTCATGTACTGTGTTGGCATAAATTTCATGATGGTAATCTTTTTACTTTTCATTTGTGCTGGAGAAAAGTTTCTTCTGAATAAACTATTTACATGTGGTTTATGGGAGGGATCAAGATTATGTATTGGTCTAGAAGGAATTTTCCATATAAACTAGTTTTGTGTGAGCTCTTTTAGCTTTTAGTGCCTCACCAATGAAACCAGAGAGCTGTGGGATTTTAAACAATGCAGTTTCTCTTCTTCCTCACTGATTCATGTGTCTCTGAATTTTCCGTAGAAGTGTGGCTTTTTGTGGTGATTGTTTAGCTCCTTTACTTCTCAGAACAAATCCTATTCTCAAAAATCTCCTGTCACTAACCTGTATACTCTCTTCTTGCAGAAATTATTTAGTTTTTTTCCCCTCAGGATATGCTTCTCCATTTTAAGAAGTCTGCTTTCTGTAAAATGCCTATAACTCAGGAAACAATAGCAAGAATCAACAAATGAGATAGCATCAAGTTAAAAAGCTTCTGCACAACAAAGGAAGCAATTAGCAGAGTGAAAGAATAACTACAGAATGGGAGAAAAATCTTTGTCAGCTACTCTCCCTTCAATGCACAGATCTCTACCTCATGCCAGAGCTGATCTAGTGGCTTTGTGCATGTGCTGAGGCCTACAGTTGCTACTGGGCCACTCATTTGGTCAGCACTGTCTTGGTGGTAGGAGTCCTGGGGCTTTGCCCCACATGGGTTTTCACTATTGAAAGGTTTCAAGTCTAAGGTCTGGACTTAATACTTATCTCCCCCTCCAAATAGGAGCCATCTTTCTTCATGCTGGGATGCTTGGAGCTCAGAGAGAGGTGACATGAGCAACTCTTTTCTTCCCGCCTTCTTTAATATGTCTTTTCATTTTATTTTACTGAAAGCAGGCACTATGGTCTATCCCTAGCTCTTGATAAACATCTTAGTGTGTGAATCTTGAACTTGGTGTGTCAGTGAGGAGAAACTGCCAGAGGATATTACTCAGCTGGCATCTTGCTCCACTTCTTTTATTAAGAGTTCTTACAAATTTTGCACTAATGTGATTACATGAATGCTTTTCAAATATGTATATAATCATATAGATATTGGAAATCATCTCTTCTAGGAAAAATATTTTTTACCTATAGAAAAATTCAGACAACACTTGTGGCAGAATCTTTCCAATCCCACCCAACTGCACTCATTCAGATACTAACAGAGTAACAAAACCTTTTGCATACTGGTAAGAGTTGAAGGTAGTAATATTTGGATTATTCAGCTCAGTTTTATTTTAATATTTATTAACTTGGATATCTGTATGTTTCTGTGTTTGTTTATCTCTCTGAGTCACTACCTTTTCTTCCTCCTTTAAAGGTCCTTTAGGATAGTCTACTAAATTAGAATAATTCTTACCAATCTCCTCGAATCTATTTCTAGCTATTATAACTCTTTCCAGACTGGCTAATATGTGTCAGTAATAGTGGAGAATCCAAATGTCAACAGCATTCTCCCCCCCACACACACACACAACATACTTAGGAATACAAATAGAAAAGCAAAACTGATAAATTAAAGAACCCAGTCTGTAAAGGCTACATACCATAGGGTTCTAATATGTGACCTTCTGGAAAAAAGCAAAAGTATAGATACTTTAAAATTATTAATAATTATCAGAGGTTTTGAGAAAAGGTTGAATGGGTGAAGCTCAAGGTGTTGTTTTAGGGTGGTAAATTATTTAATGTGATATTGCAATGATACATACATGACACTATGCATTTGTGAAAACCCATAATACTTTACAGCATAAAGAGTGAACCATATGCAAATTCTGAATAATTAGCTAGGAAGTTGGAAGATCCTTGGAAAGAACACAGACAAGGATGGGAGAATCTAGCTGTGTTACAAATAGATGAAACATAAATGTTGGAGAGGATGTGGGGGAAAAGGCACACTCATATGTTGTTGGTGGGACTGCAAAATGGTGCAGCCAATATGGAAAGCAGCATGGAGATTCCTTGGAAAACTGGGAATGGAACCACATTATGACCCAGCTATCCCACTCCTCAGTCTATACCCAAAGGACTTAAAAACCGCATACTACAGGGACACAGCCACATCAATGTTTATAGCAGCACAATTCACAATAGCTAAACTATGGAACCAACCTAAAGGCCCTTCAGTAGATGAATAGATAAAGAAAATGTTGTATATATATACAATTGAGTATTACTCAGCAATAAAAGAGAATAAAATTATGGCATTCACAGGTACATGGATGAAGTTAGAGAATATAATGCTAAGTAAAGTTAGCTAATCCCAAAAATCCAAATGCCAAATGTTTTCTCTGATTTAAGGAGGCCAATTTACAGTGGGGTTGGGATGGGGAGCATAGGAGGATTAGAGGAACACTAGAATAGCCAATGGGGAGGGAGAGAAAGGAAGGGGTCAAAAGGATAAAAAAAAAAAAAAGATGGTAGAATGAGATAGATATCATTACCCTAAGTGCATATATGAAGACACAAATGGTGTGAATATACTTTGTATACGACCAGAGATTTGTAAAAATGTGCTCTATAAGTGTAATATGAAATGTAATGCATTCTGCTGTCACATAAATAAATAAATAGAAATAATAAATAAATAAATAAATAAGTAAATAGAAAAAAAAATAGATGAAACAACATCATAAAGGAGAGTGGGGGCAAAGATACTGACCCAAGTAACTTACACTGTAAGATTACTTGTAAGATTAAAGGCCAAAGAAACTACATAAATCCTGTGCCCTAGTTGCTGAAGCCACGGCGTGTGATTTGATAATTCTCATATCACCACACAGGTATACTGGAACTGAACAATCAGGTAAATGTTTGAGGAGGATGGAACCAGGTTTCTCACTGTTGGAGTGGAGGTTACAGGCAAACAACAGGAGGACAATGGAGTGACACATGTGGCATCTGATAGTCAGAAAATAAGAAAGTACTTAAAATCAAAGTCTAACCTCATGTGGGAAAAGTGCCATAATTATGAGTACCAAGGACAGATTTTTATGCTCATTTAATATTCACCTATGTTCCAGTCCATCGTATACCTTTTTCATATTGGGGAAAACATTTCTGAGAGAAAAAAAAATATTAGAGAACATTGCATTAGTTAAATGTATTAGGAATTTTTTAATTAAGCAATTTTAATGTTTTCCTGTGTTTCATTAACATTTCTCTACTCTAATTCATGTAATTTTCTTCTTGACATTTCCTCTCTTTCCTTGTGAATCCTTTAAAAGCATAATAGACTATTTTTACTACTTGGCTTCTTAGATTCAGTTACTCTGGAAAGAAGATCCTTTCTCTGTTACACTCATGCTACCTAAACCAAAAAATTTTGTAGCCAGTATTTGTAGGAATTTCTGGAAATTACTATATTTGGAGTGCCATAAAATTTTCAGGAGAGAAAACATTGAGAGGATAAGATATATTCATTGGTATCTTTTTTATTTTTTTGGTACCGGGAATTGAACTCCAGGGCACTCGGACACTGAGCCACAGCCACATCCCCAACCCCATTTTGTATTTTATTTAGAGACAGGGTCTCACTGAGTTGCCTAGTGCCGCACTTTTTCTGAGGCTGGCTTTGAACTCTCAATCCTCCTTCCTCAGCCTCCTGAGCCAGCCGCTGGGACTACAGGCATGCGCCAAGGCACCCCACTTAGATAAATCTAGAGGCAGAGGAGATTTGTCTCATGGGTATTTTACTATTTATTTATTCTACTTATTTGGGAGTATTTGTAACATAAATAAGAACTAGAATTAATATCAGATGGAAATTATGCTTTTATTTTTAAATATTCCAGATCCTTAAATTACATACATCCACTGATAATTATATGCAGGGGGGGGGCAGCATTAGTTCTTTTACAAGAGAACCCATGAATAGTTCTAGCATTGAGTGTCCACCTCAACCACCCTGGGTGAACAGAGAAGATAAGAGTAAATGATGCCAGGGCCTGCCACATCCTCTAACCTTTACTGTCTGGGTACATTCAGCTTGTCTCCAGGTGCCAGCCAGCACCTGCACTTCTACATAAAGGATTCCCTAACCCAGGAGCTTACAGGCAGGCCAGCCTGAAGTGCAGGGAATTACTGCCCTTCCCTTACCCCCCACATTCCTGAAACAATGACTGACTAGACTCCATATACAAATGTTCTTGTTCTCTTGCCCCTTGGGTGGATTAGCCTGACATGCTCTAAAGTGGCTTCCAGATTTCTACTGGAATATTAAGATCTAGTTACCTACAGGGATAACAGATTTAATGATGCACTTTATTGACTGTGTTCCTTCCTGTCTTTTCCCTGTCTCACCTTTCCTGGATCTATGGGAGGAGGGTAAATTTCAGGGCTCAGGCTGGAGTTTGATGGACAATAATCTCCCTAATAAACTACTCCACTCATACATGAAGAAATCAGTGAAGAACAGGTTCATTTTACATGGTTTTATTTAGGAAAAACTTTTAACTACTTTTCTATATAAACCCCATTGTCTTCTTGAGGTCATTGCATATTCCCTCTAGGGCACTGAGAAAGGTCAGTGCTTTGTATGCAGTAGTGTCAACCCCTTCATGTGCCACTCATATTTCTTCAATACTTGGGATTTCTCAATATGAATTCTACCAAAAGAACATCTTATAAAACATTATTTTTATAAACAAAATTTTCCCTCAGTGTTATTGTTCATAAATTAAACTGTGTATTATTATTAACAGCAATATATAAAGGGTCTTACTAGTCCTAAACATCAATAGGAAAATAAGTGGTTTTTACAATTTGTGTTTAAACATATGTAGATTGAATTTCTGTCAAATCTTTAAATATGCCCAAGACCTATTTTCATTTCATTTAATGTATGACATGAGTTAATCAGAAGTAATAAGATACATTAAAATACTATCTCATTTGTGTTTCCTTTATATTTTGAAATTATTAGGGATACTCTGATGAAATAAAAAATACAATCTAACTTTCTTATAAAATGGTATTTACTTACTTCTCTGCAAAGAATTATAAAAGAAATAATTGAGATCTAAAAATACCATCTTCTTTACATTTTTAATTAATGCAGAATGTTTCTTGTAATTTTCTTCTAAAGTAGCATAAATGTCAGATTGTCTTATACAAAGTATAAGAAAACCTAGTGTTGAGATCTTAGTCTATAAACAACTCTATAATTTATAAGAACTGGAATTTTGAGGGAGGAGGGGTGGTAGGAAGCATATAATTTTTCAAAACCAGAACATCCACCTACATAATAAATATCATGCCTACATCTACAGCTGGGCTATACTAATCTTACCAGCCAGAACCAACCACTGTTTTAGCCAGTTTTTACCAATATTTGCAGAACTAAGAGCCTTCAGTGTCTTACTAATGACAAACTCAACTGAAGCTAGCTAAAACTATAGAGAGGGTTCATTGTTTCATGCTCAGTGGAGATCCAGGAAGGCACCTTCCTGTAGCTGTGCCTAGACACAGTGTTTGAAGTGACAGTGCCTAGACTATGCTTTTCCTCCCAATTTTGTTTCCCCTTTGGTTTTTCCCCATCTTAAGCAATCTCTTTCCACACGGTTACAAAAATTTGTCTATGATTTCTCCAGGTTTACCTTGTCCTTAGAATTTTTATTACAGAATCTACATCAGTCCTTTTAAAAGGATTCTGGTTTTCCTTGATTGAGTTCCATGCCAATATTCTGAGTGGAACACTGTGTCACTAGGGTTGGCTAAAGTAGTATTCATAAAATATCCGTAAAAAAGAACATTTTACATTTTGCATTGGGGTGCAGACAAAAATATATATACAGAAAGAATCAGCGAATTGACAAAGTGTTTTCAGATACTGAGAAGTACTATGAAGAAGGTGATGCAAGGTGCCTGGTGGAGAGTGACTGGAACAACCATTCTAGGCTAGGCTGTAATAGAATTTCTGGAGGAATGACATTTGAACTAACACGCAAATGAGAAGAGTGCACATTTTAAAGGAGAGGAGACAGCAAGTGAAAGGTCCTGGAGTTGCAATCACCTTGATATGTTGTAAGAGTAGAAAGAAATC
This sequence comes from Tamias sibiricus, assembly GCA_025594165.1. Lineage (NCBI taxonomy): Eukaryota > Metazoa > Chordata > Mammalia > Rodentia > Sciuridae > Tamias > Tamias sibiricus. Next base: position 49,482,397 of record CM046662.1, on the reverse strand, counting down.
CAGTATTACTAGAGAACAATGATCCAAGAGCCACAGTGATAAGAGCAAGCTCATGGGCCTTAAAGACCATTCTAATGGGTTGATATTTTTTACAAGTCCAATGGGCACCCACTTGTGGGTGTTCAGCAAGGAAGTGATAGTATGCACTTTATGGCTTTATGAAAGAGAAATCTTTTGGAATAAAAGAACATCCAAAAGAAGGAATCTTTTGTGAAAAAAGGATATTTTGAATGTGTAGAGGAGACTACAGAGGCGGAAGAGAGAAAGACAGTTAGAATCATGGATGCCTTGAGGTGAGCCAGAACAATTGACTTGTGCTGAGTGACAGAAAAGAAGATGAGTAGAGTGGACTAAGGTATAGTTTAGATTAAGAGAATCCCAATGAAATAGATGTGAGGGATGCAGGAGAGAGGGGAATCATGAATGAGTCCACACAATGTAATTAAATCTTCACAGCAACCCTGCAATTTATCCCTGCTCAACACATGAAGAATCTCAAGGCAGTAAGGAGCAGAGTGGAAATTTAAATTAGTTGTTGTTGTTGTTTTTATCTAAACACATTCTTTCTATAATATCACAGGGCTACCAAGGAAAATATACTTTAATAAACTCATAGAATAATAGTAACAACTTGACATCAGCCTAGAGCTAGCTAAAAGATATTTCCTTGGTTGCTGAGACTTTTTCTCCATAATAAATAAAATGTCAATCATTTGAGGATTTTATTTTAATTCCAATAATAAGAACTCTCCTTATTCACCATCTCATTGAATATGATCAAGTTGGAGAATTTAAAAATCTAGTTAGGTCTATTACAGGTATAAAATAAATTCCCCCCAAAAGTTTAAACATTATGCATTGAGTGACCAAAAAATGCTGAATAGTCACTTAAGTGCCAAATGTGATGGCTTATTTGAGAAAAGTAATACAGAATTGGTATTTTTCCACTAAAAGAAATGGAGTTTAAACCTACCACCACTGCATTAAACTAAATACAGAGACTGCTGAGCAAGACATACAGATCCTAGCAGAGGTCAGTGACAATACCCAAAAGTTACATCTGTCATCAGCCACTCTCTGGGATGAGTAAATAGAAGCAGGAATGTAGTGAGTTAGTGGAGGCTTTTCACAAGGGGAGATGAATAGAACCACATAGCTGTTGAATACAGTATGAGAGCTGAAAAAAATGTTTTTTTAATATCTTTTAACTATAAATACAGTCTCTCCAATTTTACTAAGAGTTCAAAGAATGGATGATATATTCCTAGAGAACTCAGGCACCAGCTTTCATGGAATTACTTATGTTGTTTTATGGTCCCAACTATTTGCTTGCTCTTTGCAAGAGACATTGGTGTAACTTGACAATGGATATTGTTCATATTGATACAAATACTCTTTGGGGATCCATTATAAAAACCCCAGATACCTAATTAATACTTAGGACATCTTAAACATGTCAGTCTCTCCCTAAATTCTCTTTGTAATGATCCTGGAATAATTAATTTCTGTAGAAGTGATTAAATTATTACTGACAAAGAGGAGCAATTTAGAATTTCAACTTCTTTCTATTGCAACAAATAAAATCAAAGGACCAACGAGCTCTCATTGTTCTGACAGTCAAAAATCTCTTCTACATCTTTATTAGTCACTTGTTTCTTACATATATACCAAAATAATATCACAAATAATCTTTATGAGGTCTATGCATTATAGCTTACCTCTGGGTCACTGTATTTGTCTTCTGATTTAGTGTCTAAGTTTCTGAATAAATTCTAGAAAAATCCCACCTGAATTCAAAATTAAATTTCTCAATAAATCCTCATTAAATGCTAGTGCTGTGTTGGATTTCTTCATTTTTTTTTTCTGGTACAAAGCTTCATAAAGATGTATTTATTTCATATGGAGATGAAGTTACAGCATGGAATGCATATTTATTTAAGAATTTAAACTTTGTCATGGAAGAATAAAGAAGCTTTAGTCTCTAGAAAGTGGAGGCCAAAGTATCTGAACATAATAAGACACTGACAATGCAGCCAACTTGATGAATAAACTCAAGGAATTAATTTAATATACTTCCAAGTAGTTCTCAAACTTGACAATACCTAAATCATACTGAACCCTTTAATGCCCCAAACTTACAATCTTCTTAAGTAATCAGAATATTGGGAATCATATTTTATCATAATCATACTGAAGTCAATAAATCAACCAAATAATGCTTAAGTTTGAGTTTTTGTTGTTGTTTGTTGTTGTTGTTTTGCAAAGGGAGAAAAAAGAAGAAGAGAAAGAAGGAGGGAGGAAGGCAGGAGGGAGGAGGGAGACATAAATCAAACATACAAGCTAGAGAGGATGGAGTGTTTAAAAGTAAACATTTTTAACGCACACTTAAAAACTGAAAATTATAGCTTTCTGTCTTGTTGTAATTTAGTTAGAATACCATCATATGAGACATTGGAATCCATAGGTTCTGATATCTCAGTGTTCTGAGACAAAATTCAGAAAGCAACACAAACACTTCATATGATTAAATAAAGTCAAACACTGTCACATTGTGTTATTCTTTTTAGTTTTGTATACTTTTATTTGGAAGTCGAGTTCAACAAACTGAAGCTACAAGTAGAAGGAATTTGCAAACATCACATCAGAACCTGACAAATATACGGACTGTGTTCAGCAAAAGAATGAGCTGTGCCAATGTATTTAATCAATGCCTCCAACTAGTCAAGGCGCTATATTATTAAAATGTATTCCATGTCAGTAAGCAGTGCAAATAAAAGGAAACCATTCTTGGTTTTGACAATGTATGTAACACTTTGGATTTTTTAAGTTTTCTTTCTAAACTAGTTATTTTTCTTAATGAATTAACTGGTGAATTTTGTGTCTAGGAAGGTGACACCACATTTATGTGCAAAGGAAGTATCCACATGGGCCTGTGCTTCTCTTTTAGGATGCATTTCTCCCACATTGGAACCATCTGAAAGTTTATTCACACATGGGGACACACTGACTCGAACACAATGATACATATCTTAAGAGTAATGAGTAAGGTGATTCTGATCTTTTAATTTTAAAAAGGAGAATTAGTAGTTAAAATATTTCCTTCAATAGTAGACTTCTAGAATCTTGTGACTCCAGAGGCAACTGTATCTCTAAGGCAGATGTTCCATGAAAACAGATTCTAGGCTAACATAAGACAGAACATTTTATTAATAGAGTGGTGAAAACCTATTACTCCTGAGATGAAAGTGTGGAGAGAAGTAGAGTGATGCCCATAGCACAATGTAGCATTTTCATTTGGATGAGATTTCCCAGTTTTCACTTGGACCTTGACCCCTCTCATTTACTCTGACATTGACTGAGTAATTCAGACTATAGATATTAACAAAGCCCTTTCACAGAACTACTTGGTCTGCCTTTGAGCAAAGTGATAATTCTCCCTGACCTGATCACCCCTAATGAAAGCAATTTCAAACAGCCCACCTCTATGAATAGGAGAATTAGCCTCTTTGGGTCAAAACACATTTAAATTCATTGAAACAAAATATACCTTCAAATTTATAAATGAGAAATGTTTAACTAATTAAGGGATATCATTACCATGTCATCCTTTACTGCTTGAATATGACAAACTAGCAAAGTTAATCATAATGCAATCAGTGATGGTTGGCTTCATTCTATATTAGAGAGACATAATGCAAATCAGAAAAGTTCCAAGAGAAGTTAATGAAAGAATTCCACTTAGCACAGAAGTGAAATGAAAAATGGCTTCTTAAATATTCATTATGAAGTAACTATGCTGAAAAATACTTTTGCTACTTTAGTTCAAAATATTCATAATAATTAAACTACATGCTAGACACAGTGCAAGGCAACTAATGATATTGTTACATTTAATCTTCACAAGAATCTTATTAATTGGGCGTTATCACCATTGACAAATGAGGAGAAAAAAGCTTGAGTCACTAAATTACTTGCCCAAGATCAACCAACAATACCTGGCAGAAAGGAAATGAAAATCAGAGTTCTGAATCCCTTGTAAGATAACCTTGCAGCTTTTGCATATCTGGCCCCTGTTATTTTTCTTTGTTCTCTGTTATTTTTCTTTGTTCTCTTTGTTCTTAGCTCTGTCTTATTTTCTAGTTGTAGTTACAAAAATTAAGCAGTGTGGAAGACCTATCCCACAGAGTATTTTCTGCTTTTAATTATAGCATTTATTTCCTTGAATACACAGGGAAGACTATAGTCATTCCTTAATTTATTAAACACTTTTGCATCTGTTATCTAATATGTGCCAGGTATAGGGTTTAAGTACTAGAGATAAAATAATGAATTAGGTATCATCTAAGAGGGAAATAATTATGGCTATATTAATTTAATAGCATACATATTTGTGTTATTAAAATGATCTTACCTATATGCTATGCCCAAAGTATCTCTAAAGATTACCAAAGAAAGGCTTGTATTAAATATTTTGGCAAGTCTTTTGACTAGAAGAAATTACTACAGAGTATTTGCTTTTCAATAATATTATATTCTATCTACAAAATAATGTCAGACCATTTCTAGTCAATATCATCATTGTGTTAAATAAATTACTTAAAAGAACCATGGAATTCCTCAATCTATTAGTATTTCTCTTGAGACTGAGCTTGTTAAAAGTAATTACTAACTAAATTTATCAAAGTTTTGCCTTCATATCCTTGACTTTAAAACGTAAAAGACACTCCATCACTCCCTACTCCGGTGTACCTTCCTACCATTCATTTTAGATGAGCTGTCTTAAGGGAAAAGTACAAGATAGGAGTAGAAACAAAGTAAGAAATACATTTCTACCAATAGCTTTGTAGAGATTATGTATAGTGGTATATCTTTACAAAAATGATCATATTAAATCCTGTTAAAAACTAACACTTTTGCATCATTTTCTAGTTTAGAATCATCTTTTTCAAAGTGATCCCATGTTGCTGGGCTATGTTCTGTGTCTTACCAGTTTGGACCTTTAACAATGCATTTTAATGATCAATTTGTGCATATTAAACATGCTTCTGATAATAGCATAATATAATGGTCATAAGTTATCATCAAATATGAGATAGCCAGGATAAGCAGTGCACACTTGAAATCATAGTATTTACCTAAGACTATAGAGAGAAGAACAGAAGGAAGAAACAACGTTTTACAACTTCTTTGAGTTAAATGTTGCAGCTACTAAATGGTGGGATGCAACAGTATATGAAAAAAGTTTATCACTGCTTGGGTCTGTTAATCTTTAGCTACTCTCATATTCATATTTTTATAAGCATTTCTTTTACTTTACTTCCAATCTCAGAATAATTACCCTACATCTGAAAAGTTATAACTTGGAAAAGACATTTATAATAGTGGTTGGTTTTAATTATCTCCTTAGAATTTTGTATCAGGAATATATTTATATTTATATTTTTCTTCTATATTTCATCCATAGACAAAAGTATGCAGCTCCTTACTAGTTTAGATTGTCATAATGATATGTCATTAGTAGGTAAGCATATTTTATAGAGACAACTGGATAATTTTCAAACTAGTGAAAAGGAAGAAAACTTCAAGAACATTAAGAATATGCAAGCTTCAAGATTTCAATGTATTTCTAGCTTATAAATTAATTCGATCTTCAGAATTTTTGCTTATTTACTTTAATATAGGATTTGTTCTACCTCATCTCTAGTTTCTAAAATCAAACACTTCTCAGTCTGGTGAATTTTCAATTTTACAATCTGTCCTCCTGAATGTATATACCTTGTTTTGTTATTCCGTAATTATATTAGTTTTCTATTGCAGGTGCCACAAACTATCACAAACTTAATGATGTAAAACAATACACATTTATTTCCTCACAATTCTGTATGTCAGAAGTCTGAATGGGATCAGACTCTTCTCTGGGTCTTATAGGTCAAAATCAGGCATCCACCAGTCTGGGCTCTTGTCTAGAGATTCTGAGGGAGAATTTGCTTCCAGACTCATTCTGACAGTTGGCATAATTCAGGTGCATGCAGTTGGATGACTGCAATCCCCTTTTCCTTGCAGACTGTCAGCTGGTGGCCGCTCTTAGCTCCTAGAGGTCACTTTGCACATGAGTTCTATGTGCCAGTGGTGGCACATGGACTTCTTTTCAACCTTGGAATATTTTTGCAGTTCCCTACTGCTACATACCTTTTGTCTTCAGCCAGAGAAAATTCTGTGCTTGTAAGGACTTAGTTGATTAGTTCAAGCCCAACTGTATAATTTAGGATAATCTCCTTATTTTAAGTTTAGCAACTTAATTACATGAACAAATTCCCTCTGTCCATGTTTGGGCTCTAGGACTCACACAAGTGACAGTTCCGTTCTTGAGCCTTCAGGCTCCCACTGGGACTTACACCTTTGGCTTCTCTGGTTCTTAGGATTTTATACACTGACTGAATTAATATCACCAGCTTTCCTGGTTGTCATTGTTAGAGATAGTATACTTTGAGCCTTCTTGGCTTCCATAGTCCTGTGAGTCAATTTCCATAATAAATTTTCCTATATATTGATTATGTTTCCCTGAAAAACTCTGACTAACACAGCATGTTTGGGAATCATTAATCTGTCTATGATAGCAGAACACTATTTATTTTTCACAGTTTAACATCCTTGAAATAGGATGAATCTTAAAATCAGTGATGTGTCATATTCTAATTGGCAGCAATGCCCCCCTTGTTCTACATAATATAGTAATACATATTACCATAAAGTGTAAATCTATGGATTATAATGGTTTATTTTATGCTACTCTGGAATATAATGGAAGCACAAAATCATGAGAATTAATGAATAAAAGACAATTGTCTTTCTAGGAAAATTGACAGCTGAAATGAACAAATAACTCAAAAAATAAACCTGGATTGAAATATATGTACACACATTTCAACTTTAATTATAATCAAAGAAATAACAATTTAAAAAACTAATTTGTCAGCTACCAAAATGGCAAAATATTAAATAGATGATATTCACCATTTAGGATAGTAAAAGAGAATAGATCTGGCAATAAAAACACTTTGGACGCCACTTTTTAAATGTTTCCTATCACTTAAAAGTCTTTAATTATTTCAACTCTGGGAAGTTTTGCCATAAAAAATATTCAAAGACTTGTATGAAGACGTGCACCTTTATTCCATGTGTGTGTGTGTGTGTGTGTGTGTATACATATATACATATATATATATATCACATATATCACTTGCATCTATATTAAGAATATATATAGGGGCTGGGATTGTGGCTCAGCGGTAGAGCGCTCGCCTAGTATGTGGGCGACCCGGGTTTGATCCTCAGCACCACATACAAATAAAACGCATTGAATAAAACGCATTGTGTACAACTAAAAGCAAATAAATAAAAATATTTAAAAAAAAGAAAAAAAAAAGAATATATATATATATATAGAGAGAGAGAGAGTTTGCTGCAATCCTTTTATAATAATGAACAATTTGAAACACACTTTCTATTGTCAATAACTTAAAAACACTGTCACATATATCTAAAAAGAACAAATAAAAATAAAAGACTTGCTTTCATCAAATTACAAAAAAAAATAATGCTGGTTAAATAAGCATGATGCATTCTTATAAAGAGCACTTACAGGCCAAATAAAGTGACACTATATGAGAATTTCTAATGAGATCCTTTTATAAGTATGTCAAAATGGATTCCACTGTCATGTATAAGTAAAAACAACAAATAGTTTTCTTTTAATTTTTAAAAAGGAGAGAATTTCTAATGAGAGAGGAAAATGTGCATAGAATATAAGATTTTAAAAAATAGGTTATACAGTAGTAAGTATGGAAATTAGAAAAGAGAAAACAATCAAGCATTTATATCCTTTCTTATTTCTCACCAGTAAGTACACCCATACTCTGAATATAGTACCATCTACTTTCTCAGAATCTGTTCTCCTTCATTATTCCTTCTATCTTCTGTTTTATTTGGTCTCCCACCTTTCATTCTCATGAGGTTAAAAACTGCTAAAATCACTGCAATCAAATCTATACACCCAAACACACACAAGAACAACTGAGTAAAGCCTGTTCACTCCAGGAACTGCATCATTTCTCCTTTTGGTTCCAGTCAAGCTTTAACCATTTATTTTTTTACTTACAAAGTCTCTAGTTCCTTCTGTCCTGTTTATTTTTCAACTCACTGCAATTAACATAGGGATCTATGCATTTATTCAACCAACAGTTATTAACATGAAAGTAACTTATGAATAAGGCAATACATCTGCACTAATCTTAAGAGACAGAAAATTTTAAAAGTAGATGCTGACTAGTAGGATGTAAAGAATTCAAGCATGTTTTGTGACAGAAAAATAACTAACAGACTATTCATTTCAGTATTCAGGGAAGTCTTCAATTATTATAAAATCTAGCAATATGAAGCCTGTGAAAAGGGAATTCTAAGTAGACATATTCCCAAATTTTAAGAAGTTGGTTGTCTAGGAAAGGGAACATTAAAAACTAGGAAACAGCTAGTACAAACTAGGAAACTGCTAGGTTTGGAACAATGCTGGAGTTATTGAAATAAATAAGTACGATATGAGTGAAATATAATAGAGTGGAGGGAGAAGAGTAGAACCTGGGATTGTGAGGATGAAACTATGGGGACTCTCCATATCAGTGTATTAGTGGTAGGAAATAGTGTTTTATATAAGGAAGTATATGCCATGGCTATCTGATTCTTATTTTAAAAATATTAGTCTGTATGTGATATGAAAACGGACTGTGGTGGCAGCAAGAGTGGAGGCAAGAGACTTGCCAGGAAGTTCCTGTGGGAGGTGGTATTTCTTCTGATGGTCCAAGTGATGAATGAGCTAGAGAATTGGGTCCACAGAGGGCATGTTTAAGAGAAGAGCTACATTACTCACTGAAATACAAAGATAAAACATACAGTCATGGCCATAAAAAATTTTCAAGCTGGTTAGAAGGGGGGAGGTGAATGACAGAGCTAAGGAAAGTGGATGAAACTGGAGTGGCTGGAATGGTACAGTAGTCTTACCTAAGACAACTCTGCACTGTGACATTACCATGTTATTGAAATGGTTCTGGTAAAGGCCACTAATAATATTTTAATCTGAAATCCAATTAAAAATTCTGAGTCCTTTCCTCTCTGGACCCCTATACAGTTTTAGCACGTGACATCATTCCCTTTTGGTCTTATATCTCTAACATTTCTCTCATCTTCCTGTAGCTGCTGCTTATCCCTTAAATGCTGGGATTCCTTTCCTCAGACTCTTGGCTTTTTATTCTTTCCTTCAAACTTAAATATATTTTGGGTAAGTGCTTTCTGATTCATCTACTGTCCTCACCTGGATGAGGACACCTTATCTGGGAGCTCTCAAGTGTTGGGTGTGCATTCATAGCAATGATAGCCTCCAGCTTAAAAGAAGAATTGGTTAGTTGTTGTTTGTTCTTCAAGTTTTGCGCAAATGAATCCTCTTTATTTTATTGACTTGCTTCCTTTCTTATCTTCTAACCAGCTTGTACATTTTTAGAGCCATAATTGTATCTTTTATCTCTGTACTTTCAGTGACTAGTACAATACCTCAAACTTTATAAATAAAAGTGTGTTATAAGTGGAATGAGAAAGAGAACTCTTGGAAAATAAAACTAAGCCCCAAAACTTTTAGTCAGTTTTATCATTGTTACTCATCAAATAAGTGATGTTAATGAAGATTATAATTCCTTGACTGGTTCTTGACTAATTTCTTGACAAGTACTTTCCTTTTGCCATGTTGACTACTCAATAAACATTTCTAAAAATGGCACTCCCAATGACTGAAAAAAAAAAAAAAACTCAAAATAAGTATTACTAGCTGGGCACAATGGCACTCACTTGTAATCCTAGCAGCTTGGGAGGCTGAGGAAGGAGGATGGCAAGTTCAAAGCCAGCCTCAGCAACTCACAAGGCTAAAAGCAACTTAACGAGACCCTGTCTCTAATAAAATATTTTTTTTTTTTTAAAAAGGGGATGTGGCAGAGTGGTTAAGCACTCCTGGGTTCAATCCCCAGTACCAAAAAAAAAAAAAAAAAAAAAAGTATTACTAGAAATAATTAAAAGTCCATTTTAGTCTATTTTTAAAGGATTTTGTTTTTCAAATCATAGACTACAGCAAAATATTTATGTTGAAAACAAACATTATCTTGAGGTCCATATCTATTGGACTTTGTGTAGATGATTTTATAACTTTGAAAAACAAATAAAAACAAGTAATGATTAAACAAGTTATGATACTATCCTTAAAATACAAATAATTGCATCTATATTACCTTTGCATATTGAATATAATCAAGCGATCACACCTAATTAACTTCAAAAGTCCATCTCTACCCCATCTCTCCTTGAGTTTTCTTTCCTCATGCAAGTTTGTATGGACCTACTCTACCTATTTTAAACAACTGAGTGAAACTTATTAATTTCTGCATGCTGAGTCTTCAGTATTTTTAGTATAACTTTAATATATCATCACTGTCCAAATAATGTCTTTAGAGCCTCTTATTCCTTAATTGTGCATGTATGTGCATGAGAGAGAGTGAGACAGAGACACAGAGAGACAGAGAGACACAGAATGTCTTCAAGTGTTTGTGTGATAAATCTGTGTGCCCTAATATGTTTAAATTTCAGTAAAGTAGAGATTGTGCATTCCTTTTTGTAACTCTCCGGTGTTTCTACGTAAGGTTTCATACACATAGATTTTCCCAGCCATTAACTGAGACCCCTAGATATGTTTAACACTGAAAATGTTGTAATGTTTTCATTTTATATTTTATATTGGCCCATTTTGTATTAACCGAAGTCTTGACCAATAAAAATCAAATTACTTCATTGGTGAAAAGATAGAACTAGAATTTTAGACTTTTATGTCACAGTGTGGTTCTGATACTCCTACAGCACACAGTCTCCTCTATTGATTAGCTGAAGAAATAGCTGCTGTAGTCTCTGAAATAGCCTAGAACATAAAAATCATATTAGTTTGAAACTGTAAGCATTTCTCTTGACGTTACTACAAGACCCCTTGATGGAGATGCACTTTAGAAATGATTAAATAACAATGATTCTTGAAGGTCAAATGATATTTTTTAAAAGAATTAATGCTGCTTTAATTTTCCTCTATCAGAGCAGCATATTCTTTCTACATCATTTTTGAGATTGTACTTCTAACTCAGTGATGATAATGATGATTACAATAGCAGCACCATATTATATTCTTTAGAGCTTTATACATTGTTAGTACCTTTGGTAAGTATTACATTGATCTTTACCATATTCTGAAAAAGAACATATTAAAGCCAGGTGCGGTGGAATGCACCTGTAATCCCAGCACTTGGGAGGCTGAGGCAGGAGGATCACAAGTTCAAAGCCAACCTCAGCAATGGCGAGGCACTTAGCAACTCAGTGAGACCCTGTCTCTAATAAAATACAAAAAAAGGGCTGGGGATGTGGCCCAGTGGTCCAGTGCCCCTGAGTTCAATACCTGGTACCAAAAAAAAAAAAAAAAAAAAAAAAAAAAGAACATATTAGTACATCTGGTTGGAACTTCAGTTACCTTTGACATTTTTGTAATATGGTTTGCTTCCACAAAATTAGTAATGGGAAAGTAGTGTATATTTGACTGGGTGTTGGTTTATAACAATGAATTAAGACATTATCCCAGATTTTAAGAAGGTGGTATAGCAGAAGAGTCAATGAAGAATAAGGAATCATAATGTAATGAGACATTATTTCAGGCTTAAGGGATCAAAGAAAATTTCACAGAAAAGGCAGCTTTGGAACTGGATTCTGAAAGTCTAGGGTGGCATGGAGATGGCATGAGGATGGTGGGCCAATAACATGGAATTTGTTCCTCTTGAATTTATCTTCTGTTGATACTTTGCCCAAGTAAATCAACAAGTACATGTTCTATTTAATTATGACCAAAGGTCTCATGTTTTGATTTTTTCTTATAAAAAAGCTGTCATTTTCTTCTTCTAAGAGAATGTTTTGGATATTGATCACATTTTTGTTTTTTTTTTATTATTTTTTAAGATATAAAACTGTCCCATGGAAACATTAATATAAAATTGAATAAAACTTTATCCTTTACTTTTTTAAGACTTGCTAAGTCAACATAAAATAGAGTTGTACTATTCCATGTTCACGTCTTTCCCTAAGTGTAATCATAGGGTAAGGAATACCCAAGGATCAATGATATTTCTGTCTCTGTTCTTACCTGTTGTATTCTGGCACTCTATTTACTGCTACCGTAGAATGTATCAGACTCCTTTGAAGACATTTTGTTATCCATTCTCTGGATCCTGCACTCAGTACAATTGTATATTCCCTTTCAAAATACTCAATATCAACAAAACTGCAGACCCAAAGATTGCAATAGTTATTCTGTCTGTTTAGGCTGAGTTGACTGTGGCTTTGTGTGCATCTCTTTGGTTTGGCTGTTTGGGTTGTTTCTAAAGTCTTTACATATATGTGTTCTAATATTTGAATATAAAATAAGCAAATGCTGAAGACTATGCACAGTTGTGAGTGAGACATTGTTGCTTTTTTATATTATGCTAGTCAGGTAGAAAAGAAATTCTCTTAGCTCACATTTTTGCAGGCTGACAGTTGAAGTGTCCAGTGCCCTCACTAGCTGTGTCACTTCATGGAGGATGCCCTTCCTGCTGGCAAGATCCTGAGAAGGCACATGGTATTACATGGCAAGAGACGGGTAGCATGTTTGTCTGTATCTGTGTCTCATCTCTGTCTCTCTTCTTACGAAGCCACAAGGATTCAATCAATTTTCCACTCTAATGACCTTCTCTAAATGTAATCTCTTTTCAAAGACCCCCATCTCTAAAAAACCATAGTCAAAGAAGCTTACCACCTTCTTCATACCATTATATATGACTTTTGGACTCTACTCCTGCATAAGTTTGGGGAAAGAAACAGTATTCAAATCATAGTAGCTTCACATCAAATATCCAGAAAAGATTGAATAGTCTGTTTGCTATTTTTCTCAAAAGGATAATAACATGGTAAAAACTTTGGCATTTCAGCTGCAAAATTTCATTTAGAAAATGGGATTCCTAACCAGGCTAATCTAATCTTGACATTATCTGAAGAATGAATGTTTTAGACTGGGCTGCTTAAGGAAAATGTTTCCACTGGGTCTATTTATTGTACTTCATTGACTTTCTGCCTTACCAAGCCATTTGAAATCTAAATATCCAGAAGATCATTCTCTTCGCTAGAGGAAATATATATCATATCATAGTCCCTCTTTCATAATAATTTATTTGCTTACAATTGTCAAGGCTGAGCTACCTGGGCACTGAAACTAGAATATTAACGATTTTGTTATCTACCAAATATGAAAAGACAACAAAATTTAAACTATTCTTTTCAATGTGGGATTTCCACATTCTTTAAAACAATGTATGTTCTGAAATTCTGCTTGGAGAAAAAAAATCAAATAATATGAATAAGCTGTGGATTTTGTTCTGTGCTCTTAAGTAACTAGGAAATCATTATTTCTATTTAGTCACTTCAAAAGCTCATTTTTAAGAATGTTTTGTAATGGAAATTTACAGCCTACTTATAATGTAGAATACTTTAGCATCAGATAAACTTGGGCTCGATTCCTAGCTCTACCATTTATTGTCTCTGCAATCTTTTTTAGGGAGGGGGAGCAGTACCAAGGATTGAATTTAGGGGCACTCATCCACCGAGCCACATCCCCAGCCCTACTTTTTGTATTTTATTTAGAGACAGGGTATCACTGAATTGCTTAGTGCCTCACTGTTGCTAAGGCTGGCTTTGAACTCGCGATCCTCCTGTCTTCTCCTCCTGAGCCACTGGGATTACAGGCATGCTCAGCAACACCCTGCTCTGTAATCTTATCCAAGGCATTTAAACCATTTGAATTTTGGTTTCTTTGATCATAAAAAGAAAATAACTATTCCTAATTCACAAGGCTTTCATCTACAGAATAAAGTCCATGCCTTATGCTGGAGTCTTGTGATGATTACTTACTATATTCTGTTTTTTTTTTTTTTTTTTTTTTTTTTTTTTTTTTTTTTAACTGTAGTTGAGAAGTATATTTCTCTGCATTCTCTGGGGAAAACTCGCATTGAGATTTTAGAGCCATGTTTCAGAAGAAAAATATAAGGTGAACTTACATTTTTTAATGAACTATTTTAAACTACATCTTCTTGAGCTTTTGTACCTATTCTGCCCCATCCCCAGGTGCTGTGGTCTGTTGTTGCTAACTACTCATAATCTCTCCCCTCTCTGACAAACCACAGTCAAGTATTAACTGATATGGGGTTATAAAAGTTCGGTCCCTTGCCTCAGGGTGAAAAAACTCTGGCAGGATTCGTGCTCCAGAACTACCCATGGAATCAGGCTGCTGCTAGAGCCCTGCTGAGAACACATCCTTACGTAGCTCCTTCTCTTGTCCCATCCTGCCTCCATCAAGATTTTTCTTTTGAGAACCCCCTCAGTAAATTCACTCACTGAAATCACTGTCTCAGGTTCTACTTAGGCATCCTTTTTAAAATTTATGAAAATGTTATGTGTGAGCAGTATGCTTCATTAGAAAATATAGCCAGATCTGGCTTTGAATTCTAGTTTTGTGACTTGGTGGATATATAATTGTTGGGTAGATATTTTAATCTCTTTGATTTCCAGTGTATTTGTCTTAAAGGAGGTAAAATATAGTCTACTGGATTGTATGGAAAGGAATGAGATTATACATGTATATAATATATGTTTATGTATGTATAGTAATGCATGCATGTATGTATCTGTGTATGCTACATATATTATGTTTGCATGTATTTTATACACACACACACACACACACACACACACACAGCATTCAGCACTGATTTGGGCAATATAAGACTCCACAAATATAAATTAGTTTTTTTGTATCTAATGCTTTCTATCCTCACTGATTTGATCTCTGCCCTGCTCCAGTTTCCATTGTTCTTTACTTTGTTTTGTTTAGCTTCTTTTCAGAATCTTTTTCTAGATATCTTTTTTTTTCTGTTTCATGAACCAAGAAACCTGCCATAAGAGCAGGTTATGAGAACATATTATCTGTCTATAATAAGAGACTACCAAATGTGGAATATTAAAAGTTGACGACATTAGAAAAAATAGCTATTACTGACTCATGCAGTATAAAGACCATGTATACCAAACATAAAGCCATGAAATTGAGATTAAGAAACTTTGGATAGTGCAGGCAACTGGGAGACATTTGCAGCAAAGACCAGAAAATGATGTTTCTCTCTACTGGACTCCACTTGCTCTGGGTACATCTCAGTAGGACCTGGACTCTTTTCAATGGTTCAGAGACAGTAGAGACACTAGAGACACTAAGTTCTCTGATGGTGAAAAATGGAGAAAGCAATTGCCTGTGGACCAATGTTTTCTGACATTAAGGAAGATAAAAATGATCCAACAAAAATTTCGTATAGAATGTGAATACAAAAGAATGATATTAACAGCAAATAGAGTTCCAGCCCTTGATATCAAAAACAGCAAGGATAATGAAATACTGTTGAAATTGAAGAGCAGCAGAACTCTCAGCATCCTGTACCATGTCATGTCAGTTCTGGGAGAAGATTGTTGAAGCCAGATTTCATCTCATCATGAGTAATTTCTCCAATGAAACACAAAAGAATACAGGATTAATTGAAAAATGTCAGCAATTTGTAAATTATAGAATTTTATTTTGTTTTATATGAATTTGAAAAACCACATTCATCTCCTCAAGTGGATAGGATTTTAATTTGTAGCATTTTTCTCTAAAAATCCTAGTATATAATATTAAGGAAATTTGGGACAGAACTTTCTGCCTCTATATTCTGTCTTGCATATTGAAAACTGCCTATTTCACCTTGTGAGAGGCTTAAAGGGCACAAATGCAAACTCTAAAAATTTTTCTTATAAAACCCAGCTACTGGGCTGGGGTTGTGGCTCAGCGGCAGAGCGCTCACCTCACACGTGCGCGGCCCAGGGTTCAATCCTCAGAACCACGTAAATATAAATGCATTGCATTGTGTACAACTAAAAGTAAAAATAAATAAATATTTTTTAAAAAACCCAGCTACTGTGCTAAGACATGTATGTTCACAATGTAACAAAATCTTGCATTAGATTAGATTTATCTCTAGTATTTAGATAAAGAAACTGTGGTTCACAAAGTTTCTAGTAATTTGCCCAATATTATATGAAATTAATGGGTGACAACATTTCAAACCTAAATCAGTCTAATTCCAGATGTCAGGGTAGCGATATACCAAGGTGGTAGTTTTAGGATTCTTTTAACAACCTCACAATCTTAACTTCCCTCCACAAAGTCAGATGAATTGAGATTTTTCTCAACCATATTTATATAAAATTAAAATAAAGCAATATTACAAACTTTATTATTTTTATGACTCTGTAGCATATAATGTCAATAACAAGTATTAACTCAATCTGAAAATGTCTCAAGACCTGTCCACTAGCATCCTCTCTGAGAACCTGGGTTACCACCCCTTAGTTCTCCCCATTCAAAACCTTGGAAGATACCCCTCAATTATGCTTTTTAGACAAGTGCATTTGGGTAAACAAAGAGAACTTCTGCACATACTGAAAAACATGAAAATTTGTGATTATTATCTTTCACTGACTCGCTCTCATTATTTATGGTTGATATTTCTTTCTTTTTTTTTTTTAAATTATGTCTGCTCTGAATTTTACAGTTATATTTTCTGGGCTTACCCTTGCATTTTTCCTATTTTATACAAGAGTGTCAGTTCCAGTGTTCCTGAGTGTCATTCTTGGACTTTAAGAAAGAACAATTGAATTTCCAAACTAGGTCGAACTTAGTTTGAAATAATAGGTTAAAAATATATATATAAAGTTACAAATCAAATTATAAGGAAGTTTTTAATTCCCTCCATTCTATTCCTAGGAACTAGCACCACAGCTCATACATGTTTAAAGTCAGGAGTCCACAAAATCAAGTGTCCACAGGAGCCATCAGATATAAATGAATGAACTAGGCTGTGTATAAGAACAAAAAATAAATAAATAAAAAGGAAAATCCTAAGATTATATAAGGGAGAAAGATATTGCTTGCCCTGAAAGATTCAGGACTGAAATTCTTATGTGAAACCAGAAATGCATGTTTACTCATGTAATTTTTTTGATTCGTAAACATTTTCAACTAATTTTATGAAATTTAAAATACAGCCTGGGCCAACACATCATTGAGCCAATTTTGCCTATATTTTACTAATTTTCAACTTCTCTTTATTAATCCAGTATATTCTGTGATGGGCTCCAAGATTATTTGTGCTGATGACCTGATTTGTAGCTCTCAGCTCAGTCTAATGTGTGACTGGGATTTATATACAGGGGCAAGAAACTCTTCCTACCAAATCTCACTAACTCAGCTTCTTTCCTACAACATCAAGAAGCATACAAGAATTCTAAATAACTACCTGTTGGGTTTTTGAAAAGGGAATGACATAATGTGGACTACCAAATTATTTAATTCATGTGTTAAAATGCATTTTATTTCCCTGCATAAGCTATAAATGATAGGGAAGAAGACAGTTGAGATGTAATCAGGATAAAAGAGATGGAGAAGGGAAAGAACACTAGGAGAAAATAATGGAAATAGGAAAGAAGGAAATAAAAATTCAGCAAGTTAGATAATTAGGGAGTTAAGGCGAAATATAATGGCAAAGAGTATTAGAAGTAAATGTTTTTTGCTACATGGTACATCAGAAAAAAGTTCCATAGACTTAATCAAGTTAAGAAAATGGCTGAAGGGCACAACTTCTTCTTCTTTTTTTTTTTTTTTTTTAATCACTGAGCCACATCCCCAGCCCTTTTTATTTTTTAGTTTGAGTCAGAGTTTCTCCAAGTTGCTTAGGGCCTTGCTAAATTGCTGAGGCTGACTTTGAACTTGCGACGCCCCTGCCTCAGCCTCCCAAGCCGCTGGAATTACAGACCTGTGCACTACCACGCCCTATGTAAAGGCATAACTTGTGGCTCTGGTGTTTATCAAGCCCAAGACCTTGGCTTCTCTAAACCTGTTTCCTCATTAAGAAAAGGAGGAAAATAACACATACGTTATAGTATTGTTTTAAGAAATAAAACAGTTAAATATCTGTAAGGTGACTAGAACAATGTCTAATGTGCCATAAGCAATAAATAAATATTAAATATTATATTATTTTAACCAAGCTTAAATGTTTGGTAAAGACTTTTTTACACTGGCAATTTTTTGTAAACTTTTTTTAATTTTCAAATTTAATTTTTTTTATTTTATTAGTTCATTTTAGTTATACAGCACATTAGAATTCAATTGGAATTCATCTTGACATAATTATACAAACATGGAATATATCTTATTTTAATTCAGTCCCCTTCCTTCCCTCCCCCTCATGCTCCCTTCCCTCTGTGGATCTTTCTGTCATAACCCAGAGTGTTTTTTAATTAATTTTTTGTTGGTGTATATGTTGGTGAGATTCACTGTAGTATATTCATGTATGTACACCGGAAAACTCTGTCAGATTTGTTACACTGTCTTTCATTTTCCCACCCTACCTCCCTTCCCTTCATTCCCCTTTGTCTAATCTATTGAACTTCCTTTTTTGTATACCCCGCCAACTTATTATGGGTTAGCGTCCACATATCAGAGAAAATATTCAAACTTTGTTTTTCAAACTTTATTTTTCAAATAGAATTCGCTTTCTTTATAGCATTCTGAAGATTTAAAAAATTAACAAAGGGATAATTACTGTGTGTATATGTGGGCATATTTTCACTCCTAAAAGTTTTGATTGACACATAATATTACTATTTTATGGGGCACATTGTTCTGTTTTGCTATATCAGTACACTATGTAATGAACAAATTGAGATAACTAGCACATCCACAACAGGACAACTAGAATTAAAAATAATGTATTGTAGATGTGTTTCTTAATCAAAGCTATCCTAAATAATAATTCCAGTAGCTAGTGTCACTCTGCTTTGAGCCTTGTTTTTCTGCAGACTTAACTTCTATATTTATTTAAATTCCCAACCAAGTTTAAAATTCTTTTGGGTGGAGATTGTTTTGTTTGAGCTGTGGACTTTGGCTTTAAAAGAGCCTCAAACTGCCTGAACTTGATATATACATATCATACACCTATCAAGTATCTTTTCTCTTTGCAATTTTTATACTTGTTTTGCTTAAACTCTGTCTCTTCCTGCTTACTATTACCATTTTTATATAGTTCATAACATAGGAACCAAAGATCAAGTCTTTATTTTGCAATGTTTATTTTTTTCTATACCTACTAGACTATGCAGTTTTTGCAAAAATATACAATTTATAATAATTAGTTTAATGGTTAATTACAAATCTGACTTGGGTGATCTGCTCTATTTATGATATTTTCTGACCCTGGAAAATCTCAGATCACTGCTAAATGTCAACAGAGATTCAGCCTCTAAGTTGCATTTGTAACAATAATAAAAGAGTTGTCATAAACTTTTTAAAAGGATTATTTGACTGAATTTGTCTTATTTATAAAATAGTTAAATTTTTAATGAATTGATGTCTCCTTTGAGACTCTATATAAGCTTACCAGAAAACTCTCCCTTATCTATTTTTATAAAATAACTTAATTTTCCAGTGCTATCATATTTTTTTATTTTTTATTCTTTCATTTCTAATATGTGATTTTATAACATCATTTTACTTTTCTAAATGACCCTGTAGGGGTTTGGTTTCTTTTGCTTTCTTTTGTTTTGTTTCAGCTAAGTTGAAAATGATTGCTTCCTTTCTCTCTCGTTCCTCCACATTAACTCTCTTATTAATCCAAATAGGACTCACTTCCACCACCTACCCAAATCAATGACCAGGCAAGTGGTTTGTGTTTCATAAGCAAAGTGTTATTCTTTTTAACTTGTCTACTATATTATGATTGACTTTCTTGCTTTTCCTTATAGTTTTTGCCTAGTGATTTTATTAAGTTCATGACTCTGTGGTTGAGCTTCTTAATTTGTCAGCTTAAGTTAATAAATAGGTGTCATGATAGTCTTCCCAAAGTATTAAGAAAAGCAGAAATACAGTGACATGAGAGCTGGAAGAAAAAGAAAATTGACAAAGACTGACAACAGTTGGATTGGTTCTTGACAATGCTATAGATAGTATTTTTTACTACTATCATCTTTACATATTAGTATTTTTTACTACTATCATCTTTACGTATTTCCATTCTTAGAACTGGAGAATAATTTTGGAGGTAATTATAATTTTATACAGTTAGCATTATATGTTGTCACTTTCTCATAAATCACATATACCTAAGTAAACTAAAACAAGGCTTTATTTAATTAATTGGTTACTGTCTTTTAAAGAAAAAAATTATTTTATTGCTGTCTAATTTACCCATATTGCCGGCTTCCAAATGCATCCTTATATTCTCTCACGCATACATACATCATATTTTATGTCATATGTGTGTATGTATATATAATCCATCCTTATTATATTTTTTTTGTGAATTAGAATACTTGCTAAAATTTTTTTGTGACCCTCAATGCTCGTAGTCATTTTGTGATCATCCATGAATAAATATGCACACAGGGGGAAATTTTTTCAATTATCCCCATGCAAGATTCCCACCTTTGAGGTCAAACAACGTGCTTTAGCTCTCCTATTTTCAGTCTACTAGTGGCACATTTTTCTCATTGTCGCATTTTTTGTTAATTCTCTTATTAGATGTCCTCCAGACATAGTGCTAAAGTGCTTTCTAGAATTCCTAGGTACTAGAAAGTTGGGCTATGCCTTGTAAAGAAAATAAGTACATTAGATACATTTCATTCAGACATGAGTTATAGTGTTATTGATTGTGAATTTAATGATAATGAATTAACAGTATATTAGATAAGGTATCACTAAACAGAAACACACAGAATTAAGTTATGTCCTAGTCTGTAGGAGCCCTAAATAAAGAGATAGCTAAGACTGCGGTTAGCTGTGAGCCATAAAGATGTTCAAGCATTACCACCTTCCATGATCTCGCGAGACTTGGCCCAGGACATTGCAGATTGGGTCACCACCTTCCATGATCTCGCAAGACTTGGCCCAGGACATTGCGGATCAGGTTACCACCTTCCATGATCTCCGGGACTTGGCCCAGGACATTGCGGATCAGGTCGGCAGGTTGGCGCCATTTTGTGATGGTTGGAGGAGTGTGGATTGTGGGTAGGAGTTGTTCTTGGAGCCGGAGAGAGAAGCTAGCAGAATAAAGAGCCTGTTCATTTCCAGTCTGCCTCTGAACTTATTCCTGCGGCTTTGTTGCTGCAGGCGGCTATAGCTGCAGTCAGCGACACTAGTCTTTTGACAAAAAATATAGCCATAGGCTTGCTGGAAAATGACCCTGTTTTTCCCCTAAGAGTAATAATTCATTATTCATTAATTTAGTGTTTATGGTGACTTTACAGAACATCACAAATAAGGAGAGTAGACTATATATACTTTATCAAGTTATAAATATATACTATATATGTAATTACATATATTAATCTATATTAATCTTCCCCCTGCCCCCCCACACATACACACACACACTTACCTTTTTTAGTTCTTCATGTAACCTATCTACCAAAGTTAGAGGAAAATGGTTTTTTGGAATATGCAGTTTAAAGAAATAAAACTTCATAGCTTTGATTCAATCAGCTAACAAAGGTTGCCAGGCATCATTTGTGAGAGAGCAATTCTAGCAATGAAATCAATCATTTATTTCAGTAATAAATTCTTTTCTGAGAATTAAACAGACTCCAAAACTTTCCATCATATACCAGCGGACTCTTGTTCCTATTATTGCAGTCATCTTTTCTGGCCACTCACTTCCCATCAGTTTGCCTGCAGTGGATTTCAGTTATTGCTCATGCTATGTCTTAAGCTGGGGATTGATGACACTAGCAGGGAAAATGAAGAGTACCTGTGCCTCTTTGTGCCACCTCTCAGGGGCCAGGCTTCTTAAGGAAGAGCCAGCAATGTAGTCTACCATGCCCAGAAACTACTTTCCTCCCATGACTCAGAAACACAAATCATCACTCTATCTGTATCTCACTATAGAACCATCTTTTAGTCATGACATTTTAGAGGCTGCTATCTCCCTCTTGTATTTTTAATTCTATTATTTTTTCTTTATGTTAGAATACATAGGTAGATATTCATTCAGTTATTTATTCATTCACTAGTCATTAACTTCCAACTGTGTTTCAGGCATATGTAAGACAATGGTAAATTGGACAAGTCTCCTGCTCTGAAAGGGCATTTAGTTTCAAATACAAGACGAAGACAATTAAACATGTAACACAAGTTTTTATTTTTTTATTTTCATGGGAGTTCTTAAGAGAGGACATGACATGATCAGAGCTGTGCTTAAAGATGTTTCTGCATTGATGCTAACAAGACAGTTGGAGGTGGTGCAAGACTGGAATAAGATGTCCTAGCAGCTATTATAGGAGTTTGGAGAAAACTGCACATCACAGCAGAAATAAGAATGGAAGGAGGGGTGGGAAGCAGTAACATTTGGTATTTAGACTGAGTGACTTAGTAAACTTGGTGCACACAAAGGCTAGGAGGGTTAGGTTTAGAAGCCATAATTTCACCAAAAACTGAACACTATGCCTTTGGTGGGTCTTAAAGCCAAGTAGCAGACATGCTAAGATAATTCTAGCAATAATGTGATGAGTTAAATGAAAATCAGAGGGAATGCAAATAATTTAGTTGTATATATAAGACACAGAGACTGAGGAAAGTAGATACACAGATCCACTTGAAGAATATTTAGGAGGTATAATTGACAAGACATTATATTGTATTAAATATAGAGCTAAGGAAACAAGCAACACTGGAGAAGTTTTCTGCTAGTAATTCTGCTAGAAAAAAAGACTTCAGTGAAATATGTAGCTTACACTACATATTTTATCAAAAGATTAAAAAATACTAATATATAATTGTATCAAAAGATCTAATATAACATTTAGAGAGACCCAAAGCATACCATGACTGTCAAATCTCAAAGGATGGCATCTTGACCTACAAGTTTTAAGCCAAGAATAGAGAAAATGTTTAGCATTAAAAAAGACTTCAGCCGGGCGCGGTGGCGCATGCCTGTAATCCCAGCACTTTGGGAGGCTGAGGCAGGAGGATCGCTAGTTCAAAGCCAGCCTCAGCAATGGCGAGGCACTTAGCAACTCAGTGAGACCCTGTCTCTAAATAAAATACAAAAAAGGGCTGGGGATGTGACCCAGTGGTTCAGTGCCCCTGAGTTCAATCCCCGGTAACCACAAAAAAAAAAAAAAAAAAAAAAAAAACAGACTTCAGATTGCTTTTTGCTTTTTCTGTTGCTTTATTCTTATCTCTACAACATACAAATAATTAATCTTGGGAAAGTGTAAGAGCCCTAATAAGGAGATAGTTAAGATGGCGGCTAGCTGAGAGCCATAAGAGGTGTTTCAGT
The DNA here is from genome assembly GCA_025594165.1 of Tamias sibiricus. Taxonomy (NCBI): domain Eukaryota; kingdom Metazoa; phylum Chordata; class Mammalia; order Rodentia; family Sciuridae; genus Tamias; species Tamias sibiricus. The sequence goes on along the minus strand of CM046662.1, from coordinate 49,458,827 downwards.
ATTTTCACCTGATATTCATTCATGCATTTATCTAAGAATCTTTCTATGCCCGTGAATACTATGTGACGCACCTGTAAGTTTGAGCTGTTGACACGTGTATACTTGTTAAGGCAAAATTATTTAACTGGGTGAGGTTGGCTAGAGAGTGTGGTTGGAGTTGGAGAGGTTGTTGGAGCCAGAGAGAGAAGTTAGAAGAAGCAAGAATAAAGAGCCTATTCATTTTCCAGTCTGCTTCCGAATTCTTTCCCACGGTATCATTGCTGCAGGCAGCGATAACTGCAGGTGGCAACAGAAAAGGAAAGTACAGATGAGATATAGTGAATTAGGTTTATTATATACAGGGAATGGGACTGACTCAACTGCTGTGCCTATTAGTAAAAGTAGTTTTTCTCCTTTAATATCTTTGATTTGTAAAATCTCACTGTGTAACTACTATACTGTTATCAACTATTTCTCTTAATTACAAGAAACTTTTCTATTTTTCCCCTTCTAAAGCATATGTAATATCCTGAAAAAAAATAATTACAATTTATCCAGATTCCATCCAGTGTCAAACTTAGCCTTTGATTACCATTTATTTATTAAGTAAAATAGAAAAAAAAGAATTACTGAATTTCTACTTTCATGTGTAAAATATTTTGAATTCATCAAAATGCCACCACTATTAGAATCAACAATAACAACAATAACTGAACAATCTGAATATCAGAGCTTACCAAGGTGTGGAAGCCTCTGGAGTCTGTAATGGTGAGAATACTTAAAACAGTAATGGAAAATTGTTCAGAGGTTGAGTGTGGATTTGCTATAGAGTTAAAATTCCTGGGGGCCCAGTTTAGAGAAGGTACACTTTGAGTAATTTCACTTCTAGGAAACTCACTAGATTCTTATGGTAAAAATCAAAGGAATAACCTAGCATTAAAACTGTGGACACAAAATAGGGGTCATTACAACAGGATTTTTTAAAAGCTACTTAAAATTCAAAAGGAAAATCATGAAGATATCCCCTCCTACTGCAAACTGGAAATGGCTGGGTAATAATCATTCTGCAATACAGACATGGAATTCTGTTTCCCATACAAAGGCCTGGCCTCAAAAGAAACTATTTTACCAGAGCCTAACAAACATGGAGAAGGAAAGCATTAAACTCCAAGCCTCTCTAGCCTTCCTAAGGAGGAAAGAAATAAAAAGAAGCACTTATGAAGGTCACAGTCCTGGGGTACTAGACAGCCATCTGACTTAAACCTAATCGTGAAATTATAGAACTTTTTCCTTCCCCTTACAACTTGCCACCACATCAACAATGCTTTTGTATAATATAATATGATAGGTGACAGCAAGACTTGAACTCTTTTTAAGAATGAGATTCTTGAGAAATGCAAAGACAACTATCTCAGGCAAAAACAAGGATAATAGAGAAAATTGAAGCTTCTTACCTACATAGTAAACACAGCTTTCCTCCTAGCCAGAGAAAGACATAAAACTTCACACTAAAGACCTATTTGCTTTGGTTCCTAAGGTACTGCTTATCAGTCCCAGATTCCACAAAACAATTACAAGCCATACCAGAAGGCAAGGTGGGGGGGGGGGGGAATAAAACATGGTTTGAAGAGAGGAAACAAATAACAGAATGAGACTCAGACATAGCAGAGATTCTAGAACGTTAAATCTGAAAATTTAAAAGAACTATGATTAATATGCTAAGTATTTTAATAAAAAAGAAAGACAATATGCAGAAACAGGTGTGTAATCTAGAGAGATAAAAAACCTGAGAATGCAAAAGAAAAGCTAGAAATAAAAAATAAGGTAACAAAAGAAAAATAGCTTTGATGAGTTCATCAGTAGTTTGGAGACTATCAGTGAGCTTCAAATAACCAATAGAAACTTTCTCAACTGAAATGCAAAGAAAGAATGAAGAAAGGGAAACAGAGTAGTAAAATACTGTAATATATGTGTATGTGTGTATATGTATATATGTGTGTGTGTGTGTGTGTGTGTGTGTGTGTGTGTATGCTGTTGGTATACCAGAAAGAGAAGAAAGACAAAAAGAAACAGAAGACATATTTGACATGTAATGGGTGAAAAATTAATTTCATACATCAAACTATGTATCCAAGAAGCTCAGAGAAAACCAAGCAGGATAATTGTTATAAAAAAATAAATTATAAATCTAGCATTTCATATTCAAACTGGAGTAAAGCAAAGACAAAATTGTAAACCAGGGGTGGGGGTGGGAAGAACCTCCTTTAATTTTACATGGAAGGGGAAAAGAATTTCCTTGGGCTTCTCAGAAATCATGAAGAAGAAAGAGCATAGAGTGAAATATATCAAGTATTGAAAGGAAAACCAAAACAATATACAGCTAAACAACTTTAGCTGAATTCTGGGTTCTGTGAAATTATCCTTCAGAAGTGAGGCAGAAACAAACTTTTTCTGACAAACAAACACTGAGGGAATTTGATGTCATTACACATACTTTGTAAGAAACATTTTTTAAAAATTCTTCAGAGAAAATAACATTGCTTAAAAGTAGGAAGGAAGGAAGGAAGGAGGGAAGGAAGGGAGGAAAAATATTATCTCTTCCTTTTCTTATTCTTATTTTAAGTGACACTGTTCAATAGAATAATATCAAAAATGTATTTCATGATTATAGAATAAGGAAAAGCAAAATGAACTACAGCAATGTTATCTAAAGAGATGAGAAGGAATTGGAAATACTGTTGCCTGCAAACTAATGATATAATATGATGTTTTGAAGGTAGACTCAGTTTAGTGGTAAATGTATGTTATAAACATATACTAGAGCAATCACTAACTTTTTAAGAATTAAAATTAATATAAGAAAGTATATAAAACAATATAAAATGCTCAATTAAAACAAAAGATGGTAAAAAGGAAGAAAATAAATAAAGAATTGTTGGCAATACTAGATTCAAGTTAGTTTTTTTTCTTCTATTTTCTGAAAAACATCATAAAGAATTTATATAATTTCCCTTCTAAGTACTTGATAGAATTCCCAAAATCATAAAAATGATTTAACATTCAAAAATCAGTTAATGCTTCCTCCATGGTTACTTCCCTTTTCCCCAGCTCCTGGTAACTACCATTGTACTTTCTATTTCTGTGAAATCAACTTTTTTAGATTGCACACATAAGTGATATCGTTCACTATTTGTTTCTCTATGCTTGATTTATTAAACTTAATGATGTCTTCTAAGTTCATCCATGTTGTCATGAAGAACAACATTTCCTTTGTATGTGGGAGGGGCAGTAATCCATTCCATTAGTAAGTGAAAGAAGAAAAGCCTTGTGAGCACATCAATGGATGAAGAAAGCACTTGACAAAACCCATCACACATTTATAATGAAAATTCTCAGCAAACTAGAAATAGAGGGGAATTTCTTCAATTTGATAAAGAACATTAAGAAACCCTGGTTTTGTGGCTCAGTGGTAGAGCACTTGCCTCGCACATGCGCGGCCCGGGTTCCATCCTCAGCACCATGTAAAGATAAAGGCATTGTGTACAACTAAAAAATAAATAAATAAATAAATATTTTTTTAAAAAAACCTCCCTTCTCCCCCCAAAACCATTCAGTTAACATCATATTTAATTGAGAGAAGATTGGTGCTTTCCTCCTCAGAAGAGACAAGAGTATCTCTTCTTACCACTCCTCTTCAGCATCATACTGGGAATTTTAAATAATAGTTATGAAAAGGAAATAAAAGTTATATAGATTGACTTAGAAGAAAAAACATACACCTGAAACATGATTGCCTATGTAGAAAAATCAAACAACTGACAAAAATAGAATTTATAAGCAACTGTTGTGTAGTTTCAAGATACAACATTAAACTACAAAAGCCAATTTCTTCCTAAATACTAGTAATGCACAATTGGAATTTGAAGTTTAAAACAGTACTATTTACAATAGCACCAAAAAAATTAAATGCTTAGGCATTAATTTTAGGAAAACTATAAAATTCTGAAGGAAGAATTCAAGATCTAAATAAATGGAGAGATATCCCACATTCGTGGATGAGAAGAGTCAATATTGTTAATATGTCATTTCTTTCCAAAGAGATGTATTGATTCAGTGCAACCTCAACCAAAATCCTAGCAAGTGACTCTGTAGATATTAACTAGTTGACTCTAAAGTTTACATGGAAAGGCAAATACCCAGAATAGCAAACACAATAATGAAGAAAAGGGAAAAATAAATAGAACAACTGGACTACCTAGCTTTAAGACTGACTAAAAAGCTACTGTAATCACAACAATGTGTATTAGTGAAAAGGCTCATAGATCAATGGGATAGAAAAGAAAGTCACTTAGAGATAAACACACCAAATAATAGTTAGCCTATATTTGACAAAAGGACAATTCAAGGATAGTCTTTTTAAAAAATAATCAACTAGATACCCACAAGCAAAAAAAAAAAAAAAAAAAAAAAGGCTATATAGCAATCTCACTCCTTTTACAAAATAACTCAAATGTATAAACATTTAAATATAAATATAAAACTATAAAATACCATGAAAATAACATAGGATAAAATCTGGCTGAGTTTGAATGTGGCAATGAGATTTTAGATATGCACGATAAGCATGATCCTTGGAAAAAATTGATATTGACATTCATTAAAATGAACATTTCTGTTCTGTGAGAGACACTGTTAAGAGAATAAAAGAGCAAGACTCAGACTGGGAGAAAATACTTACAAAAAGACATGTCTGATATGGAACTTGTATTCAAAATACACAAAGATGGGCTGGGGTTGTAGCTCAGTGGTAGAATGCCCACCTAGCATGTGTGAGGTACTAGCTTAGATTCTCAGTGCTGCATATAAATAAATAAAATAAAGGTCCATTGGCAACTAAAAAATATTTTTTAAAAAATGAAATATATAAAGAACACTTAAAATTCTTAAAATTCAACACAAGAAAACAGTAGAGGAGATGAAGACAAGAGGTTTTGGTGAATCGCTGTTAATATTCATTAAGTGCTCAAATAATGTCACAAGGATCTAGACAAGAGGTTTTCTTCTCTTTTCCCTGGGAAAACAGTTTGTGTCAACTATGAAGATGGTTATTCACACCACGTCATGGGGATATGGGACTAGCAACAGCATATGACAGAGGAAAAATGTTAGAAAAGCAAGTTGATGAATATCATAGATGACTTTTGATGTCAGGGAAGGTGTTCACTCACACCTCTGAACATAGCACTTAGAGATTAAGTAATATTTGTGGGAATGTACTTAATTCAGTGTCTACCATATTGTAGGGACTCTGGAAATGTTAAATTTTCCTTTTTTAATTTCACAGTTAAATTAACCCTCAAGCAATCTTAAGTTAGTGACTAATAATTACCAAGCATTGGGATCCAAAATATATTTAGTATCCTTAAGTAAAATTATTTTAAAATACATTTTTCTCCAGTTATTTTCCTAATTGACCAATGCATGTGCTATATTTTCATTTGGATTCCAAGCTTCTAGAAAACAAACTATTTTTGTTTTATCATTTTAAATAAATCTGTTTCTATATTTAGGGCTTTTTAATTAAGTGTTAAACAAATAATTTAGAATGCAACTGAGAGATGTGATTAGAACTCAGACTGATGACCTTAAATGCTCTGTGACTTGAATGACCTATGTTGCTCTTTACTTTTCAGCGACATAACTAAAATCTTATTTCTCCAGGAGGACATGGGTATGATGATTCTTTAGAAGTACTCATTAATTGAAAAAAAGTTATTTAGCAGGCTCACGTACAGGATTTTCCTGTACAAATTAAAATTTGCTCGGTTGGTCCTTTATTTAATGCAATTTAATTTCCATAGATCCTTGTGACATTATTTGAGCACTTAATGAATATTAACAGTGATTCACCAAAATACTAATCCAAGTGATTTGCAGTGACTCAGAGCCCCAGAGAGAGGAAACGAGGAACCCTCATCTAATGAGGCAAGGGCCCATAATTGTGGAACAGTCTCATGATCAGGGAAATGTAATTAGTGAAAGAATAAAGCTTCTGTGGGTATCTGATTGCTAATTAATCTATTCTCAGTTAAATCAAGAAGAAATAAAACTTTTGGGAAAAAAGAGGACTTTCTATGTTTAAGCAGAGTTCTAAAGCTTCCATTTCTAGTTTTCATTTCTGTAAGATTTCACAGCTTACCTTGAAATCTGAAGTGACTATATTCAGTGTATAAAATCTAATATCAAAATCTTGAACATCTGAACTTTTTCAAAATTGTTTCAAATTAATTTCAGCATGACTTTTTCCAGCATAGTAACTGCTTTTTTATATATACATTTCAGAAGTTAGTACTCATCATTCCTCCATACTCTTTTCTGTTATCATGAAATTTACTTAGAGATTCATTAGAGATTCAATATTTAGTTCTAAAACCCAATGAAAGTATATCATTAAAGTGGTCATAGTTACCAGCTATTAAACCTATATGCTTATGCAGGTTACATAAGCAAATACATAAGTGAGTAGCTAATGATTTTACACCTTCACTAAGCCCTTGACCATGTGCTCAAGGTAATCTGTTTCAATTCTCTCTGTCCTTAGTGTTGTCAGTGTAGTAGTGGAGGCCAAATCACCATATCCATGACTCAGCCTATGTTATGCAGCACAAAAAAGAAAAGGACTTCAAATAATCTGCATGAATCAAAGCAAATGAAGTAGTTTTGGTTTCATTCCATATATCCAGACTCCAGAATAGTTGGGAAAAGCAAAAATACCTTACAGTTATAATTTTCCTCCCTAACATTACAAACTAAAGAACTTTTTATTATTTCTTATCAGCCTAAAGGGCTGGCCTCACATTTGCCCTAGAAGATTTGAAAGGGGTTTCATATTAATCTAAGAAAATATTATCATAAATATGTGAAGTCTCTATTAAGTAATGGGAAGAAGAAATCCAATAAATTATTACTAGATTCAATCATCATATTTCATTAACAGTGTTGGGATTCATTATATAGGTAATTAATTGATAGAAATTGAGAAACAGGTTCTGAAATATTATTCTAGTTGAAATAACTTAGAGAAAGTTTCTGTAACACTCTTCAAAAGTTATGACTGATTATTTGATTAATTTTTTTAATCTCCTTACCCCTCTCTCCAAAATAAATTTGAAGGAGTTATTTACTAAGCATCTTAAAAATAGTGGGCCTATCCTTAAGGTCTTTGTTACACTATTAAGACAGAAAACAGAATGAATGAGTCCATTTTCCAGATGTTTGCACGTGAGTAGCAAGGTGAGTGTGCACTTCTTCAAGCCATCAGCTCATAGGGACTCAGAACTGGTGTGGGGCATCCGAGTGGTATTTATTTTTCAGTATTACTTAAACAAATCTAGAGACTTCTCAAGGAAGTTGCTCAAGATGTTTTTGTATTACTAGAATGTACTATAGCCCAGGGTCTTCTGTAGAGCAGTTCTCAAACTTAAACATGAGAATCACTTCAAGAACTTGTGAAAACAGGTTTCTAGGCCTAACTATCAAGGATTTTGATTTGCTGGGTCTAGAATGGAGCCTAAGAGTTTGTACTTCTCAGATAATGTTGATGTTCTTATCTGGTGACTGCACCTGAGGAGCACAACTGATCTGGAACTAGTTTTTATCATGTCCAGTTTTCCCCTTGTGTTGTTAAATCTTTAAAATTGTTCACAAATGTTCATTAATTCATTTCAGTGTTGTTGGTGCCAACAGAAATGGAATACTATCATAAATTATAGTCTTAAACAGTAAAAATAAAGGTCATACTTTTCAACTAAGTTTTAGGTATTGCCACTTGCATACTCAAATTAATGATATTTGCCAATTATATGTGAAATGTAGTCCAAAGGAAACCCTCATCTCTATATTTGTGCCTGTTTCATATTCACAGTTTATTTTGGATCATAAAAAATTGGACTAAGTTCTGATAAAATTTCTACCAAAACCTGATGAAATAGAGAAAAAATAAATAAACCTGATGATTAGTAGCCATTCAAAACTACCTAGATCACTACATACTTTTTTCAAGTGCATGAGCTGAAATTATGATTTAACTCAACATGATCAAAGGTGTGATATATACAAATTGAAATGTTCTTAAATACGTTTTATATTTGAATACTATCTTCTTCCATTTTCCAACTATAATTACCAAGTATACACCACACACTTTTTACCCTTTAACTGTCCTTCTCTTTTTTCATTATCCTCTTTCTAGTCATTCAACTATGCAAAACAATGACAAAACATAGATTCAATTATGCTTTAAAAGAATATATCTGCATATATATGTATTAAAGAATATACATACATAACGTACTCTTTTAATCCACTTTTAGAGGCAAAAATATGTGATGGAAAAGATATTATCTTTTAATGTAACATGTACCACATGACTCCCAGAACACTTTGAACATTTAATAGCCTTTGCATCACCATCATTGATATGATTATCATCAATCTTGGAAGCTATTCTGAGCTCCAATTCAATTAGACAGAGATAAAAGTGAGTCTTTCCTTTTGTCTCTGTTGTCATTCAGCCATGATAGCTTCCCTTTTTAAAAATACAACTGTTATCTCTCAAGTAAGTTTTGTTTGCCTTTCATATCGCTAATGGTGGCACCTCCAGATCAGTGACAGAAGAGTTTATTGAAATGAGCCAGCACTTACCAATGAAAATGTTGGGTTCAGAAGAAAAGCTAACCTGGTTCTACATGGTTAATCAGTATTGCACAAAGGTAAATAAATCATCATTGTAAGACAGTTATTCCCTTAATTATCTAATGACTGTATTACTTAAATGCAGACAAATGCACACAGAGCACACTGCTGTCTTCTGTAAGGTCATTCAACAAACATTAGAGTGGAGAAAATAAGGGTTACACCATCCTTAATACAATAAACTTTCCTGCTTATATATACACCCTATAATTATGGAGGAGATACATAAAATAGAAAATGTGTTTGATATATATACCTTTACAGTCTAGAAACATCATTTATTCCTATGAAAAGCTAGAATGTTTTAGAACCCAAGAGATGTGTTGAACTAATTTTCATCTATGGAGTGCTTTGTTGCAGGGGAATTTTATATGGTGACATTTTATGTGAACACATAAAATGAATGAAGCCAGGCTGGGGTGATGGGTTTGTTGAACTGCCTTTTACTCCATCAGTTTCAAAGTGGTTTCCACACAAGCCTAGGGAATCTCAAAACAGCATAAAAATTGCTGCACTTGAAAGTTAATCAATCATCTGTTTTTGTTTTCTACAAAGCATTTGGCCATTTGTCGGAATATAACATAAAATATACAGTATTTTACTTTATTATTTATTAATTATATTAAGATCTACATTATAACAAGGGATGGACTTTTTGTTTTCAACATAGTAGGTCTCAGCAAATATATGTTGAATGAATGAATGCATTAATGAATATGTTTACTAATTAATAGAATGAAAGAACAAGATAGATCCCAGAAAACAGCATGAGAAAAAGTCACTGATCCAAAAGAGCACATGGAGTAATTAGAGCAGAATAAATGTCCACACTAATAATACAAAGCCAATACATAATCAGTTTCTTTCCAGTGGTAAAGGGACTGTACACTAATGTAATGGAGAAGACAGGAACCTGGGTCAAGTTGATAAGGGGAACTTTAATGAGAGAAATGAAGACAGGAAGTAGCCAAGTAGATGTGTAGCCTTAAATAACTTGTTTAAACATCTGGATCTCAATTTGCTCAAATTAAATCATATTTTCTAGCCAAGTGACCACATATATATAAGTTTTAATTTAAAAAAAATAATCCTTAAATGAATGGTGAATATCTGAATTACACTGGAAATAATCTCTCTGCAAATTTACCTTGGAACTTAAGCAAAAATTAGGCTATGGGCTCTAAACCTCATTACACTTGCATGGCTACAGTTTGAAATTGCTTGAGAGAATTAAACTGAATTTTAAGAAAATTTAACAAAAGAATTAATTTTAAAACCATTTTTTTCTGACTCAGTATGCAAAAGACATAAAAAGTGACATATTGGAGCAGTACCTCAGAAGAAATAGTATAGCTTCCTAAGGCACAATGTTACAGCAGTAGGTAAGTCTTAGGTAAAGTTATCAAATATGAGTCACCTTCTGCTTTCTTTAAGCACACATTTTTATGTGCATAAAATATACATAAAAGTATATTTTTACATATATATCAAAACTTTCAGTTTTGTGGAATTTTACCTACCCCAAAGGCAGCAACTATTTGAACTTCCAGTACAATAGATCAGTTTTGCTTGTTTTTGAACTTCCTACATGTGGAATCATATATAACGTCCTATTTTCTTTTACTTTACATTGTGTTTATGAGATTTATAACACATAACTATCAGCAATTAATTACTGATATATTTGAATTTAAAGTCTTACTATTTTCTATCAATTCTTTGTTCATGTCTCCCATTTTTGCCTTCTTTTTGAGTGATAAAATATTTTAAACATCATTTTGTTATTCCTATTACTTTTAGTTATTTTTTATATGCATTTAGTGGAATTATTCTAAATCTTAGTTTAAAATGTGCCCCAGGATTTCCTTACTTTCTTACAAACTTTTGGGAATCCATGATAACATGAAATACACACACACACACACACACACACACACACACACACACACAGGTTTATAGACATACATATATAGACATAGATTGATATTTAGCATATGGAGATCAAAACTGAAAAAGTTTAAAATCAAAGAATACACAATCACCCATTTCAGCATTAGTTATCAGAGTGATAATGTATTACATCATGCTACCTCTGGAAAAATCCACTATATATTTGTGATAAAATGAGAGAAAAAGCAAATAATATCTTACTTTTGTAATGAAAATAATTGTTAACACTCAGACTTCCTGAAAGATTCTCTTTTGAGAACCTGCTACACTAAAAATTCAAAATGAATAATTAATCAAACTCTACAGTAGCTTAGTAATTGTTGTATAATATCGCTTAATTATGAGCTAGATACTCCTAAGAAATAGAATGCAGCAAAGGGGATGTGATAACGGTTCTGATATTAAGTTTTTAAAAGACTGTAGTGTGTACTTTCAGAATCTCTTAAATCACATGCTCTGGGAAAAGCCAGCTGCCATTTTGAAAACCAGCCTTGTGAAAAAGCCACAGAGACTAAAGACACATGAATGTAGCTCTAGTCCAACCTTGATTGTAGGCTCATGAGAGAATTTTGGTCCCAGCCATCCAGCCAAGGCCTCTCAGATTCCTAACTCACAGATTTTATGAGACACTAAATGTTTCCTTTTATAAGATGTTAAATTGTGGGGAGCATATTTTAGACAACAGATAATTAATATACCATATATATGATTTTCAGACTTTGCTTCCTAATGCCTGTGTCCTTATACTTAAATGTTGTATTTTGTCCTACAGAAGATCTTAAAATTTGACTTGTACATATTATTTAGTTCATTTGCATATTATTGGAACATTTAAATTCATATCTACAGTCTGCTATTAACTTTCAGTTTAATACACTTGTGTTATGATTTTATTTTCCTTTTTTCACCTTACTTTAGATTACTCATTTTTTAAACCATAATTCCTTTTCTCTCACTAATGTGTTATTCATGGATTATTCCAGTAATATCTTATATTCTGAAGGTTACAACACACCTACTTCATTCACTATTTTTTTCATTTCCTTTCACCAATAATTATAAAACCATGGAACATATTAACTCCATTTATTTCCTTCTTTTCCCTCTTTTGCCTATCTTAGTTCTAGATGTGTTTAAAATGCCATAAAACACTATAATCATTATTCTTATAACTGGTTTTCAATATAATATTTACCTTTATGTTTATCCTTTTCTGTGTTCTTAATTCCATCTGGTATTTCCATGTTTTCATACTGGATCATTTTCATTCTGCTTAGAGTTATCATCCTTATTTATTTCAATACAATGTAATAAATAGTTCATTTTTGTTGTCCAAAAATGCCCTAATTTTATCTACATATTTGTGGAATATTTTTACTGGGAATATAAATTTTGTTTAACATTTATTCTATTTTAGCATATTACACCTGCCATGCTAGTCGACAGTAGGATGGCTTCTGCTTTCTATCACTTCTGTGCTTAATTCAGTGTAATTATGTTTCCTCTCTTTCCAGGTTCTTAGCTTCACAAATTTTGGGTTCGTTGTTTCCTTAATGCTTTCCAAAAGAAGGGGTTTTTCCTTAATTCACCTTTTTTATGGTCTACTTTGAGAAAACATTAAGCTTTCAATTAGGCTAGACATTTTATTTGATACAAATAAATAGGAGAGAATGGGAACCCTGCTTTTTTAAGAACAGAAACATTTTTATTGTAGTTGTTTCATAATTTTAGCATATTTCCATTGTGGTTGAATAATAAAATTGACTTTGACATTTCATTTATTACACTTTGGTAGGAAGAACATAAAAGTCAGAGATGGTATGAACTAACAGATCCATTATGCCTTGTAGTTGCCATATAGAATATATCAGTTTGGGAGAAGAATGAGAAATAGACTTGAGGCTAGAAAAAATTAAGTTGATGTAAAACCTACAGGGAATATTGACTGCCTTTCCAACAGCTGGATTTTGTTTTGCAAAATATGTGGAGCTATGTGAGTCATATAAATTAATATTATAACAATGATTATATCATGGTTTAGAAAAGACAACTTTTACAAAACGCAAAGAAAAGGATGGTGATATTAAAACTGAAGAGATTATCGAAGAGGCTGTTGAAACTGTCAAAGAAAGTGAAAGGTGATAGAGAAACTAAGCAGACACAGTGATGCTAGGAACAAAAAGAAATGGAATGGAGTTAGATGATACTTCAGGAGAGTAGGCTTTTGGACATGATGATGTATTGGATATGTCAATTAGGTTACTAAACCTTAATATTCAAATTCACATATATAAGAAGGTTGCAATCAAGACTATATTCTTAAGGTCTCAGCATATATGGCAGTAGAGTATCACTACAGAATAAGCCTGGATTCATTATGTCTCATTAAAGGAGAAGGAGGATTTCTCTTACAGAAGAAACATTTTTTTAATGTGTTTTTATACTGGATCATGGATAATACAGTAGAGCCTGAAGAGAAGTGCTGTGAGCACAGAGGGGACCTAATGTACTTTGTAAGTGGACTATGATGAAAGTTATCCATCACTTCGTTTTGTTTAATGACTCAGCCTTTGATAAAAAGCCAGCTAGTTCTGGGGACTCATCAGCTAGTAACTATGACAAAGAACAAGACAAGTGAGAAAAGAGAACTGATGAAACCTATGTACTTTCAGCCTCATTCACACTGATGTCAATTTAATGTGCTAATTCTGATAATGCAGTTCACACATCAAACCATATCTGGGGAAGGGAGTGACTGTTTTATAACTGTTTCATATATTATGAAATGGCATGGTAATTGCTAAGGAGTTGTAAAACTTACAGTTTATGGGGAACTATCTAAATAATTTTGCTGATACTAAAAGTAATGCAAATGAATCTCAACATCATGTATAACCACAGCATATTAATTAAAAAATAAAAAACCTATAAGTAAATAGCAGAAAGATCAGTAGAGTAGAGGGAAGGAAAGGGAACGGAATGGGTTGGGGTGGAAGAAGGGGAAGGAAAGGGGAAGTACTAGTGAATGAATTAGAACAGATTATATTCCATGCTTTTACAATTATGTCAAAATGAATTTCAATGTTACATATAACTAAAAAGAGGCAACAAAAAAATACATGTATGTTATTATAGAAATTTTGAAAATGAAAATGGAAAAAGAAAATCATGATTTATCACACTGAAATACAGACTGACAATATTTTGAAAATAAACATTCAGGGTTTTTTTTTCTAAATTTCTCTAAAATAGGCTCAAATTTATTTAGGATTACAAATATGATTTCTGGCCTGGCATGGTAGCACAAGCCTATAATCCCAGTGGCTAGGGAGGCTGAGGCAGGAGGACCATGAGTCCAATGCCAGCCTCAGCAATTTAGCGAGACCCTGTCTTAAAATAAAAATATAAAAAGATATAAAAAGAGCTAAGGAATAATGCACAACTTTGTAAAATGAGAGTCATCACATTCTTTACCATTGAAATGAAGGCAATTTTAAATTGAAATACCTTCTTTTTGATACTTTAAGTAAAAAAACAAGAAGAAAAGAATATATCCTTATAAACATAATAAAAATGCTGTTATATGAAATTTGGAGGCATTCTTTACTCTAAATTGGAAATGTAGATACAGAAGAAAAACGTGTGTGTGTACATAATAAAGCACTGGAAATAAAATACTACCGGTTGAGATCAGTGTGAGAAGAAACACTATAACTTATAAGAAATAAGCAATGAAAAGACAAGTAGAATGAATGAGTGGATAGAGTGGCAAAATCTAAAAGTATATCCTTACATAGAGAGAAATTTACTACATAATAAAATTAGCTTTCAAATAGGGCAAATAGAATGAAAGCTAGTCTATTCAATAAACTCTTTAAGAATAAGTAGGTATACCTTTTGATTTATGTATCTACATACAACCACCTATAAACAATACAATGAGTCATGTAGACACCAATAGCTATGTATTTACAGTTATATACCTTCACGGTACAATTCCCCCAAATAAATTCCAGATGAGTTTTAGACCTTTTAGAAAAAATATATTCAAAAGAAACTTTGGGGAAATATCTATACAGTTTTGGTGTTGAAACATTTTTTATTAAAATAGTCAACAGTCATAAAATTACTGACAAAGTGATTACTTATAAATTTAAGCTATGAAGGCAAAATAATGAATACAACATTAAAAGTAGTTGGCAGGCTATGGAAAATATATAAAGACTTATTCTAAATAACAACTTGAAATAAAAAAAATCATACAAGTCAATTAAACAAAAATATGTAATGTAATGGGAAAAGGGGGTAAAATGAATGAACAAACAGCTTTTAAAAGTTGAAATATAAAAGACTACAGACATAAAGTAAGTTGATAAACTTAATTAACAATCTAGGAAATTCAAAATATAATAAAGTTAGATACATTAAATTATTTATATAATTTCACGATCTCAGTGAAGTGAGGGTAAAAGAGCAGGTGAGAACATTGGTATAGTTGTTCATTGAAATATGGTTCATAACCATATTTGAAAATGATTTCAGAAAATTAACTTATACTGCAGCTATGATCTACCAATTCCATTTTTTGATATTTGTTAAGAAATCATGGAACAGAATAGAAGACACAGACAAGTCCACTGTTCCCTGACAAAGGTGCCAAAAAAATGTTGAAGAAATACTAGCATTTTTAACAAATGATACTGGGACAACTGGATATCTATTTGTAGAACAAAGAAGCTAGATCCCTATCTCTCACTTTGCATAAAAATTTAACTCAAAATGGATCAAAGGCTTAGGAAGTAGAGCAGATACACTGCAAAAACTAGAAGAAAACATAGAATCAACCCTCCAATGTATTGACCCAGGCACCAACTTCCTTAATAAGACTCAAAGTTCAAGAAATAAAACCAAGAATCAGTAAGTGAGATGGATTCCTGTTGAAAGATTTCTGCACAAAACTAAGAATGTAAAGAGAGAACCTAGAGAATGGGAGAAGATCTTTTCCAACTACTCTTCTGACAGATTCAAAATACATAAAGAATTCAGAAAACATACCCCACCCCAAAAGAAAAACAATAAGTGGGTAAATAAGCAAAATAGGCCTTTTTTTTTTTTCCAATCAAATAGCCTACACATATATGGGGGGGGGGATGTTCCCTTTAGTAATCAGAGAAATGCAAATCAAAACTACACCAAGATTTTATCTCACTCCAGTTAGAATGGTGGTTATCAAGAATACAAGTTAACAATGAATGATGGCAAGGATGGAGGAAGAAAGTCCTTACGAATTTTTCTTGGGACTGAAAATAGTGCAATCACTTTGAAAAACACTATGGAGATTCCTCAACAGACTAGAGTGGACCCTCCATTTGATCCAGTTATTTAACTCTGGTATTTATCCAAAAGTACCAATATAAACCTATATTATAGTAATTCATGCATACAAGATTCATAACAGCACAATTCACAAGCCAAGTGATGGAACCAGCCTAGGGTCTGTCAACAAATGAATAAAGAAAATGTATTATATAAATCACAATGGAGTTTTACTCAGTTATAAAGAAGAATGAAATTATGACATTTGCTGGTAAATTAATGAAATTGGAGAACACCAGGCTAAGTGAAAAAAGCCAGACTTCAAAAGTCAAGAGTCAAATATTTTCTTTCATATGCAGAAGCTACAGAGAAATAATTAATTTATTTTTTAAAAAGTTGGGCAGATACCATAAAAATAGAAAGGAGAATTAAGTAGAAGGAAAAGAACCAAGGGGGAAGAAGGAGGGATAGGAAAAGGGACAAACTGAGGAATTAAATGGACCAAATTATGCTATGTGCATGTATATATGTTAATATATCACATTAAATTCACTTTTATATAAAACTATAATGCACTAACTTAAAAAATAAGTTAATATAAAACAAGTTAATAGAAGAAAGACCTTTACTCTAGATCAGGGAGGTGAAAGAGAAGAGAGAAAGGGATAATACCAGGGACTGAAATGGATTAAATTATGTATTATGCATTCATGCATATGTCAAAATGAATCTCACAATTATGAAAAAATTATAATGCATTAATAAAAACATAACTAAAATTAAATAAAGAAACATATTTGATCACATGATTAGGGTAGCATGTGAAAATATTTGTTGAAGAATTATTTATAAAAAATGAGAAATTATAGAGTATTCAATTTTCTATCATTAGGAAAAGGAATAACATGAATAAATCTCCAAACTTAAAAGAAAAAGTAAATGTTTCTAAATTATGCATTTCTACCATTTACATCAAAAAAGTTAACACAAAATTGTGCTGTGTATGTGTGTATAAAAATATTTAGAACAAGATCTAGAAACATACTAACCACTAAACTACTATTTAGAGTTACCTCTTACAAATAAATTATAGTTACTTCTTACAAATAAAGTGGTAGAAAAAGGAATATACAGGTTTTCATTCTTACAATGATCAAATTTTTACAATTATGCTGTGTATATATTGTACTTGTATAATTACAAATAAAATTAAAATCCGTCACATAATATTGACATTCAAAACCATTTCTAATAGAGTGGCTGCATCCTCCTACAACTAGAACAATTCTTTTAAGTGAATTAGAAAGATTAATAACTAAGGAAGACCAAAGTACAATGTTCTTGAAATTGAATATAATTTTTCTAGAAATTATAGAATGGAATTAAGTCTGCTGCTCTATTTGTTTTGGAAAATTTAACATGACAATTTCTTTAAAATAGCACCTAATCAGTAACAACAAAGAATGCAAATGCCTCTGTCTATACAAGTAACAATCACTGTAAAATGTTTCTAGCATCTACACTTCAATAATCAATTGAACCCATTTTTCTAATTTTTCTTCAGATTTAATGAGATATAATTGATAAAATATGTATACAATAAAGGTGTACAACTTGAGGTTAATATGGATATACATTGATTGCAAAGTTAGTGTCACAAAGTAATTAACATATGCATCACCACACAGTTACCATTTCCTGTTTTTTTCTTTTCTTCGCCTTACCTAATCTTTTTCTTCTTTCTCTCTCTCCTTCTCTCCCTCTTTTCTTCCTCTTTCTTTTTTTTTTTTTTTTTTTTTTTTTTTTGGTGAAAACACTTAAGATCTACTCTCTTAGCAAATTTCAAGTATATACTATGTATGATTTACAGTCACCATGCTTATATTAGAACTCCATAATTTATTCATCTTGCATAACTGAAGCTTTGTACCCTTTGACAAAAATATACCCAATTCCCTGCTTCCCCAGCCCCTGGCAACCATCATTCTACTCTCACAAATTCTGTGAATTTGATTACTTGAGGTTTTGCATATATGTGAGGTCCTGCAGTAATATTTGATCTTATTTGCCTGACTTATTTTACTAGGCATTAGTGTCTTATAGGTTCACACACATTGGCACCAATGGCAAAATGTTCTTCTTTAAGACTAAATGATATTCCAATGTAGATATATGGTTGCATTTATCCGTTCATCCATTGATAGACACCTAAGTAGACTGCAAATTGTTGCTGTGAATAACACTGCACTGAACAGGGTAGTGCAGGTATCATTTTGAAATTCTGATTTCATTTCCTTTGGATATAGTCCTAGAAACAGAATTGCTGAATCATGACAGTAATTCTAGGTACATTGTAAGGGACACGCTGTGTAAGGAATCCATTTTCTTCACATCCTCATCAGTATTATCTTTTGTCTATTTAGTCATAGCTATTCTAAGAGGTATGAGGTGAAATCTTTTGGTTTAGAGTTGCCTGGTAATTAGTGATGTCAAGCATTGTTTCATATTCCTGATGGCTATTTGTATGTGTTCTTTTGAGAATTGTCTATTCAGGTTTTTATTTTTCCTCATCCAGATTATTATATGCTTACATTTTAAAATGTGGAGATTGACACCTCAGCTATAGACACTAATAGCTTAAAAAATTAAAAGAATGAGAAATTTTAGGGCTATGTAATTTCATAAGTAACATTTTCTTAGTCTCTAATATTACCATTTTACTTCAAACACAATTAATGCTTTAGGTATGCCACAATTCAATATATGTTATGAATTGTCATAAACTGCCTTAGTTTTTAAGAAATATATTTATTTTTCCTTTGCTTTTTAATTTTTGTTTAGCAAAATTAATCCAGATTTGGGGGTATGTAAGAAAGATCTCTTTTCATAAATCTTTAATAAATGACTACATCTGATTTTATCTTATTTTAAGTAGTAAAGATGCCCACGACTCTAGCCAGGTGGAGAGCCAAAGCAATGATCCATGTAATTGAGGGAACAGTAGATTTAGTTTGATGACAGAGTTGAGGTTTTGTCACTGGAATTCATTAGGTTTACTAAGTCCTCCGAATGTCTCTTGTATTCTGGGTGATTGATTAAAGAATTAGAGGAGTAAGCACAAAGTCCCTATTATCCATCTCAAGGGCATAGCATGTGGGTGTGAGACAACATGAAAATGGATGTACACCAGATAAAAAACATTTGTCATAGTTACCAGTTTTTGTACATATCTAAGCTATTGTTGGATTATGATTTCTCTTCAAAACTCATCTATAATCACCCTGAAATCAGAAAAGTTGCCTAGGTTTGCACTCTGTTGTCTCTTCAATACTTGACAGAGGCTAGTCCTCAATAATTACTAGTTGAATAAAAGAAATGAAGATACTGAAATTGTGCAATTACTTTGTGGTCACTAAAACAGAAAAAAATAATTCATGGCAAATCCCAAGATACTATATCACTCTCACTCTCCTTTAGTTTATTAGAATTTAATAATTAATATGTTATTGATGTATTTATTGTTTGTTTCCCTGGCTATGATTATGATTGTCAGGGATAATTAGGTGAAGACAAATATTATGAACCCAGAGACTGCCTTTCTGTTCTCTCCTCTAACCCAGCCAAAGCATTCTGATATGAAAGAATATTATAAAGAAATAATAGATGAGGAATTGATGATATCTCATCCAGAAAAAGGAACAAATAAGTTTGGCCAATGTAATCATTCCTTATTTTGTGGCTTATTTGCTAACTAACTGAAAATTAATGACTGGATAAAATTGAAAGAGATAATAATTCTAATATTGATTGGTTGGTTGATTGACTGACTCAATCATCACTCAGCAAGGGCCCTGAAAGTAAATTAGCAAACATTTTGGATGTGGTTGCTCATCTTCTTGAAGTTCTATTAAATATTCAATTTTAAGAATCAATTCTTTAAAAAGTTGAGATCACTGAATAAACCAAACTGTTCTAGCAACCAAAAATATCAAAAAGCTTAATAATTTAACATTTTTCTCTCTGGATCAACAAAGCATTTTGACTATAGTTTTTATTTAAAACAGCTTGCTACTACAGAGTAATATGATCAGAATCAGAATGAATGATATTTAGTTGTACTTCTATTCATGCAACATATAAAACCACAACTGATTCATGTTGATTAAAATAGCTCATGGTTAGCTTTTGTTGTCATTGTGTTCCTGAGGACTAATACACATGGATAGACATAAGTTTCCTAAGTTTAGGAAACTTAGCCATCATGTAGGCTAAAATAAAACTGTTCTAAGCTACATCTCAAATAAATTTTTTTATTAATTCTATTTAGGCATCTATACATATAGCCAATATTTTAACAAGTACAATGTCATTTAAGCAGAAGTTCATAAATATTTGAAAGCACCTAAACTTTAAAATACAAACCAAAGTATAGAAATAAACACTTGGAAATCAGTCATTTGTGAAAGAAGTCTGGAAGTAAGAAAAACATCACGTTAATTACAGTATTTTAGTGCAATGGCAAAATCAAAATAAAAAAGTCATTTGAGATTTGCCCATCACAATGCAAGATAATGTTGAATAGAACATTCCTTTGGCCAAAATTGTTTGCTTGTACCCAAAGTTGTGTATGAGTTATCAAGTACCACATTTCTAGAGAGAAATGAATGCAACTGAAATCCCACTGGCCCCTCTGTCTGCAATGTACCTGTGCTTCCTTGAGTCCTAGTCCACATAAAAGTAAGGAAAAGAGGCGTAGATAATCAGTCCTTAGAGTTGTGAGACTTGGGCTTGGAAGAGGGAACCCATGGCTGTTTGCTTTCATCCCTCCTCCAAGGAAAATTGGTGCCCTGTTGCTGAAAGAATTACACTTGGGGTTTAGGCACTAGACTGGCTTCCTTTTTAATACTTATACATTTTCTTATGCCTAGAATTGTTAAGCGGCTCTCCATGCATATTGAAAAAGACATGCATATTGAAAAAGAAGAAAGAATCAGAGGTGGCATAGTGGAAAGAAGATAATCAGTGGAGAAGCCTACATTCCTACATTCAGTGTGACAAGGGATGGGTTTCCTGTGGTTTGCACAGCCACCTTGGCAGGCAGACATGCATAAGCCAGTGGCCTTTTGGGTGGTGGGAGCTGTATATCACAGCAACAAATTTTTTCCATGAAAAATAAAAACTGAGAAAAGATGGGCTGGGGTTGTGGCTCAGCAGTAGAGCACTCGCCTAGCACCTGCAAGGCACTGGGTTCGATCCTCAGCACCACATAAAAATAAATAAATAAAATAAAGGTATCGTGTCCAACTACAACTAAAAAAATATATTTAAAAAACTGAGAAAAGAGGTATGATAATTTGTGCACTTTCAGCTGCTTTCACTATGATGTCAATTGGATGTATTTTATTAATTCTATTTAGGCATCCACGCAGTTGTTCTAACAAAACAACTAATGCATCAAATTTGCCCAGGGGAAGGGATGACTCTTTTATTACTGCTTAATGGTCTATGAAAGAGCACATAATTACTAAAGACTTCTAAAAGCTTACAGGTCGGCAAAACAAATGAGAATTTTACTGGTATTAAAAAATAACACATTGTTGTTCCCTTTTATTCTCTAGCACAATAGATTGACTCCATCCCATGGTGGTCTCAAGATAGTGTTCCAAGAAAGCAAGAGGAATACTACAAAGCTACTTTAGGTGGTTAAAGAGGTGATATGACATCACTTCAGCCTCATTTTGTTGAACAAATTACAGCCTGATTCAAAGAATAGGGACATAGATTCCATCTACAACAAGAACAGCAAAACAGCAAAATCTTATAACATACTGGGTTGGGAGGAATTTGTGGTCATATTTTGGGACATACCATAGATGACAAAATTTAGTTAAAATCAACTAATTGGAATATTCTTATTTTTTATTTTATCATTTTTTATCTTTTCACATTTTTATTAATGCATTACAGACATACATAATGATTATAGTTATACATTATTTGTACATGCACACAATATAACAGTTTGGCCAATATCACTCCCTAGAACTTTTCACCCTCCTTCATCTCCTCCCACACCTTGATCCCTTTTTTCTACTAATCTCCCTTTGATTTTCATGAGATCCCTCTCCCCCACCTTTATTTTCCTTTTCCTCTTTAGCTTCCACATATGGGAGAAAACATACAGCCTTTGACCTTCTGAGTTTGACTTTCACTTAACATAATGATCTCTAGTTCCATTCATTTTCCTGAAAATTACATAATTTCATTTTTTTCTATGACTGAATAAAACTCCATTGCATATATATATATATATATATATATATATATATATATATATCCACATTTTCGTTAGCCATCCAACCATTAATGGACAACTAGGCTGGTTCCACAGTTTGGCTGTTGTGAATTGTGGTGCTATAAACTTGGGTATTCATGCATTGCTATACTATGCTAACTTTCATTTTTCAGGATAAATACTGAGGAGTAGTATAGCTGGGTCATATGGTGGATCCATGCCTAGGACTTTGAGGAACCTCTGTACTGATTTTCACAGTGGTTGTACTAATTTCCAACCCCAGCAACAGTGTAAAAGTGTTTCTTTCTTCCCACATCCTTTCCAGCATTTATTATTCTTTGTATTCTTAGTGACTGCCATTCAACTGGTGTGAAATGAGATCTCAGTGTAGTTTTGATTTTCATTTCCCTAATTGCTGATGGTATTGAATATTTTTTCACACATTTGATGGTCATTTGTATTCTTTTGAGAAGTGTCTGTTTAATTCATTTGACCATTTATTAGTTGGGTTATTTGTTTCTTTTTGTATAAAGTTTTGTGAGCTCTTTATATATTCTAGACATTAATCCTTGACAGAAGAGTAGCTAGAAAGATTTTCCCCATTCTGTAAATATTCTCTTTGCATTCCTAATTGTTTCATTTTCTGTGCAGAAGCTTTGTAATTTGATGCTATCTGTTTATTAATTCTTGGCATTATATCCTGAGCTTTGGTGTTTCTATTGAGAAAGTCCTTGACTTTGCTTATATGCTAGAGTGTTGACCCTATGTTTTCTTCTAGGAGTTGCATAGTCTTTGGTCTAATTCCTAAGTCTTTGATCTATTTTGAATTGATTTTTGTGAGAATGACAGATAAGGATGTAGTTTCATTTTTCTACATAGGGATAGCCAGTTTCCTCAGCACCATTTATTAAAAAGGCTGTCTTTTCGCCATTGTATGTTTTTGGCATCTTTGTCAAGGACCAGATAACTATAGATGTGTGGATTTGTCTCTGTGTTTTTATTCTGTATCATTGATATGTATCTGTTTTATGACAGTACCATGCAGATTTTGTTATTATATCTCTGTAGTATAATTTGAATTCAGGTATTGTGATGTGCCCAGCATTGCTTTTTTTGGCATAGAAGTGCTCTAGCTGCCGGGTGCGGTGGCGCACGCCTGTAATCTCAGCACTTTGGGAGGCTGAGGCAGGAGGATCGCGAGTTCAAAGCCAGCCTCAGCAATGGCGAGGCACTTAGCAACTCAGTGAGACCCTGTCTCTAATAAAAACCAAAAAAAAAAAAAAAAAAGGGCTGGGGATGTGGCCCAGTGGTCGAGTGCCTCTGAGTTCATTCCCTGGTACCAAAAAAAAAAAAAAAAAAAAAAAAAAAAAGAAGTGCTCTAGCTATTCTGAGTCTTTTATTCTCCCAAATGAATTTTAGCACTGTTTTTTCTAACTCTGTGAAGAACGTCATTGGTATTTTGATGGGGATTGCATCAAATCTGTACATTGCTTTTGGGAATATAGAACAGGTATACTTTCAATCAATACTCTAAAAGAGGAACAATGTGCAGTACAGATATTGATTTCTAGATGCTTCTCAATAAAGGTTTACTATTTCTTGACCAGATACAACTAAAGAAAATGTAACTTTTATCATCTGCAAAATAGAGATGGTGATGATAAAATATTTAAATGTTTTTTTTTATCTTCTCTCAGTGCCTAGTGTAAGGTTAGCTCTTATTAAATGATAGCAATAAGCATCTTTTGGATATGGGAAATGCTTCAGTATATCTCTAAAGCTCACAGGGACTTATTTTCATAGAATATATGCTTCTCTATTGGCAGGAGTACTCACAGATGAGTCATATTATGTTGCATTTGGGGCAAAATGCAGTGAGAAAGTGAAATCCGTGCCCAACTGAACTTTAGGAAAATATTCTTCATTATTTCATAGGAAAGAATTTAGGTAATCTATAATTGGATGACTTAATTTTGAGTTTCTTACTTCAAAGCTCAGATATTAACCAACCATAAAATGCATATCATGTTTTAAGTTAAATGGACCATTCGAAAGCATTTAATTTAATTCACAACTAAAGTTGGTATTTTTATTGCTATTCCTTGAGTCATTGCAAGTGGTTGCTTTGTTTACCCAGTAGGGGTCTAATATAACCTTCAGTAACTGAGAAAGAGGCAGTATCAATCTGAGAAAGAAATATGACCTGATGTGTACAATATTAAGATAGTCCAATTTAAAAAACAAAAAGCCTGAGGTTTAAACTGCTCTGATCAGAGATAAATGTTATAGCACTACATTATCATTATATTGTGAATCAAATACAGAGCTATCAATTATACACATTTAAATATGCTGTTTAACATCAAAGCAGAATTCATAATACTGGCAGTTTCTCACTTTCTGCCTCTCTTTTTTCATTTTAAATAGATCAAAATCAAGAACAAGAATCTGAGAGAAATATGTCTTTTAATTTTAGCAGAATCTTATAGAAGTAGAATTTAAACTTTACAAATTAAATTTTAAAAAAACTAAGTAAAAATATGCAACCTGATAACAGTCCACAATAACTTTAAATTTGACTCTGAGAACATATACACACTAAAATTCTGAATTTATTGGAAAGATTTCAAAAAGTTGAGGTTAAGAGTAGATAATCCATTGTTTAGAATTGTCAAAAGTGCTTAGGAGCATTAGGTATAACTAAAACATTCATGTTTTTAGAAAGATTTAGTATTATCTTATCTAATATTAGCTCCACAGTATGCCAGTAGCATTTACTGTGCATATTTATTGCGAACAAAATAAGAGTTCAATGTTTCTCTGTGATCGAATAATAGAAAATGTGATTTACCCATGTCGTCAACACTTTGCCAGCTAAATTGAGTAAGAAATATATAAATGAAATAATCTTTCACAATATTCAAGCTAGTTTGTAACATCACATCTGGCTTTGACTTCTTTGAACAAATTTTTAATGAGAATCTACCTTGTGAGACTTAGAGGAACATTTATTATCCTTCAATTCTGTCTCTACTTGAATTTTCTTAGACTACTACTACTGTTACAATTAGGGGTGTTTAGTGAAAAGATAAAAAATGATTTTCTAAAATGCCACCATCTCCAGATGTGATGACTCATTCCTATAATCCCAGTGACTCAGGAGACTAAAGCAGAAGGATCCCAAATTCAAGCCCAGCCTCAGCAACTTAGCAAGGCCCTACGCAATTTAGCAAGACACTGTCTCAAAATAAAAAATAGAAAGAGGCTAGGGATGTGGCTCAGTGGTTAAGCACCTTTGGGTTTAGTCCCCAATACCAAATTAATAAATAAATAAAATAAAATCCTACCATCTAGGGAATCTTTAGACAAATAATTAATTATAACTTATGTTATCTAATTAGATTTTTTTTCAAAAACAAAAATGTATTCCATGAATATGGAATTTATTTGTTCAAACTATGTTCATACTGAAAATTTTATCTCATATATTTTTAGCCTATAAGAAATATTTTAAATTTAGATTTTAAAATTTATCTGGGTACTAATATAATTCACTGGTACAGTATCTTAATAATACTACAGAATACTACTAAGTGCAGAATGAATGCCTTTTGATGATGCACTGATATTTTTAAGCAATGCCTCTGCCTCAAATCAATCCATTCAAACCACCAAATGATTTGACATTCAAAGCTTCAGGAAACACTACATGAATGTTATTTTCATTATACATAAACATTCAATCATAGAACTGCCATAGGAAATTGAGATTCTGCCTTATGTTTTAAAGTAATCTGCTAGAGTTATTTATTTTTCTTAAAAAGAAAAACTTTTTAAATTTTTTATTAGTGCAGTATAGTTATGCATAGTATTGGGGTTCATTTTGACATATGTCTATAATCATGGAATATAATTTGCTCCATTTCAGTCCCCAGTATTTTCCCCTTTTCCTCCTTTTTCCCTCCCCCTTTCCCTTTTCTCTATTCTAAAAAACTTTATTTATTTATAGATTTTTCTCTTTAATTAGTGCGTTATAGATATACATAAAGGTAAATTCACTGTGGTATATTTGTATATATACATAAGATAATTTGGTCAGTTTCATTCCACCATTTATCCCTTTTCCCATCCCTCTCCCTCAGTCCCTTTCCTTCACTCCACTGCTCTCCTTCTATTTTCATGGAATTTTCACACATACTTTTTCCCTTTATTTTGGTCTAGCTTCTGCATATGAGAGAAAACATTTGACCCTTGACTTCTTGAGTCTGGTCAATTTCACTTAGCATGATTTTCTCCAGTTCCATCCATTCAACAGCAAATGACATGATTTCATTCCCTTTTTGTGGCTAAGTAAAACTCCTTTGTGCATATATACCACATTCTCTTCACCTGTTTCTCTGTTGATGGTACCTAGGTTGATTCCATAATTTGGTTATTATGAATTGTGCTGCTATAAATGTTGAAGTGGTTGTATGGCTGTAGTATACTGATTTTAGATCTTTTGGATATATACCAAGAAGTGGGATAACTGGGTCATATGGTGGTTCCATTGATAGTTTTTTTAATTGGCTTATGCTCCATAAAATATGGTATATTTTCCTAAACTGTCAAAGAGACAGAGAAACTCCTTAAATAAAAGCTCAATGATTTCCTCAAAAAAAAAGTGCTTGGTAGCATGTCATGAATAACTATAAAATATATATGTAATATATAAATATATATATATTATATATATTTCAGATGGTCAGGAAGTCTTCTATATTTGTGAATTTACAGTTCCTATGTTGAAATTTTTATACCTAGGTATGCTGACACGTGCCTGTTGGTTTTTATTTTTGCTTTTATTGATATTGATCATACAATAATGTGCTAAACATTTAAGTGTTTCATTATTCATTCCTACTGTCAATCATGAAATGAAAACTAAAAGTTAAGTATGTGTATGTAGTTAAGAAGTAGAAGTATTTTCAGTGTAGGTATAGAGCAACATTTCAAGCTTACCATGCTAAAATGTCTTCTGGATTTTCTCTCATATGAACAATGAAAATCACCAGGAAGTGAATTAAAATACCTCTCTTTCTACAGAAGCTAAAGTTTTATTTCAATATGATAAAATAATAAAAATATTATCTTTATCTTGAAATATATGTTCTCGTACACTCATGCAATTGTAGCTACTTGGGAGGCTGAAACAGAAGGATTGCAAGTTGGAGACCAGTTTGGGAAAATTAGGGAGAGCCTGTGTCAAAATCAATTTAAGAGGGCTGAGGATGTAGTTAAGTGGTAGAGCGCATGTCTAGCAAGATTCTGGGTTCAGTCTGTAGTATCAATTAAAAGAGAGAAATGTAGGCTATTCTTCACATTTAAAACTACTGTTTCTATTTAAGTAAACTTCCACATTTGTGAAGCTGACGTTATCTTGATATTACTAATTTTATTTAGTGAGTGGTGGTAAGAGATGATTTCCTGTGAAACACAGAAAAACTTTGATTCATAAGTAATGAAACGTCTTGAAACTGACACTTTAAAACAGATAAGTTCCTAATGATCTAGTCTATGCTTTTTTAATTGACTGGACCTTTGTCTTCCCCCCAAAATTTACTTCAGTTTAATCAAACACAATGAAGAGTTAAAATTATAACAAAATTAAACTCTATATTATATCCATATCGATGTAAGGGGTACAGGTTTGGTGGAACCTAAAACTTACACAATTTGGAAGAGTATTCTTTAATAAAATTGAGTAAATTCACTAGTTCAAAATCAATAGGGTTACATAGAGAAAGATTATTCCAATGATATGCCTTGCAGCTGAAGTTTCAATAAGTTCATGATGAATATAACTTTACATAGTATAGTCAGATATCAGGAAAGACATCTACTGGAAGACTATTATAATAGAAGCCAGACAAGATTAATTGCCATATCTGGGATTAATCTGTCTGAATTTCACTCAGTAAAACATAGGCAAGTATATATTGCATAAAATTATCTCTAAGGTTCCTTCCAATTGAAAACTTTCTATTTTTTTTTTTTTTTTACTGGAAAAGTCATTTTCTCTGAAATGAGGAGAAATTTATGTTAATGTGGAAAAAGCAAATGAAACTCGTGTGGGTTTATTTGGGTCCCCTAATTTACATGACTATTTCGTGACTTCCATGTCCATAATTGTTTTCAGAGAGCAATACAGCTTTTGACTATTTTCTGCAGTCTCAGTTTGCTAAGATATATTTGGGGAACTAGCTCCGAATCATGAGTGGGGGTTGGAAATCTTATAGTAGAGAAAAGAAAAAAGGAAGAACAAGATGCCACCCTCATCGTCTGCCTTCTCTTCTGTAATTTGAGAATTGAAATCTTAACCTACTCACTGAACCTGATTAATACTGTGTCTTTGAAAGTTGAAATGATATGTAAGTTGTCTAGGTAAACAGGGTTTTATTTTTCAGTCAATGTAAAAGTTAATGTAGAAGTTATGTGAATATCACTGTTATGCTGTGAATATCTTTTCAGAACCATTTTTTCATTGTCAGTAAAAAGATAAAGCCTCCTTGCTTTTATTAATCTGTTTACATATGTAAATATAAAGAGGAAAATTATTCAGGAATGGGCCAAAACCTTTATCTTTGGTGCCAATTTGTAATGTTTTAAATAACTATTTTTAAAATAATAAGAGCAAATTATATCATTATATTGTGTGCATGTTTGAATATATAGCAATGTATCCCATTATTATGTATAATTATAATACATCAATGAAAATAAAAAAAATGCTAATATTCATAGATTGAACCTGTTTAATGGACTCAGAAAGTATTTCTTATTTCTCATTGTGCTTTTAAAACTGATACAAGTAACCATATTAACTACATATTGATTGAAATAATTTCAAATTTACAGGGCATTGCCACTGTCCAAAACATATGTTGTCAGCAAAATAAGCCTCTGTATTCTTCTAGGATTAAAATAACAAAAACTAAAATGGTTATAATAACATTAAACATGGCTTATATGTGAGGAAGAAAGGCTACTCACAATTTTACTACCCATTTAAATCCTAATGATTAACATCTGTGTTTCACTTTGTCAAAAAACATTTATTTCATATATATCTATGCCTTTGTATTTCCATAATTTCATATACTACATGTAACTGTAAATCTTTATGAAGTGAATTGAAATTTTTAAAACTGACATAAAATATCTTTAAACTGCAGGAGCTCTCCATTTTGTAAATAAGAAAGGAGTTAATACACAGGATTAGAAATAGCAAAACACATTAAACACTATATCATATTATTTCATAATGCAAGTATAAAAATCAAAAAACTAGTATTAAAGGAGGAAAACTCAAGCATCATACTGAAATAGCCTTCCAATTTCAGGATAATGCATTTTTGTGAGATAGATTGGACTATTGCACATAGATAGATTGGACTATTGCACATAGATTAAGTTTGACAGGATACCATTCTGTTGCCATATTTTTACTTTTAATTCAGTATACTTTTTGATAAATGTGGAGCAGAAAAATATATTTTTGGCTTTTTTCTGATAGAGAAATCCAATTGAATAATATTTCAAAACTCTGCCCTGACTACATATCTAGCTTACATTATTTTATAGATAGCTTGAGGGTATTTTAGCTTTGACATTTCACTTGTCCTGAAAATAGTGATGATACATGGACCACCACTACATAGAGCTCCTAATTTTCTTTCAGAAAGTGTGGCATGATTAGCCTTTTTATCCGCCCAAGACTACTGCCTAGGGAGGTTCACATGTCAAGGCCAATGCAGCTTTGATGAAGCAGCATCTCGAGATGTTATGGTTTGAATTATGGGCAGCAATTGGAGATGGATTGCTTACTAGTGGTGTTTACTCAGATTTGTCCCCTCTCAGATAGGGATTGAGAAGGATCTTTTAACTGGGCTCGACATACTGTTTATGCCTTTTAGAGACAGAAGGAATCTACAGAAGATAGATGTGCATACTGGAAGGCAGGGACAATGAAGGGAGCTGGGAGAGATGCAATGCCTCATTTCCACCTGGGCATCATGGAAGTTCCAGGGCACATATAGTATTCTGTCAAGTAAAAATATGGTCTTGTCCTCTGATGAAAAATGAGCAATGTTTCTAGAGTAAAACTTCAAGATGTGCAAAACTCCAAAAGGACAGAGTCAACAAAATAGGTCTGAGAGGAAACAGAATGAGTTTCGGTTAAACCAATTTTCCTGTGAACAATAGCTAAAGCACTCAGTAGAGAGGTCCAGGGATAACTGACTCTTTGTGTTTACATTCTCATATTCCTACTGATTTACAACCTTCCCTGGGCCATCTTGAGTATTAAATCTGCCTGTATTTTTTAATCTCTGCCTAGAAAAACAACTCACTCTGGCTATTGGCATCATGGCACATTCACCTTTGCAGCCCAGTTTCCCATACAAATAAGATAATGGAAGACACCACTACACTTTAACAAATTACTCAAAGGCTTACTGTCCCCTTGAGCTTTTTCACATTGAAAAATAGAATCATGGCAATTTATCTGATAGGAATAGAATTCTTGGAACCTGCAGGCACCAAAATAACCACAAATCAGCAGGCTTAGAGCCTTCACTGGACTCAAAGAGTGAAATATTAAAAGAGTAAAATATTAAAAGTCTCGTTATGTTAATGATGGGTTAATTTAACTTATCTCTTTTCATTTGCATCACATTCACATCTGAGAAAAATTAAGTAATACACACCTTATTTTTAATTACTATACATCAAATCAAATGGAGAGCTGGGCACAGAGGCATTGGCCTATAATTTACCCTGCTACTAGGGAGGCTGATGCAAGAATATCACAAGCAAGTTCAAGAAGAAGACCCCATCTTAAAAAAAAAAAAAAAAATCAGATCAAATGGCTCAGTGGAGCTAAGATTGGCCTTTATGAAATGGGAGGGTAGCAGCTCAAAGAGGCAGTTGACATGCTAAGGGACAGGTTGAATGCCTTCATTTTTCCATCATCTCCTTTCTGTCCACCCTGCCCACCGCACCACCACCCCCCCAAAAAAAAAATCACTCAAAGTACATTTACCATGTAGGTTAAAACAGTGTTTCGCCATAAAATGTTCAAAATCACATATCCTAGCCTCTCCTATTTCTAACATTGCTACAAAAATCCTCCCCTACCAAGAAAAATGGAGATATCAGGAGACCTGGAGAAAGAGATTGAACCATACTTGCCATAGTGGTTACTACATGCAATCCTCCAGGCTTCTTTTTTTTTAATTTCCATGAGACATTCACTATAAAAACCCCAGGATTCTTTGTACTATTACAGAATCAACTTTGAGCTTTCCAAGGGACTGATTCAGCTTTCATATTAACCATGCTTATACATACAGATGCATTACTTTATGAAAGGCTTCAAATGTTTGCTCAGAATAAACAATAACATTTACTCAGTAGGCAACACGTATTAGTTGAAGTTACACAACAATTATCCCACCCCACCCTTCTTCATGTGTTGTTTACAGCCCTGGCCAGCTGCAAACTGAAGGCACCAATGTCTGCAAGTAGCTGATTCTCAGCACCATGGAATATGGACTGGGGTGTGGAGTGACTTGACAGATGTGGCAAAAGACAGAGCAGGAACAAGAGTTCATCTACCCAGCTAGGGCATGCTGTATATTTAATGGAAGAAATAGCCCACATCAGTAAGACGTCAATACATTAGATGTGATTTTAATGACAGTTTAGATGAAGACAGTCTATGCTTCATATTAATTACTATATTATTTTCTTTTTACCCTATTAATTGTAAGATTATTATTTGAGTATATAATGCTATTTACAGCAGTTTTGAGAATGACTGTAGCGCAGACAATTCATGTGGTATGCATACATGAAGGAATTTTGAAATTGTCAGTGGGTGTGTCACATTTCAGGGGGAAAAAAAGCAAATTGCTTCTTCAGAGAAGAAGCCTGACATTATTGAGGATGTGGTTCCCATAGCATCATTGACTGTCCCATGACTGCAGCTTAAAATTTCCATAGAAACTGAAGCTGACAACGTCTGCTAAAAGTGAGGCCCCCCTCAGCATTATCGGTTGAAATAAAAAGGAAGCAGAAACTGTCTTATCTCAGTCTCTTCCCACTGACTGTCATCTTGCAATGATTACATTTCCTTTTCAAAAACTATTTTATTACACACTGACTTGCAGCCAAAGGAGTGGCTTCATAAATCTTCAGAGATGCAGGAGCCCTGTTTGGGGATTGGCTTGAATTGCGGTTGACTATGAGCCGTGGAGATTTGGGCATTGTCGCCTCCCGTAGTCTCACGGGACTTGTTGCGGGATCTCGAGTGACTTGGCCGACATATCAACCTAAGACAGGAGTCAAGGGCACAGCCTTGATTATCCGATGACGGGTAAGAATGTTGGTTGCACATAGACGTCCTAGAGCATCCCCTCTTTTAAAACAAAAGGGGGAAATGCAGGAGCCCTGTTTGGGGATTGGCTTGAATTGCGGTTGACTATGAGCCGTGGAGATTTGGGCATTGTCGCCTCCCGTAGTCTCATGGGACTTGTTGCGGGATCTCGAGTGACTTGGCCGAAATTGCTGATTGGGTCAGCGCCATTTTTTGGTGTGTGTGGCGTGTGTTAGTCGTTGTTAGAACCAGAGAGAAAAGTTATCAGAATAAAAAGCTGTTTGTCTCCAGTTTGCCTCTGAACTTCTTCCCGCGGCTCCATTGCTCCAAGCGCTTCAGGCGGCAACACAGAGATACGATAGTAATACAAATAATTCATCTATAAAATTAAAGCAGGTAGTGCTGATTTTATTTGTTAAGGTAAATGCATGTAAGTCTTACAGAAGAAAAGTTTCAAAAATGTTTAGTTTCTTTTCTTCTTTCCTTTTTTCATTTCTTCTTTTCTCTTCCCTCCTTGTATTCCTTCTTCATTTCACTTATTTTCTCCCTCCCTTTTCCTCCTCCTCTTCCTTCCTTCCATCTCTCTCCTTTTCTCTCTTCCTTGTTTCCTTCCTTTTTCACATCCTCCTTTCCCTTCTTCCTCCCTTAGACATAATCAATTTTCCTTTCCATACTGAAAGAGTGTCCAGGATTGTATCCTGTAGTAACTAAGGAACTGAATGTCCTTTATCTTCTTCCCTTGTTTCCTAACTTTGTCTAATTTATAACTATTCACCAACTAGCCCCAATCCCTTCTAGGGTAAACTGAGAACCCACCGTGGTACACCTCTGAAGACACAGGACTCCAATGTTGTCCCATTGATCAAAGAAATAAAAAAAAAATTAAAAAAAAAAAAAACACGGGCTTTCAGAATCTTTCTGGCAGACTATTCAACAGGAAAGCTAAGATTTTCCCCTTCCTCTTTATATTGTAACAAGCTGTTGGTCTGGCCTTTCCTCTAAGTATAAGGGATGGGAGAGGAAACTTTTGAAGCAGAACTGGTTACAGGCTTGATTACAACTTGATAACAATTTTTTTAATTTAACAAAAATCCTGACTACAATGCAACATTACTATTTTGCATCCTCAGAAATAGGGGTAAAAATTGGCTCTTCATTTCTGTTTCCATCTGTCTTGTCTCCTTTGTCCATTTATTCATTCATTAAGTTACCTACACATAAAACAGGTGTTTACTAAGCCTCTACCATTTCCTCACATAATGCTGCTTATCTGTTCCCTTGCATCTTGCACTATTTGTTCGTTTTTATTTTTTTGTTGGTTTGTTTTGTTTTTTGTTTTGTTTTGTTTTTTGGTGCTGGGATTGAATGCAAGGCTGAGTTCTTGCTAAGCAAGCACTTCCACTGAGCCATACCTCCAACCCCACTTTGTGGTCTTGATTTTACAATTCTAATTTTGTCACACTCGTATTTCTTCAATAGCCTCTTACTTAATTCTCTTATTTCCCATGATCAACCCTTTCCTCCGACCCACCCTACAAACCTGTAGCCAGGTCAGGCTTGATAAGGTATTGTTTGGGTGCTGCTATCCTAATTTTCATGAACTTCCAGAAGCTTCCCAATTTCATGGAATGAAACCCAAACTATTTAGACTTTACTTAGTGCCCTATAACCTGGGCCCAACAGTTTCCCTTTTTTAATATGTTTAAGTCATGCTAAATAATTGGTTCTTCCCTCTTCCTGTCCTCTTTCTCTCTTCCCACTGTGCTCTCCACCTGAATTGCTGTTTAAACACATTTCTTTTATTTTTGGCCTTCTACCTTTGCTCAAATGCTGGGCCTCCTTCAACTTTCCATTTCCTATTCTCCAGCTGGAAATCATTTCTAGCTCCTCTAAAATTCATAGCACTTTACCCCTCTTGCAAACAGTTGCATTTTCTGACTCAATAAATATTTATATGCATGGCTTATTTACCATTGCAGAATAGAAGCTCCTAGAGAGCAGAGCTCACTGCTGAGTCCTTATACCTGTGGCAACAGGGTGCCTAAAACCTGGCCTGCAGTTGAGAAAATGGATGTACATACTGCCACACCATTGGACCAGGTTTAAGAAGACACATTGAATAATTAACCTATTTTTAATTTCAGCCAAGATAGGTGATATTATGGTCTTGTAAGCATCTTCATGTTGAAACTTCACAATCTTCTTGATATGTAAATAGTGGCAAGCCCATCAATCTTAAACAATCAGAACCTGGGTACAAATTATTGTGTATCTGCATTTTTAGGATAATTAATGTTTAAATTGGGGAATGTTCTCCTCATCCAACACAAGGAAATGTTTTCCATTCTATTCCCTAACAGTCTTCTTTAAATGTATTTTTACATAAAATGCACAAGTTTCAAACATCAAAGCATATTGTTAAACAGTGCAAAAATCTCCTTTCCACTCTATTTCTCAGATATTACTGTTAAAATTTTGTGTTGTCTTTCTAGAATGTTTTGTTGTAGTTACTTGTTTAGTTTTCTGTGGGTTTTTTTGTTTATTATTTTTATTTTTTGTTTGTTTGATTTTTATTAGATGGGGTCTCACTACATTGCCCAGGTTAACCTTGAACTCCTGGTTTTAAATGATCCTCCTATTTCAGCCTCCCACTAGTTGAAACTACAGCTTGCACATCACTCCCAGATTTAGAAAGGTTTTTCAAAAATAAATTTTCTTGTGTATATTTAAGGCATGCAATATAATGTTATGGGATAAATGTATAAGATGTATTCTTTTCATGGTTCCTATAGTAACCATGATCTCATGTCGATATACTTTTTTTTTTCAATGTGTGTGGCAAGAGCAAACAAAGTTTACTCAATTAATGAAATCCCTAAATACAATGTATTATTATATTATGACTATAGTCCTCATGTTGTACATTAGATCTCTATATTTTTTTTCATTCAACATAATTGCTACTTTGTATCCTCTAACCCATATCTCCCCATTTCTTCCTTGGCCCCTGCTCCTTGATAAATTGTTTTATTTGCAATATCTAGAGAAGTTTTTATGTCTATGAAAGCAAATATAAATGATTTCCCCATGTTTTACTTCAATGATTCAGTACTGTACACACTCTCTGCCTGTGCTTTTTACCTAGAAATATATCTTGAAGATCTTCCCACATGAACACACAGTGCATATTCTGTTGTTTAAAAGTAACATAAAGAGTCCCTTACTAATAATTAAATGTGTTTCTAAACTTGCTATTACAATCTGTCACAATGAATAACCTTACAAATATATTTTCTATTCTATGAACATATATACATGTGTATGTGTATACATATGCATATACATATGATCCATTCCTGGAGGTGGAATTAGTTGCTCAAAGTTTGTACACTTTATAAATTTTGATAGAAACTTTAAAATTGCTCTTCCTAGAGATTATAACAGTTTACACTATCACTAGCATTGAATGATGTGGTTTCTCCTCCCCAAAGACTTGCCAAGTGTGTTTTAAATTTCTTGGGTTTCTGCCAAGATGATGCTGAAAAACAGTATCTCAGTTTGATTGTGTTGTTTTAACATGGAACATTGTGAATTTGCCCATCATCCTTGCTCAGGGGCCATGCTAATCTTCTCTGCATAACATCAATTTTTGTTGTATGTGCTGCCACAGTGAGCACCCTCTGTTTAATGTACCTTGCTATCATTGTGAGTGAAATCACTGCACTTTCATAGATGTAAGATTCATTTGCAAGATTTTAATTTTCTCATAAACTTTATTCATATCTTTTGCCCAATTTTCTGTTTAGTTTTTGTTCCTGATTTGTTAGAATTCTTTATATGATAGGGAACTATGCTATGATGTGATTTGCATGTATTTTTCCAAGTTTATTGCTTATCCCTTGATGTTCAGTGTGGTAGGTTTTGCCAAGTAGCAAGTGTTTGTTATTGTTTTGATGGATTCTGAATTTTGAGTCATAGACTGGCCTTTGTACACTGAGATCATAAATTCTCTTGTTCCCCACCACCACTATGCTCCACATCCAGTATCTTTGATGGACTCTTTTCTCTACATTTACATCCAAGAACTATTTGATGTTTATCCTGCTATGTATCTGACACACTATTTTTATACCAATAAAATAACATTTATTTAATAGGTCATTTTATCCATACTTGTATGAGATGACAATCACATAATTGAGACTGATTTTTGAAATTTCTATCTGCATATCCATGTACCATCTGAGACTGACATTTTTGATGATTTGGAAGATAAGCTGAAATGCACCAAAGAGGAGCACCTCTGTACACAAAGGATGCTGGACCAGACTCTGCTTGAACTGAAAGAGATGTAGAGCTCCCCAGTCCTGCCTGATGCTGCTCCTCTCTCTGACCTTAACTCCGCCTGAGGGCAGCAAGCTGACCTTGAAACCGAGGGCTGATCTTTAACTGAAAGGCTGCTTTCTCCTTTCAACACCCCCTCTACACTCACCCCCTTGTCTTTTTCACCAAACTTTGTCTCTTCCCACAGATTCCACCTGGGCTAGAGGCTTAGCACCATTGGGGACAACATTTAAGGGAATGTGAGCACAATGAAAAATGTCTTTAAAAGCATGTTGTGATGCACACATTTTGTAATTACATTTTTGTTGTTATAGTAACCATTTGTAAAACATTCCAAATAATTTAATAGCTCTGAAACAGCAATCTAATTCCCTTCTCACTTTTGGAAGGTAACTTCCCAGCATAATCCCTATTGCCCTGTCCATAAAGGAGGAAAATAGAAATGGGCCTGCCTTACCAAGAGCCAAACAGAGGCCAGGGAAATACTCTACTATGGGAAAACTCATTGCTCTGTACAAAGTACCAGCCAAACCAGAAAGGTGATTTTAAGAGGAGTTAGCCAAAAAACAAAACCCATGCTATTCAGGTTTTGTTTTGTTTTTAACTTAAAGGTCTCTTCAGACAATTTTATTCTTATTTTTTTACTTTTTTTTCATCGGAAATGACCAAGTTAACATAGTACAACCTCTGAGGCTTTTTGTTTTTGTGGTGCTAGGGATTGGGATTGAACTCGGGGCATTATGCATGTCTGGCAAATGCTCTACCAATTTTTTTTTTTTTTTTTTTAGACCAAATTTTTCTTTCATCTCTACCCTCTTCCCAAGTATTCACAAAATGGATCATGGGCCCCCTTAATCTTGAGGTGACTGCTTAATTGCTCTCCTGCCTCCTTGGAAAAAAAAAAAAGAAAAGAAAGAAAGAAAGAAAATTATGTTTTTGCCACTGATTTAGCCATATGAAACTCATCTCATCGCACTTTTCTGGGTCTGAAGCTGCTGTATCTAAAAATGCCATCTCATTGTGCTTTGTGTCAATCAGTGCTAGAGAATCTTGAATAGCTTATGTACAAAACTTTTTAAATTTTATATTAATTTGAAACTTTGCATCTTTGTGGTTGGTATACCTGGCCACTCCATCACACATCTGGCTGTGAGGGTCCTACAGTCTGGGCTGGCAGTGTGCTGATCTTTCAAAGTTTCTTTCCCAGCCCAATATCCACTTTTAGGTGAGGTTTCTGTGAGGTCTGTTAGGCATACATCCTGCAGCTTATTGGCTTAACAGGTACTCTCCTTTGTTGCGGTGTCTTTGGGGCCAGTTGAGAGAAAGAGAAACCAATAGTGCAACTGTTTTGAAACTGAATATTGACAAGTGTCTCTTGAAATAAAGAATCAGTCCCTCACAAAAAGGAGTGCCAATCACATAATATTGCACAACTTTTTCTTAAATACCAAATTTAGAGTTAACACTGTATTTTTTAAAATAGTTGAATTTTTAAATTAAGATCATATTAAGGCAGATCCAAGATGGCGGATTAGAGGAAGCCGCACTTCAGGACAGTTCCGTAGAAAGAATCCAACAAAGCAGATAAATTGCCTTTCATTATATATATATGGACTGAAAATACCGATATCCTGGATGGTTTGATTACCACTACCAGAGAGAGAAAGAGACAAGCTGTCTGCAGCGGCTGGAGCCGCAAGGCTCCTGCAAAACCGCCTGGGCGGTGCACAGGCCTTGCGAAACAAGGTCAGTGTGAGGAGACCGCGCTACTGCTGCAACCCCAGCCAAACTCACTGCACACTAGCGTGAAACCGGCGATA
Source organism: Tamias sibiricus (assembly GCA_025594165.1). Classification (NCBI taxonomy): domain Eukaryota; kingdom Metazoa; phylum Chordata; class Mammalia; order Rodentia; family Sciuridae; genus Tamias; species Tamias sibiricus. The sequence continues at coordinate 49,419,952 of CM046662.1, read as the reverse complement.
AAAACCAGCGATAACAGCCGGCGGGATTGGTGCTGGGGAGCCACGGGAGACCGCGGGTCCACACACCAGTTCGAATCCACACTCCGCCTGACGCGACCCTCGGTGTGGCTTCCCGGTGCGATCAGCAAGGATACGGGAGTCTGGGAGTCTGCGGAGCTGCTGTTGACTGGAAGGAGAGCGCCGCCATCTTTGAAAGCTGCAGGGGCTGGTCCTGACAAAGGGGAGGAGACGGAGAGCGACTGCTGCATCCACCCAGGGACTCTCCAGCTCTCTGAAGACAACGCACAATTGGGTGAGACTTGGTTGGTCAGCAGGGGAAGGCGTTTCTGAGGCTGGCACAGCGGCCACAGGGGACTGCAACTGTGGGTGGGCTTGGGGAGGGGGTGCCTTCTGGAAGATCCCCCTTCCCGGTGCCATTCATCTGCTGACACACACAGTCCCCCTGGGCCACTCCTTCACTGAACCATGCAGCCGCTGGCATAGGATGCAGCCTTGATTTCACTGACAGGATCACAGACTGTGATCCAATAGCAATTGGTTTGAACTGGAAAGGAAAAAAAGAGGGGGGCTTCCCAGGGCCCGTTTTGTCTGAGACTTGGGGTTTGACTTTTTTTTTTTTTTTTTTTTTTTCCCTTTCTTTTTATTGGTCTGCTTGATTTTCTGGATTGCAGGGAGGGGTTTTTTTTGTTGTTGTTGTTTGTATGTTTGTTTGTTTATTTTTCTTTTTCTTTTTTTGGCTTTGTTTTGTTCTGCTTTTTTTTTTTTTTTTTTTTCCTTCCGCATTGATTGTTAGTGTGTTTATCTGCTTCCGCTCCCTTTTTTCTTTCATTCTTTTACTCCTTCTCACCCTTGTATCTTTTCTTCCTCCTTCATCTTTCATGTTTACATCCTGCCAGTGCATACTAAACAGAGCCAAAAACAAGTTATACACAAAACTTGGGATTTCTAGAACCGGTGCAATTGAACTGGGTAGCAAAGTGGTGTTATATATAGTTTACTCTCTATTTCCTTGATTCTCTCTCTCCTCTCTCTTACACCAATTCCTACTCTTTATCATTTTTTTTCTTTTCCAACTTACTATATATATAAATTGATCTTTTTACCTAATTGTCAACCCCATTCTCTTTCTTCCATCGTCTACTGATACTAAACCACTTCCACTAAACCATTTCAATAGATATCTCTTTTCATACTTTCCAAGAAAGAACAATTCAAGACACTTCCTTCTTCCTAAACATAACACCTCTGTATCCAATACTTGAAGCTATAAAACCCTATCAGAAACGTACAGAGTAAATTGGAAATAATATCTGGGATAACAAAATCTGTACATTGTGACCAAACTTGGATTTTCTGAATAGAAAGTGTTAGGTTTTAAAAGTATAAAGGAATTATAAGGTGATCTGATAGCATTGTACTACAGGAACAACATAAGGCTTTAAGGTAAAATCGAAACAGTCAAGGTCCCACAGTGCAGGAAGAATAGACTCACAAGCAACATGAAAAAACAAGGAAAGAAAATGACACAAACAAATCAAGATACCTCATCGGTAGATGTCATGGCAAGCACAGTTGGTCAAATGCCAGAGATAGAATTTAGAAATTACATTTGCCAAATGTTTATGGAACTTAAGAATGAACTAAAAAATGAGATGAGGGAGCAGGTACAGGAGGCAAAAGATCATTTTGACAAAGAACTCCAAAAACAAATACAGGAAGTAAAAGATTACTTCAATAGGGAAATAGAGGCTCTAAAGAGAATCCAAACAGAAATTCCAGAAATGAAAGAAGCAATAAACCAAAATAAAAGCTCAATTGAAAACATCTCCAACAGAATAGACCATCTGGAAGATAGAACCTCAGACAATGAAGACAAAATATATGTCTTAGAGAAGAATTTAAACCATACAGCAAAACTTGTTAATAATCATGAACATAACATCCAGGAATAATGGGACAGCATAAAAAGACCAAACTTAAGAGTGATTGGCGTAGAGGAAGGGGCAGAGTTTCAAGCCAAAGGAATGAGTAATCTATTTAATGAAATAATTACAGAAAATTTTCCAAGCTTGAGGAATGAAATGGAAAACCAAGTTCAAGAGGCATACCGAACACCAAACAAACAAAATCTCAACAGAGCCACACCTAGACACATTATAATGAAAATGCCTAATATACTGAGCAAGGAGAGAATACTAAAAGCCACAAGAGAAAGGAAGCAAATTACATATAGGGGGAAACCAATCAGATTATGTTCAGATTTTTCAACCCAGACCTTAAAAGCAAGAAGATCCTAGAATAGCATATTTCAAGCTCTGAAAGAAAAGGGATGTCAACCAAGAATCTTATATCCAGCAAAATTGAGCTTTAGATTCGAAGATGAAATAAAAACCTTCCACGACAAGCAAAAGTTAAAAGATTTCACAACTCGAAAGCCAGCACTTCTGAACATCCTGGGCAACATTTTTCATGAAGAAGAAGAGAAAGATGATAACGAAAATCAACAAAGGGAGATATTAAACTAAAGGAAATACCAACCAGAAGAGAAACCAAATCAAGCTAAAGACCATAAGTCAAATAAAAATGGATGGGAATAAAAATCACATCTCAATAATAACCCTGAATGTTAATGGCCTAAACTCGCCAATCAAAAGACACAGATTATCAGAATGGATTAAAAGAAATGACCCAACAATTTGCTGTCTCCAAGAAACACACCTCATAGAAAAAGACATCAACAGACTGAAAGTGAAAGGCTGGGAAAAGTCTTATCACTCACATGGCCGGCGGAAGCAAGCAGGGGTTTCCATTCTCATATCAAATAAGGTAGACTTCAAACCAAAATTAATCAAGAGGGACAAAGATGGATATTTCTTATTACTTAAGGGAACCATCCATCAACAGGATATAACAATCATAAATCTGTATGCCCCAAATAATGGAGCACCTACATTCATCAAACAAACGCTTCTTAAGTTCAAGAGTAAAATAGACCACAACACAGTTATTCTAGGGGACTTCAACACACCTCTCTCACCAATGGATAGATCATCCAAACAAAAGCTAAACAAAGAAACTTTAAGCCTCCTCAAAACAATTAACAATTTAGACCTAACAGACATATATAGAATATTTCATCCCTCAGTAAACGAATACACATTTTTCTCAGCAGCACATGGCTCCTTCTCCAAAATAGACCATATATTATGTCACAAGGCAACTCTCAGCAAATATAAAAAAATAGAGATACTACCCTGCATGCTATCGGACCATAAAGGGATGAAATTGGAAATCAACGACAAAACAAGGAATAAGAAAAACTACTCCATCAACTGGAAGCTAAACAACATGCTACTGAATGAACAAGGGGTTGAAGAAGACATCAAAGAGGAGATCAAAAAATTCCTAGAGGTAAATGAGAACACAGATACATCATATAGAAATCTCTGGGACACTATGAAGGCAGTAGTAAGAGGAAAATTCATTGCACTGAGTTCATTCCTTAAGAGGAAAAAAAAACAACAAATAAATGACTTAACATCACACCTCAAAGCATTAGAAAAAGAAGAACAGACCAACACCAAGAGCAGTAGAAGACAGGAAATAATAATTAAAATCAGAGCAGAAATTAATGAAATTGAGACTAAGGAAACCATTCAAAGAATTGACAAAACTAAAAGTTGGTTCTTTGAAAAAATAAACAAAATTGACAGACCCTTAGCAATGCTAACGAAAAGAAGAAGAGAAAAAACTCAAATTACTAACATTCGTGATGAAAAAGGGAATATCACAAAAACACCTCAGATATACAGAATATAATTAGAAATTACTTTGAAAACTTGTACTCTAATAAAATAGAAAATACTGAATGCATTGACAGATTTCTAGAGTCATATGATTTGCCTAAACTGGATGTGGAGGCTATACATAATTTAAATAGATCAATTACAAGCGAAGAAATAGAAGATGTGTCATCAAAAAGCTACCAACAAGGAAAAGTCCAGGACCTGATGGGTTTACAGCCGAGTTCTATAAGACTTTCAAAGAAGAACTAATACCAATGCTCTTCAAACTATTTCAAGAAATAGAAAAAGAGGGAGCTCTTCCAGACTCTTTCTATGAGGCCAATATTACATTAATTCCAAAGCCAGGCAAAGACACATCCAAAAAAGAAAACTTCAGGCCCATATCTTTAATGAACATAGATGCAAAAATCCTCAACAAAATCCTGGCAAATCGGATACAAAAACATATCAAAAAGATAGTGCACCACGATCAAGTGGGGTTTATCCCAGGGATGCAAGGCTGGTTCAATATTCGGAAATCAATAAACATAATACATCACATCAATAGACTTAAAGACAAAAATCATATGATCATCTCAATTGACGCAGAAAAAGCATTTGACAAAATACAACACCCCTTTATGTTCAAAACACTAGAAAAACTAGGAATATCAGGAACATATCTTAACATAATAAAAGCAATTTATGCAAGGCCCCGAGCTAACATTATCTTAAATGGAGAAAAATTGAAAGCATTCCCTCTAAAAACTGGAACAAGACAGGGATGTCCCCTTTCACCACTGCTATTTAACATAGTACTGGAAACTCTGGCCAGAGCAATTAGACAGACGAAAGAAATTAAAGGGATCAAGATAGGAAAAGAAGAGCTCAAATTAGCACTATTTGCTGATGACATGATAATCTACCTAGAAGACCCAAAAAACTCTACCAGAAAACTTTTACAACTAGTAAACGAATTTGGCAAAGTTGCAGGATACAAAATCAATACACATAAGTCAAAGGCATTTGTGTACATCAGCGACAAAGACTCTGAAAGGGAAATGATGAAAAATACCCCATTTGCAATAGCATCAAAAAAAATAAAATACCTGGGAATCAACCTAACGAAAGAGGTGAAAGACCTGTATAACGAAAATTATAGAACACTAAAGAAAGAAATTATAGATGAACTCAGAAGATGGAAAGACCTACCTTGCTCTTGGATAGGTAGAATTAATATTGTCAAAATGTCCATACTACCAAAAGCATTATACAGATTTAATGCAATTCCTATCAAAATCCCAATGTCATTCTTCAAAGAAATAGAAATAGCAGTCATGAAATTCATCTGGAAAAATAAGAGACCCAGAATAGCCAAAGCAATCCTGAGCAAGAAAAGTGAAGCAGGGGGCATCACCATACCAGACTTTAAATTATACTATAGAGCAATAGTAACAAAAACAGCATGGTATTGGCACCAAAACAGACTGGTGGACCAATGGTACAGAATTGAGGATACAGAGACTAATACATTTAATTACAGCTATCTTATATTAGACAAAGGTGCCAAAAATGTACAGTGGAGAAAGGATAGCCTCTTCAACAAATGGTGCTGGGAAAACTGGAAATCCATATGCAACAAAATGAAATTAAACCTTTATCTCTCACCATGCACAAAACTCAATTCAAAGTGGATCAAAGACCTAGGAATTAGATCAGAGACAATACACCTAATAGAAGAAAAAGTAAGCTCCAATTTCCAACATGTTGGATTAGGCCCCAAGTTCCTTAATAAGAATCCTGTAGCGCAAGAATTACTACCAAGAATTAATGAATGGGATAGATTTAAACTAAAGAGCTTCTTTTCAGCAAAAGAAACAATCAGTGAGGTGAATAGAGAGCCAACTAATTGGGAACAAATATTTAATACATGCACATCAGATAGAGCACTAATCTCTAGAATATATAAAGAACTCAAAAAACTTTACACTAAAAAAAACAAATAACCCAATCAATAAATGGGCTAAGGAATTGAGAAGACACCTCTCAGAAGAAGATACACGATTAATCAACAAATACATGAAAAAATGTTCAACATCGCTGGCAATTAGAGAAATGCAAATCAAAACTACTCTAAGATTTCACTTCACTCCAGTCAGAATGGCAGCCATCAAGAACACAAGCAACAATAAATGTTGGAGAGGATGTGGAGAAAAAGGCACACTCATACATTGCTGGTGGGACTGCAAAATGGTGCAACCGTTGTGGAAAGCAGTATGGAGATTTCTTGGAAAACTGGGAATGGAACCATCCTATGACCCAGCCATCCCACTCTTGGGTCTATTCCCAAAGGACTTAAAAACAGCATATTACAGTGACACAGCTATCTCAATGTTTGTAGCTGCACAATTCACAATAGCTAGGTTGTGGAATCAACCTAGATGTCCCTCAGTAAATGAGTGGATTAAGAAAATGTGGTATATACGCACAATGGAATTTTACTCAGCAATAAAAGAAAATAAATTAATGGCATTTGCAGGTAAATGGATGAAGTTGGAAGACATAATGCTAAGTGAAGTTAGTCAGTCTCAAAAATCCAAGTACCAAATGTTCTCTCTTATATAAGGAGGCTATTTCAAAGTATTGTTGGATGGGGTACATAGGAGGATTAGAGGAACACTAGAATGGTCAAGGGAAGGGAGGGTAAGGGAGGGAGCAAGAGGGGAGGGAGGGGGGGAAAAAAAAAGGTGGTTGAATGAGACGGATATCATTTTCCTTAATGCATGATTGAAGACCTAAATTGTACGAATATACTTTGTATACAAACAGTTGTATGTAAAAAGATACTAAATATATGCACTATGAGTTGTACATATTAAAAATTATAAAAATAAAAAGAAAAAATAAAAAAAGAAAAAAAAAGATCATATTAAATGCATAAATTAACAGAAAATTGATATCTTTTTGTTGCTAAACCTTCCTATCAACTGCACTATTACTTTAGATTTCTTTTGTCAGAAGTATAGTAAATTTTTCTTCATTTCTTGCTGCTTGTTAGTAATTAGTTTTATTACTACTAGAAATTTATCTTTTATTCTTCCATATCCTCTAACAAGCTGTTTGCACATATGAAAGCATTTGTTTTAATTATACTAATTGTTTTATACTGACTGTTTACTGAGTTCTTTTATTTATTATAGTAATTTTGCAAAGTATATTGAAATTCCTGCCAATATATCATTCCTGAGTCATATCTTTTTAAGAAAGGGATTGTTTTAAGAACTACTTTCAAAGTTTATAACTCTTTTCTTGAAAGTTTTTGATTTTGTTGGTTATAAACTTCATAAATAATAATGATGACAGTGGATTTTTTTATTGTTGTAGTTCCTTACTTTAAAAGACTGTTTCCTCTGAATGTACCATAGTGTGTCTTGGGTTTTCAGTCTTTTGAACTACAATAAAAATATTCACCATTTTAAATAAAGTATATATTTATCCCTAACATCAATTATTCTACACCAAAGAAGATATTTAAGTGTACTAAAGGCTTTTTTAGGATCTATGCTGATGATAATGATTATTCTTCTTAGATTTTTAAATTTTATTTTTTTTAGTACCGGGGGATTTAACTCAGGGGTACTCAACCACTGAGGCACATCCCCAGCCCTATTTTGTATTTTATTTAGAGACAGGGTTTCACTGAGTTGCTTAGTGCCTTGCTTTTGCAGAGGCTGGCTTTAAACTCACAATCCTCCTGCCTCAGTCTCCTGAGTTGCTGGGATTACAAGCATGTGCCACCATGCCTGACAAATATTACATCCTTCAATAACAGTTTCCTAGTGTTGAACCACGCTTGCATTACAGGAATAAAGAGCACAACTGTAGTGATGTGAACTAACAATAAAGTCAATAAAAGTGTAAGTTATAGGTTATAGATTAGTAAAGGATAAGATTTTGATAAGTAGGACAATGAGATATAGGATTTAAGCCATAAGAATTAAGATAAGATAGTGTTAGGTGATAAGTATAAGTTAGTTGGCTAAAACAGTTTTAGATAAATATAAGTCAAAAGTTTAACATAGGCATGGATAAGGTCAAATCAATATAGCTACAGGCCAATATAATGGCATAATCACATAGCTTTACATATGAAATAGACGTAAGGTTTAAAGATATTAGTAGTAAGATGATAAGTAAATGTGTGTGTGTAAGCCCATAGGTTAACTATAGTGATCATTAAATAAGTTGCCAATCCTAGTTGTATAAAGTAATTGTTGTGGTAAAGTTGCTTAATCACTTGTAACAGTTTCCTTTTTGCTATACATGAACAAACAGGTTTGGCTAGAAACTCCATCTTAGCTTTTTCTGTTACTGCTCCTGCGAGAAGACTGTGGTATGACTTATTTCTGAGAAAACAAAATGAAAGCTGTTTTCTGCTAAATTTAAAATTATATTGTTTTCTATACTTTTTACCCCACAAAATGTGCTCACCCCAGAATATGGTGGTCTGTGTGGCCTATATGACTTTGAAGTAGATTCTCACCCCTACTGACTACTGCTCCAACACAGGATATGGTTGTCTAACACCTGCTCAAACCCAAGATGCGGGTTGTCTGAGTTGCTCTGCTAACTCTTGTTTTAGCTTCTGTGATTGGCTTGCTTGCATGACGCTAAGGAAAGTCCCTGAACTATGTTTTTGTCCTTAAATTCTCAAGACACAGGCCAAGAAATTGCTGTTCTCCTACAGAGCTTCATTCTCTACGGGTAAACAATCCCTGGCCAGGTAATAAAGCTCTCTAATTTGTTTCAAATTCGGTTTTTGAGGGTTTTCTGAGTGACACCCCATAACACAACAATCATAATATAGTTCTCTCTATTCTATTAGTAAATATTTTATGGGGAAATTTTAAGTTAATATTCACATAAGAAATTTAATATCTGAGTTTCTTCCTTTTATTGCAATTCTTTATAAGTTTTAATGCCAATGATATTTTCATTTGCTAGAACTTTGAAGTTTCCTTTTGTTTCATGTTCTACATCAGTTTAAATAGCATGGGAATTATCTGTCCTTTTTGGTTTACAAAAAGAAAGTCTTTGAAAAAATATCTTAGGCCAATAATTTTTGGTGACAGGCACTTGACAAATTTTTCTATTTGTTTTATGGAAATTGGTATTTTTAAATGCTGTTCTTATCAAAAATTTATTTTGTTAAATTATGTTTCTCTATAAAATTTCTTGTTTCAGGAATTCAAATTTTCACACAGAGGTTGTTACAACTATATTTCATGACCTTAAATATTTATTTTCTATATTGAGCTTACATGTGATTTTCAGTAATTACATTTGCCTCTCTTGTAAAATGTTTCTTTAATAAAATGTCAGCAATGTCTTTTTTTTTTTTTTTTTTTTTTTTTTTTTTTTTTTTTTTTTTAGTGCCCTTTGGCTTCCCTTGCATTCTTCTAGTTTTTTCTTCTGTGGGTCTGGTCAGAATTTATCAGATTTTATTGCCCCTTTCTTTCTGTATATCTAAAAATGTAACTATTGTTGGTATAAAATCTTACAGGATAAAGGTCAAATTTTAGCCTTTTATCCGCAATTCACCCTTTATCTAGGTTCTTTCATCCCTCATGTGGTTTAAACAACCATCCACATATGATAACTACCAAATATATGTTATCCATTGAAATTCAATATCTTAGCTCTAAACATATATTATTTTTCTGATCTTTCATAGACAATAAATTAAATGTATAATTGATTCTCTTTCTTCTGTGTTTCTTATCACAGTGAGTAAGTGCTACCAGTACTTATGGAGTTTTCCAATGACAGTTCCAAAAGGCATCCCTGATACATAGTTTTCTTATTTTCTGCATCCACTAAGTCGATGCACATTTAAACTTTTCTCAGGCAAGTATCTGTTTCTTGTATCCTTTTCTCTCCTACCCTAAGCCACCATCATTTCTTGCCTAACCATGACAAATGACCTCCTAACCAGGAAACCACATTGCATTAATCCTAGTTTCTTCCCCAGTCAGTCTTCACATTGAATCCAAACTAATTCCATAACATCGCTCCTTTTTTAATTTATTGGTTCTTTTTAGTTGTACATTACAGAAAAATCCATTTTGATATAATTATACAAGCATGGAATATATCTTATTCTAGTTAGAATCCCATCTTGCTTAAATACTTTCACAAACTTCTTCTTATTCAGAAAAATACTTAAAATTCTTTACATGACCCTTAAGTTCTGAATGATGTGGTCTTGGATACCAGTCTCAGCCCGAGGCACTCTCCTCTTTATCTTTTGGGTTCTACAAAAACAGTGGTCTTTCCATTTCCCAAATGTACTATTTCCTTTTTATCATTTTAATATAGTGATACATGCTTGTTTTCTTTTCTTTTCTTTGAAAAAGTAACCCTACTATTTTCTTCATTACTAATTTTTGTCCTTTAAAGTTTGTCTCCATATCCATTTCTCAGATAAGCTTTCTCATATTCTCATTTTCTAGGTCCTTTTGGTAGCGCTTTTTGCTCTGTATTCAAGTTCATTGTATAAATAGTTGTTTAGTGATTATTTTCATACTAAAATGCAGTCTCAATGTGTATATTTGTTTCATTCACCACTTTATCCCCACTAGTAAAATGATTTGTCCACTAAGTAGCTCAAAACAAAACACTAGAAGAAAAAATATCAAGAAAAAAATAACCATTTCAAAATTTTATTCTTTCTCTTTAGAAACCAAAACAGAATTTAACATTTCATCTTGGTAAATAAATGAATGGCTATTTAATTGTCAGTATTGGTACAATTGTCTAACCATCTGGAATCATAAACAATGTGAATGAGATTCCCAGGTTACAGCAAATAAATTACATAAATATATATACAAATGTACATTTAAAGATGTATCAATAAAATTATGTAGAATTATGTAACTTTTTTTAGAAGAAAACATCTAAATATTTATCTAATATTGATCTGAATACAATCCATAAAATTGACAACAGTGGTAGAAATCACACAGGAAATGAGTAGTGAACTGAACTAAATCAAAAATAAAACATTATTAATAGAATAAAAATTTGTAAAAATATAATAGTATCTACAACAAGAGAAAAAATTAGCTTATTTTACATGAGTCATTTTGCATTATTATAATCAAATACTTGAAGCACCAGGTTACTTTACAGAGGAAAAGAGATTTATTTTTAGTCACTGTTCTGATTCAAGTATGAGGGCCTGCATGTGGTGATGGTCTTTTTGTGGACAGAGTTCTAAGGTGTCATAGGGCATCACCTGGTAACAGACCATGAGTGTGTGGATAGGTATCTTCTGATCTCTCGCCCTCTTTTTATAAAGCACCAGTCACTCAATCATGGGGGCTTCTCCCTGAAAACCTCGTCTAATCCTAATCACCTCCCAAAGCCCCAGCTCTAAACACCTGTTGGATTAAGTATCCACTCTCTTTATACCTCACAGTGGAAATTAAACTTCAACCCATGAACTCTCTAGGACTCAAACAAATCATAACCAAACTATATCAATGTATATGACAGAAAATAAGTTATTGTCCTTATATATTATATAAAGTCTTTATTACTTAAAGGATACTCATTAAGAAAATGGCAGATGTCTCAAATAAGAAAGCAATGATTTCAAAGAGAAAATTCTTAAAATATTAAATGGAGTATTACTGATAATTTTAACTGCTTTTATAGTCATATACATGAAAATAAAATGATATATGATTAATTTGGATGACAGTGATTAAAAGAACAATAATATAGGGTATATATTATATAATATATTAGTATAATTAAAGAATAATAAGGAGAATTAGCTAGTATATGGGAAAAAAAGCATTCTCATACAATAATGGCAGGATTATAAATTGAAATAACCTTTACAGAAGGCAAGTTGGCATTATGAATTAAAAGCCTTCAGAATGGTCATACCCTTCGCTCAGTCATTGCTCCTCTAGGAACTTAACCTAAGGAAATATTGAATTAAATGTAAATGGATGTATTTGATTTGTGCCATTTGGTGACCTATCTGCAGCAGCAAAGAAGAATTTATAGCACAACTGTTAACATAAGCTGCATTATTATTACCTTCAATTTTCTTCCCTTTACTATTTTAATTTGTCCTTTCAAATGTATTATTTGGTTTTTGTACATTATAAATCTTTATATACTTATAAATGCATACTGAAACAAGGTGAAATACTAACACACACACACACACACACACACACACACACACACACTGATATTTGTAGTTGCATCTTTTAACAGAGTGCCTAATATATAGAAACCATTCAATAAATTCTACTTAGTCAAACTGAAGTCAATAATTCATTGTAAGAATCACATAAGCAGAAACTACATGACCCACTTGTCAAGGATATTTGTCTTCTTGTGAAATAAAGAAATTTTTTTACATTGCTACAAAGTTCATCTCTAGACACAAGGCCTATACTTACTTAACTGACTTTGATGTGCTCTGAAGTTTTGTATAGAGATATACTTTATTTTGCAGAACCATCATTTCTATTATAGGTTCTGAGACAGAGCTGCTGCTTTCACAGTCCCCTGGGGAAGTCCAGTCTACCTGTCCTGCAATCCACCAATACACTGATAGGCACTTGCATTTGAAAAGGCAAGTATACAGCAATATACCTAAGGGGCTAAGGGCTGATAAGGATTTTGTTAAGTTTTATTCAAAGTTGGATCCTCAAATGACTGTGACATACCCAATCTGAACATTCTAGAACAAAATATGTTTGATTTGATTTTCAGAAATTTTAATTTCTGGATGAGTTAATATTAACTTATAATGAAAAAGAAATACAAACACAATATAAAATTGATACTGTGAAGGAAGAAAAACAATATTGTGATTTTGTAACAGGTTTTAACTAAATATGATCTTATTGCTTTGAATAAAAAAATTATTATTTTACATGTAAAACAAAATTTTTTTAATTGTAACATGTAAAATTACTTTAAATGTAAAACATTAAAATGTGATAATTGGACATTTTCTCAGCAGGAAGATAATACAATCACATGTGATTGAAGATTAAAACAAGGACATTGCTGCTGCATAGGCCATAAGGAGTTATTTACCAGAAATCAAATAATTTAGATACAATTTTCTGAATTTATACTACAAATGAAATAATATTCTGATATGTCCTGAGGCCAAATCACCAGTATATATTAAGAATTCTGGTTTGAGGATGCTCTTATAGCACTTACAAAGAATGAGATTTATCACACCTTGGTTTTAGGACCTTTTAAAATGTAATTTAAAATGGTTATTGGCCATTTGTGATTGCAATTATTTACTGCATTGCTTGGTCAAAATATGATGATTTCTAAGATAATTCTAAAATTTAACAATTCTAAAATTTTCATGTAAGAATAAAGAACTAGGAACAGCTAAAATAACTTTAAAGAATTTTGATGAAATCTTTATTTTGAAAGCCAATTTATTAAAACTTTGTTACTAATGCTGTAAAAGAATACTTTAATCATCATGGCAGAGAGAGCACAGAAAGAGACTCAGCATAAATAGGAGAATGTATACAACAGGAGCAGCATCAGGTGAATACTAAAAACTTCATGCTTTAGTTTTTCCATCACTGTGACTAAAAACCCTGACAAGAACAAAGTAGAGGAGGAAAAGTTTACTTTGGCTCACAGTTTGAGAGTTCAGTCCATGGTTGGCCAACTCCATAGCTCTGGAGCCAAGGTGAGGAAGAACCTCAAGGCAGAGGAGTGGAAAGCAGATCAGGATATGGCCACCAGGAAACCGAGAGAGTGCTCCATATCAAGGACACAACATTAACCTCAAAGTCCCATCTCCTAGTGACTTACTTTCTCCAGTCACATCCTACCTACCTACAGTTACTGCCCAGTTATCAATCAACCAATCCAACAATTAAGTTATACCTCTCACAATCTAATCATTTCACCTCTGAAAATTCTTGCATTGTCTTTCACGTGAGCTTTGGGGGGATACCACATATCTAAACCATAACACATGGAAATCAATATTATATAATGATGGAAACTGGTTGGCATAGTAAATTTTTGAAATGTGGGTAGAAAGGGGAATTGCCAACCAATTATTATCTCCAGGAAAGGAGGTGGGAGGATTTCATCAGTAAGAGTACAGATATAGTCAAAACTGTGCAATGAATGTGCTTTCTAATTAAAAGGTCTGAAACAAATATGTCAAACATTAGCATTCATTTAATCTGATATTAGTACCTATTTTTAAATGTTTAAAAGATTGTACAATTAAAATGGATTTAAATATGTAGAAAAAATATTTTTATTTCTTTAAACTTCAAATATTAAATAAACAATGGCAAATTACAATCAAATTGTTTTCAAGGTAATGTTTCCTAGGAGTGCCCTCTAAATACAATATAAGAGGCCTTCTTTAATTAGAGAAAAATATTTTTTCTTTCTAAAGATTTTTGGTTGTTAGGCTTTGCCAGTGTTTGCTTTTTCATCCTTTCCAAAAATCTTTCAGGGCTGGGGATGTAGCTTAGCTGTATAGTGCTTGCTTGCCTAGTGTGCAGGAGACCCTGAGTTCAATCCTCAACCCACCAAAAATAAAATCTTATTTTAGAAAGGATATGATTAATTAATTCAGATTATAGTATTTTTTAAATGAAATAGTTTCTTTCCTCTACCAGTATCATTTGCATCTTACAAGAGAAATCCCAATTTTTAAGTCAAGCATTGGCAAGTATTAGTGGAGAGCAGTAGGATTTTTGGTATCACCTTGAATGTTGATAAACAAATTGTTCCAAATTGAAAGTATTCCACTGTGGCTCTAGCGTCTATATACTCAGTATTCTGCAGGCAGTTTAAAAAAAAAAAAAAAAAAAAAAAAAGGAAAAACAGTACCCTAAATATGTTAGAAATATAACCAAGTACATATTTTTGTATAGTACAGTTCCACTCAGCTCAAATTTCAAAAATAATATTGGTGTTTAATTTTTCAACCTAAATACAAATTAATTTTTCATTTAAATTAAGTAAATTATTAATCTAGTTCTGAGCATAAGGTTGGAGGCCTTAGAAGAAGTCTGCTGAGAATAGAATCTCTATAGGCTTAAAAGCAGAAATAAATGTTCTTTTTAGAAGGAGTCTACCAATTTGCTTTCTTTCCTTTTCACTTTCTAAAGCTACTTGGATTATTGCAACTTTAGAAGCAATAAAAATTATATGATATTTACTCTGTCATGAAAATGCACAGTTCAACAGTTAGTATGATTACATCTTTAAATTTTTTTCCTGCCTGAAGTTTTATGCTCTCCTTTTTCCTAAGTTTCACTCTGAATTTTTTAAACATATGAAAAGTTGAAAGGATGATATTTTTTGATAATATTTGATAATATTTTGACCAAATTGCTCTGTTTTTCTCATGCTCTTGCTGTCTCTTCCTCTCCCATAGTTTTGTATTTTATGCACAACAGTTTGCATCTAATGACATTAACATTCACCTGCTAAAAATAAGTACATTAACAATTTCACACCTAAAAATATTTCATATGTAATAACTAAATTTATCAACATAGCAGAAATTTTCCTATTTGTCCTAAACTTGATCAGTACATTGTATTCCCAAATATTGCTGAGAATATGAATTAAGGATTTTTTTTTTAAGAGTTCTCTGTTATTTCTTCAAGTAAATCTAGTTTACCCAGGCACATCTTTTCAAATTATTTGGAATGTTCTCTGACTTTCTACCTACAGAATGTCACCCTCATTCTATTGATTTTAGTGTGCTGACTCTGTCTAGAAAAGGAGGTTTAAATTATCTAAAATTGAAAACTGAAATACCTTCTATCAGTATGTGCCTCTTTGGTCAATAGTTTAATCAGAAAAGAAAGGAAAAATGTACTCTCTATAGTTTTGTCTCCTCTCTCCTCTCTCATTTTATATTGATTGGGGTTCCCTTTGATCCTGAGAAGTAGAAAGCAAGCCACTTGAAGGGTCTTCTCTCATCAGGAGTGTTGGTGCTCAGTCCATCACTGTTGTCCTAGCTCCCTGTGTGAAGCACTTTCTTCCTTCACTTTGCTGAAGCAGTTGGTAGAGTGGCATTCTTCACAACACAGGCACAAGATTTCCCCCCACAACACAGGCACAAGATTTCCCCCCACCCACCCCTCTGTGAGAGAGACAATATCATAGGCATAGATGAGTGAGA
Source organism: Tamias sibiricus (assembly GCA_025594165.1). Classification (NCBI taxonomy): domain Eukaryota; kingdom Metazoa; phylum Chordata; class Mammalia; order Rodentia; family Sciuridae; genus Tamias; species Tamias sibiricus. The sequence goes on along the minus strand of CM046662.1, from coordinate 49,403,932 downwards.
AAGCTGCCATGTGATGAGGAATTGTACCACTGTGGAAAAGTTTGTTTCTGTCCTTGCTTTTTCTTCTGGATTTTTCCTACTGCAACTTTAGGAGAAATAAAAATTGTATGATATTTACTGAATTTAATTAGGCTCCATATTCCTTCCCTGAATCTGGCTCCATATTACAGACTAGCTATCACATTCATACTTTACTTTGGGGGACACCAATATTTAGTTAGGATATTTCAGGATATTTGCATCAATTGCTAAAATATTTAAATATTTCCATACTGGTGCTCCACCTCTAACATTCACATAGGTAAGTCATTAAAAGGTTAATGCACAAGAAAATATATCAGTTTTGATTATCAGCTGAGACTTTCAAATTTTTAAATATTTTGTTATCACCTCTACTTGGAGGTTAGACATATAAATTAAAAGCTAGCTGAAACTACTCTTGTACTTCTTAGAAACACACACTCAGACATACACAAACACAAATTCACATAAAGAAATTAATGTGGAATGGATTCGTGTGTAATAATTCACTATACCATATATATATTCCAGGACTTCTTTTGATCGATACCTTTGGTTGTGAGTGGGAGAGCAGGACTGGGCACAGAGAGAAATCGAGGTCCAGTGTAGACCAAAACAGTCTTGATTGACCCCACACAGAGCTCTGGAGTTAAATGATCATCATTGGTGCTCCTCATTGGGATAAAATGACCAGGACTTTATAACTTCATCCGTCAGTCACTGTAGTGTGCTGACTCAGAAAGGGCATGATCTCAGGTGAGGTTGCTCTCTGAAGCTAAGATCATCCTCAAAGTCACTGGCAGCTGAAGGTTCTCTGCTGAAGGTTCTCCCATCACTGAGGCAACAAGTCCTTTGAAAAGAGATGAAGTGGTGCATCTCCATCCATGTCCATTGCATATCAACACAGGGTTTTATCATACCCCTGAATAAAGGTTAATGGGCTTTAGGATGGTTTTTATCTTTAAAGGATAGAAATAAATCAAATTTTTAAAAACAATAATGTCCCTTGTTCTAATATATGTATAACATGTATAACATATTTAATCTTGACTTCTGAAGACACCATCATGGTTTAGATGTGAGTTGTACCCAAAAGCTCACGTGTGAGATACCGCAAGAAGGTTCAGAGGAGAAATGATTGGGTTGTGAGAGCCTTAACCCAATCAGTGAATTAATCCCCTGGTAGGGATTGAGTGGAAACTGAAAGTTGGTGGGCTCTCTTTCTCCCTCCCTCTCCCTCCCCGCCCCTTCCTGATCACCATGTAAGCTGCTTCCCTCTGCCACACTGTTCCCCCAAGATGTCCTGCCTCACCTCCAGCCCTGAGGAATGGAGCCTGCCTTCTATGGACCAAGACCTCTGAAACCATGAGCCCTCAAATAAACTTTTACTCCCCTACAATTGTGCTGGTTGGGTACTTTTAGTCACAGCAATGAAAAATAGCTGACTAAAACAGACACTAATAGGCATTAATGTGTATGAAATTTAAAATCTTCTTATAATGTAATAATTTTAATTCAGTTTCACAATTTCTCATATGACTTTGCCCCATCTATTCTTCATTTTTTTCTAATTTTTTATAAGACACCCCCCTCTCCAAATAAATAATGAATAAAAAATAAATACTAAGCGCTAGAGAGAGTAATAACTAACTGGAGCAGATTAATGTAGAATAAAATAGACTAGTGACATTACAGCCTTTGGAAGTCATTTACACATTTCTTGATTATTGATGGCTTCATACCACTTGTACCAATGTCAAGTTTGAAGTTAAGCCACATCACTCAGTTCTCTCTACTTACTCTGCTTTTATTTTTCTTAAGTTTCCTTGTAGACCAGAAGCAAATGTGGATGATCCTAGGCATTACCATCTGTCTGAGCCTGCATAAATTAGAACAGAGAGAATACAGAACATGTAAGCCTAAGATAAAACTTGTATGTTTCATTTTATTAGGAGTGCAATACCAGCACAGCAAGGATGACAGGGCCATGGAACAGGGCATAGGGAGAGTGTGGTGGTTCATTTATGTGCCAACCAGGCCAAAGAATGTCCAAATAGCTGGTTGTACTTGATTTCAGGTGTGTCTGAGGGTTTTTCAGGAAGTCTTTAGCATTTGAATTGGTAATCTGAGTAAAGCAAAGGACCCTTTCCAATGTGGATGGTCCCATGTAACCAAGTGAGGGTCTTAAACAACAAAATGTAGAAGAAACTTGAGTTAATTTTTCCTGAACACTGAACTGGAAAATGGGCCTTCTCCTTCCTTGGCATTCCTGATTCTCAGGCCTTCAGACCTGAACTGGAATCTATACCATCAGCTCGCCAACTCTCAGGGTTTCAAACTATACCACCAGAGTTTCCTGGGTCTCCAACTTGCAGACTACAAATTGCAAGACTTCTCAACCTCCATAAGTAAGTGAGCTAATACCCTATAATAAATTTCTTTGTATATGTAGCCTCCCATTGGTCTTGTTTCTCTAAAGTTCCCTCACAGAATAAAAGGTGACTGCTAAGGATATTTCACAAGAAACTACAACAGAGTTCTTGGTCACTCCGAATGTCACCAGACAAGTTGTCAGAGGGAGGAATGGCAAAGAATTTATCTTCCTCCTCCTTCAGATCTCCTATTTCTTGCTGCTGAAAGATTGTTCCAGAGGCATTAATTTTTCCACAATTCCAGGGTACTTCATGCAGCCCCACCTAGCAGTCACTATAAAAACCAGATCTCCTTCCATCAACACGGCACCTCCTCTGAATCTGCCAATTATGAGCAGAACTACAGACTTCATCATTCTATTGATATTAGAATGAAATCTGTGTGCAATTCTGTCTTTCATTTCTGCAGAGACTGAGGTAGCTATAGTTGATCAAATAGTTGACTGCTAAGAGCATGGCTTGGGATCCCATGCACAGGCAAGGTATGAACTGAGCTGGCTGAGGAATTTCCCTGTTAACCCAGGTGCAGAAGAGACTGGAACAGTTCTGGTGAGCCAAATCTGGCTTCACAGACAGGCCTGGGAGAACTCATCAGAGAAAATCAGCAAAGGGGAATGAAGGGAAGAGAGGAGGGGATAGGAATAGGAAAGAAAATAGAATGAATTGGACAAAACTTTCCTTTATTCATATATGAATACACAACCAGTGTATTCTACATCATGTACAACCACAAGAATGGGAAGTTATGCTTCATGTATGTATATATGTCAAAATACACTCTACTATCATGTATAGCTAAAAAGAACAAATAAAAAAAATTAAAAAGAAAATCTGGTAAATAATACAATTTGGATCCACTATACATCTTTTGATACCATTCCAAATTATATTTTATGCATATGCATAAAACAATAGTCCTCTATTATAATAAAAATTCAAAGTAGGAAATGACCTTAGAAATCATGGAGGAAAGTTTTTATCATCAAGTAAGAAAAGAAGTATGAGTGACTTATTCTGAATTATAGAAAATACCTTGAGGTCAAAGAGTAGAACTCAGGTGTATGAATTCATAAGCCAAGGATTTGCTTCCCTGTATTATTCTGCCTCTAATATCATATCATGAAATCTTTAAATAAATAACCTAACACAGGATATCACATTTAAAATTATATACATCTCACCAATTTTATGAAAAACTTATATGCAAGGAAATAAACAAATAAAAAGGCAAATTACTAATATTGTGAAGAGATCTTCTGTTATTACAGAAACCAGCTGCCTTAGAATAGTGAGTAGGATTTCTATCACATGAATCCTGGCACTTATAGATTGTCCAGCTCATGGGCTCTTACTCTGGGGTTGGTGAACCTCTCTCTAAAGGGACCCCTGAAATCACATGCAAAACATTGTGCAAATGTACATTTTCACAGGAAGAGCTTTTATAGGTTTTTGAGATTCCCCCAAAGATGTCTATTAAAGCCTAAAATGATGAAAAATTGGGGGAGAAATAAGTAGAAGAAAAAAAACCACATTCAACTGCTTAATTTTATCCAGGTGGAAACAGAGGCTCAGAGAAGTGAGGCAATAATATCCACATCCTAAGATCAGTCAGTGGCTGAACCAGGATGAACTACTGTTCTTGCAACTGTAGGTCCAGTGCAATTTCCATTAATGAAAACCTTCCCTAGAGTTTTTCGGGGGGACCACTAAGGTTTTCTCATAAGAACCAAGGATCAGAAAAAAAATAAGAAAAGTAAATGTTAAGACTGAAAGTATTTAAATTCTTTTCTTTAAAGAGATCCTACAGGTCAAATGTTTTATAAAAGAGTGAAACCCAAGATCTTTGCCTCTCCCAAGGTCTTAGGTCAGTAATGCTGATCTGGAGCATAGGCCTATTTTACCCCTGCTGTGATGCATTATTACATCTGCAAGAAACAGGGAAAATTATTCAATTTCACCATTTTGATGTATTATTATTATTGTTTCTGAAGAAGTGAAGAATCAATAGAAATTCATAGAGAGCATGTATGTGAGTTGCACATTCACAAAATCAAAATTTATAAGCTCGTTCTATTAATAAATCTCACATTATAAGAAGGAAAAGGCTACATGAGCTAAATAATTTTGCATGTCTTTGAGGATTTTTTCAAAGTTGAAAGTAATATATACACAGCCATGGTGTCTCTTTTAATCATGCTCTTCTTTTGTTGAAGATTTAATGAGAAGCAAGCTGTTATTTCCAACCTGAATGTGAATAACAGCTTATTTGGTGAAAATTATGTAATTATCTAACAAACTTTTAAGTTAATTTCTTACTCTGCATCTGTCATTAAAAACAAATTTTAAAATCATTATCATTCTTTAATATTGACTGATATATTTCATTCTTGGAAGTGATTTGAGCTGCAAAGGGTATTTTAGCAATCTCTCCAAAGAAAAAACCCAGTGTTTTCAAAATAGAAGTCATATATGGGAAGCTTGTGGACTGATGCAATTCTACGAGTTTTTGTAAGTTCTTGGGTTGTGTTTTTTCTTTAGAATAAAGTCACTTTCTGTTCACTGTGTGCCATATTTACTCACTCCTTTGGCTGCAGTAACTTTGCCTAAACACTGGCTTCTTTCCTCTGTCTTGTTTTGGGCAAATTGGCAACTTGGCAGCTCTATGTAGACACTTCATTTGCAGTGAAACTGGGGGTGGATCTTCCTCTATTCCTTCCTCACTTAAAACTCTTTCCTCTGAGCAGCTCCTGAGGACTGGATTTCTACAGTGCACATACTGGGGATTAGAGGAGGGTACAAAGTCATGGGGTTCAGTGGGACATTGTGATCTCCACATTCATTCCCATCCAAACCTTGTTAAATGTGTCTCACCGTGCTCATTCCACTGTGACCAGGGTGCACCTGGGCAGTGTGATTTCAGACAATTCCCATAACCCAATTAGTAGAAACTAACCTGTTCACTATGACTAGTTCAGTTGTTCTCTCATCGTTGGAGTCATTTCCACGTCTCAGAAATAGAGGAAAAAAACATATGCATAATGTGGGTTTTCTTTTCTTTCTTTCCTTTTTTTTTTTTTTTTTTCCTTTTGGCACTTGCATTAAACGTCTGAGGGTGGGGGTGTGAAATAGCAGCTGAAAATCTCCATAAGCAAGGTCTGCCGCCCACTTCTCTCAAGTTCTTACTTATTTACTTCATCTTTCATCTTCCGTTTGATTAAATTGCAGTTTGCTATGGGAGATAATTAGTACTGAGTATTTTGGGGAGTGTTTAGCTTTTCCTTTACAGCTTTGTGCCCATTAGGGAATCACCAAAATGGTGAGGTGTAATCATTGTCCCTGTCTCTTGCAGTGACTAGGTCAGCTGAGGGCTTCCAATCTTGTAGAAATGTGTGCCTCCCGCCCACCTCCCCAGACTACCTAGGCTTGCACACCTTTCATTGCCCTCCACTAGCCATATTAATGATATTTTTCAGGACATTGTTTTCTTATCTAATTCCCATCCTGCTCTCCAACACACACTAAGCCACTTGGACTCTTTCAAAGCAGTGCAGTTGATATTTTGAAACTACTGTTAATTTCTTTTGCATCATTCCAATCTTTTTCTTTGATTGTGCTAGTATACTTTTGCTGTGTTTTATTTACCTCGCCCTCCCCCCGTTTTGTTATATTATTTCAGCAAAAGATCACTTCTTTAAAATTAATATCTAGAAAATGTAACTTTTTAAATGTCTAAAATATTCACAGAAAGACTGTTAATAGATAATATATACAGAAAGAGCATTCTCAATGTTTTCTTCCCATTGCATTTGTCCCCATTTTTAATTTACTTTTCTCACCTGAACAGTCTTTGTTCTCTTTCATGGTGTCCTCAATAGTCAGACATACTCAAAAAGCACTCAAATTTCAGTGTTCTCATTACTCATGGAGAGGGGGGGAACAAAAGAGTGTGGTCGAACTCTGACAAGGGTCTTGCTCCTTCCATTCCCCAGCCCAACACACACACACACACACACACACACACACACACATTACAGTCTACAATAATACCCTAGATAAAAATACAATGTTCAGAGATTTCTTTTGTGGCTTGATTCCACTCCCCTAACACACACACACACACACACACACACACACACACACATGCACACACACACACAAAGTCATCACATGGCATAAATCCATATTAAGATCTTCTTCTGGGAAAGATTATGGGCACAATCCAGAAAGTTGAAGGGTCTCACTGAAGACAGCACCTATTGCTACTAAGGAATAGAATAGAAAAGCAGATGTTGCTTGCATAGAAAAGTTCAGGAAATTAGCCAATGCAGCCAGGCTGGTGGAGCTGCCTAATAGTCCCCAATATTTGTCACAGATACAAGATTCCATTGAGCTAATAAGAGACTCCTACAATGTCTAGAAATTAATTCAGTCTATTTGTTCAGCAGTAAAAGTTACATTGACTTTATCAAAGTCAAAATGCCAAGCAGCTTATTGAATAAAATCCCCATAACAATATCACAATTTCAGGACTATCTGATGCACTTTCATAGAAGATATAATATTTTTTTAAATGTTTAGCAAGGCTGAAAGCACCTGTGCACACACACACTTTTAAGATCTATATACAAAAAGTAGAATGTATGCTTGTGTATGTATATAAGAAAAACACTCAACATTGTATCAAAAAGAACAATGTGATTCATGATTGTGAAGTTGACAATCAATTCATATTTTGAGAAATTGGTTATTAAATGAAATATATATTTTGACATATGAATAATAATAGAAGATAACTATTTTATTAACAGTTTGCAACTAAGAAAGCAACTGGTTTGTCTAGACAGAAAGAATAAGATCTAGAAATTATTATCACAAAGGAAACATAGAACATTTAAATGCAATAAACATGAAAAAGGTAGGCCAGCATTGCTGTTCAATAGATGGTAGCTATTGTTTATAATGATGATTTTAAAGACTTTTTGTTTTATTGTTGTTGTTGTTGTTGTTTTGGGTATTTTTGGCAAAAGGGATTGAACCCAGAGGTACTTAACAAGTGAGCCATATTCCCAGCCCTTTTTAATTTTTATTTTGAGACAGAGTGAGAGTCTCAACTTAGTGAAAGTCTCACTAAATTGCTGAGGCTGGCTTCAAATTTGTAATCCTGTCGCCTCAGCCTCCCAAGTGGCTGGGATTACAGGCATGCATCACCATGCCTAGTGGTTTTTTGTTTTTAATGTTGATTCTATATGATACTAACTTCCAAATATACATTAAAAAAGTATGAAGGAGAAAAACTCAGGGGAGAAAAATAAATAAAAAAATGGGGCAAATGCAATGGGAAAAAAACATGAAAGAATGCTCTTTTTGTATATATTGTCTGTTAACAGTGTTCTCTAAATATTTTCTTATTTTAGATATTTTAAAAGTTATCTTTTATAAACTATAATTTTAAGGTAGTGAACTTTTGATGAAATAATATAACTAAACTGGGTGGGGAAAAGTAAACAAAACAGCAAAAAATATTAGCACAATCAAAGAAAATGATTGGAGGGATGCAAAAGAAATTAAAAGTAGTTTCAAAATATCACTATGCCTTGCCTTGAGACAGACTAAGTGGCTCCAAATAGTATACAAGTATTTAACATTCAGTAGATGCTAAAAAATAAATAAATAAAAATTTTTAAAAAAAAAACAGAAAATAAAAGTAAGAGAGTTATAAGAAATTGGAAGAAAATCGGGGAAAGAAATTATCCAGATAATACTAAACTAAGATTCTATAGCAGTTGAGCACAAACATACCTCTGAGCTTTCTGGAAGTCAAGGAAAGAATATAACCTTGACGAAATATATAGTAAGTGACAAGAAATCACCAAGGTCCCAGAAGGGACAAGTGCTCCCCCACACATGAAGTCCATCTAAAATCCATTTTATAGGAGTTTAAATAAGTATAATGACGTATTTCTTTTTTTTTTTTTTTTTGAGGTGTTTTTCCAGTTTAAAGCCTGCAATTGTCTATATAAAATTATCACTCAGTAATATTCACATTTGGAAAATAAAATATGTGATCAACCTATGCAAAAGCAGAAAAAGGTACTGAAATAAAAATACTGATTTAGGCTTAATGAGGCTTGAAACTTATCTTGGCAGCCTTCTTTAAGAAATAATCTATAATTACATATACAAAATTAGGAAGGAAATACATTTATTTAGAATGAAAGAGCAAATCTTGAAAGCTTTAAAACTTTCAAAAGTTGTCAACTAACAAACTATTGTCCTACAGTAACTCAGTATTTTTTTTCCTATATTTGGTGGTTCTATTCTCCAGGAACATGTCTTCCTGGAACAATAATTTTATTGTATTATTATCTATAGGAGAAAAGAGCATGGTAGAACTCTTTTTTATTATTATTGTTATTGATCATTTTAAGAAGTTTCTTCAAGCTTCAAAACTTGTTTTGATGTCATCTGTATTTTTAGGGTTTTGTCAAATTTGGAAAAATATCAAGTTTGTAAGATTGTAAAGAATATGTATTTCAAGTTTTTTTGTATAGACTAATTACAAGTATTCTTTACATTGATGACATACATTAGCCAGCCTATTATCAATGTTACAGTTACAGTGGGCAAGAGTTTTGTTATCATTGGTAATGTCAATACTTCATTTCAAATCAAAATCAAATCAGCAAGATATTTAGATATTTTCTCAATGTATTAATTTGGTGTGTTTCTCTTCATTAACTGAATTATCAAATCATCCAAGAGTCTATTTTGTTACTTCTAAGAGAATTGTAGCTTTCTTCTTCAGAACTTATTGCTTGGGTTATGGTCGACTTAGTGTTTTGTCTAGAACTTCTAGAATTTAGCAAGAGAAGCTCTTCAGTTACATGAAGATAAGATTTAAATCATTGTGGTGCATAAAACATGCAACTTCACACACAGACTTACTTCCTGTTCATAATACTTCTGCAGATTTGTGTCCTACAGAAAAAGAAATTCTGGTAGATCTATTTCTCTTTATTCCTATGAAAGACAGAGGAAAGAAGAAAAAAAAAAAAAGCTCAGGGATTCCTTCAATTGTTTATGCTACGCTATTAAGTTTGTTCTGGAAGGCAGAAACTTCTATATTCTCTTTTCATCAATGGGAACTGAATCCTCTACAAAAATATTTTTACCTTTCTTATATTAGAAGTGACTTTGAAATCTAGCTATGGCTATGTACATTGCAAGCCCCATTTCTTCTCCTCTACCCTTGTTCTTCTAACTGTGGCATGTTGTAAGGTCAGGCCCTGGAGTTGGCACATTTTGTGCCAGAATGGGTAGGAATAGCACGACTGCACTGAAGCGACTGCCATCACACAACATTACTCATTGAATCCAAAATACAAATTGGGCCAATCCAAATTCCTCTTAGATACCTAAAATTCCTGGGGTCACGCTTGTCACCAGAAAAGAAAGTATACCAAAGGAAAAGGTAGAATGGGCTCAGGCAGTGGTTTTAACAGAATGTCAATAAATATTTTGCTTTTGTAATTTTACAAAATCATTTACTTTATGAACCTTATGTTAGAAACTCTTTCAAGGCCTCATACTTTCAAATACCTATGAAATTGGAAGGCCCTGGTGGTTAAACCATCATCTTCAATGATGAAGAAGTATCAGTATGCTAAGCAAAACATATATTCGTGAAACAATTGAACGTTGAGATGGTTAGAGAAGGAACTGCATATTACCTGTCTGAAAGATATCTATATATACAGACACATAAGATTTAAAATACTAATACTTTAAATATGTTAATAACAACTTTCATAATGGTGGTCCTAGTATTTTTCAACTTGGCTTTAACAATATTGACTTTATTTGATAGAGGTTAATGTTATTTATATATAAAAATGTCTCTTCTACTTGGGATTTTATGATGTTTGGAATTATGGATGATGACTGAACCCACCCCTCTCCAATTTGTACTATGCATGAAAAAAATTTACAGTTACTTAAGAAAAATAATCTCCATGTGAAAATCTGATACATTGTCAGTTTTTTGGTTTGTTTGTTTTATAATGACTGCAAGATTAATTTGGAAGAGGGACAAAGGCAAGGGGTTGATCAATAGGTACTTAGGTACAGTTAGATAAGAGAAGTTATAGTGTACTATTGCATAGTAGGGGGATTATATCTATTAATTTTGTACTGCATATTACAAAACACTGGAAGAAAGAATTTTCAATGTATTAAAATATTACATATTACCTCCTTGATATGTATAATTTTTACAATTTTATGAATCACCTAAAAATTTAATCTTTTGAGAGCAATAACATCTATATTCAAAATGAATTTCAAAATTCTTAATCAAAGTCCCTAATTATTTCCATTGTAATAGTTTTATCTCAAAATTACTAAGGAAAGTTATAAAAGGCAAAATCAAATGGCTTGCTTAATGAACTGTCTCCATATTTACTAAGAAAACAAATTAAAGGAGTGGAAAAGGGAAAGGTATAGTTTCAGCACTCTGCTCTTCCTTGTGCAGGACACAGTCTTGACAAGTGAGGTCAAGAGATCGTCTGGGGCTTCTCAACAGGGAAAGGGGCAACTATGGTGGCTTCTTGAAGAATCCCAGACAGAAACTATGTTAGCTTTTGCATCATCATGAACAGAATACCTGGTGAGAGCAACTTAAAGAAGGAAAAGATTATTTGGAACTTACTGTTTCAGAAATCTCAATCTGTAGGCAGCTGACTCCATTGCTCTGGGACCAAGGTGAGGCAGCACATCATGGAGGAATGGCATGGTAAAGGGAAATTGCTTAGCTCACAGTGTGGTCAGGAAGCAGAGAGAGAGATGGGGAAGGGGTCATAGGGAAGATTCACCCTTCCAGGACCCCCTATGACCCCCTCCTTCAGCCACACCCATCTGCCTATAGTTACCACCCAGTCATTCCATTCAAATTCAGATGGACAGATTGGGTTACAGCTCTCACAATCCAATCATTTCACTTCTGAACATTCTTGCATTAACAGTAGTTTTGGAGAGACATCTCATATTCAAACTGTAACAGAAGTTGTTCTCTTTTCCTCTGCTACAAGAGAAACAAGGTGTAGGGTCCTACCAAGTCTTCTTTTCTCAATCATCAGTCTTATGAATGAGTAGGTATGAGGTTGTTAGACCTAATATTCAGAGCTTGGACTAGTAGTCTCAGGTTTCCTGTTCTCCTGTCCTCCCAAATATTCTCTTGGTCCATCTTCTTCTTTATTCTGAAATGTAATATTACCTTGCACTAAATGCTTAACTTTTATAGTATCCTTCATTATTATCATCTTAGTTAACAAATGTATCTATATGACATGTTTTTGTAGGTAAACTTACATCTGCAAATAATACAAGAAATTTACTTTGTAATTTTCATATCCACTCTTCCCCATCCTCAAGAAGTAAAGCATCATTAAGAGTATGGTAGAGGATTAAAATATTGTCATTGAGGATTATCTTCCCAAACCATCTTATGACACTATTTTTTTTTTCATTTTAAACAAGATCAAAGATTGACATTCACTTTTATAGTTAAAAATGTAGCAAATACATTTTAAGCATTAGTGTCTTTTTTATATAACATATTAAAGGCCTTTTCCTCTAAACCTAATCCAACTGTAAAACCACATTGCATAATGAATTTTCATATGAGGCATGAGTCTATGTTCCATTATTTCACCTGGAAAAAGTTACAATGCTTTATTTGCCTAACCAAAAATACCCATTTCCACAAATTGTAACAAAATTCTTTTGAATATCTAAATAACACATAATGTAAATTCTTTATAATACCAATTAAGTAATTAATATATAGCTTATTAGTGGTATGTATGAGTTCTAAATGAAATGATAACCTGTAAAAATGTACACAAATTTTATTTTCTTTCTACATGCAATGCTATTTGTTACAATTATAAATAAAATTGAAAAATATGTTTAAGGCATGTAAGAAGTACAATAACAACAAAACAAACTATTAAAGAATCATTATAAGGCTGGTTTAATAATTAAAGCATGATTTCTTATGACAGTTTTTTTTGTGTGTGTGTGTGTGTGTGTGTGTGTGTCTTTTATTTATTTTTTTTGGGGGGGTGGGATTACTGGGGATTGAACTCAGGGGCACTTGGCCCCTGAGCCACATCCCCAACCATATTTAAATACAGGGTCTCATTGAGTTGCTTCACACCTCCCTTTTGCTGAGGCTAGCTTTGAACTCTTGATCCTCCCGCCTCAGCCTCCTGAGCCACTGGGATTACAGATGTGCGCCATGAAGGGCAAAAATCACACCAGAGACAACTGTGCAGCCAAAGATTTATTCACCAGCCTTTATGGCTCGTCGTGGTAGAAGAAGTATGGGGAGAGAGGAGTCAGGGAGAGGGGAGTGTGCAAGCTCTGAACAGAAGGTGGGTGCCTGGTCGCACTGGCTGTGGTCTCTGGAGCTGTCAGATAAAGCAACTGCCTTCAGGCTGGAGGCTGGAGCTGTAGCTGGGGCAGCTGCCCTTGAGCTGGAGGCGATGGGTCTGGAGCTGTGGCAGTGGCTGCCTCCTCTCAGGAGGGACGAGCTGTTGAGACTGAGCTCCGGGCAAGCAAGAGCTTTAAGTAGGGATTTCTGGTGGGAGATGTACCAGAGCAACCTTTAATGCTATTGACTCTTTGCCCAGGGAACAGGGCAACCTTTAAGCCCATTGACTCCTGCCTGGGGAACAGAGTGACCTTTAAGCCCTTTGGCTCTTGCCCAGAGAAAATGAAACAAGGTTTCTTTTCCATGGGGAAGGTGGACCATCAGCCCAAGCCTATCTATCACACCACCTCGCCAAGATATTATGATAGCTTTTTTAAACTTGAGTTAAAAATTTTGAAATCATGTAAAATATTTGAAAAATAAGAGTTCAGATATCAAAAACTAAGATTTTACAAAAAAAATGTTTAAAAGAGAAAAGGGATTTTAATGCTAGATTTTTTTTAATGTAATGTCACTGCAAGCATTTCTAAGTGTATTGTGAATGACTTAGTACAACCTAGCTAATGACTTCAATTTAGAAGTAAAAATTACATTTTGTAATAAGTCACTATTCAAAAGTGATGCCACCAACCAAAATTTTCCTTTTCTATTAAAAGACAATGATAAATTACTTTTAATACCTTATTTGTGCTGTTTATAAAACAGTTCTTAAAACTGTAACAATTATATTTTTTAAATTAAAAATAAACCTTTTTTAAATCTTATAATTTTTTAAATAAAAGGAAATATAATAAAAAATCACCAGTACTATATATGTAATCATAAAAAAATTGGGTCATCCTATTCACATCTTTTTATGATCTCAAATTTTTCTAAAATATGGTTAGATTATATTTTTTTAGAAGAGTTATAATTAGAACTGATCCTATCATGCTTGCATGTAAAACCTTGGAATATATTTTGCCTAGTACTGCTTTTCCAAAAAACTAAAAAAAGATTTCATGTTTCTATATACTTGAAAACATCAGTGTTTAAAAGAAAAATCAGTGCTAAAGATCAGATTAATTTGAAATCTATTATTATTTCAAGCATCGGACAGAAGCTCCCTCTTAAGCAATAGTTATTGAAGCATAATTCTGCATGAGGAAAATGCACAAATAATGTGCTGCAGTTCGATGACATTTTCACAAATTGAACACAACCATGTAATGAGTACCTGAACCAAGAAATGATATCTCCTTCAGCCTCTTGGAAATTTTCATGGCCCCTATAAGTTAGTAGTAACCCCTCAGTCTAAAAATTGCCTTTGTGACTTTTATCATCACAGATTGGGTTGGTTTGTTTTTCACTTTACATAAACAGAGTCATACAATATGCAGTCATTTTTGCTTGGATTATTTCACTAAGTCTTACATTTGTGACATTGAAACACATTGATGAAAGTAGTTGCAATTTTTATCATTGTCAATGCTGTATAGTATTTCATTATATGAATATCAAAAGGCTATTCTGTAATCACTTTGGTGGGCATTGGAGTAATTTCCGTTTGTGGTCTATTATGAATAATTCTGTGATAAATGTTTCATATGTCCTTCAATGAACAAACATTCACATTTCTGTCAGGATAAAAACTGCTGGGTCAAAAGCTGTGCATATATTCAGGTTTAGATTTTAGTATCAAATAAATTTCCAGGGTGTTTTCCTAAGTGATTTTACTACTTCACACCCCCTCACCAAGGAGTATATGTGACTTTTGGATCTTCCATATTCTTACCCACTTTTAGCACTGTCTTTGTCTTTCACATTATTTATTCTGATGGAACAAACTTGCCATTCTTACCTGAAATCCTTTCCTAGGCATGCTAATGCTGGAAGCGATGATTAGTCATAGCATTGTGAACGTCTCCTTGCATGGTTGTGTTTATTTCATCATTTGAAAATGGTACATTTTCAGTGTCAAGTGTAGCAGTTAGTAAATATTGATTGTATATAATATGATCATGCATACCCATTTTCATTCTATTTGATTCAAAGCTTTCAATATTTAAACATAACCCTAGTCTTTTCTAAAAATCATCATGCAAATACATTAAATTCTAAAACCTACTAGACTTCTTCCCTTCACATGCCATAAGTCAATATTTACTATTAAAACATACTGAAAAGAAGAAAAAGAAGAAAAACTCAAAAAAAAATCAGATTCCCCCAAAAGACATCATGACATACCTTATAAATAGAATGATCATATATTTCAGGTAGCTTAAGATAGATAGTCCCCATGATTCATGTTCTTGCCCTGGCCAAGTTCTCCTTTTACCTACAAAAGCATCCTAGTTTGGATGATGTATTGCACAAACACCCTACTCATAACCAAAACCAGACTGACTCCCACTTTTCTGCCTAGTTTAAGTGAGAAATTGATCTGGCTTATGAGTGGCTTACAGTCTAGAGTAACATTCCACATGAGGATTATCTGATTTAGCTCATGTTTAATGGAACATTCTGCTATGAATGAACATCATTTTGGGAAGAAAAATAATTTCCTGTTGACATAATAATATGTAATTCAAAGTTGATCCTGTAAAACACACTCAAGTTTTTATATTTTCCCTTTTTGCTATGTTGAGATCTTAAGCAGAACTTTGCTGTTTCAGAATAAATTCATGACTGCCTTGATATTATTTATCCCTGCTTTCAAATACAAATTAACTATCGATATGGGGACTTTTATCTCAATAACATTGTTAAAAATACTTTTTTTTTTCAAAGAGGTAAAAGACCTCTACAATGAAAACAACAGAACACTAAAGAAAGAAATTAAAGAAGACTTTAGAAGATGAAAAGATCTACCTTGCTCTTGGATAGGCAAAATTAATATTATCAAAATGACGATACTACCAAAAGCACTATACAAATTTAATGCAATTCCAATAAAAATCCCATGACATTCATCATAGAAACAGAAAAAGTAGTCATGAAATTCATCTGGAAAAATAAGAGACCCAAAATAGCTAAAGCAATCCTTAGCAAGAAGACTGAAGCAGGTGGCATCACTATACCAGACCTGAAACTATACTACTGAGCAATAGTAACAAAAAACAGAATGGTAGGCACCAAAATAAACTTGTAGACCAATGGTACAGAATAGAGGACACAGAGACTAACTCACATAATTACAGTTATCTTATATTAGACAAAATTGCCAAAAACATACATTGGAGAAAATATAGTCTCTTCAACAAATGTTGCTGGGAAAACTGAAAAACCATATGCAACAAAATGAAATTAAACCCCTTTCTGTCACCATGCACAAAACTCAACTCAAAGTGGATCAAGGACATAGGAATTAAGCCAGAGACACTGCATCTAATAGAAGAAAAAGTAGGCCCAATCTGTCATGTCGGATTTGGCTCCAACTTCCATAATAAGACTCTTATAGAGCAAGAATTAATATCAAGAATCAATAAATGGGATGAATTCAAACCAAAAAGCTTCTTCTCAGCAAAGGAAATAATCAGTGAGGTGAATAGAGAGCCTACATTTTGGGAGCAAATTTTTAACACATACACATCAGAGAGAGCACTAATCTCTAGAATATATAAAGAACTCAAAATTCTAACACCAAAAAAACTAATAACCCAATAAATAAATGGGCCAAGGAACTGAACAGATACTTCTCAGAGAAGACATACAATCAATCAACAAATATATGAAAAAATGTTCAACATCTCTAGCAATTAGAGAAATGCAAATCAAAACTACTTTAAGATTTCATCTCACTCTAGTCAGAATGGCAGCTATCAAGAATACAAACAACAATAAGTGTTGGCAAGGATGTGGAGGAAAAAGCACACTTATACATTGCTGGTGGGACTGCAAATTGGTGCAGCCAATCTGGAAAGCAGTATGGAGATTCCTTGGAAAACTGGGAATGGAGCCACCTTATGACCCAGCTATCCCACTCCTTGGTTTATACCCAAAGGACTTAAAACATCATACTACAGGGACACAGCCACATCAATGTTTATAGCAGAACAATTCACAATCGCTAAACTGTGGAACCAACCTAGATGCTTTTCAGTAGATGAATAGAAACAGAAAATGTGGTATATGTACACAATGAAATATTATTCAGCATTAAAAGAGAATAAATTCATGGCATTTACAGGTAAAAGGATGAAGTTGTAGAATATAATACTAAGTGAAGTTAGCCAATATCAGAAAACCAAATGCTGAATGTCTTCTCTAATATAAGGAAGCTGATTCATAGCAGGGTAGGCACGGGGAGCAAGGGAGGAATAGATGAACTCTAGGCAGGGCAAAGAGGTGGGAGGGAGGGGTGAAGGCAGGGGGTTAGAAATGATGGTGGAATGAGATGGACATCACCACCCTAAGTACACGTATGAAGACACGAATGGTGTGACTCTACTTTGTGTAAAACCAGAGATATGAAAAAATTGTGCTCTGTGTATAGTATGAATTATAATGCATTCTGCTGTCATATATAACTAATTAGAATTAAAAATTACTTCATCTCTTCATTTGATTTTCTTTGTTATATTTTCTCTCAGGATGGCATAAGTATTGCGTATGCTTCTTAAAAATGAGCCTTTATCACCATTTGAATGCTCTCTTAAGATAATTGACAGCGTGTGTAATGATCATTGATTATGCAAACTAGTAAAAACTGGAGACAAAATAATAGTAAATGAGCACATACAAAGAATGTCAGTATTGAAATTCCCTTTGTAACCTGTATTCATTATAATATACAATGTTTTCATCTTTTTGTTGGCATTTGTACTTAGCTGTTGGTTGTTACATATATATGTGTAACAATCAAATCAGGGTAATCAGCATTTCCACTTCCTCAAGTGTTAACACTTCTATGTGTTAGGAGCCGTCTTCAGGTTCTTTTTTCTTAGTCACTTTGAAATACTATAGATTGCTGTAGACTATCATCACCCTAACACACTGCAGAAATCCAGAACCAGTTCCTCCTACCATGCTATGATGCTCCTTACCTAATTTCTTTTCATGCCCCTTTCCTCTCAGTTTCTGTGACCACTATTCTACTCTCTTCTAAGAGATCAGTTTTTTAGTTTCCACAAATGAGCAAGAACATGAGGTATTTATCTTTCTAAGCCTGACTTATTTCACTTAAATTGATGTTCTCATACTGAATTCTTGGATGCATGTGGTCTATGATACGAGGAGTTTATCCTGAATCCTTCTAGCTGTTTTATCATAATAAAATAGGTATATGCAGCTTACAACACTGACCAGGAATAAAAGCATATTAAAGAAGAGAAGTTTCAAATTTCTTATAAGAAATATGGGTTTGATATTTAAGTGACCAATTCATTCTTATGTATCATAATCAAAATGAAGATATAATGTAATCTGAAGGGTTCTTGCGTCCATGACCAATAGGGTTGTCATAATTTTTTAGTAGCCTTCCGGTCATCATGTCTCAATGAACTACATTTCAGGATTCTCCCTCTTATACAATTTCCATCTGGTTGATCTTTTAGTAACTACAGATGTGTATTCTCAGGTCCATGGTTAATGTTATAGCTCCTCATATCAATAGTTGTATTACATCTGTACTCACTCACATCCATTAATCCTAACACAGAGAAGTCTTCTCATTTCCCATTATGTTGGGAGTTCTTAGCAAGGCAGAATTGAAGAAATGAACAGTGAAAATCATAGAGAGTGACCATTATCAGTAAACTATCAAATATCAAGAAAAGTCACCGTAGAATAAAAGCTCTGCAGAAAGATCAGTGTTTTAATAACCACTAAAACGATTTCCTAAAACTGTTTCATTCAACCTGATACAAAGTGAATATACCACTGTATTTTTCTTTACAAGCCTCATTTTTGTATGACATGACATGTTGGCAAATATCTGGGGCTCTGAAATCAGAACTGATTTTGAATCCATGTGAGTTCAGTCATATTATCTGTGTCTCACCACTTTCAAAGATAATGTGGAAATAATAATAACAACTCTTGTATATTGTCATGAAGACTTATGAAAATGATGTACGTAAAGCACTTATAACACTGCATGGTACATGGCAAATATTATATAAATGGCAGTTATAAATTATGCTGTTTAGCCTTATGCTCATGCTAAAGACAACATTCCAGAAAAATCTAATTTCCTCAAAAATATATTTAGGAAATCTAGAAAATTCCCTAGGAATACTGCTTACCAAATTTGAACTACTTTTACTCAGGCCTTTCTGAGTACAACAGAATTATTAATTCCAAATAATTAAACCCCAACCTGGGGATACACTAAATAAATAAATATAAATATATATATATATATATATATATATATATATATATAATTGAAGTTAATTACCATGTGGTTATGATAGTTGCAGATAACTCCTCTTCCCTGGGAGATTGTAAAAATGCTTAATTTGGCAAGACTAAGTGTCCTATTTGGATTTGTGTTCTCTGTTTACTATAATTTGATAACTCTTTACCATATGCTATAGTGATTTTCTGGGTTCAAGTTCTGAATTCACAATTTTCTAGATTCTGATTTTGAGCAAGACATCTAATTTTTTGCACCTTATTTTCCTTTGTTATACGAGGATTAAAAATAGTACACAGCTGTGTGAAATTATGATGAAGAATAAACAAGATAATGCCTAACATTTTGCATGGAGCAAATAAAAGATAGCTAACTACCTATGCTTCACCAGTCACTCCCTCTAGGGCTGTGAATGTGGTTCAGTAGCAGAGTGCTTATATAGCATGTACAAAGCCCTGGGTTTGATTCTCAGCGTACACACACACACACACACACACACACAAGTCATTACCTCTAAATTAGGTTTACCACTAATTTCAGGTCATTTTCGTATTTATGGAATCACTTAGGTTCAGTTATCATTTTTATTAATTATTTGCATAAATTTATGGACTAATAGAATTTTAGGAGGCATGCCTGCTTTTCAAATAAATGCTGCCTGTAGCTACTTCTTAGGAGGAATGTCCTTGTGCTCTGTGTGCCCTTACTCATTCTCTCTGTGCTCTTCGTTGTTTGATCCCATGCCATGTCTCTTCTGAACTGTGCAAACAAAGTGGAAGAGGACTATGTTTTTTAGCTTTAACTGTAAGTAGGAAGAGAGCTGCTTCCAGGTCTCAGATGTTCTTTAGTTGTACATGGAAAGCCTAAAATACAAGTTACTTCCTATAGCAGCTGAATTTGCTTGCTTGCTTGTTTTCTTCTTTTATTTATTTATTTATTTTGATGTGTTGGGGACCGTGTTATTGGTGACTAAAGACAAGGTCTTATGAATGCGAGGCAAATGGTATACCACTAAGCTATATCCCTAGCCCTAGGAATTTGCTATTTTAATCACACTGTTATAAGAACTTATCATAGATCATTTTTCTACATTAAAGTGGCAGAGGAATTTCAATAACAATATATAATAGTTTTTATGATCTCATAAAGTATTCTGGGCTTCCTGATTTGTAAAGTATATTTATTCATTTCATTTATTCAACAACTATTGGTTGAGCATGTTCTATGTGTTAGGTAATGAAGGAGCCTATAATCAAGGAGATAGCTAAAGATTGCGGTTAGCTGAGAGCCATAAAAGATGTTCTAGTTTCCACCTGATGTTGATACATTATTCAAAGAATCTTTGTATGCCCGTGAACACTGCGTGACGCACCTGTAAGCTCGAGCTGTAAGCACGTGTCCTTGTTAAAGCTATATGTATATAACTGGGTGAGGTTCGTTAGTGTGTGTGGGGGAAGAAGAAGGTGGTGGTTGGAGTTAGAGCATTTGGAGTGATTGCTGGAGCTGGAGAGAGGAGAAGAATAAAAGACCTTTTTTCATTTTCATCCTGCCTCCGAATTTTCCTGTGGCGTTCGCTGCTCCAAGCGACTTCCGCTTCAGGCAGCGACAGGTGGCGGCCTGTACGGGGAATTCGGCGGCAAGGTAAGAAAAAAGAAAATTTAAAAAGATGGGAGCAAATATAACAAAAAGTCGGTTTATAAAAGCCATGAATGAAATTTTTGATATTGAGAACTCAGAGGATAGTGAGAAAAGTGAACAAGAAAGCATGTCCTCTGACTCAGTGGAGACCAGCAAGGAGAGTAGGAATGTAAATTCAAAAGTAAGATCTGCAAAAGCCATCAGAAGCTTAATAAAATTAGCTGAGGAGTATGTACTCTCCTTAGAAACTGAAACTCAGGATACTAGTGAAAGTAATAATAGTAACAAGGAGCCAAACCATGAAAGTACAGTCTCCTCTACTGAGCCGGTTAGGAATTATGAAGCTAGTAGTGAAGAGGAATCAAAAAGCGATTCGGAGAGCACAGTCTCCAATAAAAAGAACAAAAAGAAATTAAAAAAGAGAAAAGACCGTCAAATAGAGGAACCACTAGCGCCCTCTGCTCCTTCATGGATAGAATCCCTAACAGAAACAATAAAGAGTATGGATCAGAGTATACGTGCCCTAGAGGTAGAAATTGGCGGCCTTTCAGAGCGCTTATACGCTCTCGAACAACATAGACCGCAGGAGCACCTAGAACTGCCAGTATTTCAAAATGAACAGGGACAAAGATATCATGAGTTCCTAGACTTTAAAACAATAAAGAATTTTAAAGAGGCGGTAATGACCTATGGGCCTCAAGCTCCGTTCACATTAAGTATGATAGAGTCACTTAACACCCTAACCTTAGCCCCCTCAGATTGGAAAAGTCTATGCAGAGCGTACTAAGTGGGGGACAATACCTAATCTGGAAAACTCAATTCCAGGAACTTTGTTCAGAAATAGCAAAGAGAAATGCTGCAGCAGGTTTCCCTCAACGCAATATAGATATGCTCACAGGGGAGGGTGAGTTCGCCGAACTACAAAATCAGCTACAATACGATCCAGGTGTGTATGCCCAGGTACACACTGCAGCTGTGAAAGCCTGGAAGACAATCTCAGGCACAGGGGATCTGCAAGGCAGCCTATCAAAAGTTATACAAGGGCCTAACGAACCTTACGCTGATTTTGTAGATAGGCTCTTAAAAACAACATCTAGAGTTTTTGGAGAAGTCGAGCAAGCTATGCCCCTAGTTATCCAATTAGCATACGAGAACGCTAATAAATATTGCCAGGATGCAATAAGGCCATGGAGAAGTAAAAAAGACTTATCAATTTATATCAGACTGTGCAAAGACATTAACGAGGCTGTTATCACAGGCAACGTAATTGCTGCAGTAATGAAAAATTCCTCCCCTCAAAATTCCCAAAGGTTTCAACCTAGAACAGGATATTCCAGACAAAATTATTATAATCAACCAAGATATGCTAAGCAATATCCCCCAAGGGTAATAAAATCAAATTCATACCGTGCTCCAGGCCGATGCCCCAGATGCAAAAAAGGTATACATTGGGCCAATCAATGCCATTCTAGATATGATATATATGGAAATGATTTATCAAGGATATCAAAAAACGGGGCACGGGGCCCAATGCCCCGGGGCCCACAAATGTACGAGGCACTAGAGGAGGAAGGCCCTCAGATTCAAATGATTCCTCGTCACAGTCCCTCCTACCCATTAACTCCCTTATCAGAGGGACAAGAGGAAGTGCAGGATTAGATCTCTGTTCTACTGCCCGGATGGTCCTGACACCTGAAATGGGGGTTCAGCTGATTCCTACGGGAATCAGGGGACCTCTCCCTTCAGGAACTGTGGGACTAATCCTTGGGCGTAGTTCCAAAAGTTTATTAGGCTTTAATGTTATACCAGGGGTTATTGATTCAGATTATAATGGAGAGATTAAAATAATGCTAAGTACACACAGGGGCATCATCTCCGTAAATCAAGGAGACAGAATCGCACAGCTGCTCCTCATTCCCAGTCTCCATAATTCTTTTAAAAGCATGCCACAAAATAGAAATAGCAGAGCATTCGGTTCCACTGGTTCAGGACCTATGGCTTTCTGGGTCCAGGACTGTTCACGGAGGCCTATGTGCAAATTAAAAATTCAAGGTATAGAGATGGAGGGGCTGATTGATACAGGAGCTGACTCTTCCATCATAAATCTACAACAATGGCCTAAGCACTGGCCTCTACAGAAAGCCTCAACCAGTTTAAGAGGCTTGGGATACAGTAATACCCCAGCTCAAAGTGCTGTAATCTTAAATTGGCAAGACAATGAAGGCCATACAGGAACATTCAAACCCTATGTTTTAAACAGCTTGCCAGTTACCCTATGGGGAAGAGATATTTTACATCAAATGGGGCTACACCTAGCGACCAAGCCTGCAGGTGTTAAGAATAAAAATCCTACTCATAATAAAAAAGGCAAAGGACATTTTTTCTAGGGGCCACTGAGAAAACAATTTTAAAAATACCATGGCTCTCTAATAAGCCAGTTTGGGTCCCTCAGTGGCCCCTATCCAAAGAAAAATTGCAAGCGGCCCATCAATTAATTAAAGAACAATTAGAAGCAGGACACATAGAGCCTTCCACCTCTCCCTGGAATTCTCCCATATTTGTAATTAAGAAAAAATCAGGTAAATGGAGACTATTACAAGATCTAAGACAAATTAACAAAACAATGCAAATTATGGGCCCTACTCAACCTGGACTTCCTAATCCTGTAGCTATTCCAAAAAACTATTACCTTATAACCCTTGATATAAAGGACTGTTTCTTTTCCATTCCCCTACATCCTCTGGATGCCCCCAGGTTTGCTTTTTCAATTCCTTCTATTAATAATAATGGCCCTGATAAAAGATATCAATGGAAAGTATTGCCGCAGGGAATGGCAAATAGCCCTACACTGTGCCAACTATATGTGGACAGAGCTATACAGCCCATTAAAAACAAATATCAAGACCTTATGTGTCTACACTACATGGACGATGTTTTATTAGCTCACCCTAATCAACAAATCTTATTTAATATATTTAGTGAAATAACAAAAAATCTAAAAAAATATGGATTATATATAGCAGAAGAAAAAGTTCAAAGCAGATCACCTATACTATATTTAGGCTTTAAAATCATGGATACTTTTGTTAAACCCCAAAAAATTCTAATAAGTAAAGAACATTTGACCACCCTCAATGATTTCCAAAAATTACTGGGTGACATTAATTGGCTTCGCCCTACACTAAGCCTCACTACTGGACAATTAAAACCCTTATTTGACATCCTTCGTGGGAACCCTGACCCATCCTCACCTCGAACATTAACTCCTGAGGCCAGGAGAGCTCTAAAATTAGTAGAACAGGCCATTGAAAGATCCCATTGCGATAGATTTGATTTTGCACAACCACTAATATTGATTATTATTCCTTCACAATATACTCCAACAGGAGTATTTTGGCAACAGGGACCTATATTATGGATACATTTGCCTGTCTCTCCTAAAAGTACAATTGAGTCTTATACCTCCATGGTGGCTAAACTTATTCTTCAAGGACTTAAAACCCTCTACTAAAATATTTGGAATTCATCCCGCTACTATTATTACTCCTTATTCATCGTCACAGGTTGAATATTTGTGCTTCAATGATAATGATTGGGCTGTAGCTAGATGCTCTACTTCTGCAAATTTTGACAATCATATTCCTAAATCTCCTATACTGTCCTTTTGTATCAATCATCCTATCATATTCCCACAGGTAATAAAAAATCAACCCATTCCTAAAGCATTTAATGTATTTACAGATGGATCCTCTAACGGTACTGCTGCAGTAGTCACTCAAAATGAAAAAATGATTCATATCACTAATCAAAAATCAGCTCAATTAGTGGAACTCGAAGCTATAATAATAGCTCTGGAAAATTTTAAAGAACAGCCTATGAATATTTTTTCAGACAGCCATTATATTGTACATGCTGTCCCAAAATTGGAGCTAGCAGGTCCAATAGCACCACATACTCCAGCTTTTAAATTGTTTTCTCAAATCCAAAATCTCCTATGGCAACGAAAAGAACCTTTATTTATAGGTCACATAAGAGCTCACACTAATCTGCCTGGTCCTCTCCATGAAGGTAATCAAAAAGCTGACGCCCTCACTAAAACAATATTTATATTTACTACAGTACAACAAGCTACTTTATTTCATTCCCAGTTCCACGTTAACAGCACTACCTTAAGACAAAAATTTAAAATCACAAAAGAACAAGCTCGTAGAATTGTAAAAGAATGTCCATCTTGTATAACACTTTTGCCCAATCCACATTATGGGGTTAACCCACGAGGTTTGATGCCCAATCATTTGTGGCAGATGGATGTCACACATGAGCCAAGTTTTGGAAAATTACGATTTATTCATGTCACCATAGATACATGCTCAGGCATGATTTTTGCTTCTTTACATTCCGGAGAAAAAGTTAAAGATACTATATCTCATTGTCTGCAAGCTTTTGCTGCATTGGGCATCCCCAAAATGCTTAAAACAGATAATGGCCCTGCATATACATCCACATCCTTCAAACAATTTTGTACAAAGTTCAATATTATCCACAAAACAGGTATCGCTTATAATCCTCAGGGACAAGGAATAATTGAAAGAGCAAATCGGACACTTAAAAAATATGTTACTAAAGCAAAAAGATGGAAACTGGAAAAATCCTAAGGACAGATTGGCAGTTGCCCTGTTTACCCTAAATTTCTTAACTTTAGATTCTAATGGACATTCGGCTGGAGATAGACACTGGAACCCACACCAACAACATAAACCTTTGGTTTACTGGAAGGATGTTCTCTCAGGTACATGGAAGGGTCCAGACCCAGTATTAATTTGGGGGAGAGGATCTGTTTGTGTTTTTCCAAAGCACGAATCCTCTCCAATATGGATACCATCTAGATTGATAAAGCAGGTACAAAGTCAAAGGGATCAAGACGAAGTTATTGAGGAGTCTAGATTGAATAAACAAGTGCAAGGTCAAGAGGACCAAAATGAAGGTATGGAGTGATTCCCTTAAAAGAGTTCTCCATTAAATTTACAACTTAAATTTCATTCTTCCCGGCCGGGACAAGAAGATCTCTCTTCAGTGTATACACAATTGTAATTTTTTTTTTCTTTTATATATGTCTTTATGTCTGTGCATTTGTCTAAATTTCATGTTAATGTGATGTCACAAATATGTTTATATGTGCGTCTGTCTAGTGTGACGTCACAAATAATTAAGCGCTTAAAAAAAAAAAAAAAAAAAAAGGTAGATAGATATAGATCCAAATAATAACGTTAATTCATTTAAGCTTAGAATATTCTAATTTGATAATCAATAGATAGATAGATAAATAGATATTTATATAAGTTCAGAATATTTTTAGATAATCAATTATAATGATAATCAATTTTGATTTATAGTTGTCTCCGGGACTTCTCTTCAGCTGTGAATATGTTTAATGTTATATAACCTGATATTTTGGTGTTCCGACAGAGGATCATTTATTTGTTATTGACTTCATTTGTTTAGTAGCTGATTAATTTGAATTATTTCAACAGGTATAGGATTGCTGTGTATATAGAGACTCGAGGATTCCAGCTAACAAATTATTTTTCCAAAATGCCTTTAGCTTTTCTTTATCTTTAATGCAGTAAACACCCTCAGTTTCTCTTTGATTATTTCTGAATGTGATATTTTGCCAGCTTATGTTTGTGGGAGCTTAAGCAGCAATGTGTGTGAGCAGAGATCAACTTTTATTTTCTACTCTAATAATTCTTTTTTTAGTTTGACAGATCACCTTTTGATCTCAGTGCTGGAATAGCACTGCCTTTCCCTTAATAATGGATGCTTGAGTTTTTAGGTAGCGGGCCCTGAAGATTTGCCGGTAGAAATGTCTAGACATAAAAAAGACGGCTGCTGCTACAACTGCAGGGACCTCGGTCGCTGCAAGCATCCCTGCTGCTCAAGCATCAACAACCTCACCAGCAGTGTGGCCTCTGCTCTGCATGCATGGGGCCTCCTGAATCTATGTGTTATAACTTATGGACATTTTGATTTTCCATTATTTTGGGACATTGCGGGACAATGCCTTGCGGGTATTTGTCTAAGAGAACTCAGTGCGTTACTTGATGAAACTAAGGGCAGCTGATTGGCTTAAAGAACTTGATACGCTATGGAAACTTGGCTCGTCAGCAGTAGGCTTGCCGCCTTAAAGCCGCAGCATCTCCTAAAAATTGGACGGCTGTTAGTCAACACACAGTCGATCCTGAAGGGCTCTATTGGATGGCTGGTTAGCCTATGACGGGTAAGATCCCCAGAGGGGGGACAACCTAAGACACGGCACAGTCGCACGGGACAGTCTAATGTGGCCGGCATGTCAACCTAAGCCAGGAGTCAGGACAGCCTAGACTCCCATGACGGTAAGAATGTCGGTTGCACATGGACGTCCTAGAACATCCCCTCTTTTAAAACTAAAAGGGGGAAATGAAGGAGCCTATAATCAAGGAGATAGCTAAAGATTGCGGTTAGCTGAGAGCCATAAAAGATGTTCTAGTTTCCACCTGATGTTGATACATTATTCAAAGAATCTTTGTATGCCCGTGAACACTGCGTGACGCACCTGTAAGCTCGAGCTGTAAGCACGTGTCCTTGTTAAAGCTATATGTATATAACTGGGTGAGGTTCGTTAGTGTGTGTGGGGAAGAAGAAGGTGGTGGTTGGAGTTAGAGCATTTGGAGTGATTGCTGGAGCTGGAGAGAGGAGAAGAATAAAAGACCTTTTTTCATTTTCATCCTGCCTCCGAATTTTCCTGTGGCGTTCGCTGCTCCAAGCGACTTCCGCTTCAGGCAGCGACAAGGTAACATTTTGGGTATAAGGGATTCAGTAGGGATCATAGGTGAAGTGTGTTATGTTGGGGAGTTTTAATTCAGAATGTTGGCTAAGAGGTGAGGGTTCTTCTCTCACCTTTGCTCAAATGAAGAAAGAGTACTCTAGGCAGGGAAAAGTAAGTACAAAGACCTGGTATGTCTGATGTCTTATTGTAGCCACAAGCTGAGCCAGAAGAAACATAGGACAGGAGATCAGAGAATACACCAGGGACCAAGGACAAATGTGTATATTCCCACAGGCCATTAAAGGATTTTGACTTTTACTTTTGGTTATTTAAAAAGTCATGTTGTCTCTGTAAAATAGAAAGAAGTACATGTATGTTAACACTGTCCAAATGAACAGATAACAGGATGCATTTTTATGTTAGCTTTGCATAGCTGTGACCAAAATACCTGACAACACTTTAAAGGAGGAAAAGATTATTTTGGCTCACAGTTCCAGAGGTTCAGTTGAGGGACATCCAACTCCATTGCTCTGAGCCTGAAATGAGGCAAAACATCATGACAGAAGGGCATGGTAGAAGAAAACTCCTCAGGTCATGCCAGCCAGGAAGCAGAAAGAGAGAAGGAATAGCCACATGCCCCCAGTGACTCACCTCCTCCAGCCATGCCTCACCTACCTAAGGTTACCACCCAGCACAGTAGTTCTTTCAAGTTACTAATCCACCAAATGGATTAATCTACTGACTATATTATAGCTCTCATGATCTAATCATTTCACTTCTGAACATTCCTGCATTAACAGAGGAGCTTTGGGGAGACACCTCATATTCAAACCACAGTAATTGCCAAAAGTAACTTTTACTTAAAGAGAACTGGGGGTGGCCACATCAGCAGGTATAATAAGTATTCAGCCAAGTGCAGGAAGGTGGGTCAAGTTCCAGCTCTTTAAATTATATGTTACTAAACCTTACACCAGTTATTATAATGCCTGAACTTCCCTCCTCTCTGATTATCCTTTAGGCATCAAAAAAAAAAAAAAAAAAAAATAGCTTTACTTTCAAAGGTACTACCAGGACATGCAGATGTGGTAGTTGGCAATAGTACATTTAACAATTATCATATCTCAGAGATAAAATATCTTGGACAATAAGAAAGTAAGCTTCGTGGTAGCTGAAGGCATGCCTCCAATTTGATAAGTATTTAAATATTAAGCAACTGAGTGCTGGGTGGGTGATCAGTGATAATGGCGTTAACAATGGTGGAGACAATGTATCAAAATTAACATAGTAACCTTTTTTTTCACCTATGCAGATATTACAAGCAAGAGGCAAAAAGTGCCAAATGCCCAAGTATTCCATTTTCCTGCATGGAAAAGTATCAGGACAGGATCAGGAGGATGAAGAACAGATGATGGAGACTCTCTCACTGCCAAGGAGTTCTTCCTATGGATTCATAAATGGGGGACAAATGAGAGGTGGGAAGAGAGAAGGGCTAGCATTGACCACTGAGTCCAGATAGAATGAATGCATCATTAAAGGCTCCTAATTAGGTCTCCAAACAGAGGCACCTGGACTAGAAATGCAGATACATGTGTGAGCATAACCAACCCCAAAGATCCTGAATCTTTGACTGCTACTCCTTCCAGAAACCTACAAGACACAGACTGTACACTGAGTCTGATGTGGTAAAACAGCTTCCCTACATGAAGTGTGCCAGGTAAAGCCTGGTAACTGCCTATGGTCAGACCTGAAATATCACACATAAGATTTGGCTGTATCCAGGCTCCTCATTACCAGACGTGGCTGTTGAACAGCTAGATGCTTACTAATCGTCACAAAGGAAGAAAGGGAAGGAAAATAATAAAAATAAATGGAAAGATATTTCACAATGAACAAACTTCACACTTTTTCTGAGAAATGATTCAGAGTGAATTTTACTAGAGCCAGTTTAGATGCACTAATTAGCTGAAAGAAAATTGAGTCAGCACAAAATAGAAGTAAAAGTACATAAAAGACTGTCAATCTCTATTTTGATTTTTTTTTCTTCCATATAACTGGAACAAATGAGGATGAATCATTTAAATCAAAGTTGCCCTGAGGGTAGAGCTCCAATTATAATAATATGTCTTTAGCGCCATAATTTCTCTTCAAAAAAAAAACCAAACAAAGCTATTTGAAGTGAAAACAACTTTATCTGCCATTATCAGTGAGATTTTAACCATTATACTTGTAATTTATGCTTACTTTTAGACCTGTTTGTTAAATAGCAATTTCTTTAAAATAAAAGGAAGACTTTTTTGTTGGTTTCATCATCATGTCTGATAATTTTTACTAGTAAACATGAGATATTGAGACAGATAAAATTTAAAAGTAAAATAAGTAAAAACAATATTGAAATTACTTGAAGTAGCCATTGTCAAGTATCCAGCTATCCCCAAAATCATAACAGATTAGCATAAGCTGCTATACCCCAAAGCATTTATTTAAGATTTCAAATAGTATTGTTAGTGAATTTGTATTTTACAAATAGAATCAATCTAGCAAATTTTGGTGAAATGTGAAAAACCACAAAAAGACAATTTTTGTTCTAGATTTCTTCATTAACATTATCTGAATTGTCACACAAGTAAAAATAATATAATATTTTTGGAAAATTACATATTAAAATTAAAAACTATGTACTCATTCCTATGTGGATTAAAACATGTACATAAGTTTCTGAGGGAATGTAATCATTGGGAATAATAAATATAAAATATCAAAAAGATACATATTAAATGTTGAATATTATCTAAATTTTTGATATATGTATATGATATATTTGTATATTTTCAAGCTGCTGTTATTAATTAGTTTCTATACTATATAAATAATAGTCTGAATATTTAGTTTCTTCTAGGAAGTTGTGGAATTAGATTTTCCTGGTATTATCTTTCCTCAGTTTTCCAAATTCTTTCTTCAATTTGTTTCAAACTAAATATTATTAATCAATTATATTTAATTTGGTAGAATTTTGCCCATTCTGATTGAACTCTGGTCAAAGATCATAATTTGCTTCAGATACACTAGGAGGCTATAGTTGCTGAGTTTGCTTTTATCCATTTTTTTCTAGATTTTCTTCTTGCTTGCTGGATACACATATCAATTTTTCTAAGTTGCAGAATTTACTTTTTTCTTGCCTCTGACAGAGAAATAAGCTTTTACTCCTATAAACAGAAATGTATTAAATTGGAGATTTAGATGACTTCCAAAAACTTAGTGTATACTGAATTCAAAACTAAGTGTATTAGGTAATATATATGTTAATTATCTTGATTTACCCATTTCATAATACATAAAAACTTCAAACATCATACAGTATACCATAATGCATAGAACTTTTAATTGTCAATGAAAAAGTCAGCTTTTTGATAATGTATTTTGATAGTACATTACTCAGGGTTCTTCAGAGAAACAGAACAGATACACATATGATTATAAAATTGGATTTATTAGTTGGATAGTCCCATAATGGCTGTCTGTAGATGGGAGAGCTGGAAGAACCAGTCCAAGAAGCTGATACTTCAGAAAAAGAGGGACCAAAGTATGCAGCCCCCATTCAGGACAGAAAGGCTAGAAAATCCCTAGAGAATGACTGGTTAGAGTTCACTATGGAGGAGTGGAGGGATTAGAGTCCCATGTCCTCAGGCATTTGCAACAGCAATCTAAGCACCCACCCAAGAAAAAATGGCACCTGCATCCATGTTGTCTTCCTCCTTTTTCCATGCTAATTCCATCCAGGCTCCCAGCCCACTGTGCCACTCAGGGTGGGTGTCTCCCTGAGTTTGCTGTCCTACATGTCAATCATCTCTGAAAATACCTTCATTGTCACACCTAGAAGTCTCTTAATTCAATCAAGATGATAATCCAGATTAGCTATCACAAATCCACCCCTCATCAGCTTAATATCCAAACATAGCTCTTTAAATCATACTTAATCTCCAAATAAATACAAGGTTATAATTCCATCTAACATGTTATAACTATCCTTTGTAAAATTGAAAATTCACTAATTTCTTTCCCATAATAGGGAGCAGTTTTTTGATAGTTACTCTTCTGACATCTCACCATTTAATACTATAATGTAGATTTACCATCACTTTAAGCATGGCATTAAGTCAATCAATATTATGTCACATAATAAAGGAACAAATGAGGAAAGTAGACAAACAAATCTGCTTAATACATGTGTATGTAAGCACAAAATAGAAAAAATACTTATGACAATTACAATCCTTGTTTCTGTAACTAGTCATGTGGCTATAGTTGGTATTTATAATTACCTTCTACTACCCATTCTGTATTTCCTCTGCCTATAGCGAGCACCTCAGCAGGTCTTGGTTATTGACCTGGAGGAGTGACACACACTTTCATTCCTGAAGTGTCTGAGATACTTGTCATCTTGCCCGGATTGGGTTATAGTTCCCCATTAACCTTAATAACAAGACATGGTAATATTAAGACATATCCTGTAGAATATCGTGCACTCCAGAATTCCTTACCTCTGTTGTGGAGTAATAGTCTAATTTCCCTTAATGATCTGAATTAATCACCCCCACCAACACCATAATTCCCTTCTTCATCTGTTGGCTCAGAAGTATGAGGAGCCCAAAGTAGCCAGGGGAAAGTCCTAACTTCCATTTCAATGGAATCATTGAATCATTGTCTCCTGGTATAAGCCATCCCCCACTAAAACTGAGACTTTTAGGCCAGTGGAGCATAAGGTCGTAGGGACAGGAAGCAAAAGTTTCATTAGTGGATCTCTAAGGATATTGGTAAGTGGTATCATTCCCATTTCCACTCCTTGTTTCCTGGACCCATGAATCCTATCTATAGGAGAGACAGTACTATATGGTGGAATGCTGATTCAGAGCACATATATCTTTCTGGAGTGCTTTGCCCAGGCCTGCAAAGCATTATCACTGGAACTGCATCTTTAATAGCCCATTCTACCATTTTTTCAAACCAGTTACTTCAGGTTGGTAAGACCATAAAGAATATGGTAAGAAGAACATGGTAAGACCAATGAATGCCAATGATCCCATTGCTATACTTGACTATGAAGTGAGTTCCTTGATCAGAAGAAATGCTGTGTGGAAAACCTTGATGGTAGATAAGGCACAGATGGTGGTTTTGACTGAAGCATTATATGCAGGGAAGGCAAATCCATGCCCAGAATATATGTCTATTCCAGTAAGGATTAAATGCTGCCCTGTCCATGACAGAAATTGGTCCAATATAATCAGTCAGCCACCAGGGCACTGGCTGATCACCCTGGGGAATCATGCCACATTAAGGGCTTAGTGTCAGTCTCTGCTGCTGGCAGATTGGGCACTCAGCAGTGGCTATAATCAGGTTAAGTCTTGGTAAGTAGAACTCCATGTTGCTAAGCCCATACATAACCTCCATCCCTGCAACCGTGGGCACTTTTTTAAATGAGCCCATTAGGCAATGGAAGGAGTAAGTGGGGAAAGAGATGGACTACTATCCTCAGACTGGATCACCCTATCCACTTGATTATTAAAGTCTTCCTTGACAGAGGTCACATCTTTAAAAAAAAAAAAAAAAAAAAAGTGTTTTTTTTTTTAGTTGTAGGTAGACATAACACTTTTATTTTATTTGTTTTTATTTTTATGTGGTACCAGGGATCAAACTCAGTGCCTCACGCATGCTAGTCAAGCAAGCACTCTACCACTGAGCCACACCCCAGCCCTGACTGAGATCACCTTTTGATGAGCATTTATTTACATGGGATCTAAATATCTTTATATCCTTTACCCACTTGGAGAGGTCTATTTACACACTTCTTACCCAAATGCCTTTGTCATTGTTTTTCAAATCATGTTCTTTCCAGGTCCCTGATCATCCAGCCAAACCATTGGCTATACCCCATAAATCAGTATATAGCACCACATCTGGCCATTTTTTTTCTAGGCAGAATGCATTGCCTGAAGTTCTCTCTACTGTGAAGATTTTCCTTCATCACTGTCCTTCAGGGATATCCCAGAAAGGGACTATAGTGCTGCAGCTGTCCATTTTCAGGTAGTACCCAGATATTGTGCAGAAACATCTTTAAAACAGGCCAAAGTCTTCTGTTCCCCTGTCAACTAATCATAAGGTACATTCCATGAGGCCATAGGTTCACTCTGGGAGAAAAGGGGCATTGTAGCAGTATTAGGAATAATGGGCATTTGGGCCATTTCATGCAATTTACTCATGCCTTCAGGACCTGCTTTGGACTGATCATGTATGTACCACTTCTATTGGATGATTGAGAGCTGCTGTGCATGTCCCCCCCGCTTTATAGCTTGGTGGGTTAAGTTACACCGAGTTCATGATTGGCAGCTCAGGAAGCATAGTGATTTGGTGGCCCATGGTTAATCATTCAGTTTCCACTAAGGCCCACTAGAAGGCCAAGAACTATTTCACAAAGGGAGAGGAGTTATCGGTAGAGAATAGTGGGGCTTTGTTCTAAAATCTCAAGGGCCTCCTCTAACTCACCTATGGGATGCTACTTTGGACAGCATCTCTAACTGCCACTGCCACTTCAAGTACTGCTGGATCTACAGGAACACATAGTCCAAGTGAAGACAAGTCTGCACAGCAGCCTGGACCTGTTGTAGAGCCTTCTTCTATTCTGGGCCCCACTTAAAACTAGCAGTCTTTCAAGTCACTCAGTTGATGGGCTGGAGTAACACACCCAAGCTAGGAATGTGCTACCTCCAAAATACAAGAAGGTCCCCAAGACATTGTGCTTCTTTCTTGTTTGTATGAGTGTCCAAATGCAACATAAGGGATATCTCAGAAGGCCATACACCACTGAGATCCCAGAAAGAACCTGAATCCTAGGGGAACTTATTTCATACCATATGATAGCAAATGCTTCATTAG
The DNA here is from genome assembly GCA_025594165.1 of Tamias sibiricus. Taxonomy (NCBI): domain Eukaryota; kingdom Metazoa; phylum Chordata; class Mammalia; order Rodentia; family Sciuridae; genus Tamias; species Tamias sibiricus. Next base: position 49,369,280 of record CM046662.1, on the reverse strand, counting down.
AAAGTCCAGAGTGGTTGTTACTTCTTGTTCAGTTGGTCCAATCAACATAATGTCATCGACATAATGAGCCAGCATGTTACCTTTTAGAAGAGAAAGGTGATCAAGGTCTCTGTGAAATAAATTATGACACAGGACTGAAGAGTTGATATACCCATGAAGAAGGATAGTAGATGTATATTACTGTCCTTGCCAGCTGAAAGCAAATTGTTTCTTGTGGACCTTATGAATAGATATGGATAAAAATGCATTTTCCAGATAAATAGCTGCATACCATGTACCATGAGACAAATTAATCTGCTCAAGCAAATAAACCACATCTGGTATGGCTGCTGCAAATGGAGTCAGCACCTGATAAAGCTTACAATAATCAACTGTAATTCTGCCAGATTCATCTGTCTTTTTCACAGAATAAATAGGAAAGTTAAATGGTAATATGGTGGAAAGCAACACCCCTACATCCCTCAAGTCTGTGATGGTGGCACTAATCTCTGCAACCCCTCAGGGATATGATATTGTTTTGATTTTATATTTTCCTAGGTATAAGTAACTCTAATGGCTTCCATTTGGCTTTTTCCAGTAAGATGGCCCTCACTCCACAAGTTAGGAACTAATGTGGTCATTCTGCCAAGTGGTAAGTATATCCATCCCAATCACGCATTCCAAGAAAGGGTGATAACCACAGGATGACTTCAAGAACCCATTGGACCCAACATGAGTCATACCCTGGCCAAATGTCCATTGATCAGCTGACCTCCATAAGCCCCTACTCTGACTGGAGGGCCATAATGACATTTTGGATCTCACAAAATCAATGGCAATTCAGAGTCAGTATCTGGTCATCCTGGAAAAAAAAAAAAATCTGATTATTTCCTCAATGCACAGTTACACTGGTAAAATTCTGTACCCTGGTAAAATCTCTGGAGAATGATGGGGGAAAGATTAACAGTAAAACTTCTTGGTCTGTACCAGGGTTCTTCCATACTTGAGTCTGAGAATTGGCTTAGGAGCTGTGATTCTCTAATATAATTATGACTCAAGGCATACTTTTGCACATTTGTTGGGTTAAGCCCTAAACAGTACCTAGGAAAGTTTGCAGTAAGTCAAGGACTGTAAAGAATGTGGTAACAAAGAAAATGAAGAGGGGAAGCTGGTCATTTCCCTTATCTCCAATCTTTAGATGAGAATGAAAGCACAGTGACCTTGACTGTAAAGTAAAAAAAAATAAAAATAAAAACATAAGACATGTTACCTATCCTACATATTCCTCTGCTTGTAGACATAGTGGAGAACTCCATTACATCCCAGACACTGAGGAGTCTGTGTGCAATAAAATGTCCCAAACCTCTCTGTTGAGTACCCCAAGTTCTTTCTTTGGCTAAATATTTGATGTAGTCACAGGATCCCCAAAAAGGAATATGTTGAGTTGACTTGAGAGTTGGGAAAAGGCCTAGGGTCTGAAGCAGAAATCACAAGCTGTCTATAAGCCTCAGGGTGGTTTAAGCTGGTTTCCCTATTTGAGGGGTGGTGACCACTTCAAGAGTATGGGGATACCCTGAAAGCACTAGAGGAATTGCTGAAAGTATTGGAAAGGGCATCCAAAGTAGTCATGGGAAAATGAAAGGAGACCAAAAATGCTATAGCAGCAATGGCATAGCCCCTGCTATATATATTAATGTTAGCCAAAGACAAGGAGTTAGCCATTCGGGCTCAGCTACATAGAATACGGGAAGAGTTAAAACTAGAGAGAGAGGCTCATTTCATGCAGGTTGAGAGCAATGATATATAGGCTGTCACAGTACTTAGAACTTGCAGGCGCACATCTGCAAGTCATAGCATGCCATTATGTTAAACTGAGGGACGCCATAGGCCTAGGGTATGTATTAGGGCATTAGTGACTAATGTAAACCAGGACCCTCAGATGTGGTATCCACTCAGGGTATCCACTAGTCCCAGTGACTCAAAAGGTAAGATAGCTGATGAAAATACAATGGAAACTAGGCTGGTAATGGTGCAAAAGTTAAAAACACAGCAGAAGTGGTCTGAGAGGATGGATTTAGCTTTTCTTCCTGCTCCAGAGAGATATAATGGTGCTGGTGGAACTGGGGTCCAAGTTCAGGCAGGAAACCAAAGAAAGTGTACCAGCATTGCTGTTCTGCTTGTGGGACACTGGAGCAAATGGGATGGGATGATGTTGAATATTATCAAAGTGTCTAAACTGCCTTCAGTAACTGCTCACCCTGCTTATATCAGTGGTGTTGAGGAAAGTGTGGGATCATTAGTAACTTGGCTGCTTTTTTCCATTCACAATACATGAACAAATTCAGGAGATATCACTATCCTTGGAGGCCTGGGCCTCTAGTGGAAGAACTACTGTGCTATTTGTAGGAACTGGGAATGAAACTCACTATTTATATGCAGTCTTTCTCAGGACTACACAGTATGGCCTTTATTGCTGGGGTTAGAGATACAATGTTACAAACAGTCCCTCCATCCATTTATGGTGCCCTGGTAAAAAATACCATCCCCACTAGTAAGGCAGCCCCTCCAGCAAGCAGCACAACTGATCACAGATCTAGGGGAGGCAGAAAGATTGTGATATAAAATTGGAGACTATAAATCCTAGCCCAAACTGGAAGGAACTGTTAAAATCTCCCATAAACAGATATGGATGGACTTAACAATAAGAGTAGATGAAAGGAAAATAGATAAACAAACTAATGCCACCTGGAACAATTACAAAGGAAATTGCCAAAGGATAAAAGATTTCAGCCATTACCTTGCATTAAGGAAAAGAGAACGGAGACAATCAAAAAGGTAGAATAGACTCCTACTCCAAAATGAAATGCAATAAGTTTCTCCTAGTAGGTGATGTGATGAAAGCAGAGCCCAAATCTTCTCCTGAGGAATCCAAGTTCTTGATTGTGGTGGGGGGAGTCAAGGTTCAGGGGTCTGAGCCATTTCCCTGGACCAGAAAGCATATATAGAATTGGCAATATGTTGGTTTTCAAAATATATTTAGAGAGTAACAGCATTGGTGGACACAGAAACTAGGTATATATTGACAAATGGTAATCCTCCTAAATTCTCAGGCAGATTAACTGCTGTTGGTGGGGATGGGAGAAAAGTAATGAGAGTCTTAGTCATAATGTTGATTCTGTTGCTTGAATGCCTGCCACCCATTCCCTACCCAATGTTCATAATCCCATTCCTGAATATATAATAGGTGTTGGTATCTTGTGGGGTAAATGCCACAAACTAACATAAGGAGTTCACTTTGTATTGCTGGGAGATTAAGCATATGTCAACTGTAAAGCCAATTTTAACAGGACATGCAAAACACCCCTTACTGTTTAGCCTTCACCCTGCTGAATTGTAGCCACCAAACAATATTAACTCCCCAGCATCTATAAAGAGATAACAGAGAAGATACATGAATTGACTAAAGTAAATATAATTCACCCAATGCACAGTCTTTTTTAAAGATCATTTGTTGTTTTTAGATATACATGACAGTAGGGTGTATTTTGACATATTCTACAGACATGGAGGGCAACCCATTACAATTTGATACCATTCTTATGATTGAACAAGACGTGGAGTTACATTGCTTGTATATTCATATATGAGTATAGTAAAGTTATATACAATTCATTCTACTGTCTCTCCTATTCCCATCTACCCTCCCTTACCTTCTTTTCCCTTTGTCTAATCCAATGAACTTTTATACTTCTCTTCCCTACCCTTCCTTTTTATGGGTTAGCATCCACATTACAGAGAAAAAATTCAGCCATTGGATTTTTGGGACTGACTTATTTCACTTAGCATGATGTTCTCCAGCTCCAACCATCTACTGGCAAATGCCATAATTTCATTATTCTTTATAAATGAGTAATATTCTATTGTGTACATATATGACATTTTCTTTATCCATTTATCTGTTGAAGAGCACCTAGATTAGTTCCATTGCTTGGTTATTGTGAATTGAGCTACTATTAAACATTGATGTGGCTGCTTCACTAGAGTATGCTGATTTTAAGTTCCTTGGGTATAATCTGAGGAGTATGATAGCAGGGTCAAATAGTGGTTCCATTCCAAGTTTTTGAGGACACTCCATACTGCTTTCCAGAGTGGTTGTGCCAATTTGCAGTGCCCCCAGCAATGTATGAGTGAACGTTTTTCCCCACATCTTTGACAACATTTATTGTTACTTGTATTCTTGATGATTGCCATTCTGACTTGAGTGAGATAGAATCCCAGTGTAATTTTAATTTTCATTTCTCTAATTACTAAAGATGTTGAACACTTTTTCATATATATTTTGACTGTTCATATTTCTTCTTCTGTGAAGTATCTGTTTAGTTCCTTTGCCCATTTATTGATTGGCTTATTTGGTTGGTTTTTGTTTTGTTTTGTTTTGTTTTTGGTGTGAAGTGTTTTTAGTTCTTTGTATATTCTGGAGATTAATGTTTTATTCAAGGAACAGGTGTTAAAGATTTTCTCCCATTCTGTAGGATCTCTGTTCATGTTCTTGATTATTTCCTTTGCTGTGAAGAACCTTTTGAGTTTGATGCCCACTTGTTGATTCTTGATTTTACTCCTTGTGCTTTTGGAGTTTTATTGAGAAAGTCTATTCCTGAGTCAATATGATGAAGAGTTGGACCTACTTTTTCTTCTAGTAGGCACAGGGTCTCTGGTCTAATGCCTAGGTCCTTGATCCACTTTGAGTTGGATTTTGTGTAGGGTGAGATGTAGGGGTTCAATTTCAATCTACTACATATGGATTTCCAGTTTTCCCAGCACCATGTTGAAGATACTACCTTTGCCAAGTATGAGATAACTGTATTTATATGGTTATGTCTCTGTGTCTTCTATTTTGTTTCATTGGTCTTCAACTCTATTTTTGTGCCAATACCATGATGTTTTTGTTACTGTAGCTCTGTAGTAGAATTTAAGTTCTGGTATTGTGATGCTTCTTGCACTACTTTTCTCACTAAGGATTGCTTTCTGGGCTTCTTATTTTTCCAAATGAATTTCAAGACTGCTTTTTCTACTTCTATGAAGAGCACCATTGGAATTTTATTCAAATTGCATTAAATATGTATAGAGCTTTTGGTAGTATGGCCATTTTGACAATATTAATTCTGCCTATCCAAGACCATAGGAGGTCTTTTCATTTTCTAAGATCTTCTTCAATTTCTTTCTGTAGTGTTCTGTAGTTTTCATTGTAAAGGTCTTTCACCTTATTCTATGAAGCTAGTATCACCCTGATACCAAAACCAGACAAAGACACATCAAAGAAAGAAAACTTCAGACCAATATCCCTCATGAACATAGATGCAAAAATTCTTAATAAAATCCTAGCAAATTGCACACAAAAACATATTTAAAAGATAGTGCACCATGAACAAGTGGGGTTTATTCCAGGGATGCAAGATTGGTTCAATATACAGAAATCAATAAATGTAATTCATCACTTCAGTAGACTTACAGATAAGAACCACATGATTATCTCAACACATACAGAAAAAGCATTTGATAAAATGCAGCATTCATTCATGTTCAAAACACTAGAAAAACTAGGGAATAGGAGGAACATAGCTCAATATTTTTTGTGCTTTGTATGATAAACCCAAGGTCAACATAATTCTAAATGGAAAAAAAATGATAGCATTCCGTCTAAAAATTGGAACAAGACCAGGATGCCCTCTTTCACCATTTCTATTCAACACAGTCCTTGAAACCCTAGCCAGATTAATTATACAAAAGACTGTAATTAAAGGAATATGAACAGGGGAAAAAAAGTGTTCAAACCATCCTTATTTGCTGATGACATGATTCTATATTTAGAAGACCTAAAAATCTCCACCAGAAAGCTTCTTGAACTCATAAACATATTCAGAAAAGTAGCAGGATATAAAATTAACATCATAAATCAATTGCATTCCTATACACCAATGACAAATGAGCTGAAAGAGAAATCAGGAAAATTATCCCATTCATAGTAGCCTCAAAAAAAAAAAAAAAATACTTGGGAGTCAATCTAACAAAAGAGGTGAAAGGCCACAGTTCTTTTAACTTCCCTGTGTGGTCAGCAGGAAGGCCAGAGGGAATTTGGTGTATGACAGTGAATTATGAGGAATTAAATAAGGTGATCCCTTCACTTTATGCAGCAATCCCAATATAGTCACCATTCTAGAAGAGTTCCGTACCCAGATGGGAACATATCATTGTGTAGTAGCTCTTGCTAATGCATTCTTCAGCAGAGATACAGTCCTGAACATCAGTCCCTGTTGCCTTTGATATAGGACGGAAGAGGCTGGACACCTGAGGGATTTTCAGGAAGCAGGTTTATTGACTGCAGGGTCCAGAGGGGATATCACCTAAAAATTCTCTGGACAACGAGTCTGGAAATTCTCTGAATTTTATACCTAGTGGGAGGAGGGATTTTAAGCTTTACATGACAAGTGCTTTTTGTCCCATTATTTTTAGATTAGTCAAGGTTTTGCAAGTTTTATCACAAAATCAGAAGTAACATCATCAAGTCTGCAGCCAAACAGCTTTTGCAAGACAGAGTAATTTAATCCTCACAAAACATAGGAAGTCCTATCCCACAATGAGTATTTTTTTTTTTTTTTTTTAATACCAGGGATTGAACTCAGGGGCACTCGAGCACTGGGCCACATCCCCAGCCCTTTTTTGTATTTTGTTAGAGACAAGGTCTCACTGAGTTGCTAAGTGCCTCGTCATTGCTGAGGCTGGCTTTGAACTTGCGATCCTTCTGCCTCACCCTCCCAAGTGCTGGGATTACAGGCGTGCGAACCACACCCAGCCCACAATGAGTATTTTTTTTTGCAGAAATTTTGGCTGATATTCTGTTATAAAGCTTCCTGACAAAAAGAGGAATTTATATGTTATAAATGTGGTGGAGGTTTCTGCTTAATTATGGTAAGGGTCTCTGGTCTGCTTTACTTTCACATGAAAAGGCCAATAATGCATGTTTGCAATGTTACCTCAATAATATATTCATAGCCCCATCATGTATCATGATATGATAGCACAGGATTTAGAAAACTGGTCCCAACCTGAACAGATAAAAATATTTCATTATGTTGATAACCTTTTATCCACTTCTGAATCTTTTTAAGCACTCACTAAGGCTGCCACCATGCTTTTGACTCATTTCCAAGGGAGAGCATGAGCTGTGAACCTTAACAAAGAGCAGTCTCACTGGTGAAATTCTTATGTGTTGTCTGGCCAGGTCAAAGGTTATAGATCAGGTTTTGATAGCCACTTCCACTCCCAACACTGTAAAGCAAATTTGTGGGGCTTAGCTGGGCACAGTGGCACACGCCTGTAATCCCAGCACTTGGGAGGCTGAGGCAGGAATATCGCGAGTTCAAAGCCAGCCTCAGCAATGGCGAGGCACTTAGCAACTCAGTGAGACTCTGTCTCTAAATAAAATTTAAAAAGGGCTGGGGATGTGGCCCTGTGGTCAAGTGCCCCTGAGTTCAATACCAAAAACCAAAAAAAAAGAATTTGTGGGGCTACTGAGTTTTTGGAAGGTTTTCATCCCTCATCTGGATCAGTTATTATGACCGCTATATAATTTGTGTAGGAGGGGTACAGTACAGGACCAGACTGACTGGCATAATGAAGCATTTAATCAAGCCAAATGAATAGTAAAAGAGTCACAATACATTAGGACACTAGACACATGGAAACCTGCTGAGCTTACAGCCCATATCACTCCAGATGGCTTTGAATAGGGCTTATGAGAGCAGATTAAGGGACGTAAGTCCCTTATTGAATTTTTGTCACAGTCATGGAAGTGGGCAGATGAATATTATCACTTGTTGGAACAATAATTTTATGCTATTTATGTTGCCCTTCTTTCCATGAAGACCTTCATCAGAGAAGCACCAGCCAAATTGTGACCACCTACCCTATCAGTGGATGGCTACAACAAATGACCAAGGCCCCAAAACCAGGGGAAGTTCAGATGGAAACCACTATGAAATGGGGTGAATACCTTTGACAGGAGGAACGGACAGCACTTTACCTCTCAGCTTAGAGCTCCAGCCATTCCTGGGTCTACTCATGTATATACCAGAAGACACACCTTTACTCCCTTCACCCAAACAAGAAGGTCAACCTCCAACACCTGAGCCAGCCTGGCACACTGATGAATCAGCAAAAGGGAACCCCTCAGATTAGAGAGCTGTAGCCTACCATCCAGTGACTGAGACTCTGTGGATCAATGAAGGACAAGGACACACCAGCTAGTGTGCTGAATTGCAAGCAGTATGGATGGTTATTGCTCAGAAAAGTGGGCCATTAACTGTATTCACAGACAGCTCGACCATATTCAGAGGACTTACATTGTCACTGCCTCAATAGCAACAATGGATAATTATTGACAGGCATCTGTGGGGAAAACAGCTGTGGGAAGATATTTGGTATTGTATCCAAACCAAACTTGTCACAATGTACCATGTGACTGTCCCTTGCTCTCTTCATTTTCAAAGAAATAATGAGGCTGACCAACTGGCAAAGGTGAGATGGCTGAAGGAAGCCTCAGTAGAAGAAGCTGCCACTTGGCTACATGGCAGTTGAAAGCACTCAGGTCGAAAGACTATGTGGGCAACGAGGACACATAGGGAACCGAACATAAAAATATATGATGTTGCTGCATGCCAGTCTTGCCTGCTCTTAGCACAACTCACAACAACTGGGGGTCTCTGAGAGGCATATCAAACATCTTCAGTGATGGCAGGTTAACTACAAGGGGCCTTTCCCATTATCAGGGGCTGAATATGCTTTGACTTTTGTGGACACAGTAACAGGCTTGATGCAAGCCTTCCCCAGCAAAATAGCCAACTATTAAGGGACTGATCCAGCTGAGTTCCATGTATGGCATATCAAAGGCTATTGAGAGGGACCAGGAACTCATCTCATAGGCATGCCATACAACAGTGGGCTCAAGATCAGGAAATGGAGAATTTTCACCAGCCATACAATCCAACAGGAGATGAACTAACTGAAAGAAAGAATGGCTTGCTGAAACAATGCTTAAGAACTGAAAATAACTCTTTGCAGGGATTGCTCATCTGCATGATGCACTAAGAATACTAAATGAAAAGTCCAGTTATCAGTGGCCTATAGCCATTTCTATGTTATTTTGCCCAAAGCTACCAGCATTAAGGTTACAGATAAAGAATATATCTTCTTTTATTCTAATTTGTTATACATGTTTGCAGAGTGCAATTCATTTCATATTACATATAAAGAGCTGCCATATTTGGAACATTTTCTTAAACTGGCCTGTAGCACAAGTAGCAATAACATACATAAGAAGCATTAGTTGACCAGTAAATCCCCCCTTCCCCGTGGTTTGCCATAATGGTAGGGGGAATGTCTAAATTTACAAGTAAAGCCAATTGTGTTATCATAGGTGATATTACCCTCAGGTTTCATCAACCAAGTAACATTTTGCATTAGTTTACCATAAGGAATTTCACCTTTATGTTTAAGTAGAAAGAACCAATCAAATAAAAATAAATAGATGAATGAAAGGAAGTCAAGTAGAGTAGAGGAAGAATATTGGGAGAGGAGAAGAAGGACAAGAGGGAAATAGGGAGAGGGGAAAAATGGGGATCATGAACCAAAATTGAATTTTATGCCTGTATGAGTTGGTTGGGACCAACCCAACTACTGTCTATAACTATAAAGCTCTAATTTTTAAAAAATCAGTGCTATTGATACCCTTTTTATTAACCCATTCTCTAAATGGTTAACTGCCCTTCCCTGGACATGGTACCATAATTTCTATGTTAATTACCCTGTCATGGCTACTGATAGGTTCTTGCTCTTCATACTGCTGTTGGGAGTATGGGTGAAATGTGCCTCCAGAGACCTGTCCTTAGGGCTTCATAGAAGACAGGATGGTCTGTAATTGTGGGGCTTTCGAAGTACTGTGGAGGGCAGAGTGTTGGGTTAAACACTAATCAGTGCCTAGGAAAGCTTGCAATAAGAACTCTAAATAATGTGATAACAAAGGAAATTGAGAGGGTAAGCTAAACAATGCCCTTATTTCCAAACTTTAGGTGAGAATCAAAGCAGAGTGACTTGGTTGTGAAGCAAAAGAATGTACTCAAAAACAAAGAAATTCACCTGCAGTAGGCATGCAATCTATCCTATATATTTCCTCTGTGTATAGGTGCAGTATAGCCCTCCATTGTATCCCTGCCTGCTACCACCAAGGAATGCATGAGGAATAAAATGTCAAAACCTCTCTGTTCAGTCCTCCAAATTCTTTTCTTTGGTATTGACAGACAGTTCACTGGAGCATTTGCAGCCCTGGGAATAAACAATTTGCCTAGAAATTATTTTGCTTATATAAATGAAGTAAAATATTAGTGGATTTCCCATCTATTAGACTTCTGGGAAAAAAATGATCGATTAGCCAACACACAGATCTACATGAGTCATTGGTTCTCCTCTGATGCCCATTATGGTAAGTATGACCACCTTGCCTTTGGAAGATGAGTAACATCATTTGGCCCCTGCCACTCTGGGATCCAATTACACTCATGGCATTTAAGTTTCCCAGTTGAGTGACTGGGGCTTCCATCATAAGGTCTGGTATACAGAGAAGAGCAATTGCAGAGCTCTTTGAAGGTGTCAGTTTTCTCCTCACAAATCTGTTTCTTATAGTATTGGTGAATGGTACATCTTCTTTCCCTTCACTATGTGAAGGAGGGGGTCATGCCTGGCACATCTACACCAGCATTTCAATCTCTCTGAGCCTCTGAATCCCTTCACTAGTAGAAAACCGAGGGATATCAGACATTTCCAGGTCATTTACAATATGGATCTTTTGACCCATATTTCAGCCAACCGAACAGACTATTTATAACACTGCCAACTCCTACATTAAATGTATATATATGGGATTATAAATGTATATATATGTGTGTGTGTGTGTGTGTGTGTGTGTGTGTGTATGATTATAAAAATGGGATTTATTAGATTGACTTACAGGATCAGAAGCTGAATAGTCCCACAATGTCTGTCTGCAGATTGGAGAGTTGGAAGAACAATTAACTGCTCAGTCCAAGAAGCCAGATCTGCAGAAGAAGGACCAATGGCCTCAAAACTCCCTGGAGAATCACTGGTTTGAGTTCACTTTGGAAGAGTTAAGGAGCTGGAGTCTGAACATCCTAAGGGAGTAACAGCAGCAATACAAGTACTTGCCCCCCAAAAATGGTACCTGAATCCATGTTGGCTTCCTCCTTATTCCACCTTTCTTCCATTCAAGCCCCTAGCACATTGGGACGTACCACCCACATTCAGAATGGGTCTCCCCCTCTCAGTTTGCTGTCCCACACGTCAATCATCTCTTGAAACCTTCATTGATACACCTGGAAGTCTCTTTATCCAATCTAGTTGACAATCCATATTTACCATAAGATATAGGTAGCAGACAGACATGAGCAGTGAGAACATGAGATTAAGGGGATAATTCTGTAGACTGGGCCCACTATAATGAAACCCACATTCTTTCTTTTAGAAAGTAATTTACACAAGAGTACTCTGGCCTTTCCCTAGCTTAAGTCAATAAAATACATTATATTCCTCAGCAAAACAGAAAGGAATTGGTGGCAAGCAGCTGGGGTCTGCTGTAATACTGGGAGATATAACTTGCCACTGAGAACTGCTAACACCAAAATGAGCTCTCTCAGCTGCAGAGGCCTGTAATTTACACACACCCTACCTGCCAATAGAAGTGGAGAATCTGGTTTCATCTCAAACTCTGATTTCAATAAGAAGAACACAAGTTACCCTGAAGGGAGGACTTTAGTGATTTTTATCAGACCAGAACCCATGATTCAGAGAGACAGGAAACTTAGAAGCAAAACTCACCAACCATAAAATTTGTAAGAACAAGTTCCAGTTAGAACTAGTGAGCATGGGCCAAGGTGACCTATTTGGATCTTTGGAATGTCACTATAGTAGTAAAATTTCTCCTCCATGGGGTAAAACCATGCACACTTGGTACTTGAAAGTCTGATGCAATCCTTCTGTTGGTCATAAGTTCAGAGATGGACCTGGGCAGGACTCTCTGGAAACTTCCCTGGGGCACACACCCCCATTAAAACTGGAGGAAAGGGGGCATACCATCCCTCTCCTCTTTGATAGAACTTACTCTCTTCCTTTCTTCCTCGAGAATGTCCCTTTATCCTTTTCCTTTCCCTTCTAATAAACTCTTAACTATTACTTTGTGAAACTCACTTGAAATCCTTCTTTTGAGAGTTCAAGGACCAGTGACCAAAGTAAGCAAGAATGCCTGTGGCTGCTTTGACTGCTGGGTCTCCCTCTGAAACAGGTTTAATAATACTTAAAGTGAAATGAAAACTAAATATTGAAATTTGTTTATGATTATATTTGCATAAGGAATATCAAGAAAGTAACAAATTGAACAATGGTGCTTCTGGGTATGTTAAACAATTTGGGGGTGTTGGGGTGAAAAAGATAATTACATTAATCATAACGTTCACTTTAGATTTTTTGTGTTTAATATATTTACAATACAAATTAGCTACTGAACACATACTCCTCTACATTATACTTAATTAGATTATCTTACAAATACTTTCTAAGTTATATTTATGGAAGATTTGTCTGATCGTTGCTTTCTATATAATATCCCATGAAAACCAGACTGCACGATCATTGAAAATATTTAAAATTACACAATCAGAATTAAATATGAATGGGAAAAGTACAAAGATGAAAGAGAATGTAATTTTTAAAAGTACATTAAAATTCACATTTCAAATGACCAGATTGCAGGGAAGGGATATTAACAACAAATTTGGCCAGATGCAAAATGAGTTTTTCTAGTCTCCCAAGAATGTTATTTTGTTGTTGTTATGCAACATTTCTGAGTTTGGGGCTGGACTGAGTCCAGTAATTTATGTCAGAGACCCAGCTTCCTTTGCAAAATACGTCCTCACCCCCCATTACTTTAACCTTCTTTCTTTATCTGTCGCATTTGTACAAGATGTTAACATGATATAAATCTACTTGAAATTAAAATATTGCTTTATTTAACAAAAGTTCATAAATTATACGTTAAGAAAAGAAACAGTGTACCATTCCTTAACATAGAAGAGAGGGTCATTTCTGCAAACCCAGAGTGTTAAGGGAAATCTGGGGATTCAAGATTTGATAATGTGTCAATATAGATCATGTTAGTATGAATCACCATGCACAACTCCTTCTACAAAAGGCCTTGACCTTGATGTGCCAGAATCTTCATGTTTGCAAATTCAACCTTCTCTGAACTCTGCTACCATTTCAATTAACATCTGGGCATGATCCTACAATCTAACTTGTACCTTAAGGAGATGAAAATCTCTATTTGCTCTCTCATTAAGATCTTTGGTTTTGCACTTGACCTTAAAAAGGTGATTAATCACCCACAGCCTTTCATCATCTTTCTTCAAAGTCTCTATTAATCCTCAAATAGCTATCAAATTCCTTGGTTTTAACGACTTCTACTTTCCCCTGACTGCTTAAAAAGCTTCAGATTGTACTCACCAGTGCATTCATTGTCCCTATATCCCAATTTACAATCTACTTTACAACTGGTAAAAAATTTTAACAGTTATACTTCTACTCTAAGCAAAGTACCTCATCTACCACTGGTGATAGATCCTCTGAAAGTCAGCCAGGAGGGAATCCAGGTCCAGAATTCATTTTCATGCCTCCTTAATTTGACTACTCCTATCACCAACGGTCACATGTGTCATTTACTGGGAAATATTCTAAGGCGGAAATGGTTTGCCTCTGACATTTTAAAGAACTGTTGCTTGGGACCAGCACATTCAATGGAGTAAGGGGATCAGAATCCTATAAAGGGAGATTTGAACTGACATGGGAGCTACAAAAGCGCCTATTAATTCCATGGAAACTCTAAGCTGGCAAAAATGTTCCAAATTGAGTCCAGTGAGTGAAACTTGGTAGTCCCCTTCTCCTTTAAGATGCCTGCAAAAAAATAATAATACAAATTAATATTTGCATTAGGCAGCTCCCTTTGATCTAGGGCATATCAAGGAGGGCGAAATTCATATGTGAGCTATTAGCAGCAAACATGCCCTGCAACTGGGAACAATGAGTACCTCACTCCTTAAGAGGAAATTAAGGGCAGTGGGCCACAGTGTCTACCACATAGTCTAACACTCAAAATGCCACTCTCTTCTTCAAGTTTTCCTCATTCTATACGGACATTCTTTGATTTATAATAGAGGTATGTCCTAATAAGCCATCCTAAATTTCAAATATTGTAAGTCAAAAATGTACTAGTGCACTTAACCTACCAAACATCATAGCTGAGCAACACAGCATCCAGTAGGGTATTCATTGTTAATCTTCATGATTGTGTGGCTATGAACTGTGGCTCACTTCAGCTCCCAGCATCACCAAAGAGTCCCATACTACATATTACTAATCTGAGAAAAGATTAAAATTCAAACTTCACAATGTGGTTTCTATTGTTGAATGCATGGTAAAGTGGAAAAATCAAAAGTCAAACTATTGTAAGATGGGAGCCATCTGTACAGATAACATTATGCTTAAACAACTATCCCTGTGCCACTAATTCTTATTCATTTGATTCATTTTTATTATGAATTATTTTTTATTTCTCAATTGCAAATATTTTTTAAAAAAATTAAGAATAGGGATTATACAGCTAGCCAGTGGTTTACACATGCTAGGTACTAACACTTTGTTGTATAGGAACACATTGAGCACTCTTAAGAACTATATAAGAATTCCAAAGGACCTAGACAAATTGGTAATTTGAGCACTTATTAAAGTGATGAGTATTTATTATGCAACAATATGGATATAAAAGACTACTAGTCTGATAAAGAGTAAAATGGAAAGAATAGCTCTTCTTAATTTCTACTGTTATAAAACTATTTTTAAAGTAGAATGAAAAGACAACGATAGAATCAAGAAGGCCTTTCTAACTAAAAGCAATGTGAAAATTTTGGAATTATTTAATTTAGCACCTAATTTTACAAATATAGAAATAAGCTCAGAAAAGTTAAGTGATTATCCAATACCATGTACCCACTTATTGGCTACAACAAAACTATAATCTTTTTTGACTCTGCTCATCAAGTGAGCTCCAGCCTTCCCCATAGTAGTGAAGACATCAGTGGCCTTGCAACACATTCACCACCAGCATCAAGGTTGGTAGGATCTCATTCCTGAAAGTTGAAGATGGACTTTCCCTTGATAACAAGTTTCCCATTCTCAGCCTTGACTGTGCCATTGAATATGTAGACCATGTAGTTGAGGTCAACAAAGGGATCATTTATGACAGTATTCACTTTATTGAAATTGAAAGCAGCCCTTGTGACCAGGCACCTATATGGCCAAATCCATTCACTCCAACATTCAACATAATATCTCAGGAACATGGCTGACACTGGATAAGGTGTGAAATTGTGGCTATCTGCCATACGGGGAGGAGCAGAGAGTCTAATTTTGTATTCTCAAATAAATCTTTTTTATATATATTTACTTAATTTATTTTTATGTGGTACTGAGGATCAAACCCAGTGCCTCACATGTGCAAGGCAAGCACTCTGCCACTGAGCTATAATCCCAGCCCCATCAAATAAATCCTATATTTTATAGCTAACTTCTACTGGAGTTTTTTCTTTCCATTTTAGAGTTCTCATTGATGAAAATTCAGCTAGATTTCTTTATTCTGTTTCATTTCTTTATTATGTTTACTAAGACTTATTAAGAGGCACTAAATAGCTGGCCATTGAATTCATTCTACCACTTAGTGCACCCTTTTCTTCCCAGACTAGATTTGTTTATAATAGTACTTAATCCACCCCAAGAATTAGTTATATTGTTTATCACATTTGAAATCCACATAATAATTTTCAGGTGTAGGAATGCACATGCTCCAAGCACTGTGGTACATGCCTGTAATCCCAGCTACTTGGGAGGCTGAGGCAGGAGAATTTTACAAGTTCAAGGAAAGCCCAGGCAACCTAGCAAGGCATTATCTCAGAATAAAAAAGGGTAGAGGATGTAGCTCTTGGAGAGTGCCCCTGGGAAAGAAGAAGTGAAGTGAAGTGAAGTGAAAGGAGGGGAGGGGGGGGTAGGGGAAGGGAGGGAAGGGAAGGGAGGGGAGGGGAGGGGAGGGGAGGGGAGGGGAGGGGAGGGAAGGGGAGGGGGGAGGGGAGGGAAGGGAGGGAAGGGAAGGGAAGGGAGGGGAGGGGAGGGGAGGGGAGGGGAAGGGAGGGAAGAGAAAGGGAAGGGAGGGAGGGGGAGGGAAGGGGCAGAAATGGGAGGGGAAAGGAAGAGAATTATTTTGAATTGGAATTATTTAATTTAGCACCTAATTTTACAACTATAGAAATAAGCTCAGAAAAGTTAAGTGATTACCCAATACCATGCACCCACTTGTTGGCTATAACAAAACTATGTTTTTTGACTCTGCTCATCAAGTGAGCTCCAGCCTTCCCATAGTAGTGAAGACATCAGTGGCCTTGCAACACATTCTGTTTTATTTCTTTATTATGTTCACTAAGACTTATTAATAGGCACTAAATAGCTGGCCATTGAATTCATTCTACCATTAGTGCACTTTAGGGGAAGGGAAGGGAAAGAAAGAGAAGGGAAGGGAAGGGAGAAGGAAAGAAGACAGACTGGCAGGCACACATATACACAAGTTAAACTCCAGTCTCTATTGTATATCACCTAGTTCACTTTGCAGGTGTGTTTTGAAGATGGAAAAATGTAAATCCTAAGAACATTACATTAGAAAAGCCATTATAACCACCAGAGAATTTTCTAAGAATCTTTTTCTTTTCCTTTTCAACAAACCTCAGTACACCTAGGGTCCTGTTATCATTCAGAGAGCATGAGAGACAGTTTATATTATCAGAGGCAAATATCTTGCTCACTTTTAAATTGTTATTGTTTCAAAGTCTGCAATATACAATTATATAAAACCAAATAATTATAGTCAATTTTGAAGAGAGACTATCTTAAGTTCTGACTTACAATTTTTTATGGAAGTACTAAATTACTAACATAAGAACCAACAGTTTTTTTTGTTGATTATAATGTAGTTTACATGTTAGACCAATAAGATAGTTAACAAGTTGAATAATACAAGAATATATACAGAGAGAGAAAATAGTTTCAGAATCAAATTTAATTTTCTGTAATAGGAAATTGAGCCATCAATATGCTTAAACAAATTTCTACCTTTGAATTTTACTTTTGAATAATTAAACTCAACAACTATATACTATTGAAAACCAATATTTAGCTGCTCACTTGAATTATGAAATCCATTTTCCCAAAATATCAGATTTGAAAGAAGTGCTTTCAAAGTTTCATTTATAACACAGGAGGTTGTTTTGAGACCATGAAACATTTCAATTTCTTTAATAGGAAATTAAGAAATATTAAACAATATATTTCTTTGAGTGAGGAAAGAACATATAGCAGGAATTCATATGTGGGTCTGTATCAGTACCAAGCAACCATGCTGGACTGTATCTTAAGAGATCTTTCCAGATAGGTATATATGGCTGCATCTGATTTCATCATATTTACCCAATGAATATTTAGTTGTTTCTAAACTTTGGCTATTTAATTTTTTAAAAGCCAAGCATTTCTACAAGAAAAATAGTCACATATAACTTTTAATATCTTCAGTAATCTATTTAGATATTTGATTTCCTATGTACATATAAAATGTTCACAGTAGGAGTTTTGCAAGCAGAGAGAGATCACTGTAATTTGTTGATGCAACATATTAGTAAAATTTTAAAACTGGAAATTGAATAATTAGATTGCACTAACATGAACATGGCAAAGGCAGGATATTGCTTTGGATCAAACTCATGACTAGTTTAACTCTAAAATTATAATGTTGAAGAATATTTTTTAAGTACTAACTTCTCATCCTCTCTAAACTCAACAACTATAGTTTATAGCACAGTTTTCCAAGTCATTGGTTTTAAAGTATTTTCATACCATTTGAGTTTTTATACATGCACTGAGTATATTGAGATCAAACTCCTTTTGCCATTGTTTCTATCCCCTTGCCCCTTTCCCTCTCCTCGTCCCCTTTTTTCTATTTAACATTCCTTCATTCCTCTCATCCCCCCTCCCTTGCCACCATAATTCAGTATCATCATAGCAAAGGAATCAATCAACCTTTGGTTTTCTGGGATTGGCTGACTTCACTTAGCATTATTTTCTCCAACCCCATCCATTTACCTGCAAATGCCATGATTTTATTCTCTTTTAGTGCTGAGTACTTGTTCCATTGTGTATATGTACCAAAGTTTACCTATCCATTCATCTATTGATGTGCATCTGGGTTGTTTCCATAATCTAGCTATTGTGAATTGTGCTGCTATGAACATTGATGTGGCTGTGTCCCTGTAGTATGCTATTTTTAAGTCCTTTGGGTGTAGAACGAGGAGTGGGATGGCTGGTTCCAGTGGTGGTTCCTTTCCAAGTTTTCCAAGGAATCTCTATACTGCTTTCCAAATTGGCTGCACCAATTTGCAGCCCCACCAGCAATGTAAGAGTGTGCCCTTTTCCCCACATCCTCGCCAGCATTTATTGTTGTTTGTGTTTTTTGATAGCTGCCATTCTGACTGGTGTGAGATAAAATCTTAGAGTAGTTTTGATTTGCATTTCTCTAATTGCTAGAGATGTTGAACATTTTTTCATATATTTGTTGATTGATTGTATATCTTCTTCTGAAAAGTGTCTGTTCAGTTCCTTAGCCCATTTACTGACTGGGTTGTTTGTTTTTTGGGTGGAGAGGTTTTTGAGAGCTTTATATATCCTTGATGTTAATGTTCTGTCTGATGTGCATGTGGTAAAGATTTGCTCCCATTCTGTAGGTTCTCTGTTCACCTCACTGATTGTTTCTTTTGCTGAGAAGAAGCTTTTTAGTTTGAATCCATCCCATTTATTAATGTTTGGCGTTAGTTCTTGTGCTATAGGGGTCTTATTGAGGAAGTTGGGGCCTAATCCAAAATGTTGGAGAACTGGGCCTACTTTTTCCTTTATTAGGTGCAAGTCTCTGGTTTAATTCCTAGGTCCTTGATCCATTTTGAGTTGAGTTTTGTGCATGGAGAGAGATAAGAGATTAAATTTCATTTTATTACATAAGGATTTCCAGTTTTCCCAACACCATTTGTTGAAGAGGCTGTCTTTTCTCCAAAGTATGTTTTTGGCACCTTTGTCTAATATAAGATAACTATAGATATGTGGGTTAGTCTCTGTGTCTTCTATTCTGTACCATTGGTCTACTGGTCTATTTTGGTGCCAATACCATGCTGTTTTAGTTACTATTGCTTTGTAATACATTTAAGGTCTGGAATAGTAATGCCACCAGCTTCATTCTTCTTGCTAAGAATTGCTTTGGCTATTCTTGGTCTCTTATTTTTCCAGATGAATTTCATGATTTCTTTTTCTATTTCTATGACGAATGACATTGGGATTTTGATTGGGATTACATTGAAATTGTATAGTGCTTTTGGTAGAATAGTCATTTTGACAATATTAGTTCTACCTATCCATGAACAAGGTAAATCTTTCCATCTTCTAAGATCTTCTTTAATCTCTTTCTTTAGTGTGCTATAGTTTTCATTGTACAGGTCTTTCACTTCTTTTGTTAGGTTGATTCCCAAGTATTTTATTTTATTTATTTTTTTTTTGACGTTATAGTGAATGGGATGGATTTCCTAGTTTCTCTTTCTGAGGATTTGTTGCTGATGTACAGAAATGCCTTAGATTTATGGGTATTGATTTTATATCCAGCCATTTTGCTGAATTTGTTTATTATATATAGAAGATTTCTGGTGGAGTTTTTTGGATCCTGTATGTATAGAATCATATCATCTGCAAATAGTGATAGTTTGAGTTCTTCTTTTCCTATCCATATCCCTTTAATTTCTTTCATCTTTCTAATTGCATTGGCTAGGGTTTCAAGGACTATGTTAAATAATAGTGGTAAAAGAGAACATCCTTGTCTTGTTCCAGTTTTTAGAGGGAATGCTTTCAGATTTTCTCCATTTAGGATGATGTTGGCCTGGGCCTTAGCATAGATGGCCTTTACAATGTTGAGGTATGTTCCTGTTATCCCTATTTTTTATAGTGTTTTGAACATGAAGGGATACTGTATCTTGTCAAATGCTTTCTCTGCATCGAGATGATCATATGATTTTTATCTTTGAGTCTATTGATGTGGTGAATTACATTTATTGATTTCCTTATGTTGAACCAACCTTGCATTCCTGGAATGAACCCCACTTGATTGTGATGTACTATTTTTTTGATGTGTTTTTGTATTCAATTTGCCAGAATTTTATTGAGGATTTTTGCATCTATATTCATTAGTGATATTGGTCTGAAGTTTTCTTTCTTTGATTTGTCTCTGCCTGGTTTTGGAATCAGGGTGATATTGGCCTCATAGAATGAGTCTATTTCATGGAATAGTTTGAGAAGTATTGGTGTTAGTTCTTCTTTAAAGGTCTTGTAGAATTTGGTTGTGTATCCATCTGGACCTGGGATTTTCTTGGTTGGTAGGTTTTTGATGGCATCCTCTATTTCTTTGCTTGAAATTGATCTATTTAAGTTGTTTTTGTCATCCTGATTTAGTTTGGGCATATTGTATATTTCTAGAAATTTGTTGATGTCTTCATTGTTTTCTATTTTGTTGGAGTATAGATTTTCAAAATAATTTCTAATTATCTTCTGTATTTCTGTAGTGTCCATCATGATGTTTCCTTTTTCATCACATATATTGGTAATTTGAGTTTTTTATCTCTTTAGCATAACTAATAGTTTATCAATTTTATTTGTTTTTTCAAAGAACCAACTTTTGGTTCCGTCGATTTTTTCAATTGTGTTTATTGTTTCAATTTCAATGATTTTGGCTCTGATTTTAATAATTTCCTGTCTTCTACTGCTTTGGGGGTTAAATTGTTCTTCTTTTTCTAGGGCTTTGAGGTGTAATGTTAATTCATTTATTTGTTGACCTTTTCTTCTTTGAAGGAATGAACTCCATGCAATGAATTTTCCTCTTAGTACTGCCTTCATACTGTCCCAGAGATTTCTATATGTTGTATCAGTGTTCTCATTTACCTCTAAGAATTTTTTAATCTCCTTTTTGATGTCTTCTGCAACCCATTGTTCATTCAATAGCATATTATTTAGTCTACAGGTGTTGGAGTAGGTTTTGTTTCTTATTTTATCATTGATTTCTAGTTTTATTCCATTATGATCTGAGAGTATGCAGGGTAGTATCTCTACTTTTTTTATATTTGCTTAGAGTTGCTTTATGGCATAATATATGATCTGTTTTAGAGAATGATCCATGTGCTGCTGAGAAGAAAGTGTACTGACTCATTGATGGATAATGTACGCTATATATATCAGTTAAATCTAAGCTATTGATTGTATTATTGAGTTCTACAGTTTCTTTGTTTAGCTTTTGTTTGGAAGATCTATCCAGTGGTGAAAGCAGTATGTTAAAGTCACCTAGAATTATCGTGTTGGGGTCTATTTGGTTCTTGAACTTGAGAAGGGTTTATTTGATGAACGTGAATGCTTCGTTATTTGGGGCATATATATTCATGACAGTTATTTCTTGTTGATGTATGATTTCCTTAGTAGTATGAAATGCCCTTCCTTATCTCTTTTGATTACCTTTGGCTTGAAGTCTACTTTGTTTGATATGAGGATGGAAACCCCTACTTGCTTACGTAGTCCATGTGCATGGTATATTTTATCCCATCCTTTCACCTTCAGTCTGTGGGCATCTTTTCCTATGAGATGTGTCTCTTGAAGGCAGCATATTGTTGGTTTTTTTTTTTTTTTAATCCAAGCTATCAGCCTATGTCTTTTAATTGGTGAGTTTGGGCCGTTAATGTTCAGGGTTATTATTGAGATATAATTTATATTTACCAGGCATTTTAAATTTTATTTAATTCTATTTTATTTTTGGTATTTAGCTTGACTTGATTTCTCCTATGATTAGTTTTCCTTTATTGTTTTTCTTCCCTTTGAAGGTTTTCATTGTTGTTTTTCAATTCTTCCTCATGGAATATTTTGCCAAGGATATTCTGTAGTGCCGGCTTTCTTGTTGTAAATTCTTTTAGCTTTAGTTTATCATGGAAAGTTTTTATTTCATCATCAAATCTAAAGCTTAATTTTGCTGGATATAACATTCTTGGTTGGCATCCCTTATCTTTTAGAGCCTGGTATATGTTGTTCCAGGCTCTCCTTGCTTTGAGGGTCTAGGTTGAAAAATCTGCTGCGATGCGAATTGGTTTTCCTCTGTAGGTTATCTGATTTTTCTCTCTTATGGCCTTTAAAATTCTATTCTTATTTTGTATGCTAGGCATTTTCATTATAATGTGCCTTGGTGTAGATCTGTTGTAATTTTGTACATTTGGCGTCCTATATGCTTCTTGTATTTGTTTTTCAAATTCATTTTTCTTGTTTGGGAAATTTTCTGATATTATTTCTTTAAAGAGATTTTGCATTCCTTTGGATTGATTCTCTGCACCTTCCTCAATTCCAATAAATCTTATATTTGGTCTTTTGATGGTATCCCATAATTCTTGGATATTTTGTTCATGGTTTCTTACCATCTTCACTGTGTGGTCAACTTTATTTTCAATATTATATATTTTGTCCTCATTGTCTGAGGTCCTATCTTCCAAGTGATCCAATCTATTGTTGATACTATCTATTGAGTTTTTTAAATGGCCTATTGTTTCTTTCATTTCAAGTATTTCTGTTTGGTTTTTTCTCAGACTCTCTATCTCTTTCTTGAAGTAATCTTTTGCTACCTGTATTTGTTCTCTTATATCTTTGTTAGTGTGATCAATGGTTGCCTCTATTTGATCTCTTATCTCTTTGTTAGAGAGATCAATTTTTGCCTTATCTGCTCACTTAGGTCATTTTTTTAAATCCCAAATCATTTTAATTATGTATATTTGGAACTCCTTTTCCGACATTTCACCTACTGTGCTTTCTATGGATTCTATTGCTATAGTATCTTGGTTTGTTTGGGGCATTTTCCTCCCTTGTTTTTTCATGATATCTATGTGTTTTCTCCTCTTGCAGTATAAGTCTGAGGTATTACTGTTTCTGTCCTATTGTCATATCTTCGCTATAGGTTACCAGATGTCTCACTTTTAATGGAAAGATCAACATTACAGCATTCAAAGAACCAAACGTATTGCCATATATCAGTTAGTTTCTATTTTTATATTTACAATTTTGACACTTTAACCATAAATGATGAGATCAATTATCTTCTGCCATTTAGTCAGTATTTTTGTGTGGTGTGGTTCACAGTATCTAATGGTAGAAGGGGGGACTTATGGGTTGGCTAAAACCTTTGTGAGGTAGGATGTGAGAAGATAGAGGTATTAGATTATTTGACTAGTGAAAGGGTAATCATGGGAATTAGGTGTTAGTACGAGAAACAAAAGATAGGTATCCCCATGTAATATTCCCTGTTCCTGGGGCCTGTTCCCTGACCTATAGGCAGAGGCAGAGAATACCTGCAGCTCCTGAGTGGGTGGGCAGAGCAGGGAACAGAAGCAGGCTGGCTGAGCTAGAACACTTGTAGGCAGGCAGAGCTGGAACGCTCGCAGGCTGGCCTAGCGAGAACATTTGCGGCCTGGGCTTGTTCCCCACCGTCTACAGCAGGGATGGCGTCTCCAAGGTGGGTGAGCTGAGCTGGGAAAGCATGCCAGAGGGCCTAGCTGGAACTCTTGCAGGCCCGGGCTTGTTCCCCTGCTGACCCAGCCCTAATTAATACTTTAAAAAGGCTCAAGTGGAAAGATTACTTGAGGCTGTGAGTTCAAGACCAACCTGGGCAGCATGGCAAAACAAAAAAAAAAGAATGAAAGAAAAGAAAAAAAGAAAGTGTTCCTTCTTTTTATTAACTCTTGCTATACATGCAATAGCTTCTTTCATTGTCTTGAGAAAAAGGTTAAATTAATGACAGTGATAATTAAATGAATTGCACCACCTGAAATGTATGGCACAGGTTGTAAGAAGGAGGGAACATGCAATACCTGTGAGTTTCCTTGAAGACATCTTTCTGTCCATACCTGTGCTTTCTGAGGGTGCAGTGCTGTTTCTGTTGGGCAGAAGGGGACGTGTCTTTTGGGCTTGCCTCTGGTGAAGCATTGGAGTTATGATTGAACCTCACAACATTGTCATTTTTGTTTCACAACAGATTATACAAAACAGAAACTCTCCGTCCCCTAAAACTTGTTGCTGAATACATTATTTATCCAAGACTCACTCTCCTCCACCAAAGTGTGTGTTTGTGTGTGTGTGTGTGTGTGTGTGTGTGAGAGAGAGAGAGAGAGAGAGAGACAGGGGGGCAAAGAGAGAGAGAGAGAGAGATCCAGACCTGTCTAGACATATAAGAAATAATCTTAAAATAATAATGACAAATTCAGTGTATCTATATGAGTTAATTTCATAATTTCAGTAAGTTTTTAATGTAAAGACAAAGTCTCTTGGTATCCTAAAATATTTACCTTATTGTTTATTTTGGAAGAAAAAAAGTTAGACCCAGCTTATGGACTGAGCCACTCTTGAAAGCCTCTTCAGCTTTTCTTTCTTTCTTTCTTTCTTTTTTTTTATGTGATGCTAAGGTTGGAATCCAGTGCTTCACACTAGGCAAGCAGCCCTAGCCCTCTTCAGCTTTTTTAAGGAAAGTAAATTACTTCTGTGGAAATCATTGCAGACTGTGAAGGAAGCCTCTAGTCACATTAATGAAAGACCTGTGTCTACTGTTAAAGTTAGCAGTCCTTGCAACCTTGCTCTAATACTTTTTCATTTCACCACTAGGTCATCCTGCTACATTGCCCATAGGTTGCATATAACAACACAGACCCTTTTAGCATGCAGGCCTTCACAAAGCCTTCACATATGTGGGGACTTGCTTTAACATATTTAGAAATGAGAGTAAATCAGTAACTGACTTTTCAAAAAAAGACCAGAACCAATCTACATCATTATTAGCAAATAACATGTTTAAAGGAAGGATGTGTGTGTGTGTGTGTGTGTGTGTTTTGCGCATGCGTGCACATGCATGAATGTATATGTATACACACACACATACATATATATTCATTTATTTCATGGAAGGAGCTTTATACTGAGGTTTACAGAAGAATGGGTTAACAAGTCAATATCTTGGAAGGATGTTTACCACGTATATTGAAATCTTACATATAACACATATGCATTAGTAATTAATAGTATATTTCCAAAGAGTTAAAATATTATCAAAAATTTAAAATATTGACTGAGTTATTTGCATGCAGCATCTTAAAACAATTGTGAAGAATTTCTAAGCTTATAGAAACAGTTTGAAAATTCTAAAATGAGATTCCTGACTTTGGATGACTTTGTAGAATAAAGTTGGGTTATTGGCACTTTCCAAATGGATAAAGAGCAAACTAAAGAAGAGGAACAAAGTCAAAGGGATTTCAGCTGATTTAGGTTAATTACATAGTAAGTCAGTGGCAGAACAGAAAAGTAGAGCTCAGGTTTTCTTTGCTGAAGTTCAAGAATCAAAGGAACTGAACTTCCAACAAGTAGAGCATAACACTGAAGTCCTAGATTACAGCTGCATTATTGAATTTGGTGTAAAATAAAATTCATTTCACTCAAGTGGAAACTATTAGTTGTTCCAAGTAAGAGTGGTATAATTTCCTATTACTTTGAGCTCCTAATCTATGCCTGATGTCTGGTTAATGATAAAAGATTGAAGTATAAAGAAATGTGCAGGGAGAATCATTAGGCAATGAGGATAGAACTGTATTGTGTAAGAATTGCCAGCCATGGTCTTGGGCTATGAAGTCATCAGTAATAATATTTCCAATAGTCTTTGGGCCATCATGTTGTACTAAATATCATCATGAATCAACTTAACTTTGAGATTTTAAAAAGTCTACAGGAAATCAAGTTTCATTTGTTTTTCCCTGAAGTCTTGCTAAAGTATATTCCCCCAAAAATATTATTTTAAATGACCATAATTTTTAAAAATCCTTTTTCTCAAAGAGTAAAATTCAGAACAATCTACCTTAGAATGAAGGCTTCCCTGGTGTTTTGCATTCAATCTCTTTCTCATGGGAATTTAAAATTCCCATCCTGGGAACCTGGGGACAGGGTATCCCAGACAAAGTACTCTCCTTGGAAATGCATGACAAGGTTTGGAGAGTGAAGGAAGATGTATGGGTAAATATTCACTAAAGTCAAGCCCTTTGCTCACTCGGGAGGTAAGTCCAAAGGATGGGAAAGGATCTAGAAATGGAAGGCAGTCAAAAGAAGAAATAAGACGATGTGATATCTGGTAGGCATGGAGTATGGGGGTAACTTTTTATCCTCATTGATTTTCAAGTATGTAATTCATTAGTTTTGGATAAAATCATCTTATTTCCTTTACTTAGAATCTCTGACACACTGTAGGAATCAGGGTCAGTGATGGTTAGTGGGCATGAATTTGTTGTTTAACAACATGAACTAGTGGCAATGGAAACTTGTTGTGTCACTTCAGAAAACACATGTTGACTAGCATTGTTGCTCTTTCAGATGGCAGCCTTTCTCATCATTTGTCATAGGCAAAAGGGTGAGCATCTCCCATGAAGTTGTTTACATGACAGATGCTTCTTGCATGGAAGCTCTGGCTTAGTTGTCTTTCCAGAGATTCCTTTCCAGCTCAAGCTGGGATTACAAAAACCATTCAGCAAATGAACACTGACTGGACCAGCTGTTCCTTCTATAACATATTGAGGCTCTTCAACTTGTCTGAAGCCTTGTACAATTTATTTGCACAGGTGCTGCAGGTGAAAAGCAATTAAATTTTCATTTATGTTAGCATTTCACTAGAGGCATTTGAGTCTCCCAGAGTGGAAAGGGTTGTCCTCTTAAATGGTAGAATTTACAGGAAGCTCAAATCTTCTAGAGAGAAGCAGGAACATGTTGGAAATGACCCTGCTTGTTCATAGTGGCTCCTTGGTTTCTGAACTCATTCAGCATCTCACCCTCCCCTGACTCTCCAGCTGCTGTTGTGCCAGATTCATTAACCAAATAACCCTCCTTTTCATTTTGATGTCAAACATTTCTAATGTTCAATTAACAAACATCTTGTGCTGTTGACCTTGGTCACTGAGCTTGTTTTGAACCTGCTGGTTGGTTCCAGCTTAGTCTTTAAGTCTGAAAGTTATCAGGTACTATTCTAAGAAACCTGATAAAAGATGGTTCAACAGACCAGAACAACATACAAATGGATGATTTTTTTTCAATCCAAACATTACCAAAGAAGGTAAAAATAAAATAAATACATCATAGTTTGGGAAATCTGTTTATGTTTTATGTTAGAGACTGAACATAAAGTGACATCTTGAAATTCCTTCTAATCTGTTTCAGAAATGATGTCATCCTTGAGTCTGAATGTGTCTTAATACAGGTCCAAGTTGAATGCAGTAGAACCCACTGAACTCCTAAGGATGTGGCAGGAGTTCTATACAGTACCTGCTTTATGAGAGGGCTGCATAAGATGGGCCTTTTAATCTACTCTGTGATTCTGTATTAGAAAGGACATTAAGATCCCAGGCAGCCTGTGATATTAGTGTACTCTGTCGTGGTACTTCTCTTTTTTCATTGTCTCCCCACCTTTCTCCTCCTCAGAACACACAAAAGAACACAGAAATTTCTTAAACTTTTATCTTCAATTTTTTAAACATTTACACTATGCTTAGTGCTCGGCTAAACATATATGCTTCATCACCTCATTTGCTACCTCCCAACACACAGCAGAGGTAACCATTCTTGACACCTGTTTTCAGACAGGAAATTGAGCTTAGAGAAGTAAAGAAATTCCTGCAAGGTCCTGTTACCATGTGATGGAACAGAATTCAGATCTATGTCTCCCTACAAAAGCTTTTCCACACTCACAGGATTTATCTGCATCAAGTATAAATCTACATTTTCTTTATAAAAGTTGAGAAAAAGAGACAAAGTACTTGACCTATGTTATAAGGGAATACCTTACACTTAAATTTCAAAAACATTAAATTAATGAAATATTAAATAATGGGATGAAGACCAGACATGCTCTGGAATTATAACATTTGCTTTTCCCATGATCTTGTGCCTGTTTCATCAACTATAAGTTGATTATATTTCAATAAGAAAAGAGCACTAAGACCTAATGCTGAAAAAGTTAAAGTCATCTTTTGAGGATTGATAGTGAATGAATGTTTGATTCTCCCATATTGCTATGTCATGAGCACAAATATAGATCTAATAGATAATGGTAATGCAGTGTATAATCCAAAAAACTGGAGGAGGAGGTCGTCCATGTCTTCAGCATAAAAAATGATATATGTTTTTGAAGATATATGTGTGGTTTTTGTGTGTACCCTGATTTGAACAAGATTAAATGCATAAATGTTCAGAAGCCTATCCAATAAATATGTATAAATTAGTGTTAATTAAATAAACAAAACCCTCTATGAAGAAAAATAAATAAATAAATAAAAATGTGATTTTGTTCCTCTCCATATTCTAGAAAGAAAGTGTGCTTTAAGCTGTAGTGACCTCTACTCAAGGGAAATATGGCTAGAAAGTGGCAAGTAGTGTCAGCAATGGCTCAACCATGAGGCATGCCTCCTAGATTGATAGATGTCTTTCAGATAAAGCATAGTAGTTGTCTTGAAGGACTTAGGAAGGTTAAATGCAGAAAAATTACTGTGGTATGGATGGTGGTTATGATACAGATCCTCATTATGCAGGGGTAGTGATTTGTCTAAAACCCTAAACAATAAAATGGCCATCTTTACAAAATGGAACATGGCTTTTATGAGGTAAGTATTCTGTAACTCAAGATCAAGAGGAATTTCAATTAAAAAAATGCAATATTGATCAGTTTTTGCCACCTGGAGCTAGTGTGTCTTTGCACATCTTTAGATACACCAGAGTTCAGTTGCCATGGTGCTGCCAGTATGTTAGGGGTGCCAATGATGATGGAGTTCATTGGCAGTTCCTTGTGTGTCTTCCTGCTGTTCCTGTCTCCCTGTAGCTGTCATCACTATATCCTCTTCCTTCATTGCTCACCTCAGGCACAACAGGTGCTGGTACCCCTTGGCATCACCATGAACCTAGAAGCATGACATCTGCTCTCAAAGCTAGTTGTGTCAAACATTGAAAATTTGTCTATTCAAACCTTGCCAAAAGCTAAATTAGCACCCTGGCTTTCTAAAAATTATTTTACATTTGCAACTAAAAAACAATCTTAAAGCTCTTCCCAGCTTATCTTTGGTCATTTTCTTTTATTTCTTGAATTTTTTTATAAATTCTCAATTCATGCAGGTACCATGTTTATTGTATTCCTTTTCTTAGTTTTATGTTATTGACTGTCCAGTTTTGTTTAAACTCCCTTAAATATTTTTCACAGTGGCACTGGCCATGGAGAAGGGAATATGGGGGAAAAAAATCAGAATGTTCACGTTTTCATAGGAAGTGGGGCCAGACCTTTCTAAACTGTGTAAAATCGTTGCTATCCCAAACCACAAGATTAAATTAAGCATCCATGAGTCAGTTTTGCATATTTCAGAAGGAGAATCTTTAGATTCTTTATTACATTCAGTGTCTGATAAACAATCCCCAATGCCTACACATTTGTCCAATTAGTCTACAGACTTCATTCTACAAATTGCACCAGTATAATAAGTAATTTGGTGCCTGTTCTAAAGTAGCCTTCCAAGAATGTTCTAGAATCATCAAGTTCATGCAAATCTTTTTGGCCTTCATTGATCTCCCTCACCTTATTGTGTTCAGCCAGCTTTTCTAAACTTTTTTTTTACTTGTTTTTCTGGTTTCTCCCCAATTTGGAGAACCTGTGATTAGTCCTCCCACAGCAGGTGCACTCAAAGTTACTCACCCTGATGCATCACAGATTTCCATATCCACCAAATGAAGTGGGAAGATATTGTGAAGAGGAAATATGTTAATTCCATCTGGCTGGAATCTTATGAGACTCACTACCCATACAAACTATGTGCTTTCATGATTTTATAGCCTTTGTCTTTTAAAAAGCAATTTTTTTAAAAATTGAGCTAAAATATATATAATGACATTTTCAATGTTTTTTAAAGTATACCATTTAGTGGTATTAAGAACATTCACATTGTTGTGCAACCATCACCACAATCTATTTTCAAACATCTTTTATTTGCAGAACGGAAACACTGCCCTTTAAGAAATAACACCACATTCTTCCCTTCCCCCATCCCTAGACATCATCATTCTACCGTCTGTCTCTAAGAATTTGACTCCTCCAGGAACCTCATATAAGTAGATTCATGCACTATTTGTCTTTTTGTTACTGGCTTTCTTTTTTCACTTAGCTTAATGTCTTCCAGCTTCATCCATATTGTAGCCAGATGACAGAATTTACTTTCTTTTTTTTTCCTTTTATTTTAATTTGTTATTTATGACAACAGAATTCATTACAATTCATATTATACACATAGAGCATAATTTTTCATATCTCTGGTTGTACACAAAGTAGAGTCACACCATTCTGTGTCTTCATACATGTACTTCGGGTAATGATGTCCATCTCATTCCACTGTCATTCCTCCCTCATGCCCCCCACCTTCCTCTCCTTCCCCTTTGCCCTATCTATAGTTCATCTAATCCTCCCATGCCCACTCCAACCACATTATTAATCAGCATCCTTAAATCAGAGAAAACATTCAGCATTTGGTTTTTTGGGATTGGTTTACTTCACTTAGCATTATATTCTCCAACTCTATCCATTTACCTGCAAATGCCATGATTTTATTCTCATTTAATGCTGAGTAATATTCCAGTGTGTATATATACCACATTTTCTTTATCCATTCATCTACTGTAGGGCATCTAAATTCCACAATTTAGCTATTGTGAATTGTGCTGCTATAAACATTGATGTGGCTATGTCCCTATAGTATGCTGTTTTTAAGTCCATTGGATATAGACCAAGGAGTGGGATAACTGGGTCAAATGGTGGTTCCATTCCCAGTTTTCCAAGGATTCTCCATACTGCTTTCCATATTGGCTACACCAATTTACAGTCCCACCAGCAATGTATGAGTTTGCCTTTTTCCCCACATTCTAGGCAACACTTGTTTGTATTCTTAATAGCTGCCATTATGACTAGAGTGAGATGAAGTCTTAGAGTAGTTTTGATTTGCATTTCTCTAATTACTAGAAATGTTGAACATTTTTTCATATATTTGTTGGTTGTATGTTCTCATCTGAGAAGTGTCAGTTCTGTTCCTTGGCCCATTTATTGATTGGGTTATTTGTTTTTTTGATGTAAGATTTTTGAGTTTTAGAAATTAGTGCTCTACCTGATGTGTATGTGGTAAATTTTTTTCCAAATTAGTAGGCTCTCTATTCACCTCGTTGATTGTTTCTTATGCTGAGAAGAAGCTTTTCAATTTGAATTCATCCCATTTATTGATTATTGTATTAATTCTTGTGCTATAGGAGTCTTATTAAGGAAGTTGGGGCCTAATCCAACATGAAGGAGATTTGTGCCTACTTTTTTTTCCTAATAGCTGCAGTGTCTCTGGTTTAATTCCTAGGTCCTTGATCCACTTTGAGTTGAGTTTTATGCATGGTGAGAGATAGTTTAATTTCATTTTGTTGCATATGGATTTCCAGTTTTCACAGCACCATTTGTTGAAGAGGCTATCTTTTCTCCAAAGTACATTTTTGATGCCTTTGTCTAATATAAGATAACTGTAATTAGGTGGGTTAGTCTCTGTGTCCTCTATTCTGTATCACTGGTCTACAAGTCTATTTTTGGTGCCAATACCATGCTGTTTTTGTTACTATTGCTCAGTAATATAGTTTAAGATCTGGTATAGTGATGCCAGCTTCTCAGAATTTACTTTCTTTTTAAGGATGAATAATATTTCATTTAAGAATAGACCACATTTTGTTTATCCATTCATTTATTAATGATATTTGGATTGCTTCGACCCTTTGGCTCTTGTGAATAATGTGGCTATGAGGTGCATGTATAAATATCTGCTAGAGATCTTAACTTCAATTCTTTAGGATATATACACAAAAATTACTGACCCTTATGAGAGTTGAGCTTGGTTCATCAACTATTTAGGGAACCTTGACCGGTTTATATCATTCTTGGTCCCTGCTCTTACAAGGTCTCCTAGGGTGGGATGGAACAACCACAAACAGGTAACATTTAAATTTTTTAAAATCAGTATATTATTTAACTCTGATTCATGTGACCTTTGGAATTATATTCATTCACAAAATCATATGAATTTTTCATTATTTTAATTTTAATTTTAATTGATTATATACATTACTTGAATGTTAAATCTTGCTTGAAAAATATAATCTAAGTGCTGCTATTGAAGAATTTCTCTATTTTTCCCAAGTCAACCATCATTAACTTCTTTCTTTGTGAATTTTGTAGAAGTTTTGCCCAAGCAATTCATTCTGACCTATGTACTGACTTTTTGTTGGCCTAACGTAAGCTATCTCTTTATGATGTCAATATGAATGACTGTCAAATATATTTATTAGAGTGAGGATTTCTGCCAAAACAGTAAAGTGTAAAAGCAGAGAATATTTAAAATTTTAGAATCTCCAAATCTAAAATAATTAAAATTTTAGAATCTCCATTCTCAAAGTCTTCCTTATTCTTTAAGTCTCTGACTGTATCCAGTCTTCCAATATTATCACCATTACTCTATCTCCCTATTCCTGTCTCCATTCTTTACCCTGAACCTCTTATCCAAGTTCTCACACACTACAGAACAATGGTTTCTAAATGTGTTCTTGATGCCTGGGTGTTCTGTGGAGCTGCCTGGGCTTCTCAGTCACTCCCACCTAATCCCTCTGACCCTTTCTGTTTTAAGAGGAAGGAGGGAGCACTTCATGAACCCTGACTTCTAGCCAGGAGGTTAAAGCAATGAAATTTCTTAATTGAGATGATGCTTTCAAAGTGGACTCAGCCTTTGAACAAAAAAATGGAAGATGGAATTCCTGCTGTGTCAGGTCATGATCCAGTGTCACTAATTTTCTGGTTTTAAAGAGTTTTTATTGAGATCTCTCCAAGTTCAATTCATTAAGAAGAATCTGAGTAGGCCAATATTTAATTCTTTAGCTAGCACAAAGGCCTCTGAAACAAAACACCAGAGATTTCTTCAAACAACCATTAAGAAAGTGGGATTTTATTATAAGATTTCACATTATAATACCTAGAAAGATATTTGAGTTCTAAGCATCTTTGAGGCCATAGCCAAGCTGGCAGGGTTGACTTTTTTTTTTTTTCCAGAAAAGATAGAAGGAGGAGGTATTGTGGATAAGCTACAGGATATTTCAGATTTATATAGAAGCAAGCCAGATGTCTTTAACACTTTAACAAAATTGTGTCAGTTTCTTCTTCATTTTAATGTTGTTAAAAACTTGTTTCAAACTTTATTCTACATGATAGAATCATTCTACAATGACCTCATTATGAAAAAAAAAACTTTGTGTTTTCAAGTCCTTTGATTTTTATTTTAAACAGATGAAAGATAAGATCAACTGGGAGATGAGGGTTTATGATTAAGAAGTTCCATTACCAAAATGTATAAACTAATTTTATGTAGTGCAATTGTTTCTTTCAGAAAACATGAATATTGGGATTTGGTACCAAATATTCAAATTATGGCATATAAAGAGACTTAAAATTATTTCAGATTCAGCAAATTATCTTAGCAGATTTTTTCAGCTATTTGAATAATTTTTAATCATTCTTGTAAAACTCAAAGTTGACTATTACAACTGAAAATAGAAATTATATTTATGATACACATTCACACTTATCCTGGAATGATGTTATGGATTATATAGAAAGAGATGTATTTGATGTTTATTTCATTTGTAGCATAATGAATATGCCTAAAATTTAAAAGCAACTTAAGGTTTAGATATTTGCACATATAGCTATAAAAATCAGTTTTCTTCTTGACATTTCATAAGTAGGTTCAACAACTCTGTTTTTTCAATATTCATGGGCTTCTATTTGCATGTATATTTGCCTTCATATGCCTATTTCACAACCTTAAAAATTAAGACTCCTCCACTGTACTAATATTCTCTGTAGTCATCTGGATTACTTTAAACTAGTTTTAAAAACAAAAAGAGTAGTTCAAGTCTTCATTCAGTGGCTTGACTCATCCCCATAACAAATACAATTTTTTCTTTCTCCTCTGCCGCTTAGAAACTGTACTATTTTTTGACTACTAAAGAGTAAATGCTATGAGAAAGGAGGTGTTTTTAATATGGTTTTCCTTCACCTCAGTTCTGGTCCACAGTGTTTTCATAGCTCAGATTATTATTGTTTATGAATTTTTTCATGTGTGCTCTTACTTTTGCTTTCTTTTCCTGTTTTCTTTGATATGTGCCATTAACAAATGCATGTAAATGCTTAAGCGTTTTCAGAAACAATGAAATTATTTTTTCTTCCTACCTTGTTCACAGTTATTTTTTCCCTAACAGCAACCAGGACATGTTTGGTATGGAGCTATAATCTTGTTTGTACCGGCCTCATGATTGAAGACTTGAATAGTACGAATATACTTTGTATACAAACAGTGTTATATGAAAGGAGGCTGTATGTGTGTATTATGAATTGTAATGCATTCTACTAATAAAAAAATTAAAAAATAAATAAATAAAATGCTATGACAGAACTGTCCTTCTAGAATTCCAGTTAGGCCATATCATGTCTTCTGATGTTGAATAGGGCATGCTGACCAGGGAGATGAGGCTATTTGAAAAAGTGTGTTGCCAGGTGCAGTGCCATATGCCTGTAATCCCAGTGGCTCAGGAGGCGGAGGCAGGGGGGTTGCAAATTCAAAGCCAGCCTCCGCATCTTCATGAGGCCCTCAGCAATTTAGCAAGACCCTATCTAAAAATAAAAGGTAAAAAGGGCTGGGGATGTGACTCAGTGATTAAGCACCCATTAATTCAATCTGCAGTACAAAAAAAAAAAAAAACTGAGTATGTTACCTATGTGACATAATTAGACTAAAGAAGTCACCCCATCATCTTATATCCTTTGGGAAAGTTGATGTACAGTGAGAACATTTTCTCACCTGAGAGCTTGTTAGAAATCCAAAATCACAGACCTCCCACCAGATCCATAGATTTCAAAAAGATCTCTCAGGAAAATTGTAAGCACATTAAAGTTTGAGGAGCACTGGCTTAAGTCACACAGCACAAGCAACTTTGACAACTTCTGAAACCATTTAAATTTAAAATTAAATTTTTGGTAACATATGGCAACAGTGGGAATAGTTCCTACTAATATTATGAAGAATAATGTTAGTATTAAGGAAAGGTGACATAACAGGTACAGCTAGCACTAAATAAATATATAGGAGAAAAATATATTGGTGCCTAGTAGGTCCCCCTGCTCTGTATAACTGCAAGCTCTAGCTCTAGTTAGAATGTTCCTTTAAATAATAGCATCGTAGAATTGAGAAATAAATTTAGGAAAGTGCCTTTCTTAATTTCAGCAGCATGCCTTCCAGCATGGGCAGTTCATGACTATGGATAGCCATCAAAGCTTCAGAAAGGAAAGCTTTAATCTCTCCTGAACATTCCCTGCCAGGCTCTTTGATAATGGTGGTCTTTAAGAGCAGTGCAGATGAGTCACACTAGGTGAATAGGTGTCTTCTAAGCTGATTGCCTACAGTGTCTGTTCCAGATGCTCTAGCTTTATGATCTGATTTCTGACCTTGTATTTGGCTACTTTCCTAGATCCGCTCTTAGCAGTGGTACCAATGCTTTTTTGAGTATGACTTTCCTCTTAAATTATTACCATCTTGAATTGGGTTTTGCAAGTAACCACTTTTTTTTTTTTTTAACCCCAGGAAATTGAACTTCCCATGGCTAAATGATGGCATATCTCTAAGCTAGGACTTCTACAAAGTACACCCAATTCTCTCCTCTTGTAAGATTCTCTTTGGTCCCCAAGTGTGGTCATTGTGATTAATTCACAAGATCACAGGAGAAGACATTTTATATCCTCTTAGATACGCTCTGAAATATAAGAACATTCTGTGGAACACTGGAATAAAACCTGTAAAATGCCCTCACTGCCATGTTTTATCTGTGAAAACTTGAGATCAACAGAATTTTTGTAATTAATTTAACAAGTTCTGGGATGGGTTATGGGAAGACTTCAGTGACGACGAGTGAGGAGATTGTTATTTCTGAAGAAAGCTGTGTGCTTTTCTTTCTATTCTGGAAGTGTGACATCTATTTAGAAATGTAACCATCAGCCAAAACTCAAAGAGTCACTTAAAATTAACAAAAAGAAGCACTGATAATAATTTTTTATTCCTGTACCAGGAGTTCTCTATTACAAGTATCATTAAAAAATAACACCCCTCTTAAAAGATCATATTTCATTATATTTTAATGTATGGTTCAGCTTCAAGTGATCAAGCTAAAGGGCACACTGTTTCAGAATGTATAGTAGGAGTTCTGCATTTGAGTTAACTTTTAAAAAGCACCACATTGGGGTGGGAGTGTGGATCAGTGGTAGAGCTCTCGCCTTGCACATGGGAGACACTGGGTTCAATCCTCAGCACCATATACAAATAAAATAAAGGTATCGTGTCCATGTACAACTAAAAATATATTTTAAAAGTTTATTTACTAAAAAGCACAATATTGAAGTTGTATACAACTTATGGGATTACCCCCAAGACATATTGGTATTTACCATGAGAGAAGCACTTTCTAAGCTTCAGGAAATGTATAGCCTTGATGTTAGATGAATCCATGTACCTGTTAGTATGGTATGGGTTTGATTTTCCTTACTCATTAGAAACAAATAATGATTGAAAAAGCAAACAACATGCAGATTCTTCAGCTAAGGGATATTTCAGTGTGAAATGTGTATACATTGAAGTCTTTTGATATGTAGATTAATTTTTTATTAATTAACCACTGTCCACAAGTCAGAGTAAATAGCTATTTGCCATGGGAAAAAAAACTACTGCAAACCCTGGAAATGTCAATGTACCAACCACCCTAAAGGAATCTTTCAATGGAAGATCATAAATTGCAGGTTTACTTAACCATATCTGGGAACATTTCTCCATTAAGAAATACCTAACTTAATTGAAATAAGTTAATTCACACTTGGCTTAGTTCCAAAGAAGGGTTGAGGCATCACTGGTACCATTATCCTAAAACAGGATAATGCAATATTGCCCAAGGACGCAACATGTATCCATTGTGGAACCATCTATGAGTCATCTACTGACGTTTTACTAGTAATCACTAGTCATTCAGATTCCTATAAGCAATATTCTTCCACACTGGGAAAGAAGTCCAGATTGTAGTTAGACATTTCTTGGCAGTCATGAAAAATGTTGTAATCAGAGAAGTTGTCAGGTGCCTTAATTAAAGCTCTCTTTGTGACTCTTTTGCATATGCAAATTATGCTCAATGGTTATCATCTTTGAGGAAAGGTTAAGGTGAACAAGTTAGCATTTAGACTATTAATTAAAAAGTAAGAAGAGATCTTAGTAATGAATCAAAGTGTTTATTTAGTTTACTTGCTCTTTTTGCCTGTGCCTCAGACTGTATTTAGCACCCTCTCTGCCAGAAAAGCGTTGCAGTGAGGCTTTTCATTGGTTCCTATAGATCACACAGAAGCCTCTATTTACGTATTGAAGGGTCTGACAAGTACTGATTGTGGCTGTGCAGGTATTTTGGGGTGCTTTATCCCAAATACCACACACACACAAATTTCTTCTGGTGAAATTCTGAAGGGAATGGCATGAAAATAAACTATCTCTGATGTTTCTCATGCCGATCTGTCAATGGCCTTGCAATTGAGAAAAATGAGGTTTGAAAGGAAGAAACACGAGAAGTAGAAGAAGATGATTGGGGCCCAGGAACAAGGGAAAGATAAAACATCAACAAGTCGGAATGATGGAAGGGCAGTAACATTTTAATGGAAGAGAGTCTGAGAAAAGAAGAAACTAGACAAACAAAGATAAATGGACGGAAAAGGAATATTTGTTGCCAACTTTTTCAGCAGGACTCAATACCATTTTTCACTCAGGATTTTTTTCTATGTTTGTGAGCACTTCCTGCCAATCAGGCACTAAACTAAATGCTTTATCTTTAATTATTACAACTATATGAGATAGCAGGGAAACTGATAATGTTTAAATACCTGAGCCATGGAACTTGATTATGAGGGTTGGAATTCATGAATTGTTATTTCCTGGCTCTGTGACCTTGACCATAGAAACTTTGATACACCCCAGTCTCTCTATCTATAAAATGGTTATAATAGCACATATTTCATAAGATTATGCTGAGGATTAATAGATTAAAACACATAATACATTAGAACAGAGTACTCACTAAAACTTAGTCAATGATATTATTGTTATTTATATTAATATTTTGATTTAATATTTGATGTTTACAAAAACCAAGGCACATTCTCAGGGTGTCTTAGCTAAAGTCCAATCCAGGTGAATTTGTCTTAAGAACTTAAAATTTTAAATCATATACTATAAGAAGATAGAAGACCTAGATTACCTCTTTCATAAATTACCTAACTTTTTTTTTATTGGCTTGAATTTCTCCCTAAATCAGATCCTATGGCAAGGATTTGAGGAATAGTTTCTATGAAATAACACTTTTCTTCATATAAGTGTAAACTACTTATTAATGACTGTAACAAAATCCAATAAAAAACAGAATAAGTATGAAAAATGGAGAAGGGTACAAATAGGGAGGAAGGAAGCCCACCAAGGATGCATTATTAAGAAGATGGCTGGGAGCTGATGGGGCTCAATGCTGCCAGGGTCCCACTGGAACTACAGAGAAGGTGCCTCAGAGTCATCCACCAGGGACAGGAAGATGGGAGTATTTATCTACCACTTGCTTGATCAACCCTTGCACTACCAGGTTTGCACATGACCCAGGTTAGAACATATCTTACAAGACAGGGAAACCTAGGGCAGAAAGTGAGAAGCAACACAGCTGAGGGGCATGTTTTCAAGTGTATCTGAGGCACAGAAATGGTGTAAATAAAGTGGTGGGTCGAGAAGGTAAAGGACAAAAGGGATTTTGACACATTCTCTTACTTCCATATGCACAGTGTTTGTGTATTATGTGTGCCATATGTGTGTGTATGGAAATTTTCTTTCATAAGCACTGGGTCAATGAAGAAAGTAAATTAGATGTATGTGAGTGTGTTCTGAAAAATATAAATAATGTAGGGTATAATATTATACATGTTGTATTAAGATTTCTAAAGCTAAAGGTTAAAAAGTGGTTGAATAGAGGCTGGGGTTGTGGCTCAGCAGTAGAGCATTCGCCCAGCACGTGTGCGGCCCGGGTTTGATCCTCAGCACCACGTAAACATAAATGCATTGCATTGTGTACAACTAAAGCAAATAAATAAATATTTTTTTTTTAAAAGTGGTTGAATAATTTTTTTAACCCATCAATCTATGCTTACTTTCGAAATCATTGCCTCTCTTATTTCACTATGTAACTTCATCTGGATTTCAGCAGGAGAAAATTGCCTTGAGAATCTACAATCCAAATTGTTGATTTGACCCTTGGATTGGAAAAGTCTAAATGATTGATCTGGCCCATGTCTAATCATTTGGCTGTTTGCTTCCTTGGATGTTCTACCCCTAAAACTCTGAGGTAAAATCTAAATAGAACAGAATAAAATTTATTCTGGCTAGATTAAAAGGAAAGTCAGTTTGACATTTTCTATTCTTTAGTGGAAACTAATCTATACTCTATTTTTAGAACTAAAATATACATTTGACATGTTTAATTTTCAGTGTTGTCTCCCTACTTCATATTTGAATTCTCACTCCTTCACTTGCCCACAGTAGGATATTGATCACAATGTTTCATCTTTCTGGGTTTCAAGTTGCTCCCTGTAAAATTGGAATAGTTCTTATACTTAATCCAATGAGCAGTTATGAGGATGATTGTAATGTGTCCGGAAGAGTTGTAAGCAGCTATGATTTTTGTTGTTATCATTATTTATTTGCCAAAGATCTGCAGCTTTATCTTCTGATTATTTAAATTTAGTGGCTTTTTCTATTAATTAAATTTAATGATGATCTTCTCTAATCTAACATTTCATATGAAATATAAAGGCTCTGAGAATGGTTGTTGTGTTGACTATGAGATACATTTAAAATCTTTGGACCCTCTGATGAGCCTCTCACATCATGGTAGCACATAGCCTTCGTCAAGCTGATTTTCTAAGCAGAAAAATGGTAACCCTTTTCATAATTTATTTAGGAACAATTTGAAAACGCCAAGTACCTTGGAAAGGAAGTGATGATTTTGATGATAATGCTGTGTATGTGGAGAGCTTGTTTTCCCCTTAGAGGGCTTCAAGTTTCCTATTCTGACTCCACATACTTAACATGTTCCCTGTGAAGGAGATCAGGGCACACACAGATGCTGCATAACGGACGTCTACCCCACAGCCTTATGCAAAGGAATGTAAGTATAGCCCAGTTCAATGAAGAGTCTGACCCCATCTTTATTGTTTAAATGCTGGCATCTCTAAAACCATCCTTGGCCTTTTCTGCCTCATTTCTCCACAGGCTGATAAGAAAGCCTGGGTGCTTCCTCCTTTGGCACTAGGGGGAAGTTCAAATTACACAAGTCATCCTTCACACATAGCAATTCATACACCAGCCTCAGCCCCTAGTCCCATACCAGTCTTCTTTCTCTGCTCCCACTGGTCACTTTCAGACCTACTTTAGAGCCCTGCTGTCCTCTCCCCAAAAATCTTCATTATGAAAATAATAAATCTTTCCACACCCTGTGGCATCAATTATGACATTCCAAACAAGTTTTCCATGGGGATCCATCCTGTTTTCAGAGTGGCCACAACACACAGATGTGGGTTTGTACCAAAAGGAACCAGGGTTTCTTAGAGAAATGGCTAACTCCAGGTCTAAGGCAAGAAAAGTACTAGGTAAATCTGGAATATTTTGTCAAGCCCTAAAGCAACACAGTTCTGAAAGACTAATGGGGTCATGTCAAAAGAATAACAGAAGCCAGGATGAAAAGCCTTTCACCTGCCAAAATGGGACACTTTGAGCATTGAAAAGAATAATGGTGGTAATGGACTAGATCACATTGAATATAAATCTATAATGATACAGAGAGAAAGAAGAAATAAAGGGGGAAAGGTCTTCCTTATATGAGATTATTCAGTAATAAATACAGAAAAAATGAAGAACTTTTTTTCAAAATTACCAATTTATAACCAATTATAATTCAAGCTGATATCATTAATAAATATGAAAACTTCTAAGGAAAATGTTGGGGAAACAGATATTCACATGGTTTCAAACTATACTCCCACTGATTATGACTTTTGATTGTCAGCAAAAACAAATTCTAATTTTTAGCAGATGTGCTGAGAACAAATACGCATTTAGGGGTGAAGTTGGTGTCTATAATTCACCTACAATGGTTAATCAAAAACAAGTGTGTGTGTATGTGTGTGTGTATACATTTTATATAAGAATACACACATACATGTGTACATACACATTTGTACACATTTTATATAAGAAGATTTATGTTCTTAAATGAATAAGATTAGAGATTAGCCAAGAGAAAAAGGAAGGAAGGAAATTAACACAAATGTGGAAAAATGTTAATATTTTGGTGAATTCGGATGATGGGTGTTTATTGTTCTTTTCTTTCAACGTTTTTATAGATTTTGTAAATTTTTAAATAAAAAATTAAAGGCCCAAAATGAGCAGCAACAGAGACAAATCAACTTCAGAGAACAGCAGATGACTCCAAAACTCCTGTGTTAGCTTCCTCTGAAAGTTTAATAAATATCAACAGAATGCAAACTTGTGTTTGTACCTAGAGATAATTCTTAATATATAAAATAAGTAGCAATTATTATCATGTCAAAAGACCTACTGCACAGCAACACCTGTTCATGAATCAATGCTATCTTCCTCTACCTCTGGCATCTATTTGAATTAATTTGCCCTGAAAGCAGAGTGAATATGTGCTCTCTGCCTACAAGGACAAATAGACAGCTGACTTAGAAATCAAAAGATTTATGGTTGCTGCAAATCTCCTTATTGTGGGACCTCATTAATATCAGATTTGATTTGAGAGCATCATGCTTGAACTGCAAACGAACAGCGACTTCCATGATTGAAAGCCATTGGCAAGACTCACCTGTGATTAACATCTCTTCGCTCAAATAAGAGCGACTGCTTGAGGATGACATTTCCGAGTTGTTCAGCTTGTCGTTATTACATCTGAAAACAGCAGTAATTCCTTGTCTTACTCCCGTGCCCGGAAAAAATAATTGGCATACTCATTATCTTTTCAGAGCCTGGAGGAATTGAGTCTGTTAAGTCTATGGGCACATGAATAGTTACTAGCTCTTTTTGACTTTGTAATGCCTTTCCACAATGTGTTATTATGCTGCCCTTTGCCAATTTTTTCCCTTCTGTATTACTTTTTTTATAAGATGACAACTTATTTTTCTTTTTCTGTACAGAAAGACTCAGTATGGGCAGGAACTACCAGTCAGTGTAGCATTGTAAACTAAGGTAAAACACATTTGTGGAATTCTCCAGCATCCCATATTCCATCCTGGGCCCATGTGAGATGTGACAGTTACCATCATACTCTTTGTTGACACTTATAGCATGGCATTTGTGTAGGGGGAGAGTGCGCTTTCTTGTTTGGTTTTTAATGTTCCTTGGATTATAGTCTTTATTGAACAACAAATCATTTCTCCATGGTAGAGAACAAAACTTGCTCTACATAAAAATAAAAATCTGTAAGCTGGTTTAATGTACTTGGTGAATTTAAGCAATAGGAGTTTGGGGGATAAGTAAAACTCCCTTATTATAAAACGATTATTCATCTCTGAAAACTGGAAAATTTCTGCTGAGTGCATACTTTAAAAATAAAAAAACTGTTTTTTTCAATATCATACGAGTTATTCCACGCAGTTAAAAGAGAGAAATCTAAAATTAAGATTCTAAAGACACAGATTTAAATCCAGACTTGACCACAAGCTTCGTGTAGCTTTTGAATAAACTTCTGGCTTCTTTGCACCATGGTTTTATGAAATGGATATAGTAAGCCCTATTCCACAGGGATATTATAAATGTTAAATGAAGATAATATCTGTCAAGGAGTGTGAAAGTATTAAGCATCCAATACATGATGGCTGATTTTGAATCTATTGAGAATTACTAACATCTAAATAATTAGT
Organism: Tamias sibiricus; assembly: GCA_025594165.1. NCBI lineage: Eukaryota > Metazoa > Chordata > Mammalia > Rodentia > Sciuridae > Tamias > Tamias sibiricus. The sequence goes on along the minus strand of CM046662.1, from coordinate 49,325,806 downwards.
AAGCAGAGAGAATCCACACCTTGAAAGATTGTAGCTAAACAAGCAACCTTACATTTACCTGAAGGGAAGTAAGGAGGTAGGTGCTGTTTCAGGAGCTCAACAGTATCAGGGTTGGGAGGCATTTCTGTAGGTTGCCTGGCCTTTCCTTCAATCACAGGACAGGGGCTACATCTCCTCTAGCTGGAACAGACTGAATTGGCGGCCCCCCTATCTGAAAGTGGGAATGGTAGCCTCATGCTGAGAGCGGAGGCTTTGAGGGCTGCGATCCCCACCCTGATGGGTGCCAAAGAAACTGGGAGCAGAGACTATCCATTTCTCAGCCCTGTCCAACACAGGCAACTAACCTGCATATGAGCACGTCTCACATTTTGTCTCAAGGCACAGCCTCTTCCCCTTTAAAAGTTCTGCCAATTTCAGGAATTTCTAAGATGGGAGCTTTGAAACATTTAAATTTCTTACATCTTCCTTCAAAGCTGGCTTTAAATAAAATCTATTTTCCTATCAATTTGACTCCTACTGTCTCTGGAGCAAGGACCACCATCATTGTAGCATATTCTCCCCATTCTCATAGGCCATATAAGAGCTGCTTGGTAACATTATCAAATCTGTGATCTTAGGAGGAAGAGGAGTGACTCATGTTGGTCCCTTTGATCCTGAAAAGAGAGGTTTATCTAGAAGCCCCAGTAGCCTTAAACTTCTCTGGCAGAACTGTCACAGGGCTTGTCCTTCTTGCTATGGACACCTGAAAGAGTATTCACTTTCCTAGCCTCTGCTGTGTGTGGGGAAAGGAAGGAGATGATTAGGAATGGGGTTGGGGTTAACTAAACAATGGTGAGTACTACACAGGGTTATTTGAAAAAGTATGGAGGTATATGAAACCATGGGCTTTAGATACATACCTATTAATCTATATCTCCTTTATCCTGATACATTTTTAATTATGTAATACATTTCAATCACTGGAAAAATATTTTTTAAGTATTTGCATTTCTTTAAATGTTGTGATGACATCTTGGCATTTATATAACATATAATGAGTTACCATTCTATTAGCTACTTAAATGTATTTAAATAATAATATTGGAAAGAATAGAGAAAAAGTGAGATAGAAAATCCCAAAGGCCTAAGAAAAAGATCAACACTATTGACAACTGTCCTGAGTAGTATTAGAAGTTTCCAGTTTGGCTAATGTGTTCTAGATAGGAATCTCTGTGATGATACCCTTAAGGGATGATTTTGAGTCTTCATTAGTAGGTTTGATAATTGTAAACAAATTAAAGTGATGATTTGGATCATGAATTAATGGGGATACTTTAAGTTTAATGGATTTAAGTGAGTGCTTCTTTAGCATAATTTGCCTGGTTAAATTTTCTGTTTGAAGAATTAAGTGGTTGAAATATTTTAATTATATTGGTTGAAAAAGATATTGGAAAGGAAAGTTTTGATTCTTATATCTGTGGAATAACATCTATCAGCCCTTTGGAATAACATCATCAATAAGAGATAAGAACATGTTTTCAATCTCAAAAACCCAAATACCGAATGTTTCCTCTGATATAAGGAGGCCGGTTCACAGTATTGTTGGGTCGGGGTACCTAGGAGGATTAGAGGAGCACTATAATGGTCAAAGGGAAAGGAGGGGAAGGGAGGGAGCAAGGGGGGAAGGGGGGTGAGAAAAAGTGGTTGAATAAGATGGATATCATCATTCTAAATGCATGATTGAAGACTTGAATGCTACGAATATACTTTGTATACAAACTGTTTTGTGTAAAAAAGATGCTCTGTATGTGTAGTATAAACTGTAATACATACTACTACTATAAATAAAAGTAAAAAAAAAGGACATGTTTTATACCTTTAGAAATACATTTAGTTTAACATTAAAATTTCTTATGAATGTGGCCACTTAACTCTTAGCAAATGAGCATTTCCTTCCATCTATGGCAGCCACATAAAATGCAGGATGTTCAGTTACGTTTGAATTTCAGATAACAATGGATCCTTTTTTATTCTTAACATGTCCTAAATATTACATGGGATGTGCTTATGCTAAAATAATGTTAATTGTTTATCTGAAAATGAAATTAAACTGTAATCCTGTGTACTTCCTCTATCTGGCAACCCTACCTTAACACCTGCTTGAGTCAGTTCCAGGAATCTGGCTGTGTCCTCTAGCGTCCAAAGGATAAACAACCCCCTGATCTATAGTCGCATTTTGTTTTCCCCAACAAGATGGTCTACCTTTCTGGATCCAGGGGTGGCAGAACACTACTGTGCGTGAGCGTAGCTGACTTCTTAGCTATAATTAATTTCATTTTCTTTGAACTTACTAAATAGGAAAATGACCTGAGAGGAGGTGTAGAGGGAATATACAAAAGTTTCTGCTGTAGATTTGAACTGCAATGCACTTAAAGAATCATATGAAGGAGAAATGTGTGACAAACGACATCATAATACAAGTCAAAAAGAAAAAAAAAGACTGGAAAATATTTGCGACACACGTAAGAATTACTATGCAAGAACTGCCTTCTGATAGGTAAATATAAAATATACAACAATGTGATGCCATGTGTTTTCTCACTCAATGGGGAAAATATATGTTGATGACATCCAATGCTGACAAGAGATGTGGGAAAATAAACACATAAAATTGCTAATAAGAAGTGAAAAAGGAATAACAGAAGGTCTGCCTTGGATTCCCCTGTGGAATTGGGTTAGTGAGGATAAAAATGCTAGTAAGAATTTACATTGTAAATATCTTGTTAGAAAGAAGTAAGGTATTTTATGTTAAAACATAAGATATACAAACTTTTGACTACCAAATCCTATTTTCTGGTACCTCTTAGATAATATAAATGTAAAATATACCAAAATATAAGAATATACTATCCAGTCGTTTTACTATATTATGTGATAGTGGCAAAATACTCCAAGACAAGTGTCAGAAAACATTCCTATAAAGAATGAGATAGAAAACGTCTTAAGCTTTTCAGGTCTAAAGCTTAATTCTGCCGCTATAGGGTGAACTAATCTTTGATAATATGCAATTGAATGAATTTGATTTATTCCAATAAAACTTTATTTACAAAAACAGGCAGCAGGCCAGATTTGGCCCATGGGCCATAGTTTAGTAACCTTTTCCTTAAGTGATTACAATTTATATTCATCAGTAAGGATTGTTGAATAAATCGTGGAACATTATACGCCATTGAAAAAAATTACATCTGTGTGAATCAACTTAGATAACATATACATTCATTAGTCATTGTTAAGGAAGAAAACCTAGTTGCAGAGTGATGTGACATGATCAAATTTTTGTTACAATAGCACAACTCTTAGATGTTTTGTGTGTCTGTGTCTATGTGTGTGTATATGAAAACACATACCAAACTTAATATTTAAATCCTTGGAGGTGGGTGGGAATAGAGTGTTAATATTTTAAATGAAGGTTTTTTTAATGCTTTACCACATACATTTACAGAAACAACAAATAAATAAAAATCTCACAAAGCAATTGGTTTTCATAAATTATCAGGAAGAGGCACTACAGGTCCTTTGAATTTAAATATTATATTTCCAGCTACTATTTTAATTCAACTAAGAGAGGCTCTAAAGAAATTCAATTATTAAGAGGAGGTCTTATCCATATGCAGACTTAATTTTATGTATGTTTGATTTTAGCAGAACATATTTCAAATTTTTGTGTAATATATAGCAAACTTGTTTCTAAGTGGCATTTATAATGATAATATTGGGTTATCACATAAAATATTCCACTAAGTAGATGAGCCATAACCTATGTAATTCTTCTCTACTGACAGGCAATTAAGACTATTTTCTTTGTATTATTTTGAGTAAAAAAAATGTACGTGAGTTAATATAACTTTAAATTTAAAAAAAAATCAATTATTCACACTAAAATGTTTTAACCTATTCGCTCAATATAATTCTCTTTCTGATATTTGCTTATGTGACTGAAAACCACTAAGTGTATTGAATGAACAAAGAATATAAAGTTAGAGTTTAAGTAATAGCAAAACAGCAGGATTTATCATTATAGGACTTCAACTCAGTACTCTTGACTCCTTGTCAAGTGATCTTTTTTCATAATTTTCTTACCTTTGAATTCAGTCTATGTAATATACTGAAAGTGCATTGGATTTCCAGGGACAAGAACTGGGTTTTTGACAAGGATCCACCACCTCTGCTGTGATTTCACACAATGCTTTCTCGAGCCCTTTATGTATTTATGTTCTTCAATTTATAATGGGTGGTAATACCTCATAGAGTTTTAGTTGCTATCAAATGAGGTTATTCATGTGAAAGCATACCATAAATATGAAGTTTAATGATTAAGAGTCAGAAAATTAAAATTAAACTAGGATCAAATTCAAGAGAAGTATGTGTAAAGTCAGGTCTAATTTTGACACTTAAGAATTTTCTACAAATTTGTCCATTTTATTCAACTTTTCAAATTTAACAGTGCATAGTTTAAAGTCATTCATTTGTTGTTGTATAATGCTTTTCTACCTAAAATGACTTATAAATTTTATAGGTAATCAGTTAGAAAAAATATCAGAATTTAATAAATTTGCTGGCTACTTACATCAAACAGCCAAAGTGAATAATGTTTCTCTTTGAAACAGAAATATTCAAACAGAAAATTGAAGAAATATAATATTCTATTTATAATAACAAAATTATAATGTATCCAGGAGTTAAGGTGACCTAGGATTTGTAAAACCTATATAGAGAAATTTACTAAATTTTAATTTTCAAAAAAGTAAAATTATGAGTTTTGTGCAAATATAAAAAGTCAAAGTTTTAAAACTGATAAATAAATGAAGGAATCAGTAAGATGTCATGGTCAATTCAAAGAGCATTTAAGAAACCAGAGATTCATGCTTAATTTAACAGAGAAATATTATGATAAGATTGGTGGATTAGTTATAAATCTACATCCAGCAAACCACAAATCTTTGGGGTTGTCTGTTTCACCAGGCACAAGATTATTGGCACCTGCTGGACAAAATTCTGAAAGTCAACATGTGATTTTACTAAATCTGGGGCCCTTTTATTAATAGTAAATAATATTCCATAATAAACCTTGTATAACCTTTGTCTTCAGGTGATATTGAAAGGATATGTGCCACCCACCATTTTGCTTTATTTCCAAGTTTTGACTAATTTTCCTGACACACCTTGAGATTCTAGTGAAGGGCAGAAAAGATGATCTAAATAAATACAGTGGCATTTCACACTTTTTGATGTGAGAACTTAATATTACAAAGGCTTAGATTTTCTCCAATTCTGTATATAAATGCCATACAACTTTAATCAAAATTCCAGTTAAATATTTTCAGAAATTCATTAAACATGAAGTAAATACATAGAGAGGAATAAAAGCCTGTGGTTTTCTATTTCTTGGAGAGAAATCATAAAAATGGAGACCGTCCTTCCCTGCCAGAATAATAAAAACAATGCATTGTTGGTAAAAGATCAGATAAATAGGTAAATGTAATAAAAATGTACACAGAAAGACTGACATAGGAATTTAATAAACCATAAATGAATTACCACAAAAGCAATAGAAATTATTGGTGATTTTTTTTAAATTGGCTCACTTTATGGAGAAAAATGAAATTGGATCTCTACATAACACTACATAAAGTTAAAAGGTGCCCTCTAGATAGATTAAAGATTTAAGTAGAAAAAAGAAAAATTATAAAGCTATTATGAGAGATTTGTGAGACAATCTTTATTATCTAGAAATGGAGAAATACTTCAAAAGATGTCAAAAAGAAAAAATCACGAAGGAAAAGATGGATAAATGATTATGAGTACCTTAGAATTAAGATTTTACATTCAATGAAGACTATTACAGGTCAAGTTGATAGATAACCAAATGGGAAAAAGTATTTGCAGCTACATAAGGATAAATTAATAATATTTCTCAGTCCTCAGTTTGAGGCACATTATCATCATTTATCCATGTGTGACTCTCTACTTTTATTTATTCCTTTTTATGGGGGGGCAGTGGTACCAGGGATTGAACTCAGGGGCACTCAACCACTGAGCCACATCCCCAGACCTATTTTGTATTTTGTTAGAGACAAGGTCTCATTGCGTTTGCTAAGGGCCTCACCATTGCTGAGGCTGGCTTTGAACACGTGAAACTCCTGCCTCAGCCTCCCTATCTGCTGGGATTTCAGGCATGTGCCACCATGCCGACTAATTTTTTTTCGATTTTTATCCATTTCTAAGGTAACCCTTCTGTTGTGTTTATTCCTTTTTCTTCTTAAGTGTGATTTTGTTGGCTTTTTTTTTTTTTTTTTTTTTTTTTTTTTTTTTTGGTACTGGGGATTGAACTCAGGGGCACTTGACCACTGGGTCACATCCTCAGCCCTTTTTTGTATTTTATTTAGAGACAGGGTCTCACTGAGTTACTAAGTGCCTCGCCATTGCTGAGGCTGGCTTTGAACTCTCGATCCTCCTGCCTCAGCCTCCCAAAGTGCTGGGATTACAGGCGTGCACCACTGCGCCCGGCTGGCATTTATTTTTAACTATGAAAATCCTTGCAGATCCCACCCAGATTCTGACTTCTGTGGATTAAGCACTATATTTTTTAGATGGGCAAGGGATTGGTAAGTCACAATGACCTTCTGTAAATCAACAACTCCATCCCTTCAGTAGAAAAACAGGTAAGGAATATGAACAAGTGATTTATAGAAAAGATAACTCCCCAGTATGGGGGTAAGAAGGACAGTGGAATGAATCAGATATTACCTTCTCATGTGCATATATGATTACATGACCAGTGTAATTCTACATCATGTACAACCAGAAGAATAAGAAGTTGTACTCTACATATGTATGATATGTCAAAATGCATTCTACTGTCATGTATGACTAATTAGAACAAATTTTAAAAAAAAACTTCCCAAATCAATAAGTATGGGATGTCATGCTGAAGATAACAACTGGAGAAATGCAGAATAGATTAACACTATAAAACTGCCAAAAATTAGGAAGCTACATGGTGCTGAGCATTATCGGGGAAGCAGATGCACAGGAAGCCTGTGGGGGAAGAGACTGGTATAGCCACACTGAAGGACAGCCTGGTATGATGAAGGCATATGTGCTCTACATCCCAGAAATCCTGCTCCCGAGCATTTCGCCCAAAGACATCTTCAGACACATTGATAGCATGAACTATATAAATATATTTATTGTAGCATTGTTTACAGTTAGCAGCAGTTTGCATAGTGTAGATAGGCAAGACTGGGAAACTGTATACCAGGGAACATTAAATAGCAATTAGAAGGAACATATCTGATGTGTACACAGATATAAGATTGTATCTTACAAAGATTGTGTATGATTCAAAAGATAAGAAAATGAATGAGAGCTATAAGGATTTTCAAATTTTATGATAAATGCCAGTATAATTACAAATCACATTTGTAAAAAGTAATAATAAATGTGACAGACTGGTTACCTTGGAAATGTAAATAAAATGGAATAAATAAAAATGAAAACTAGTGTCTCACATGGATCAGAGATGATAATGTGTCTTAAACTTAGTATTATTAATTCATCTCTGGGTAGCAAGTGAACACACAAAATTAAATTAATGAAAACTTACAGTATGCTGTAGGAACTTGAGCATGCATTGCTGTTGAAAAGGCAGGCTTGCTTACTCTTTGGGGCTGTTTAAATTACACTGCATGACTCACTGGGTATGGTTGATCTGGGAGGCTGCTGTGAACTGATACGGGTTGGGTTTCCACATGCTTTAGGATCAGAGACCAGCAAGGGAAATCCAGGAAAGAAGAGACACAGACCAATCAAAACAATTCTAGTCTCTGCTTTTGTGCATATTGTTACATGACAAAAATATTTAATATTACCTTTACTATCAAGGATTCCAATGTTTCTGCATTTCTCCCTTATTTATTTGGTAAATCATTTTTATGTTTAGTAACAACCTGTGTTTCTATAGTTTCCCAGTTTGCAAATCACTTTGATGAAGCATCCTGTTATTTCATCTTCATGACTCAATTGGAAGCCTTATCATGCTTCTTTTGCAATTCAGAAACCAAGGCCTAGAGAAATCAAATAACTTTCAAAATGTCATATATCTGAGAAGTAACAGAAGCAGGACTTAAAACCAGGCTTTCTGGCACCAAACTCACTTTTTAATCCAGTATTTCAGCTTGCTTTAATGAAAGAAAATCTTTAGCCCTAATTGAATTTCAAGTAATTTTTAAAAATTAATGAAATTCTCATAGAGTGCTCTCTTTTTATTTATGCAGAAATTAACTGAGAATTAATTGGTGAAGAATAGATAGATAGGACAACCAGAGAAAAGCAATTTCCATGTGGAAGCCTGAAAAAAAGTGATAAATAATATAATTCCCTGGTCATCCACTGCTGTTTGGAAACCATGATGTACTTTTATAATAAATTCAGAATTTCAAGGAATTTCAGCTTGTCTAAATGCATCAGGCTATGAAATGCAAATACCTGCAGTGTCATCCCAGATGCAGCTCCCCAAAAAAGAAGTATGTGCAGCATTAAACTTCTCAAAGTCAGAAAAAAAAATGTTATGCATATGTGCAGTTCAATTTTGCAAAATAACAGATATGGGAAAACTCATTAAAGTAGAATGTACACGCTGAAGAAGAAGCAACAAGAACCCACTCCAAAGTGACCTATGGGCTTTCTCCTTTGTCACTTATCTGCAGCACCCAGTGTCCAGTGTCTCTGAGTGCTCATACAAAAATTGATGATCTCATAAAAATCCAAATGATATTATTTAACAATTCTCCCCCACACCCTTCCATATTCTTTAGAATGAAGACATGAACAATGTCTGATCTAATTAATTCACTTTTTTAGCTTTATTAATGCTCTTTGATTATATAGTATAACGGGTTTTGTTGTGGCATATTCATAAATGCAAATAACAAGTTTTGATTATGTCCACCCCCATTCCCCTCCTTTGCCCTCTCCTCCCCACTGCTGATCTCCTTCTTCTTCTCTAATAGTCTCCTTGCTACTTTCATGTTATCTTTGATTCCACATATAAGGGAAAATATGTAATACTTCTCTGTGTCTGGCTTACTTTGCTTAGCATTATGATCTCCATTTCAATACATTTTCCTGCAACTGACATGATCTCATTCTTCTTTATACCGAATAATACCCCACTGTGCTCATGTGTGCCTTCATACATTTTCTTTACTCATTCATCCATTGATGGACACCTAGGCTAATTCTATAACTTGGTTATTGTGAATTGTGCCGCAACAAACATGGGTATGCTGGTATCACTACAGTATGCTGACTTTAATTCCTTCAGATATATACTGAAGAATGGTATAGCTGGATCATATGGTAGTTCTACTTCTATCTTTTTGGGGAACCTCCACACTGATTTCCATACTGGCTGTACTAATTTGCATTCCCATCAACAGTGTATAAAAAGTTTCCTTTTTCCCAGAATTTATTGGTTTTTGCATTCTTTATGATGACCATTCTGATCAAGATGGGATGGAAACTCACTGTAGTTTTTATTTGCATTTCCCTGATGTTTAAATATGTTGAACAACTTTTCATATACTTATTGTCCATGCATATTTCTTTTGAATAGTGTCTGATCATCTCATTTGCCTGTTAATTGATGGAGTTGTTTGTTTCTTTGGTATTAAGTTTTTTGAGTTCCTTTTGTATTGTGTATATTACTCCTCTGTCAGAAGAGTAGCTAAAAATATTTCTCACATTCTGTGGTCTTCTTCTTCACTCTGTTAATTGACATTCTTCACAGAACTAGAAAACACAATCCTGAAATTCATATGGAAGGAAAAGGACCCCAAACAGCCAAAACAATCCTGAACAAAAGAGCAATGATGAAGGCATCACAATACCCAATTTCAAAATATACTACAGAGCCATAGTAACAAAGACAGCATGGTGCTGGCATAGCAGCAGACCATTGGAACAGAATAGAGGACACAGAGACAAACCCATGAAGCTAGTCATGTGATTGTTGACACAGGGTCTATAAACAGGCTGGGGGAAAGACTTCTTTTTTTAAATAAATTGTGCTAGGAAAACCGGATATTCATATGTTGAAACTAGATCCCTCTCACCCTGCCCAAAAGTCAATTCAAAATGGATCAAAGACCTAACCTACCTAAATTTCAGACTCAAAACTTTGAAACTGCTAGAAGAAAACATGGGAAACACTTCAAGACATTTGTACAGGCAACAACTGTATGCATAAGCCTTTAATCACTCAGGCAATAGTAACAATAATAAATGACTGGGGCTATATCAAATTAAAAACCTTCTTCACAGCAAAGGAAACATTAACAGTGAAGAGATGGGCCCATCCTCTTTTCAAACCTTATTTTACAAACTGCCTCCATCCACCAACTCTCTGAACTTAAACTACAATGGGTATATACAGGTCCTTCACCTGCACAAACCCGCCGTGTTCCCTCTCATCACAAGCACTGTGTGTGGGCTTCCTCAGACTGCAGTGTTCTTCTTCAACTCTTTTCATCACTTTAACTCCTCAGATCCAACATTATTTCCTCAAGAATATCCCCCAGATGGTGTCAGCTCCTGTTGATACAGTTCCTCAGCCCTGGACCTCTCTCCTTTGCATCACACATACAGTCTATAATTACATATTTATTACAATGTGTATTGGCACAATTTCTGTCCTACCCTCTCCACCAAAATAGAAATTCCACAAGAATATGTCATTTTACTTTCTTCACCAATTCCTCACTCTGTACCTAGTGTCGCATTGCTTGTCATGGGCATTAGTCATTTATTTTTACTCTTTTTTAATTTTTTTAATTTTATTTATTCTAATTTGTTATACATGCTTTTCATTTCATATTACATATAAAGAGCACAGTTTTTCAAGACACTGGTTTTACATAAAGTATTTTGACACCATTTGTGTTTTTATACATGCACTTAGTGTATTGATGTCTAACTCATTCTGCCATAATCCTATCCCCTTGCCCATCCCCCCTTCCCTCCCCTTTGTTCTATTTAACATCCCTTCATTCCTCTCATCCCCCCTCCCTTGCCATTATAATTCAGTATCATCATAGCAAAGGAATCATTCGACCATCAGTTTTTTGGAATTGGCTAACTTTACTTAGCATTATTTTCTCCAACTCCATCCATTCACCTGTGAATGCCATGATTTTATTCTCTTTTAGTGCTGAATAGTGTTCTGTTGTGTATATATACCAAATTTTCCCTATCCATTCATCTATTGATGGGCATTGGGGTTGTTTCCACAATCTAGCTATTGTGAATTGTGCTGCTATAAACATTGATGTAGCTGTGTATTTTTACTCTTCTGTACCTTTGTATACTTTTCTTGTTTAGGAGAATTATTCCCCCCATGAAGTTACCCCTCGAAGTGGAGAACCCAGAAACTTACTTCCTCAGTCACCACAACTTACATCTGGCTGCAAACATGTGACCACGACTTGCAACATGTACATGAGACTTGCTTTGTGAAATAGCAAGGTGGAGAAACACAAGGCAGGAGCATCCAGGAGTGGCCTCCAGTGCCTGGCGTCACCAGTGCGAGCTGTGTTGCTGGGCCTCGTGGTATTGCTTGTGCTAGCACAGTCATGTATCATTTTGGTTATTGTTCCTAGAATGACCTTCAAACCTGCTTCTGGGACTTTCCAAGAGATTTGGAGATTTATATCCCTTAATAAATTTTTTTGTTATTGTTGCTTTTTCTTCTGCTTTGACAAGCTGGAACAGCTTCCTTTGTCCGCAACTAAGAACCTCTGAATGAATGTATAATGGAATTTCTTTACTGCCAACACAAATTGGATGTTTTGGTATCTATGCTGTTGTCTAAAGTTATTGAAAATAGGGACTTAAATTATAGAAATGATCTGAGTGTTGTGTAGAAGGTTGTTATGTTCTGAATATTTTAACTGTAAAAGGCTACAAAATGTTCTCAGATACATTTAAATATATGCACTGCCTGGTTAATCCATTGCTTAAAATCTTCTGACAAGTAGTTCAGCATCCTGGGTGACCAATTTCATAGTAATTCAGCTCTTAATGTTTTTTATTCTTTGTTTTATTGAACATTGCTAAGCTGAAAGAAAAATATTAGATACTTTTGTGTCAGGATTTGTAAGTACTTCATCCATTGTTCTATGCTGAAAAAAGATATTTCAAATTAAACAAATAAATTGAAAAACAGATGGATATATGCTGTAATTCTGTGAATCACAGAAAGATTCAGTGAATTTTGGTATCTTATATGAAAAAGATCCACCATGACTATATATTTTTCTAGTATTGAATGTTGGAATGCTGAATGATAGTCCTGGAAGAGCATGAAACATAGTTTGCCTTTTATTAAATGTGATAACTGGGATCACAGTCATAGTGACCTAAGAGTTATACAGCCTTTCCTTGAACCTATGACTGGGCCTACCTAGAACTCTATTACATAGCAGGGGTTTTCAAATGCCAATGCCTCTGAGACATAGAAATGGGAGGCACAGCTTGCTGAGAGACCGGAGTGGTGAGAAATGTGAAGAACTGGAGCATGCACAATTAAGCTGAAGATATTCAAAATCAAAATTTAAACTGCTGTCCTGGCCAACAGAATTCACATCTGTGACTATTTGGCCCAAGAGACACCCCATAACTGATTTCTGATACACAAGTATGGCATCAGTCCAGCTTCTAGTCAGGGGGACTTTAAGCAACTGAGGGAAATAAGAGTCTCAAATAGCTTATTATGAAGATAGCCTTGCTTCTGGTCCTTTGGACACTACATTGTTAAATGTTGTCACTGTCCTCCCAATTATAGGTACATATCTCTTACTTAGTGTGGCATTGAGATAGTGGTGATACAGTTGTGGGCTGTATGTTAAAGCCATTCTTGATTGCAGGGGCATCTGTCTTGGGAAAAAGGATACTGGAACAAGTCAAAAAGGGAGAGACTGGTCCTTGGGGCATGGCGCACTCAGTTTGGAAGGACTTGGTTAGCATGCCACTCTCCCTGGCCTCTCCAAGTCTCTCCACCCCCTTTTTTTTGCTGGCATAGTGTGACGTTTTCAGTAATAATCATTCTCTTCCATATGCTCTAGGGAAGGTGGGTGGGTATGGAGAGCCACTTCCCAAATTATCCTTCAAGGAAGAACTTACTATTCCAACTGCTGAATTGCTGTCAGCACACCACCTTCAGCAGCTGGCCCCTTTCAGGGTTGCCTTGACTGCAAAGAGCTACCTTACCAAGGTCACGACCTTCCAAGCAACATGCCCAGTGACTGGATGAAGGGATAATATAAAGGCCTGGCCAGTTTGGCCCCTTTCAGTTCCAGAGCTTCTCATGTTGGGTGGCTGAGGCAATCAGTGCTACACTACAGATCATCCTCTCCTTCAATCCTGCTTCTACTGGCTCCAATACTAGGGCATTGTCTCACGAAAATTCTGAAACCTAAACTTTGTCACAGTCACCTTCTTGAGAAACACAAACCACTATAGTCACTTTGTCTAACTCCAGGGGGTGAACTTGATTATTGTGAGCAATCACAAGATGATATCATCCACTTTACCAAAGATTGACTTTGGTAAATCTTCACCAAAGATTGACATTTCTGACCCCATTCTGGCTAATGGAACATGAGCAGAAAGCCACTAGGAGAAGAGCTGGTTTCTTTCACACCTGTGGACTTTGGTGTGAGAAAATGCAATGCCTGGAGCTGTTGCAGTCCACTTACAGGCTTGAAAGAAGCTGGCCAGCAGCCTGAGGGTAGTAGAGCAAGAAGACAGAACATGAGCCTGTGATGACAGTTGTTGAGCCATCACATAAGTTTTATAAGTCAGGTTTCTGAGACTTGCTGCTAAAGCAACCTCACTGAATGAAAAGATTGAACACAGATCTTATACATCCTGCCTGAGGCCAGCCTCTCCCTCTTTGGTTGACTCTAAGAACACTTCCTTCTTAACACGAGCTCCCCACAATACTTTCTTCCAAACACTACTTGTAATTATATTTCCAGAAAGCACTCTTTCTTATTCTCTCTGTACTCTATCATGGTTTTGAACCTTTCTGTGCCTGTACTTACTATTATTCTCTAGTGTCCTTTCGTCCTTTTGTGACACTTCCAGCTCTTTCACTTTCATGACTTGCAATCAGTCATCTTGTAAGTGTGTGTGAGAATGTCAAATAATGACAGAGGCAGAGATCATACCAGTAAACCAACAGATTTATGAGGGGCATACATATGAAGAAAGCCTAGTGTGACTTGCAAGTGTTCACAGGCAGAAGGAGACCACACAGAGACTGCAGTGCCCCTGAGATTGAAAGAATGAAAGTACTGACTTTATTATGCCTGCTGATCCTACATGGTAAAAATAATTATCAATTGTGCTATTCAACATCCTCATAGATTTATATAGGCATTAAATAAGGCTAGATGTCAAGGGTTTATTTTTATTGATAATTTGAGACATAGAAAGATGAATTAATTCCATGCAACCAATCCTGATCTTGAAACAGGCTGAAGCAGAGAACAAAGATCTGCACAGAATTTGCTATGATGTTTGGTGCCAGTATTGAGTGACAGAATGGACCACCTCGTTCTGTTCTAAGTCGGGTTCAGACACCGTGTCACTGATTTCCCCAACTTCCTGCCTACTGCTGCCTGGCAAAGGTGAGTGAATAGTGTGAGATTAGAAGCAGGACACAGGGAAAGGCAAGGCTCTAAAAACTAAAGAACTATAAATTGTGACCAATGACTAAGAAAATAATAGCTGGGTTTGATGGAGTTTTACCTGGAGAATAGGAAAGGATTTTCTGTTCTGTGCCCTACTGTTTGTTTTTGATGATGGTAGGAAAATCTACTGCAGAAGTCTTAATCCCTTAGTAATATCGTTTCTGTGGGTTCATCTGCCCTCCTAGACAGAGGGCTGATGTGGACAAGTGATACTCCAGCCCTGTTTAAGTCTCCTTCCCCTTCAACACTCAGGCCTTGAGGCTGAATCTGGTCTACTCACCAGGGATTAACCTCATAGTAAGTGAACTAATCAAATACCCCCAAAATCTCTCCATCTAATCAGGGTTTTCTTGATTTCCACTTCTTTCACTGTAGAAAGTATTTCTTAGAAAGTATAAATAGAAACAACCTGATGATAATAATCTGAGAAGATTGCTTTAGTCAGCTTTTTCTCTGCTGTGACCAAAAGACTGACAAGAACAATGTGGAGGAGGAAAAGTTTATTTAGGGCTCCTGGTTTCAGAGGTCTCAGTCAATGGATGGTCAACTCCATTGGTCTGGGCCCTGAGGTAAGGCAGAACATCAAGACACAGGGTATGGCAGATGAAAGCAGCCTGGGACATGACCACAATTGGAAAGCAGAGAGACAGATCCACTTCCAGGTACAAAATATAGACCCCAAAGGCACACCCCCCAATGACCCACCTCCTCCAGCCACACCCTACCTGCCTATAGCTACCACCTTTAATCCATTCAAGTGGATTCACATGCAGATTAGGTTAAGGTTCTCGTAACCCAATCATTTCACCTTTAAATTTTCTTACATTATCTCACCCATAAGCTTTTGGGAGTCACTTCATATCTAAACCATAACAAAGATATTGCTTCCATAGGGCTCTATTAAGCATTGTCCACAACTTAGTGAACAGTGGCAACTTTAGTAATCTAATGGAGAAAAAAAATTATAAATTTGTAGAAGCCATCTCACATTTTCTCTCTGCATAATGAATTTCTTAGTGACTTCTTTATCCTCCCTTCAAGAACATTCAGTCTATAAAAATTTCTCTGGTAGTAAAGAATCACATGACATGCTATGCAGCTTGCCTTACTAATGTGATCTGTTTTAAAAAGAGAAAAGATAAACTCTGGCTTTTAGAGACTGGGTCACTTAAGAGAGGTGTGCCTGACCACTCTGGTCTCAAGGTAACAGAGGAAAAGGTCAAGCCATCAAAACACAGGAAACAACCTCCCACACACCATGATAAAATGCCAACAGTCCTCACATCAAGGGAACAGAGAGGCTTTGCTTGTCCTTAGGGGCCTTTCTTCCAAAGCGATCATAAAACAACCGCTAATGTTTTTCTAACCTCTGCCCCTTCCGAGCATAGGACTGAGAGTTGTTTTGTTTTGAATCATGATAAAATATGACAACTTCTAGTTTCTCAGCCTCTGTATCACTTATGATGCTCAGTATTTTCCACTTTCTGGCCCTTTATCATGGTGGACCTGACTTATGAGCTTTAGGAAGCTAATGCTTCCTTCAGAAAGCAGAAACAATATACTGCAAATGGCTATGAGTATGAGTTTGACTATTTTTTAATAACTTCTTACTGTTGTTTCAAGAAAAATGATACCCACCATAAATGTCTCTTTGGTGCTTACTAAAACATCTTTATTCTTTTATAAGAAAAAAATCTGAGGCTTGTTTGAATATTTATCATTAAACCTTAGTCACAATGGTGGGGATATTGAACAAAAGACTCTAGTTTCTAAGTTTTCATAATTTTTTAACCTTCTCGTTCATATGTATGAGTTTTCATAATGCAGTTGCTTCTTTTTTCCTTTTGATGTGTCAACTTGGCTAAGGTACATCCCCAGTTATTCAACCAAACACTAATCTATTTGTTTCTGTGAAGGGGATTTGCTGAAGTCATTGAAATCCTTAATTGGTTGGCTTTAAGTATGGGAAGTGGGAGATTATCCTGGATAATCTAGGGCCTAATTTAATCATTCAAAAGCCTTTAAGAGCAGAACTGCTTTAACTCTGTGTGTGTGTGTGTGCACCTGCTAGAGAGTGAGAGAGAGAGAGAGAGAGAGAGAGAGAGAGAGAGAGGAAATTCTCAGGTAGGACCCAGCAGCTTCAGTCCCTGAGTTGCAGCTGCCTGTCGTCTTCCCTTCCTGACAGTCTGCCCTATAGATTTCAGACTTGTCTAGCCAGCCTCCACAATTGCATAAACCAATTCTTTACAATAAATATCTATATACCATCATCTATCATCTATTTCCTACTGTTTCTGCTTCCCTAGTTAAGCCTGACTGATATAAACTTTGGAACTTAGAAGTGAGATACTATTGAAACAGATTATTTAAAAT
The DNA here is from genome assembly GCA_025594165.1 of Tamias sibiricus. Classification (NCBI taxonomy): domain Eukaryota; kingdom Metazoa; phylum Chordata; class Mammalia; order Rodentia; family Sciuridae; genus Tamias; species Tamias sibiricus. The sequence goes on along the minus strand of CM046662.1, from coordinate 49,308,641 downwards.
ATGGAGGCAGCTTTGTATGAATGCAGTAGGCAGAGGTTGAAATTTTTGAGGAACCCGACAGAAAAACAGAAATTAACCCTACTTATTACACACAAGAAATCATATTTAGGCCTGAAATTCAATGAGAGAACACCCTTCTTTATTGAAGAGACTTTGACTTTTTCTGAAAAATTTTTTTACATTCTATTTTATTTTCATATGTCTTTTAAAATGGTACTTGTAAGCCTATGCATGTGTGCTAAGAACTATACAATAACAACCTAAATTGTCCATCTGCTCTATGATGACCCAGAAAAAAAGTGCAAATAACATTATTGGCTTTATTTATTATTATTGCAGCTACCTATTAATAACTTCATTTAGTATTTTACTGTCTTCTTGGATTCTCCATGAACTCTCTTAGGACACTTGTTTTTAAATTTGTATTGTCTCCTCTTTGAAAGGAGTGCCATAGGTTGTGCCCAACCTCCCTTTTGCAGCTTAGCTTTCTCCTTCCAATGGCACTCCCAGTGCCTGATCACCCAGCCTGTCCTTGAGGACTGGCACTTATGGAGCCGTCTATTGACAGAAGCAATGCACCCACTCTGTTGTTAAGGTCCTCCTTAAAATGCATAAAAGCATGCCTCCTCACCCACAGATGAGGAAACTGAGGCATGGAAAGCTATTTAGCTAGCTCTCCTTACTTAGCTTGCTCACTTCATTGGCAGTGTGTGCTCTGCTGGCTTCTAGTTTAGCACTCTTTCCATATGCTCTTTCCTGAATAGCTCTGCCTGGGTGTACAAGGATAAGCAGGGAACTTATGGAGGACCTGAATCTAATTTTTTAACTTTTTATGTTAACTAATTTCAAACTATATAAAGTTATAAGAATGTTCCAAGTACTCCCATACTCCCATAACCAAGATTCATCACTTTTTGCTATTTTGTTGTAGCTGTTTTGCATTTAAATATATAAGTAATATTTTTGCTAACCATTTGAGAGTCAGTAGCATTCATCAATTCCTTTTATCCCCCTCTATATTTTGGTGTATATTTTCCTAAGAATAATGATATTCCACATATAACCACAGAATACCACCAAATTCAGGAAATTTAACACTAATACAACCTTTTATTCTATGTCACAATAATGTCCTCTGCCTCACCCCTATCCAGTACTTAGTTCAGAAGTGTGTATTGTAATTGCTGCAATTGTTTAGTCTCTTTTAATCTGGAATTGGTTTTTTTTTTTTTTTTCTTGTCTTTTTTAACCTTGATATTCTTGATGAGTACAAACTAGTTGTATTATAGAATGTCCCTCAATTTGCATTTTCTTTTGTTCCTTCATGATCAAATTGAAATTCCGCATTTTCTGCTCAAATACTGTGTAAGTAAGCTGATATTCTCAGAGTAACACACATGAAAGAACACCATGTTGTTTTGTTTTGTATTTAACTTGTTTTTAATATATTTTTAGTTGTCAATGGATCTTTATTTATTTACATGCAGTGCTGAGACTCAAACCCTGTGCTTCACACATGCTAGGCAAGCACTCTACCACTGAGCTATGACCCTAGCCCAGCACACCATGTTTTCACCAAAGATGTTAATTCTGATCATTGGCTAAGGGGCTATTTGTTTTGTCCAAGGCAGAGTTAGTGTTTTTCACTTTATTAATTCTCTAAATTCTTCCCCACTCCTATTGCCCCTGATTTAGTATCCATTTATTAGTCTTACCTAAATCAATTTCTATCATGATAATTACATGTGATTTTCTAGTAGTTTTCTAGTTGCATCTTTCTAGATCTAGATCTAGATGTATTCCACAGTTAGAAAGATCTCTCTCTGTGTTGGTTAATTTTAGATGTTGACTGTACTAGATTGGAAGATGACTAGGTGGCTGGTGGAGCCTTGTTTCTGTGTGTGTGTGTGTGTGTGTGTGTGTGTGTGCTCGCACGCGTGCACAAGAGTTTTCAGAGCAGATAGTGTGTGCTGTTGGAGTGAGTGGAAAAGTTTAGCCTCAACATGTGCAGGCACCATCCAATTGACCGGGACCTGGATGAAACACAAAGGTCCAACAATGAATCATCTCTTTCTTTTCCTGAGCTGGATGCCCTGGGACCTCAGAACACCATCATTTTCAGCCTTTGGACTCTTGGACTTGCATCAGAGGACTCAGGAGCTCTCAGGCTTTCTTTGGCTTCACACCAAAAGTTAGACCATCAGTTTCCTTGGTTCTTGGGCCATCAGACTCAGACCAGTCCATTCTACTGGCTTTCCTGTGAGAATGAGCACCCCTGTTTCCCCAGTTTGCATAAAGTCTATCATAAGATTTCTCAGCTTTTATAGTTGTTATGAGCCAATTCCCCTAACAAATACCCTCTCAACTGTCCATCTCTCCATCTATCTGTCATCTATTCATTATCAGCATGGGCTCATGAATTCTCATTTTGTTCAATGTGTTATAATCCTATTTATTTCAGTGCTCAAGTTTTCTCTGGCTTGGCCAGTGGGAACCCCTTCAAGCTGGCTCCACAAGACCTTTTGATGTGTTTCATTTTTACTTTTTGCTTTTGATTTAGCAGTTCCTCGCTTTCAGGTTCATCTCTACCTTCCCTGCCCTAGGCATGGAGAATGCTGCCATTTCTCCAAGGACTTGCAATCCTTTTTAACAGAAAATAACTATTTAGCAATCTGGTTATCAGGTGTGCTCATTGCTCCTGGCTCTCTAAATCCTTCTAGACATCTAGGTCCATTCAAGGGACAGAGCTGGGGGAAAATTTAAACAATTCCTCTTGAACTCATCTTATTTTTGAGCTGAGATACTTTTAGGCTTCTTAAGTTGTTTTGTGCTTGATGACATTTGTTTATTCTATTACACAGCTCCCTCCCAAAATGGCTGATAGGCATTTCGACTATATTTCTACTTATTCACAGCAATTTTTTGCCTGGGGTTTTTGAAGCCTTCCAGGATCTAGTAGTGACTGTCTTAAATTCGTATGCAGGGCAGATCCTCAAGCATTCACATATTCCCTGACGTGTGACTTAGAGCCTGGACTTACATTTTCCATCCACTCTGCATGTGTCTATCCTCTCAGAATACACATGTGTTGCTCTATCACCTGGTAAATATCTATCTATGTACCTAAAGGATAGGGGAAGTACTAAGTCCTGATTTGTGAAGCTTGACATATCTGAGGAAGAAAAAGGAGGCTAGTGGAGCAAAATAAGTCCTTGAATTCTCCTTCCTAATTAAGTGACCCAGAAATGCCACTCTTATTTCCTTTCCTAACAGTGGAGAAGGGATAAGGGAGTGAATATGACTGAGATGTAAAAATTGCACTGTGGCAAATGGCTGACCTGGGAGACATTACAATTTGTTGCTGTTCTTCCCTCCAAGTATATCTAGCTAAGCTACCTGGAAACAAAGCCCATGTCTTCAGGGTAGTTTAATAACTTGGAGCCTTTCTGTCCTCAAACTTACAAGCACCTATAATTAAACCCATTTAAGCAAGAACATCAAATACCATTTGGGAGAAATAAGGCTTGGAGAACTCTACAACTATTTGGGGTCACAAATTAAGAGCTTATCATTATGGGTAACAGGATAAAATAGGCTGCCTCCAGAGGTAGAAAAATATAAACCTGTAGAGATGCTGCCCTGCACTGTGGACTGAATGGACACTTGGCGGTTATAAACATGATTTCAGAAATTGGTTGAGTTTGGTTGAGTGGGGAAGAATCAGATGATTAGATGATTTTTTGTGGTTTTGTGATCCTGTTAGCTCTGAGATTCTGTAGCTCTCTTTTTCATGTATACACATAGAAGATATGCACCCTCATTCACGTTTTTTTCTTTCTTAAATGTAGATGAGTGAAAGAAACAGATTGCTTTCTCTACTCTACCCTGAAAGTGATAGAACCCTGCAAAAATATGATTTTCTTCCTGGTGGGCTATGATCTCTTTTCTCAGGAAAAGAATTACAAGTACTTGGTAAATCTTGTGTATACCCAAAGAAAGTTTAAAACCAATTTTTTAATCTTTTAAATATTCAAATTACTATAATTTTAACTTGACAAATCAAAAAACAAAGGTGTGTTCAATAGGAGAAACAAGTTTCAAATAAGGAGATATGTAATTTCTCTCCTTTAAAATCCATTGTCACAGTATAGCCAGAAATACATAAGCCAATAAGTTTTTCAGTGGTTATCAAAGATATTCTATCTGGTTAGCTACTGCATTTCTGGAAGTTTAGCTATGCATATAAGAGGCAATTTCTAAGGTTCCAGAGTACATTTCTAAATCATTGTAAACACATCAAAGTTTCTGTGAGACTATAATCTTAAGAACAAGTATCCCTTAATTTCAGTAGGTACTCAAATAAATGTGATACATTTTCCTTTGGAAAATATAAGGTTTGAAAATAGAAGAGCAATGCTGGGTTCTGTGAATTTCAGGCAAGATGGCACTTGATGAATTGTTTCTGCAAATGGAAAGCCCCGAAGACCTCATCAGGACTTTGTGAATGGTAATGACAGGGATAACTTATCCCGTGCTTCAGGGGCAGGTACGCTGCTGAACAGGACAGAATGGTGTATCTCAGACAAATGCAATAATAGCAGAATCTCCTGTCAATTATTGAAAGCTGCTGAACAGGACAAGAATGGTGTATCTTAGACAAATGCAAGAATAGCAGAACATCTTGTCAATTATTGAAAATTAATTTCTTTAGTTATAGAGAGGAAACCACATCACTTTACCCTTTACTGGACCATGCAGGGGACCTACATGCAGCTTCTCTGCTTGTCTATTTCACAGATACATGGTGTCCAAAATACTCAGCTTCCTGCTGAATTTGATGATGGTTAGTAGCCCAGAGGCTGTTGATATGAGGGAAAACCCTTATATATAATCTGAAAAGCTGAGAGTGGCATGTAATGATATTCAAGGGAAAGATGCAGTTGAAATTACATATCCTCTTGAAAAAGAAAATCACAAGTTATCATCTGCATGATTATAGTTATATGTGGTTTCTATCATAACCACAAGCTACTACCAACATAGAGCAAGGATACTATTAGGACCCCAAATGATATGTGAAACTTGAAAATGTACATTTGCATGTGATTTGAAAGCTTAAAGGGAAATTGTGTATTAATACCTGGTTGTTTAGATTCTTCCTTTTTTTTTTTTTTTTTTTTTTTTGGTTTTGTTTTATTTTTCCACCAAGAAAAAAGACATTAAGTTAGCCTCAGGGTAAGTGCTTTTTATGCCAATTTTGTTTACTAGAGAGGTAAAATTTTGAACATATTAAAAAGCTGCTAATTTTGCTTGCCCTCCCCTTTACTAGTAAAACAAATACCAGTTTTCCTTTAGGGCAATTGGTTTCCTATTCTCTGGCCAAGTATCCAGATGAGACTCTGCAATATGAATAATAGAACCCTGGTTTCCAAGAATAGCATAATGTTCATTTCAGGAAAAGGCACCTGACCTAAGTGGGCCAATTAAAGTGTATTCCTGAGTCATAAGGAACTTTCTAAATGAGATGTGTAGCAAAATTACAGTAATTGGGCAAGGTTTCTAGCCCCCCCCCCAAGATTGATCTTTCTTTGTCCAGCAAAGAAAGGTGGGGAGAGCGTACCTCAGCAGGGACGAAACTAGCAGTCACTGACATCTCCATCTGCCTTTAAAAGACTCAGAGCCACGTCAGGAAGCTCAGATGGACAACGCTGGAACTTGTTTGTTGAAGAAGGTGGACAACGTTTTATAGTGGACATGAGCCAATCAGTAAGCAGATAGAAACAGGTAAAGAACACGGGCACACCTCATAGGGCAGAATCCTCTGCCCTATGCTTAGGGCGGTTTGGGTTCTCAAGATAGTCACAGCCACGCCTCCTGCTTAGCCTAGGTCTGTAACAGGGCGTGGCAAGCAGCCAGAAAGCCAGAGCTTTCCATCCCCTTGGCTGACAGTGTTCAGAAGGCCCGACATGATGCTCCTTAATTTCTTCTGGATGTGAACATGAAAGCCATGGACTAGCTACCTTTCCTCCCATGGAGTCTAAGAATAAGCCATTATATTAGGAAATGGGGCAGAAAAAAGGAAAGAGCCTGGTTTTTCTGACATTGTTTGAGTCCTAAAATGAGACAACATATGTATGAAGTTTTAATCTACTTGATACAATAAATTCATTTACTTGCCAAAATAGCCTGAGTAAGGTGTCTACTCTGCAAGAAAGTTATTTAAAAATATGATAGAATTAAAAATGATGTGTGCCCTTATTCATCCTTGAAATGTTCATGTGGAAAAGAAAAAAAACAACTAGAAGAAAAATAACTTTTCAGGTTACCATGCCTCAGAAACTGAAAAGCTCATACAAGTATGTAATTGTATTGAGTGTTCATGCAAAATAATTTTAATAAAACTTAATATTACTCTTTTTTCTCAATTGAACACAATAAAACCATAATTTTCTACATTTTTGGAGCTCCTCCATCTTTTCATTTACAATTCTTACTTCAACATCTTTTGTAAAATAATTGCCTATGGTTTAATTTCCCTAAAACTATAGAAAGGTAAATAATTAGCTGGAGGCCACAGGCCCTCCTAGGGTCTTGTTTTTTCTCTTTTTATTTCTTTATTCTTTCTCTTTTTCCTTTTTTTCTAGAGGAAGGAGGCTTTACAGCTTTACTTGAAATATACCCTGTGTACAATCCTAAAAATAAAAGTATGTGTATCAGAAATAAGTTTTTGACAATAATCTAAAAACGTTTTGAGTCAAAGCTCATCTTTGAAGTTATCTGAATATAAAATTTTAGGTTGAAAATAAACAATTTTCCCTCATAATTTTGGAAACAACAATCCATTATCCTCCCATGTTTACTGATGCTGCTAACAAATACAGTGCCATTTTTACATCCAATTCTTGATGTTTGCTTTGGGAGGGCCATCATCACCGGCCCTCACCATTCATAGACACTATCTTAATCTCCTATCTTCAACACAGCACCTAATTCTCAGTCTACTGAGCCTGGAGCCCAAGGTCATCTGGACTTCATTTTTCTTGGGAGTACATTTTCTTTTCTCCTGAAGAAATGAAGAGGAAAGCCCACCTGGCACAGGGTTAAGGAGACATCTAGTATCTATTGGATCCCTGTACAGTTCCACCCTTGTCTCTGCCTCCAAAGGTGCCTGGTGCTTTCAGTTCCTGAGAAGGTTTCACAGTGTTTCCCCATCTGCTCCCCTCCAGTAGCCTTCTCTCTAGATTTCAGCTTTTTTCATGCAACAAGTTATTTACCACTTCTCAATTCACATTCCATTTTCAAAAAGTTTTATGGAGATGTCTTATTTGCCATCATCCCCTTTCCCATTTTTTTGTTTTTCAGGACTTATAATGTTCTTTTATTCTTTTACATTACACTGAAGTTTTTTCCATATGGTCAAACCACCATTTTGTATGGAACTTTCTATTTGCTGTTGGAAAGAAAATCACTCGATTTCCTTTTTTTTTCTTTATTAAATTATTTATTTATTCTAATTTGTTACATGATGGCAGAATGCAATTCATTTCATATTATACACATAGAGCACAATTTTTCAAGGCACTGGTTGTATACAAAGTATTTTCACACCATTCGTGTCTTCATACATGTTACTTAGGGTAATGATGTCTAACTCATTCCACCTTCATTCCTACCCCTTTGCCCCCTCCCTTCCCCTCCCTCCCTTTTGCCCTATCTAAAGTACCTCCATTCCTCCCATGCTTCCCCACCCCCCATTGCCATTATAAGTCAGCATCCTTATATCAAAGAAAACATTCAGCCTTTGGTTTTTGGGGGATTGGCTTACTTCACTTAACATTATATTCTCCAACTCCATCCATTTACCAGCAAATTCCATGAATTTATTCTCTTTTAATGCTGAGTAATATTCTATTATGTATATAAACCAGTTTCCCTATCCATTCATCTACTGAAGGGCATCTAGGTTGGTTCCACAATTTAGCTATTGTGAATTGTGCTGTTATAAACATTGTTGTGGCTGTGTCCCTGTAGTATGCTGTTTTTAAGTCCTTTGGGTATAAACTGAAGAGTGGGATAGCTGGGTCAAATGGTGGTTTCATTCTGAGTTTTCCAAGGAATCTCCATACTGCTTTCCAGATTAACTGCACCAATTTGCAGTCCCACCAATGTATGAGTGTGCCTTTTTCCCCACATGCTTGCCAACACATATTGTTGTTTGTATTCCTGATAGCTGCCATTCTGACTGTAGTGAAATGAAATCTTAGAGTAGTTTTGATTTGCATTTCTCTATTGCTAGAGATGTTGAACACTTTTTTCATATATTTGTTGATTGATTGTATATCCTCTTCTAAGAAGTGTTTGTTCAGTTCCTTGGCCCATTTATTGATTGAGTTATTTGTCTTTTTTGGTGTTAAGGTTTTTGAGTACTTTATATATCCTAGAGATTAGTACTCTATCTGATGTGCTTGTGGTAAAGATTTGCTCCAGTTCTGTAGGCTGTCTATTCACCTCACTGATTTTTCTTTTGCTGAGAAGAAGCTTTTTAGTTTGAATCCGTTCCATTTATTGGTTCTTAGTTTTCATTCTTGTGCTATAGGAGTCTTATTAAGGAAGTTGGGGCCTAATACAACATGATGGAGATTTGGGCCTACTCTTTCTTCCATTATGCGCAAGGTCTCTGGTTTAATTCCTAGATCCTTGATTCAGCTTTGAGTTGAGTTTTGTGCATGGTGAAAGATAGAGGTTTAATTTCATTTTGCTACATGTGTGGATTTCCAGTTTTCCTGGCACCATTTGTTGAAGAGGCTATCTTTTCTCCAATGTATGTTTTGGCACCTTTGTCTAATATAAGATAACTGTAATTATGTGGGTTAGTCTCTGTGACCTCTATTCTGTACCATTGGTCTTCAGGTCTATTTTGGTGCCAATACCATGCTGTTTTTTGTTACTATTGCTCTGTAGTATAATTTAAGGTCTGGAATAGTAATGCCACCAGCTTCACTCTTCTTGCTAGGGATTGCTTTGGCTATTCTGGGTCTCTTATTTTTCCAGATGAATTTCATAATTGCTTTTTATATTTCTATGAGGAATGTCATTGGGATTTTGATTGGGATTTCATTGAATCTGTATAGTGGTCATTTTGACAATATTAATTCTGCCTATCCAAGAATAAGGGAGATCTTTCCATCTTCTAAGGTCTTCTTTAATTTCTTTCTTTAGCGTTTAGTAGTTTTCATTGTAGAGGTCATTCACCTCTTTCATTAAGTTGATTCCCTCATTCTTTACAAAGACCACTGAGGATGTAAACTGTGACTGACATGTTCTGAATTTGTAGGTTCCCAAGCACTGGCCTTTGCATTGTAAGCCCAACAGTTTCTATTTTTGATAGGCTTAGTTGTAAAAATACTAAATCACCTCACACTCTCACTCACCACATTCCTGTAAAATATCTAATCTGAGATCTAAGTAAAAGGATTTCTCTCTCTCTCTCTCTCTCTCTCTCTGTGTGTGTGTGTGTGTGTGTGTGTGTGTGTGTATGTGTGTGTGTGTCTGAACTAGAAATACAGCATACTTACCCCCTGCCTATAAGGCTCATTATCTGTTTGGGAATCAGAATTTCTATTCTTAGAATGCTGAAAACAACATGATAATTAAGTAGAAAAAAAAGATAAAAATAAAAGTCACAAGATAGATATCACAAGAGATAAGTGGTTGTGCTCTGAAGCTTGGCAGATCTTTCTCTGAGACAACTTTCATAAAAGGGTTAGATCTGAGTGAAGCCAATGGATGGATAGAGTTAAACTTATTTAATTTTACACTGATGTGTTAAAGATTGCCATATATTTATGAAATTCAATTTTAATCCTCTCATTTTTTTATCCTGGGCACATAGCAATCCATATCGCTGAGCTCCCTCGCAGTGAGGTGTGACCAGATTACATTGGTAGAAATGGTGCACCTCCAAGTCCTTGTCCTGTTCCTGAAGAAACCTCTCTCAGCTGATACTGGATATGCTCTCCCTTCCCCACACTACGGTCAGTCCTTATTCTCTCTTTCCTCTCCAAACTGACATATGGTTACACATCTCCATGGCTACTCTTTTCTTCTCTAACTGGACTTTGGGGTTTGTTTTGTCATCTTCCGGCTTCTTGGCTTCCTCTTCCATAGGATATGGCCTGACACAAATTGAATGGGAAGTATGGCAAAATATTTATTCATCCTGGAGGCACTCAGCATGTGGGACTGAATCTAGAAACAGAAAATGATTTCCAATTTGAAAATTTTTCTGGATTTTCAATACCTGAATTGACTGAAGTGGTTCTAAAAAGGGTGGTTTCCATTGGCTTGGCATGCATGATTTGACTGAAGTGAAATATTTGTTTGCTGAGCCAATAACTAGTTGTCCCCTGGGAGGAAATCTTTTTTCTGCAAGTCCTATTTCCTTTCACTTTTAAATATTTGTTTCTGTTTTCAATGTACAATTTACATATTAAATTTACACAGTGAAATGCTGTACTAACCAAGTACATGCACCAATACAAAACCATAGAAACATCTTGGTCGCAGGGGTTTATTTCCTTGGTAAGACTGACCATATTTTGAGAACATCTGGGAACCAGAGGCAATGATTTTGGTCACTAGTGGAATAAATCTGAACTATATGATGGATGTGAACTACTTGATGGGAAAAAAATCTTAAAAAGAAAAAACCTTAAAGCTAAGTCAATTATAGGACACATCCAACACTTCTGTGGTACCTGCTCAATGTGAGTTTTTGGTAATGAGAGTAATAAAAATGATCGGATTAAATTGTGTTCTTCCACATAACCTGCTCTGTGTAAGTAATTCAGTGAATATTTTTGTATGTGACTAATCCAATCAGTCACTTTCATGTTTTCATATTAATTACCTCCTGCATATTAAACTTTATTTTCCCCAATCATGACTCAGAGTTCAAACTTTCTTTTTAATTTATCATATTAAGAAGAATCACATGATGGATTGCATTTTTAATCATCTATGCACAGATTGCCTTCAATGACAGGCAAACCCAAGGGCTGTAGTTAGAGCTGCAGAAAAATCCAAAGACCTTTTGAATATTGCATAAGCACATATGGGATTCTCTGCTTTAGCATCCTATGAGAATGAGGCTGATCAGATTGTTCTGAAGGAAACAAATTATAGGAAAGCTTTTGCCAGAATCTATTGAAATCATCTTCTGTTACTTGGGGCCTGTTTTTTTATTCCAGATGCTTGTAATTAATTCCACATTCAAAGCCTGTTTTCTCAAAGAGGAAAGATAAGCTTCTTTCTAATTTTTTAAAGGGTTACAGGTGAGAAAGTTTCTTAATTTATTTTCTTAGAGAAAATAAAATATAGCAAGGCAGCATTATAATCCCTTTTAAGGATTTATTGAAATGTCAAACTCTGGGGGACTAGAGCTGTACAAGGAAAATGAATAAACAGCAGATTAGCATTTAGACAATATTCTTTCATTGTTTGACTATAGAAAATAATGCTGAATAGAATTAATTTGGAAATTGGCAGGAATTTGAATAGTAGAGGTAAAGCATGCAAATAATTGAGTAAATTTGAATCTTGTAGGAACGTTTATTGGAATAAATTAGGGAATAGCATGGTGACAAAGATTCTTTTGGAAGCTCTAAGTACAAAACAACAAGAAAGTAAGAAAGTTCATACTTATCTAATGGTTCTCTAGAATTAAAGAAAATTATTTCTTTTTTCTTTTCCTTTAAAATTGGATTTTTTAGCACCAGTGCAATTGAGGACTAAAATCCTTCTTTGGTAATAACCATTGAAACTACAATTTGTTGATGAGTTGTTCAAGCTAGAAATAAAATGATTTCAAACCCTATCTGCCCAGTTTCTGTCAAAAATAGATAAGGCATGACCATCTGACCAGTTATGTGGAGCTTTTGGATAACTTTAAGATAAAGAAAGGGGATATCATTTTTTAATAGAAAGTTTTCTTCTAAACCAGGACCTACTCAGAAAAATTAATTACTGTAGTTTATTGGGCATAAATTGTGGGCATTTTCAGCTATTTCCCCTACTCTCATTTCAGATCTAATTAGAACTAGATAGGCTTTTTAAATGTCTGTATGCAAAAATGCTTATTTTTAATGGCCAAACTTAAAAATAGCCTAATTTAGGAAGCCATTTATTTCACTGATGAACACTCCTAACTTGTGTTGGATTTGATCAGATCACACAACTGAATGAAACCAATTTACTTCACCCATTCTCCTTATTCTATGATATGACCTTTTAGGGCATTATTGTATAAGCTCCTTTGAGATGTATCTTAAAATGCCAGACTCATTATCATCTTCACTATAGAAAGTTGCGGTTTATTATATCTAGTGCAAGAGTCTGGAAAGAAAGAAAACAAAGCTTTGCTAAATGTTGTTTGGAGCAATAAAAGGGTCAAGGAACCTCTGTGGGGACAGCTCACCCTATGAAGACAGAGATAGGAACAAACCACAAATACCTGGGAGGACATTTGTATGAGAAGTTGTAGTCTTAATGATACCACACTAAAACTACCCCATTCACAATAGCCTCAAAAAAAAAAAAAAAAAAGAAAAGAAAAAAAACCTTGGGAATCAGCTTAACAAAAGAGGTGAAAGACCACTACGATTAAAAACTACAGAACACTAAAGAAAGAAGTTGAAGAAGACCTTAGAAGATGGAAAGATCTCCCATGCTCTTGGACAGGCAAAATTAATATTGTCAAAATGGCCATACAACCCGAAGTGCTATACAGATTCAATGTGATTCCAATTAAAATCCCAACGTCATTCCTATAGAAATAGAAAAAGCAATCATGAAATTAATTTGGAAAAATAATAGACCCAGAGTAGCTAAAGCAATCCTTAACAAAAAGAGTGAAACAGAAGGCATCACAATACCAGAACTCAAACTACACTACAAAGCTATAGTAACAAAAACGGCATGGTATTGGCACCAAAACAGACCCATAGGCTAATGGTACAGAATAAAAGACACAGAGACAAACCCTCATAAATACAGTTATCTCAGACAAAGACTCCAAAAACATACAGTGGAGAAAAAATACCCTCTTCAACAAATGGTGCTGGGAGAACTGGAAATCCATATGCATCAAAATGAAAATAAACACCTCTTACCATGCACAAAACTCAACTCAAAGTGGATCAAGGACCTAGGAATTAGTCCACAGACCCTGCACCCAATAGAGGAAAAATAGGCCCAAATGTTCATCATGTTGGATTAAGCCCCAACTTCCTTAACAAGACTCCTAAAGTGCAAGAAATTAAATCAAGAATTAATAAATGGGATAGACTCAAACTAAAAAGCTTCTTCTCAGCAAAAGAAACAATCAATGTGGTGAAGAAAGAGCCTACATTTTGGGAGCAAATTTTTGCCACACACACATCAGATAGAGCACTAATCTCCAGGATATATAATGAACTCAAAAATCTTAACACCAGGGCTGGGGTTGTGGTTCAGTGGTAGAGCGCTTGCCTAGCATGTGTGAGGCACTGGGTCGATTCTCAACACTATATATAAGTAAATGAATAAAATAAAGGTCTGTAAACAACCAAACAATTTTTTTTAAAAAAAATTTAACACCCCCCCCCAAAAAAAAAAAAAAAAACCAAATCAGTAAATCAGTAAATGGGTTCAGGAGCTGAACTCTCAGAAGAAGATATACACGATCGAAAATATATGAAAAAATGTTCAACATCTCTAGTAATTAGAGAAATGCAAATCAAAACTAACATTTCATCTCATGTCAGTCAGAAGGGCAGCTATCAAGTATATAGACAACAATAAATTTTGGAGAGGATGTGGGGGGAAAGGCACATTCATACATTGCTGGTAAGACTGCAAATTGGTGCAACCAATCTGGAAAGCAGTATGGAGATTCCTTAGAAAACTTGGAATGGAACTACCATTTGACACAGCTATTCCACTCCTCAGATTATACTCAAAAAACTTAAAATCAGCATACTACAATGATGCAGCCACATCAATGTTTATAGCAGCTCAATTCATGATAGCCAAGGTATGGAACCAACCTAGGTGCTCTTCAACAGATAAATGGATAAAGAAATTGTGGTATATAGGTATATATACACAATGGAAGATTAATCAGCATTAAAACAGAATAAAATTATGACATTTGCAGGTAAATGGATGTAATTTGAGAATAACATGCTAAGCAAAGTAAGCCAGTCCCAAACAACCAAAGGCCAAATGTTCTCTCTGATAAGTAGAAGCTGATCCATAACAGGGAGCAGGGAGGCATGAGAAAAATGGAGGAAAATTGGGCAAAGTGAAGGGAGAGGAGGGAGGGTGCATGGGGGCAGGAAAGATAGCAGAATGAAATGGACATCATTACCCTAGGTACATATATGACTGTATATATGGCATCATGTACAACCATAGAAATGTAAAGTTTTGCTGCAATTGTGTACAATGAATCAAAATGCATTCTGTTGTCACATATACCTAATTAAAATAAATTAATTAATTAAAAAAAAAGAACACCAGCCTACGCTAGGTGCAGTGGTGCATGCCTGTAATCCCAGCAGATCCAGAGGCTGAGTCAGGAAGATCATGAATTTAAAGCCAGACTCAGCAAAAATGAGGTGCTAAGCAACTCAGTGAGACCATGTCTCTAAATAAAATACAAAAATAGGGCTGGGGATGTGGCTCAGTGGTCAAGTGCCCTTGAGTTCAATCCCCAGTACCCACCACACTCCCCCCCCCCAAAAAAAAAAAAAAAAAAAGAATAACACCCTGCTATGCATTACTTCTTCTGCACTCCTATTGGTTCATTTGTGTGGCCATCTGTGATGAGGATATCCTTATTCTGCCTATAATACCTGTTTTTTTTTCCAAAGAAAACAGAGGTTAAATATGTTTTTAAAAAATATTATGATCAGGAGCAGAGAAGCCTGAACTACAAGTGCAGGTGTGGCTAACTGAAAGCCACAATTTTCACCTGATGACAGTGACTTCCAGCTGCTTGAGAGGAAAATTGCTTAAGAGAAGGTGCTTGGCCTTCTGCTCACAGATGCCGCATAATCTTATGATCTAAATAAGGCACAAATAACCAGAGAACAAGAACAGTGAGAGGTGGTGGACAGGTGGTGCTTTCTGCCTTCCTTTTGCTCTCCCGCTGCCCTCTTCCTTTCCCAACTTCCTCCTCCCTCCCTTTCCTTTTCTAACTTTCCCTTCTGCTCCTTCTCTACTTCTCTTCACTAGCCAAATGGCAGTTTTGCATACAGAATTGATTTACTATAAATATTTAGTACAATTGTCTGTTTATTAAATAAACTCTCTTTAGTTGTTATTGCTATAATAACCAAAAGTGAATTTAGGTACAAAAAATGCTCTCCAAATCCATTAATCTCCTGACCAAATCTGCTACTACAAGCTATAACCCTTGAGTGCAATTACATCATTTAGGCATAATAACAGTGATTTGAATTTATAGATCCCCTAAAACCAAGAGTAGAATTGAAGACCTATCACATTAATATAGATATCTCAGAATAAAAAAGCCATAGGAGTTAAGACATTTCAAAGCCCATTAGTTTTTCCTGAACATGTTTGCACATGAGGTAACCATACATTTCTTGCATTAGATTAAATTCTGAGTAAAATTGGGAACGTATTTATTTTCCTTATGCCTATTCTGCAACATAAAATAATTTTAAAAATTGAAGAGGCTAACGGATCTCTTTTCTCTATGATCCAAAAGAAACTGTCATTCAAATGTACATTGATAGTTGATGATAGCTAGGTCTCAGGGGATTTATTGTGAATAATCTAAATATTGACCCTGTTGCTTAGAAGGAAGTACCTCCCATGGTAAAAGGCATTTGGATGTTATAATTGAGTCTTTTCTTCATTCACACACTATCACTTTCCAGTTTAGTACAACCATTTTACTCTTTTTTTTTTTTATCTCATGAATGTTTATTATGAGATGTGTTTGAAATCCCATGTCAAACTTTTTCATATCTTCAATATGGTACATTTTGACATACACACTTCCTCCCAAAGTGCATATACACAAATACACAAATAAAACCATAAGCAAAACTCATTTTAACAGGTAGTGGAGTTCAAACACCTTATAGGCAATGTAGACAGACTTTAGATGTTAATAATCTGAAGACTCCAGGCAGAGTTAGTCCTAGAGGAGAGGAACCTCCATGAGATTCACGAATGTCCTCCCAATCTTCTTTTTATGGCTGCAAATCTCCACCTCTGAATCCAGTGTGTTCATTGGCAAAGTGATGCATACTCAAAGTGTGTGGGACCAGGCCAAAAGATGGGTCCAATCCTTGTCTGGGATGATGGCTTGAGAATAGCCAGTTTGAGTTCTGCCTGGAGCCCTCAATTGTTCCTTGGAGTCCAGCGATAGGAAGTAATTCTCCTTTCTGTATTCATTGGATGTGGCTTATGGGGTGATTTTCTCTTTTTTCACTCAGGTAGAGCCTTTTCTTCAGAGGAAGCAGAGTCAAACACAGCAATACAGAGAATAGTCAGGTCACAGGCAATTAAAAGTAGGGATGTGCATAAAAAGAGAGGAAGATGGAATCACACTATTTGCCTCCTTGCTCAGCATTGATGGGGATCATGATGTGGATTTTTGTTTTTGTTTTTTAATCTTATACTCGGAAAGAAAAATTCAAGATTGTATGCTAAATGTGTCTTTAATTGTCCCCTGAGTTTCTCTTTTTGTGCCTTGGCTCCCCACCTCCCAAGTTCAGGCCAAATTGCTGAGAGTCCTCTTTTTGACAGGAGAAGGCAAAACTGTGAACTCATATACTGTGTTTCCTTTATTCATTTTACTCTTTTCAGCATCTAAGTCTCCTCATATTTTAGAAGAATCCCAAATTATGTGTAGACTTGATGGGAACAATGCCCACCTCCAAACATGGGAAAGCGAAGAGCTAGGTCTTCTCTTTACCTGCCTTGACCATACTGCTAGTCATGACCCTAGCCTCAGTGGAGTGGATGCTCCTGTTGAGGATTTTGAATCTTGAATGACTACATAAGTGAAAGGACAAATGGGTTTCCCTTGCAGAAGTGGCAGTGACACAGTATACAGTGGTGGCAGTTTTCTGGCAGATGATTACTGTTATAAAGATCGTTGGGCTTCCAGCTTCTTGATTTTTCAAATGTATTTTTTCTAAGCCGGATCCTAAAGTCTCCATCAATTCTTTGTGTCCTCAATTCTTCTCAGCCATTTTATTTTTGGTGGTAGACAGAGAAACACTGGCCTCAATTCTTAACCTCCCCTTATTTCCAAACCCCTTGCCATGTGACTTTCCACTCCTTCCTGTTCGAAGCAGTGTGTTCTTCCCCATGCCTTGACTTTGGGCTTTGCCATAAACTTAACTTTGTCCATTGGAATGTAGGTTGAAGTGACAGTGGTCAGTAATGAGTCTAGACCTTAGAGGACATCACACTTCTCTCTGCTTTCTGAAGCTTCTGTGATTGACATGAGAAAACCTCCCTCCAGTACCTTCTGTTCCTTAGTCTGCACCCCAGAATGAGAATATAAGGAACTGACCTCTGCCCAACCTTCAATAAGGAGCAAAGTCCAGCTGGACCCACAATTTGAAGCAGCCCCACCTTGTCAAGCCCAGATTAGATGAGTTGGCCCTAAAAAGAACCATTAATATAAGAGTGAGTTCAGCAGAGATTAGCAGAACCAAACTTCTTGTACCATCCTGTAGATCCCTAACAAAGATTTTATGCCACTGAAATTTTGTGTTAGTGTTTTACACCATGGCATAAATGGCGATTGTTAGCTGATGTGTAGCTGCTCTATGCAATTGAAAGACTTCCAACTGATGTTGACACATGAAGAAAGTTTATGTGTGTGTATTTATGTGATCCTATCTTTAGCTCAATAGAGTAAGTTCTATGTAGTTTTAGCAGCTATGTTTTCCTATTTTCTTTCCATTGATTGGTTGAAAAAAGTACACAATTAGTTTCTTCTACCAAGGAGGTGTGCAGCAAGGCTATAGGTGTGGTCTGAATGAAAAAAGTTTGTTTCATTTTATTTCTTTCCTCATTAAAAGGATACACTGGGGAAATAGTTCTCTCTTCTGTCCTTTTCTCTACATGCTTGGAGCTGAGGCTTCAAACAACACCAGAGTATAGGAAAGACAGATTGAAGTTGGGTATATGACACCAGTGGACCATCACTCGATTAGCCAATGCTGGACTGTCCTTGTACTTCTGAGCTTTGTATTGTGTAAGAGATAACATTTTTTTTTTATTTTTAAGCCACTTAGTTTGGGCTTTCTTTATTTGCTGCTGAAAGAATTCTAACTGATATGGGTATACACGTGGGATCACAGGAGGATTGAATATAGTGGAAGTTTGGGTGGAACAGATATAATAGTTATGATCAACCCTCATGAAATAGAGGCATGTGCCAGCACATTATAAGTGGTATATAAACTGAAGTCACGTGAAAAACAGCCCACATCTACTTGACTTTTCTTCTGCAACTCCTGCCACATCTTTATTTGTTCTACACAGACTGTTAAAAAGTAAACTGAGGCAGGGCATGTGGCACATGCCCATAATCCCAGCAGCTTGGAAGCCCTGAGGCAGAAGGATCAGAAGTTCAAAGCCAGCCTCAGCAACTTAGTAAAGCTCTAAGCACCCCTGTCTCAACATAAAATTTTTTTAAAGGGCTGGGAATGTGGCTCAGTGATTAAGTGCCCTTGGGTTCAATCCCTGATGCCGGGGCGGCGGCGGGGGGGGGGGGGGGGGGGGAAGTAAACTGATGCACAATGAAACTTTAAAGAGTTTGTTTGTTTGTGTCTGAGCAAACAATGATTCATGGATCTGGCAGCTCCACACCAGACGCGGTTGGAGAGCTCCACCAAGGGAACAGGAACACAAGGAGGAGGCTTTTATAGGACAAACACAGAAGCAGTACAGATACTATTGGATTAGTTACAGTAATACAGTTGCCTTATCTGGTCTACATATTGGAAAGTCCCTAGTTAGTTATTTATGAGTTCATTAGCTGCTTCTGATTTGGTTGATTTTAAGTGCTGTTTTTAATATAGACATTTACTAGAACCAGCTCAAGTTTAGTTTTGCTTATGCTTGTACATCAATCAAGGTTAAGGTCACTAATAAGGCCTAAATGGCTGTGCCAGCTCAAAGATTCTTTAGTCCTGGTGTCCATTTTAATTCAGTGTAACAAGATCACTAACAAACTTCATTGGTGGCTTTTTTTTTTTTTTTTTTTTTTTTTTTTTTTTTTTTCAGAAAGTCCACATCTAAAATACTGTGACCCATTAAACACTTCCAATGCCTTTCACATTTGGAAAGAGTAAATATATGGTAGCTCAGACTGGTTACATATCTGATCTGACATTGGATAATATATGATTTGAACACTTCAACCTTGAAACTAGATCCAGTTCTGACACCTAGGCCATATCTCCAATCAATTAAATCAGAATCTTTGGGGGTAGAAACCAAGCATGAATATTTTAAAGTTTCCCAAGTTAATTTCAACATGTAGCCAAAGTTAAGAACAACTGTACTAATCTCTGTCCTCCCATGACTGAAATCCAGGTCCAATGGTCATAAAAGGGAGAAAAGGTGTAGGAAAGCAAGGGCTATGGGTATGGTTATCACCTACTGCCAGATAAAAATAACCCCACCGTTTAGCAACTTAACAGTAACAACAAACCTTTATTATTCCAGGTTCTGTGCTTCAGGAACCTAGAAACAGCTCAGTGGGTGGTTGGTCAAGGGATTCATCTGAAGGCTTGAGTGGGTTGAGGATCTGCTTTCAAGAAGGTTGACTCACATGGCTGCTGATGGGTGGTCTCAGTTCCCTGTGGCTGTTAGCCAAAGGCATGAGCTTCTTACTGCCCAGATTTTGAGATCATTGAGACTATCTTGGTGGCTACAATGAGATAAAAATGAATAAGTGGTGTGTCCTGGTAGGCTGCATGATGGAAAGTCAGACTTGTGACTTCCTTCAGGGACCTTCATCAGAATCAAACTGTGCTGTAGAGCAATACTATAAACTTTCCAAATACCAGGTAACTGGGAAGATACTTTGGAGCCTTTGGGTTATCCTAAAGGACGTTGTCTGAAGACACAATGTCCTTTAGAGAAGTCCACCTCCTCCTCTTTTTGAACTAATTTCATTCAGATTCAGGTTCACTGGGACTAGCAGTTGATGCTTACCAGCTAACAAATAAGGTGTCAACTCCATCAGAACTGGTTCTTCTGAAAATGACAGGACTTATTATGACTTCTTTTGTATATCTACTAAAAAAAAAATCTCTCTAACATTAAGAAGAAAAACTGTCTGAATTATATTGAAATTGAATCTTCCCCCTCACTTTTTGCCTTTTTGGGGTGTGTAAAAAACATGGTGTTCTGGAGAAAGCTCACTCCAATGTATGACAACTGGTTGCCAGGAGCCCTGTGATAGAGGGAAAGGCAGACAGATTCAGGATTGCACAAAATGCAATTTATTGGAAACCTATTCACAGAACATAGTCCTAGATGACAGCAAGACCCACGAATCCCTGCAATTTGGGATCAAAGGAAAAGGCCTTAAAAAGTGGTCAGTTCATAAATGACTTCTTTATCCAAGCCAGAACATACCCATTGATCTCAAGCTAATTCAAAGATGCCAGGCACATTCCTGCCACTGAGGGCACCAGGGCCCTGAAGTAAAGCTCCGCATGCCCCTCTAATGATGTAGTTTATTTGTAGCATGTGGGGAAACTCTGGGGAAAACTGAACAGGGTCGTTCAGGGATCATGCTGTTACAATTCAAGAGGACCACAGTCAGGAGGAGCTGAGTCCTATACAACAGGCTTCAATGCAGTCTTAACTTCTTCTCTTCCCTATAATCCCTCACTCCTGGAGTCATTTACTCTGTCCCAGCCAAATATCAACTTTATACCGATGTTGCTAAATTTGTATGTCTGGTCTAGTTCCCCTGACCAGGGCCAGATTCGCATAGCCAATTGCTTATTTGACTTCTTTCTCCTCCTGATGACTAGTAGGAACCTAAAATTTTATTTGTCCAAAATTAAATTCTTGATTCCTTTTGTAAGCGCCTGGTACCATAACCCGGGAGGAAAACTCTCAGAGGCAGAGTAAAGCTATTACTACTTTTACTTCTACTTTCTTAGAGAGAGCTTAGAGAGAGAAAGAAAGATTTTTCTTCTTCTTAGAAAGAGCTTAGAGAGAAAGATTAGAGATAGCTTTTTCTTCCTTCTTTTTCTTAGAGCTTAGAGAGAAAGATAGAGCTTTTCTTCTTAGAGCTTAGAGAGAAAGAGAGAGATTTCTTCTTTAGAGAGAGAGAGAGCTTAGCTTTTCTTCTTCTTAGCGCTTAGAGAGAAAGAGAGAGAGCTTGAAAGAGAGAGATTTCTTCTTTAGAGAGAGAGAGAGCTTAGCTTTTAGAGCTTCTTTCTTCTTTCTTCTTTCTTCCCTCGGGAGCCTCGGCCTGACTCTGACCAGGAATTACTTCTTCTATCTGGTTTCTCTTCTGTAACCGCTCTGCCTACGTTCTGGCCGCTCTGATTCTTTTCTTCTTCTCCGACCCGAACTCTTCTTCCGACCGAGCGACTGCATGACTGACTGAATGAATTCATTCTTCTCCTAACTCCGACTGCTTTCACCCGGTTATATACCTTTAGCTTTGTGGGTGCCTCACGTGCATTTACAGGTGCGTCACATACATACTTATTATCAGGTGGAACTTATGGCTTCCAGCTGACCACAATAGCCATCTCCCTAATTGGGGCTCCTTCACCTTTCCCTACACTTGTTCCTCAATTTTCATGTCTTTCTTAGTATCTGAAAATTTCATTCTTCCAATTGATCAGGCAAAACCTATTTGAGTCACCTTTAAGGTTTTCTGTCTCTCACTTCCTATAGGCAATAATCCATCCATAAACTTTTTAAAAGTTCTCACTTTAAAGTATCTTTCAAATTGTTTCTTACTGCCTTCACCAATACTGTGATGGTCCAAGTCATCCTCCTATTTTGTACAGAACTTCAATAACATTTTAATTCATCTTTTTAGTCAGTGTCCTTGAAACCGATTTCCATAGAGCATTTAAAAATGGGACACCAATGGTAATACAGTTTTCAAAATCTTCAAGTGATATATTAGGATTCTCTAAAGGAACAGAATCAACAGGAGGTATGATTATAAAAAGGGGATTTATTTGATTGGCTTACAGAACCAGAAGGTGGACAATCCACAATAGCCATCTGCAGGCTGGAGAGCTGGAGGAACCAGTAGCTGCACATTCCAAGATGCTGAAGCCTCAAAACTATAGGGATTCAATCTGAGACAGAAGGCTTCTGGAAATTTCCTGGAAAATCACTGGCAGAGTCTGCTTTGGAAGAGTGAATAGCATGAGTCTGATGTCATAGCAGCAATCAAGAACCCATTTAAGAAGAATCAAGCTTGCATCTGCTGCTGCTTTCTTGTTCTTCCAACTTTTATTCCTCCGAACCACCATCCTATTAGATGGTGCTGCCCATGCGTAGGGAGAGTCTCCACTTCAGGTCAGTTATCCCACACGCCAATCATCACTAGACACACCCTTACTGACACATCCAGAAACCTCTTAATCTTAGGCATTTCTTAATCCGATCAAGTTGGCAATTCTAGTTAACCATTACAAATGGTTTCACAGTTCGAAAACTCTTATTCTGGCCAATAGTGCTGAATATGACCTGCTGCCTTCTCCTGTTCCACTCCCATTACTTCTCTGCCCCCATCTCCTACCACCTTCCCTTACTCCATTCTGAGCACTCTCACACAGGCCTCTTTAGTATTCCTAGCACATCATCAGTTCTCAGGCACCCTTTGAGGCCTCTACACTGGCTCCCACTTTCTGGAATTCTTTCTTCCACATTTTTTTGGTTTGCTTTTTTCTTTCTTTTATACCTCAGTTTAAAGTTTTCTAAGAAAGAGGCCTTTACTTCCATACATATAAAAGGAATATTTTCCCTTACCCTATTCTTTTTTCTTCAAAATATTTGTTATAAATTGAAATATAATTATTTCACTGTTACAAGCTCCAGCAGGACAAAAGTATTATCAGTTGTGTTTTCTACTATATCTGCAAATAATAAAACCATTCCCGGTATATAGTAGGTTTTAATAAATGTATTTTGAATTGAGATTACATTTATTAATAACCTCTCCTAAAACTTCATATTCATATCTCAAGACTGTCTTCTGCTTAGCAGAAACTGAAGTAAAAATCCACTTCACCTGTGAGAAATAGTGCTGGGAAACCAAGATAAAGTCACAGAAGGGGAAAAAGGGAAGGAGGAGGCTTGGTTTCATACAAATATAATAAATCTAAGTACATTCTTGGGGACTTCTTGGGCTGCTACATATGTAATTCCTTGTCAGGGGAATGAATTAGTGTTATCAATTTCTTGTCCCTTCAACTAGTTGTCAGAGATGGGAAGATTGGTTTTAAGACTGTAAGATGGTGGAGCTTGCTTTCCTGTTGTTGGTGAATTACTTTGGGCTGCTAAAGTTACAAGATGCTGTCAACTTTCTGGCTACTGTTTTCTAACTCATAGATGATATAAGTTGTGTTTATACAAATAAACAAGTTTAAGAGGTCTATTACCAAAGTAATTAAGCAGGATAATTTAGAGCTAGAACTAGTTTGACATTTCTGGCCTGATATATCCAGCAATCCTATAAAGAGTTCCTTCGTTTGTTTAAGTGAATACGATCAGAGCTACATTTTCTCCATAACCCTTCTGTATCCATAACTTTAACAACCAAGGTAAATTGAGCTTAAGAAGAAGGAAGAAGTGACTTTAAAACAATTTTTTTGGCAGAGTAAGGACAACTTTTATTTTAGCATGATACTTCAAACACTCTGTTCCTTTCCTTAATCACTGTAACAGAAAAGATTCACCTAGTAGACAATCTGTTGTTCACTCTTAAAAAAAAAAAATCTATCTTTTCTTAGAAATGATATTAGCCTGAAATATGTGCATGAAATGGTTTTATTCTTCTCTCATTTTTTCTGTACTTTCATTACATTTGCATTTGCTCAAAGAACTGACTTTTTTCTTCCTTGTTCTCTCTGCTTTAAAAAGAGGTAGAAATGAATTGATATATGAGTATAAATATAAAAATTTTAGCACAAAAACACAAAAGCGTTCAATCATAACTCTGTTTTAATCCAATGTTGCTAATGTGTACTAATCTATTCCTAAATTTGAAAGATTAGCAAGCTGATAGGACTTTTTAAAATTACAACTGTAAAAGGAAAGATTTCTGTGTCTTTTTTAAATCAAGAATGAGGATAGCCCAAAGTGAGTGATACTGGATTCAAATCCAATATGCTCATATTCAGATTTTAAATTATATGAAATATAAATTTCATGTCAATTAAGATTAACATATTCAGAAAACAACAGATACTAAATTCTATTCTTTATGTATTAATACTTGGCATATAATCCATTTTGAGTATATAATCATGACACTGCTAGGTTTTTATGCATACAAAAAGAAAGTTTCATCTGTTATTTAAAATGAGAAATACCCAATAGTCATTCCTGACTCTTCTAGTCAAAGCAATATTTTTTAACTTGGTAATCAGCATTCTCTGATTTACCCTTTCCTTGTGCTTTTTGAGACACAAAGAAAATTGCAAACTCCATGTTTTCAGGAGAAACAGCTGGAATAAATTATGAGGAGTAGGCTGTTATGGCAAGCAACAAATAAGAGAACTAAATTAGGATTTTTTAAAAGAATTATATTCATTGTAGGAGTGGGTTTCCCCTCTGTCTTTATAGGAGCACTATTCTAGTTTGCAAACTACAATTCTTCAGCTTTTGATATTTGGATGGCAATGTAGAGCAAGTCAGGCTTTAAATTAAATAACCTTGTTATTTAATTCTTGGGATGGGGGTCTAGCACTACCCATAGGGTGTTGTTTCTATTCTCTGCTTTGCCCCTTCTCAGATGAGTTAGGCTGGAATATGTCCCTCAGTCCTCCAGTCTATAAACAGTGTGCAATCAGACATGTATAGAGCTTTATTAATGCCCATAAACACTTTCGAGAACATATTGAAGTTATTACATGAAACTCTGAAGTATTATCCTTCACCTTAAAATCTGTGTTGATTCTTGGATGGTCTGGCTTGTTACCAGTACCCATCTGTTTTGAAAAGAACAATGTTTTCAAGACTGGTATTGTGGAAAGAATTGGCTCCAAAAATCAAGTTTCAGTCTATCTTGTTCCAAAAACATTGGGAATTCTTGGCAAACTTATCCATGAGTGAAAGCTGCCTATAGGAAGGATAGAATGAAACTTGCAGCAATAACATTTAAATAGCCCACCTAGTAAGTCAGAAATTAACCCTGGCAGAAATTCCAGGCAAATATAAAGTTAAGTGGTTTTTGTCCTGAATTAGGACTAAATAAACTCAAAAATCATTTATTTATAAGAATTCATAGTTACCTATCTGCCCCCCATTTTTGAGAGATCCAGAGGCTGAGCCCTGGATTACAATGGATTATGATAAGGAATTGAATTGCTTTTGAAGCACTTAGGAGACAGAAAATCTATCTGAAATTCAGTTCCATCACTAGCTAGGTTACATCAAGCAAAAACAATCTTTATAAGCTATGTTTTTTCCTCTATAAGATGAGGTATCTCTCTCATAAAATTGTAATATGAAATGAGTTTAATATATAAAGCTCTTGGTACATTTAGTGGCTTCTAGTAAGAATTTACAACTGTTGGATATTATGTTGTTATAGAGGTTAATACACCCAGCATCCTAAATATGAACTGAGTTAATATGAACCATTGGCCACACTTGTAAATTTCAGAATATTTTATTTCCAAAAATGTTTTGTCACTGTTTCTTGGCTCTTTTGGTTTTTCTCAACACTTTTCTTAAAAACTGTGAACAACTTTCTTTTTTTCCTGATTATTTAAAAAATTGCTTGTGAAGTATGCCAATTATTAGTCACTAAAGCAAAAGCTGATAGAATTTTAGTTTATATATACTATGCTACAAGAGATTCCCTGTTTTCACAAAATGAAGGTAAACAAGCTGATGGCTGAGCCATTCCTACAAGCAAGGCCACTGTTGGTTGCAAGAAGGGAGATGTCCGTGGTTCTCTGCTGTCTGTGGAAAATCGCCCACTAGGTTGAAGATTCTGGCCTGATGGATCTGGCAGGTTCCTATTCTCAGTGGGTGTCAAAATTTTCTAGGTGCCTTTACTACACAACCAAAATTGAGACTACTATGCTCCCTCTGAGGAAAACGGGTTTCTACAGAGTAGTTCCTTAGCAAAGCCTTAATATTTTTGAATCTATACACATTTTCCATAAAAAGTAATAACAAACCCTTTGGAGTTAGCCTTCTTTGTTTTTTAGGTTGCTTTAGTTTAGTTTTTAGTTGCTTTAGTTTAAATCACCAGTTCACACCGGTGATTCAAAATTTAACTGTCATTTTTAAGTAAATTTTATTCCCCTGTGTTATGGTTCATGAGTGAAAGGCTCTTACTTCCAATGTGAGAGCTAACTGGACTCATCACAGTCATGAAGTGTATTGCCCAAATGTAGAAAGGCAGTCTAAACAGACCCCAGTCAGGGTGAGCACTAGTTTGACATCCTTTCTCTATCTTTCTAAATCTACCTAAGGGAATTATTTTAGAGGCACCTGATATTGTATTTATTTTACTCTTTAGTGAATGTGCTTCTATCGAGCACAGTTGTTATCACATTTAGTAACTGCTGAGTCCACAAATGAAGAGAACACTTGAGTTTCTCAAAGGAGTCTCCTAGTTGCAACCCATCTTCCTGACTGTACTGCCCATCTGTCTCAGCAATCTATTTATCATGCCAGGGCTTTCCTTCCATTCTAGTAATTTGAGAGGGGGCCTTCATCCTGGAGAAGCTTGAATGCTCTTGCCTCCAAAACTTTTTCAGACCATCTAAGCCTCTGTGACTGTATCCTCCTCTTCATTTCTTTGTATACCTACCCATGATCCTTTGTTACTCTGGACTGAATTTCTTCATCTTGTCTTTTATAACTAGTTTTAAGATACATCTGGCTTAGAAAAATCATGTTGATTTCATAAATAACCAACCTAGGTGTCCCCCAACAGATGAATGGATAAAGAAAATGTGGTATATATACTCAATGGAATATTACTCAGCTTTAAAGAAGAGTGAAATTATGGCATTTGCCAGTAAATGGTTGGAGTTGGAGAATATCATGCTAAGCTAAATAAGCCAATCCCAAAAAACCAAAGGCCGAATGTTTTCTCTAATATGTGGATTCTAATTCACAATAAGGCAGTGTGGAGCACTAGGGGAAAATAGTGTTACCTTAGATTAGGTAAAAGGAAGTGATGGGAGGGGAGAGAGGGGATGTGGGGATGGGAAAGATGGTGGAATTAAACAGACATTATTACTGTGTATATATATATATATATATATATATGTATATATATATATATGACTATATGACCAATATGATTCTGCAACATGTACACTCAGAAAAATAAGAAATTATAACTCATCTATGTATAATATATCAAAGTACATAAATGCATTCTACTGTCATGTGTAACTAATTAAAACAAATTTTAAAAAATTTGTTTAAAGATTATATTCTCCTCAATAAAAGTGTGATGCTGAAGGTGAAGTAGAAACCACCTTTGGGAAAGGAGGAAGGCTGTAGGCTGGATTTACAGGGAAGATCACAGGAAAGGTAGAACTTGAAGTGGGATTCAGAATTAGGTACAATTTGGACTGCTAGAAGAGAGATCTTTCTTATTTTTGGTCAGGCTTGTATAACTGTGTATGCATATGTGTGTGCATGTGCATATGCATATATACAAACCCAAACAAATGTTCCTGAAGAGCTATCTGAGATTCCAGACCTTCTTAACACATGACTTCATGACTTCAGAAGTTTTCCTGGTATATACCAATTTTTATTTACCAGCTACTAGCCAATGTTTCAATTTTCCTTCTTCAAGATGAGAGCAAATCATGTATCTTTAAACCTTATCTCTAACTGCAAGTAAAGGAGTGCATATATTTTTCTGATTCATAGACTCTCAACTGGACAGAACTCCAGAAGTTATACACTTTTCAATAACATAATTGGGGAAGAAGGAATACTAATTTCATCTTATAATCTTTACCACTTGATATCTTTCAGGAATATTGTTTTAGAATAAAATGGTAGTGATCTTATTCACTTAAAAAGTCTACTTAGCAGGCTGGGGCTGGGGCTCAGCAGTAGCGCATTTGCCTGGCGTGCGTGAGGCACTGGGTTCGATTCTCAGCACTGCATGTGAATAACTAAAATAAAGGTCTATCAATAATTAAAAACAATTTTTTAACATAACATCTTTTTTAAAGTCTATTTGGTAGTTCATGCAAAATTAAAAGCTTTTAAAAATAACTGCATATTGGAAATGAACTAGAACCATTGCCAACACTCCCAGCTCTGATAGCTACCTTGGTTGCATGATTAGAACATAGGGATGCAAGAGAATGGAAAGTAAAACAGCTGCTGACCAAGTTTTTGAAATAAATTAGTGTCTTGCCAAAAACAAAAGAGAGAGAGAGAGAGAGATAAAGAAAAAAGAAAGAGATGATAAAAACAAAGAAAGAGAGAGAGACAGACTGGGCAGAGAGAGAAAGAAGTATAAATTTTCTAGCTTAATTTTCTTCATAAAGCTTGTTGACAAGGTAATTTACAGTATTTTAGTTCAGACTGTGACATGATCACAAAACCATCTTCTTTTACTCATTTAATTTGGGACAGCAGAACTTTCGGTCCAGTAATTAATTTATTTATTATTTATTTATTTATTTATTTATTTATTAAATTAGTTATTTATTTATTATCTTTATTTTTTATTTGTTCTTGTTAGATGTACATGAAAGTAGAATGTATTTTGACATATTATACATACATGGAGTATAACTTCCCATTCTTGAGGTTGTACGCGATGTGGAGTTTCACTGGTCATGTATTCATATACAAACAGAGAAAAGTTATGTCTGATTCATTCTACTGTCTTTCCTATTCCCATTCCCCCCTCCCTAAAATCAGCATACTACAGTGATGCAGCCACATCAATGTTTATAACACATTAATTTATACAAAAAAGCTTAATGTTTGGAAGAGTGCCTTTAAATAAGCCCAACTGTTTTGTCTGTCTTCTGAGGACTATTCAGCCTCCCTTACTCTCCACTTATGACCTTGCCTCCTGCCTCCCTCCTAACCGTCCTTGTGCTTTTGTATTCAGTGTTAGCTGACACCACCGTAAATTCCAGATGACCAATTACTTTTCATAATGAAGCTCATGTAAATTGGAGAAGAGCAGAGGTTTTATTAATGAAACCGATCTATTATTAAGGCTGCTTCAATCACCCTTTCTGAAGAGTCAGATAAAAGCCAGAAATAATGTAAATTACCTTGTCAACAGACTTTATGAAGAAAATTAAGCTTGAAAATTTATACTTCTTTCTCCCTCTTTCTCTCTCTCCCTGGTCTCTCTCTCTCTCTCTCTCTCTCTCTCTCTCTCTCTCTCTCTCTCTCTCTCTCTTTTCTTTCTTTCTCTCTTGTTTCATTTTTGGCAAGACAATAATTTATTTCAAGCCCCATTCCAGTTTTTTAAATAACTTCTACCGGAAAAATCAAAGTCTTCCTTGGGTATATCAGTCACACATAATGAAAATTTTCTCCATGTACAACATGGAGCTGAATGGTGATATCTTTTAGAATCCATGTCTAGTGGGTTTTCTTACATACTTATGATTTCAAGTTTTCCTTTCTGTTTTTCCCATGTATAAGTTCATGAATGTCATGCATGTATCTGGATTTTTAGTGTACAAAACATGGCCAATGCATTTACTGCTATTGAATTAAATTGTTTGACCTAAAGCTACCTCTGTACATATTTTAAGTTTCATCTAAAGATTTCTCCCTTTGAGATTCCTTAAAGAACTAGGCATGGAATCACCATACTACCCAGCTACACCACAACTTGGTATTTATCCTAAAAAATTAAAGGTATCATACTACAGTGATACACGCA
Source organism: Tamias sibiricus (assembly GCA_025594165.1). Lineage (NCBI taxonomy): Eukaryota > Metazoa > Chordata > Mammalia > Rodentia > Sciuridae > Tamias > Tamias sibiricus. Next base: position 49,278,478 of record CM046662.1, on the reverse strand, counting down.
TACCTATGTTTATAGCAGCACAATTCATAATAGCCAAACTATGTAACCCACCTAGATATCACCCAACAAATGAATGGAGTGGCATAGAAAAGAAAATGTGGTATATATACACAATAGAGGTTTATTCAACTATAAAGAAAAATTAAATTATATCATTTGTAGGAAAATGGATGAAATTTGAGAAAATTACAATAAGCAAAATAAGTTAAATGCAGAAGATCAAATATTGTATGTTTTCTTTCATACATGGAAGCTAGAGAGGAAAAAGGAAAAGAAAGGTAGTCAAGGAGGGTCTCATGAAAAATCAAAGGGAGATAACTAAAGTATAGGAAGGGTACTATGGAGAGGAGGAAGGGACAGAAAGTAAAAATGCTGGGGGATGACATTGGCCAAATTATATAATTATATTGTGTGAATGAATAAATCCTACCATTATGTACAATTACATGGCACCAATAAAAAATACTATGGAATAAGGATTTGTCCTTTCATAGTGAATTGCAACCTAACTTTAATGTGTAAACAGACTATAACCTACTCTTGTAACAAAGAACTGAATCTCAGACAATCACAAGCAGCCTACTGTTCCAACCATGTTTAAATAAGGCAAAGTAAGTCACAGCCAATTACGCTCTGTCCCTCTCTTCTGTTTTTTTTGTTCTATCACTTTCTTTTCTTTAGCTATACATATAACTTAACTTTGTGGTAGGGTAGGGCATTCTGAACCATTTTTTGGTCTAGACTGCTGCCCAGTTTTAGAATTGCAAAGAAAACCAATAGAGATCTGTAAAATATGAGCTTATGGGTGAAGGTATCCTATTGACCAGGGAAAGGGACATAATTATGGCATCTGCAGAGAAGGAAGAAGCTAGATAAACAGTGAGTCTTGGGTCAAAGAGGAAGCCAATTAGAGTGTGTGGCTTTCAATGACATACCAGATAAGAATATTTTATTTGCAAGTGACGGCAAATAAATTCAATCTGACTTAATTTTTTAAAAGAATTTATTAGCTTACAAATTTACTTAATTTTTAAATTACTGGTTTATATCATTGAAAATCCAGAATCTTTGATTCCAGGTGTGCAAGTAATTTTATCAGAAATGTTTCTTTTTCCACTTTCTCATTTGGCTTTCCTGTGTAGACTTTCTTTGGAAGCTTTGGAACTATATCCCTCCTGTTCAGCAAACTTAATGGAAAGAGAACACCTTTTCTAAGACTTTACACCAGTTTCTGGACTGATATTTATGAATTCAATTTGATTAATTAGTCCTGTGTGAACTAGATACCATAGTCTGGGAATGCAAAACCCTGACTGCACAGGCAAGAGTCCTGCACCTATTTTGGAGTTTAAGATAGAGTTGGCACCACCATTCAGAACACAGTGATGAGGGAGTGGGAGAGTGAGGTTCTGTAACAGAATGTGGGAGACCATAACAGAAGAATGGGCTATGAGCAGGATAAACAAGAAAAACAAAAACTGCAAAACAAATTAAGAGCCCCCATTTCATCCAGTCACACATAAAATCAGGATGGAGAACTGTCCTTAAGGGAGTGAGGGCTTCAGGAAAAATATAGAGCAGACATAGTGTCTATATGGGAGAATATAATGAAAAGTTATGCAGGAAATTATAATGCTAATATTCAGTTGATGGTTATTAAGAGAATGAATAGCTGAATCAAAGAACATATTTTCATGCAGATGTCCCAAATAATTAGAAAAACATGTTGGAAGACTGATCAAACTGAAGGAATTTTAAAGTTTTTAACTGGAGACTTAGGTCCAAATTATTCATTCTTAGCAAGAAGAGTGGGTGTATTTGTGAAAACAGAAAACATCCTTGCAAAACAACATTTGTTTTTCCATCTCCACTTCATTTATGTGCCAATCAGTAAATTTAAATGCAGGCACAGTGGCTTCATTTTTCTAACAAAATACTACATATTTGTCCAGAATAACTTAATTTGTCATGGAGAGAAAAAAAATTTATTGTTATCGAATCTCTTTAAATTGAACTATAAACTGTCTTTCTCAGAGGAATTGACTTGTTTAATATTTCAAAGTTAATAGTGTTTGTGAATTTATTATCATTTTCTTTAATTACTTCCTAAATGATTAAAATAGAATTTGGTACCAAGATATAAAAAGATATATAACTCACAGCTTTTGAATCTTTGTAGTCTTTATTTAGTTTTCCAATAATTTTTCCTGAGAATTTCATATACAAGTTAGAAAATTCAATGCAACAGAATCTGATTCAGAAAGTATTTTTTGAAAATAGGTGCTGAACAGGACAAAACAGAACTTGCCCTGTTTTCAAGTAAATTTAAAGTTAGCATAATACCCATGTTTATAGCAGCATAATTCACAGTAGACCAATGATGGAACCAGCTCCAATGTCCATCAACAGATGAATGGAAAAAGAAGATGTGGCACGTATACACAATGAAGATTTATTCAGCCATGGGGAAAAATGAAATCATGTCATTTAAAGGAAAATGGATGGAACTAGAGACCATTATGTTAAGTGGAATAAATCAAACTTGGAAGGTCAAGGATCATAAGATTTTTCTCATATGTGGAAGCTAAAGAACAAACAGGAAAAGAGGATGGGGGAAGAGATCTCATGAAAATCAAAGGGAGATCAGTGGAGGAAAGGGACCAAGGGATGAGAGGCAAGGGTTGGGGGGCAGGGATGCTGGGGAGTAATATTGGCCACACTATATTGTTATATCGTGTGCATGCACGAATGTGTAACAACAAAAACCATCATGATATACCACTATAATACACCAATTAAAAAACATGGGAGATAAAAGCAGATGATGGAAAATCACAAAGAAAATTAAAATTATTATGCCTGTAATCTAAAAAAATAAAAAGAAATAATTTCCTGAAAAAAATGTTAGCATAGAGGAAATTGATATATTTCATAATCATGATTATAATACATCATAGAATATAAATTTATAAGAGTAGTATAAGTCAAATATTAGAAAGTTTCAGAGGAAGAAGAAAACATTTGGTTGGGAACAGGAAAGAGAGGAATTTTTGAAGGAAATGGAAGTTTCACACATCTATCCGAAAAATTGGGACTGTTTTTTTTTACAAATCAAATTATTTCAAAAATTTTTTTCTATTAGAGTAAATAATATAGCAGTAGAATGGAGATTGCATTCCAAAAACAGGATAAAGACCATGAAGAGAAAAAATGGGGAAAGACTGGAGATCTAGACTGAAGCACATGTGAAAAGATGCATGATGATTCACAGTCCAGATTCTAGAAGGTTTGGGGACAGATTTTAATGTGGGGGTTGTGAAGAAGAAAAGTAGTTAAAAAAAAAAATGCCTGTGGTGTTGTACGTGTTAGAATGGGAATGCCTGATGTCTTTAAAGAAATGGAAAAGTCAAGAGGAATTGCCAATTACTGGGAAAGGAGGAAGATATGGTAGGTGTGGGGTAAATCAATTTTAAATAGTTGGGGAATATCCAAAGATGAATACTGCCAGCAGGTAATGAATGAATTCTTGAAAAGAACGGAGGAAATTATGGAATGATTGAAAGCTTGAGGGTAGAAACTTGGAGATTTGAAGGACAGAAGAATGAGAGTGGCCTGCAGATTACTGAGATTCAGATTTCCTATATTTTGTGTCTGACCTGGTTATCAATCCCACTAACTGTGCTTTCTGCCAGAATTTTCTACTCTCTTCCACCCCTTTCTTGGATTTAGTATTCTTAGAAGCATAGAAGGACTTCCTTATTTAATCCGATCTTGTCTGTTCGGGTTCTTACCTTGGCACTCAGATTGCTGGCAACTTGATTTATATTTTGGCTCATGTTTCAGAATTTTTACCCATTCTGATCTAAATATTGACAGGTTTAAGGGAACCACCACCGCCAACAACAACAACAACAAAAATATGGTAAAGCAGGAAGCCACTGCCATTCTTAGACCTGGAGAGACAAGGGGAGGTGGTAGCTATGAGAAGGTGAGGACAATTGTAGACATGGAACAGGATTCATGTGATAGGAGTTGTCATCTTGGGGGAAAAGATATAGCCAAGCATCTGCTCAGGAGGACAGATGTAGGAGGTTAACTCCCTGATCTTACCTTTCTGCATGCAGCCTTCCATCTCCTGCCACTGCGAACCATTTGCAAACAAGTATAAAAGCCAGAGAGCAAGAGGGCCTATTAGTAGAGGTTCACTTGCTGAGAATAAAAAAAAAACAGAATGGGGAGAGGCAGAGGATATGTCCTGGGGAGCAAAGAGAGGGACCTACCACATTGAATTTCTAGATTTCTAGGATTCCTTTTCTTTCTTCTTCTGACTTCTGCTAAGGACATGTTTTCACTCTTCCCTGAACTACTTAGATATTAGCCTCCTTTTTTTTATGATTTCTAGTAGACAAGAATGGATATTTCAAAGACACTAAAAACTTGTCAAAATCTTTTTAAATTTTCCTTTTGCTTTTCCTCCTACATCTTAAGCTATGGAGTGTTAAAAGAATTCAAAGGGGGAAAAAAAACAGAAGGCAAAAAAGAAAGACAGGCAGAGACACATAAAATGGAAGACTTATTTTTTGTTTGCACAAAAAAAAAACTGATACTACATATATTTAAGAATGTAACTGGAGTGTTCTATACTCTTCATTCTGACTAGTGGAACTTTTAAAGCCCTAGTAAACACCTGAACTGTGACACAAATTCTTGGCTTATCCAACTTCATTCCCATTCTTCTTTCTTGCCAGCAGATTCTCATTTTGTTACAGTGTTTGTGGCCATGTGCTTTAGGAAGGGCTAGCCTACCCAGAATCCCCAGGGGTGAATTTTGATTATTATTAGGAAGCTAGTCAAGCTGTAATAGGATCTAAATACTGTTTTTTTCCATGAGTTTCATAATTGTAATTCAGGTTCTAAAGCTGAGCAAGTGTTCAGGGACCACATATTCTAAGGAAATGTAGATCATCTGTGAAGAATTTCAAATGTTTGGTACTAAAAACAAATCTGGCAACTTTTAGTCTATCACTCACATCCACAGTATATAAGAAGTAAGAAAACTCTTGAGATTTTACTGGAAAGTTACTGGAATTCTGTGCTTCTGCTTATGTCAAGATGGGTAAGGAGACAGCATGAGCAAAACACTCATAGGGTGTGACCATGTTTTCCAGGAAGGCAAAATAGAGTGACATAAGTTCCTAAGGCCTCAGGACATCAAGATTTCAACAGAGCGAATATATAGCTAGGGAGCTCCTGGGAGAAGATAATATGGTCTCCCTTGATTTGGGAATCCAGGAACTTCATAAGGTGAGATTCTCATCAGAGATACCCAATAAAGTGAATATAAAGAGTTTCTGTGGAAACAGTTGTTTTCTGTTGATCTTTCTTTTCTGGTGACATCATTGACTCTTGATAGTAGGAAACCATAACACTTATTTTCCTTAATGTAATTGACTTTGTTCTAGGAAATGTCTTTGTAAAGATGGAATCTAAGGAAGAAAAAAAAGACAAATTCTGATAGTCTTGTGTAAACAAAACTTAAAATTCTATAAGTCGGGGCTGGGGTTGTGGCTCAGTGGTAGAGCGCTCGCCTAGCACGTGCGCGGCCCGGGTTCGATCCTCAGCACCACGTACAAATAAACGCATTGTGTACAACTAAAGCAAATAAATAAATATTTTTTAAAAAATTCTATAAGTCAATATCAATGAGACATCTGAAAAAAAATTGCAACAACAAAAGCTGAAGTCTTAACATATAATGAATTTCCCCAAAATGTTCAAAAGACAGGCAAAGTTTATTCATAAAAGAATTATAAAAAGTCAATAAATATACACAAATATGTTAAAACTTAGAAGTCCGTATTCTATTACACTGTTGGTCAAAGTACAAATTGGTAAAGCCAATCTTTTAAGAAGTATCCAAATGTGTGCCCTTTGATCCAGTATACTCAATAATAACATTTTGCCCAAAACACATTAGACACATGTCTCTGCATATGTCTATGAAAGAATGTTTCTAACGGTGTTATTTATATTGGTGAAAATTTAGAATAAGATCAAAACATCACACTCATTCTTATCTTTAAAAAAAATGTTAGTAAAATTAAAAAGGAAATTCACGGACTTGAAGAAAATATCCACAATACAAATATCTGATAATTGCTACAGTTCATTAATTTGCATTAAAACCAACTCAATTTTTAAAAAGTGGGAAAAAGGCATAAATGTTTCTACATGGTCTTATAAAATTGTCAAAACTCGCTGGGTTACATACTGAAGATAAATGCAGGTTGTTGTTTGTAAATTATTAACTTGATTGTTTAAAAAGGACATGAAACCGTAAAGTTTGGAGAGCTCTGAATAATGAACAGAAAATATACAAATTTTCTGAGCTGAGATCAGCAGAAATCTGAGCTAAAACAAAAGACCATTCACTGATTGACTTGGTAATTGTATCTCCAGTGCAGGTGAAAGGCTAGACCAGATTGTTGTGCCCCGTGGTCTTCCAGTCTGCTGGTTCCTGTTGCTGACTGTGTGCTCAGCCAGAACATTCTTATTGATTCCCTACATAGATGTTCTTATTGAAGGGAGAAGATGCTGATCAGTAGGCATGTACTAGGCCACTAGGTTTCTAGCTACAGATTGATACGTGTGTATTCTGCTTACTACATTGATCAGCAGAAACACCACCTCCAGGAGAACTTTCAAGATCCTGATCCTGCAGTATTGAGAAGGTGACCCTGGCACAGGTGGCCATTTGCTGAGGCCCTATGTGGGTGTTAGCAGGGAGAGAACTATTTTGGGAAGCACCTGTGAACACCCACATAGGGCCTCAGCAGATTTGTGAAATAGCAGTTTAACTGTGGTTGGAGAAGGTTGGGCTTGTCATGTTAGAATCAGGCCCATCCCACTCATGATACTTATTTTAAATTAAAGCAGGCAAAGCAGACAAGGAACTGTATGGGTGTTGAGGACTGCCTCCAATTTGAGATTTATTGCACTTTGATAACGATTGCCCTTTTCCATCATAGTGAGTGAAAAGCATACTGTTTCTGTTGTTCACTAATATTCTTGTCGTAACTGGTTCTCCTTGCATTCATTCTTAGGGGGGAAAAAAGGAGATGCCATTTGAATGACAATGGTTAATGGAAAGATGGGGACATTGTTTTGATTGGGAAAATGAGAAGAAGGGAAGCAATTAAAAAATTACTATAGAGTGGCCCTCTTTTCCATTTATTTTCCAAACTCCGATTAAAAAAAAATGCCTTAAGAAGAATCAAACAAGAAGTTAGTTTATTATTGCTTTCAGATAACCTGGTAATTTGCCATTAAGTGAACAGAAAATAAGAACAGTGTGAACCATCAATAACAGCTCTATTTGAGAAAAATTGCTTTGTGCAGAAATAAAATTCTGTAATTTATCCCAAACTGCACTCACCAGATTCATAGCACAATGTAATCTTTGTCTATTACATATCGCTCTGGGCACCTAAACTTATGGAATCTTTTCCTTTGCCTTTAGGATGAATCATGCAACTCAGACACTATTTTATTCTTAGAATCACAGATTATATATAAAAAGCATGAAATATTTATATATATATGGAATTCCACTTATAGTTATGGGGAAGAAGAGTATCTTAATAGTATTTTTAAGATGTTCTATTGGAGACTTTTTAAATATGCTAGACAGAGTCAGAAGCCACTCTGAGTTAAAAAGATATTTTACAATTATAAATAGATTTTTTACAAATAAATAAAAATTTGAAACTATTATATATTTATATAATGAATTCATAAATAACTATAATAAATTATATTCATATAAATTGAGATTATTGAGTATTTCCAGATTTCATGAAAAGTTTGTAAAACATTGAATTACTAGAAGAAATTAACACTTTAACTCAACATTCAGTGAGAAGCAATGCTAACCTTTCAGTGATTTTCCTGTCAATTTTCTATGCATGAAATTTTACTTAACATTGTAAGTCATGTCTCATATATAATTCCAAAATCTTTTTTCATTAGTATTGTGCAATAAAATTTTCAAATGTCATAAAATATAATTCAAAATCATTATTTTAAATGACTACCTATCGGTCCATTGTTTAACAATATTTTTATTACACTTTCCTTTTCAGGAGATTTACATTTTTTCAGATCATCATTGTAAATAACTCTGAAAATAAATATCATTGTACATAAATCTGTGCATTTATTGCTGATTAGTTTTTAATGTAAATTTCTGCCTGGGTCTAAAGAAACATGTTTTTAAAGCTCTTTATACTAATTAAAATTTGTTTTTCAGAAATGCTTTAACTTCTTATACTTAGCCTTCATGAATAATTTGTTTTTAAGCATTGCTCTGGTAAATAACAGTTTGCATTTTGATGCAACCAGAATATTTTTAATAGCACATCTGTACATGTTTTCATGGAATCATACTAATATTTTGTTCTTGATTTTGATCCTTTCTTCTGGCCTTTATGCTACAGCTGCTTCTGTCTTTCCCTCTCTTTGGCTTTTCAAATGTAAAGTTTTCATTTAGTTGCAACTTTTCTAGTGATTTCAAAGATTTAATTTATTTTTATATAATCCTGGTACCCTGTCCAGTCTACTGGTAAAATAGGCAAGAAACCTGGATTGGAGATAAAGGTCTTTATTGTTCCTGACGCAGTAAGCAGCATGAACGTCATATCAATTCCTTTACCACCCTAGTCTCTTAGGATGAATGAAGGATGCTGTGCATGCAGTGGGTTTGCATCACAGTCAGGGAACATGGAGCTTTGGAATTTACTCTGTTATAGTGAATGGTAACCAACCCTGTTCGTCTTTCACCTTGACATTGCTCTCTGAAAACTTAATTGAGTAATTGCCCTGGGGGTAAAAAAAAAAGTAGTCTTAGATATTAGATTAATATTAATTTCAGCAGAAATGTTCCAAAATGATTGCTGCATTTTCATAATAACTATCTTTTCTCTTATACTATGGCATCCTCATACATGAAATTTTTTAATTATCTTGGACTTTGGGGTATTAAGTTACTTTTTAGGAAGATGAAGTGAGTGTTTTCCATAAACACGAGGAGAAAATGTTATACTTCATGAGTGAAAAGGTAGACATATGAATATAGCATTCTTGGGTTACAATCATTCCTTTTAATATGCTATAAACATTACTTTCGTATGGCCATATATTTAACATTTTAAAAGATAAGTCCAAGATCAGTGTGTTTTTTCCTACTTTTATACAGCATGTTGTTTTGCCTCTGTGTGGATGTAGAGGGTGCTGGGGACTGAACCTAGGGTCTCACATATGCAAGGAAAATGCTCTACCCCTTAACTATATCCCTGGTCCACCATGTTGTTTTTAACATTTTCCTTTTGAATGGTTGAGAGTTTTTAATTCTTGATTTTTTTTTCAAAATGGGCATGTTACTATATCTCTCTTTTTATTTATTTACTTTTGGTATATTGTAAAGCCCTTCATCTTTTCCAAATTAATCCTTAACTTAAAGAAGACTTCTATTATTGTTATAATTGCTATGACCCCATTGCTCATTTTTTGTTTTACCTTGGTCTCTCAATTAAATACATATTTGGTGTTTCTTACTTATTCTCTCTTTTATCATTTTATTCTTTATATCATTTTATTGAATTAGTCTCATACTTCATTAATTTGCTTTCTATAGTAGTCAATTATATTTTTGCTTTCATGAATATGGAAAACTGAATGTGAAATTTCACTTGAACTATTAGTTAATCCAGAAACCAACACGCATGAGTGTAGCAGTAGGATGCAGAGAGATGAGTTACTGGAGTCAAGGCAGTCAGGAATAATTCCAGTAATGAGCATTTTCTGTGTTTGGAAGCCTTCTTTTCATGTTTTGTGTGGGAAACAGTGAAATTATGTAGTCAAATATGTTACAAGGTTATGTTTATTCCTAAAATCAAGGTCTTGCACAGCTTATGATAAATAACCATTGCTTTGTCCATTTCAACAGCTTTACCTCTCTTGGAGAGTTCTAGGGTTCTCCTGGGTCCTATTATAGTACCGCCCCACCTTACTAGTCTTCCTTCACAAGACATTAGTGAAGACATGATTTTACCCTTTCTTCTGCAGTCCCATCTGGTATAGCTTATAGAAATACCAGTTGAAAGTCCAGAAAATTTTAAAAAAGAATTTTTTTAGTTGTAAATTGGCCTTTATTTTATTTACTTATATGTGCTGAGAATTGAACCCAGCACCTCATACGTGCAAGGCAAGCGCTTTACCACTGTGCCACAACCCCAGCTCCATGAACTCTAGGAATTTTTTTAATTGATTTAATAATTCAGCCATAATTTATTGAGGACTTATTAGGCATCCATCACTATGTTAGGCATAATTATTTTGTGTATGTGTGTGTGTGTGTAAAGTTTTTTTTTTACATGTAAATGATATCCTTCTGTAGTTTCCACTCCTTTACACTTGGTTTTCCTTTTTTCACATTATATTTCTCACTTCGTGTGTAATTAGGATTGAGCAGGTGAGAAGGTACAGTCATATTAATATTTATTGTCTTTTCCATTTTAGTCAGCTTTAAGTTGATGAATCTAAAATCATTGTCTTTTTCCATTTTAGTCAACGCAATTTTTAAAAAATTATGGGGGTGTTATAGTGTGATGTAATCCACTTTTGATTTCTCAGAATGACTTCATCTTTTAAAAATAGCAGTGAGAGGGCTGTTAATATAGCTGTTACTTTCCCAAATTTCTCATAAATCTTATTTCTTATTATTATTAACTCAATTAAAATTATTTTGATTTGTAAATTTATTTCTATGCTACATCTTTCTAAGTCATCAATATTAAATACTATTTAGTTATAGGTTAAGCAAATTAACATTGTTGAAAAAATAAAATAGTGTGAACTTGAGGGTGTAGGTTATAGTGCATGTAGGAATGAATCCATTTTCCCTCCTAAACAATATGATGGGATCATTTCCAACTCCCAAGTGTTTTTGTTGTTATAGCCAAGTGTTGTGTAAGATTTACACATAGGGATCCAGAATTTCTTAACTGAGAACTACACAGCTCCCCAGTTTTAAACCAATATGGCAGCAGTTCTTTAAATAAGCTACTCGTTAAGCATGGGTAAAATGCCTGACAAAATTTGTGGGTGACTGTGTGTGAACTGTCATGAACTAGTTGCCCAAACTGCTGACATGACCATGGTGGCTTGTCTCAAACAATCAAGAAAAGGGAGGACATAATATTTCTTGGCTACCAGCAGTTTCCCTTTTCTTGGGCTGAAGCCAGCTTGAAGCTGTTCCAGGACATTATTCCCTAACCAGATGTGCTGTCTCTTCTATTTAGTACTTGTTTATTTGTAAACTTTATTAAATGTTATAAAACGTGCCTGAGTAGTTTTTAGGCACACCAAAAAAAAAAAAAAAATAGAGATTTCCAAAACAAATGGCAAAAAAAAAAATTTATCCTCCTAGTAATCTACATATATATTTTGAATATATTTCCTTCTATTATATATTTAATTTATATAATAGCACATATATTTGTATATGCTTCTTTTGATAAAAATGGAATCATAGCAGAACCACTATTTTGTTATCATCTTTACTCCACTAAAATATGACATTAAGCAATTTTTGCTTTGTACCACATTTATTTATCAAACACACATTTAATTGGCATGTGCTTTGTGATCTGTGTCAAGCACCAGGCTAGGTATTAGAAGATGTTGTGAAAGAAGACAAAGCTCCTTTCTGAAGTATTTCACAATCGAGGAAGAGGAAATATGACTAGAAAATAACCACATGTGATATGTTAAGAGCTATTATACAAGAAGAATACAGGTAGGATTTTTCTTTTAGACAAGGGTATATTTGTTCCTAGTGGCTTATGAATATATTCCAAGGCACACTAGGGATACTCAGATGACTTTAATGCAATTTATTTGCAGTTTTTTTTTAACTCTTATTTGTACTTCTTTTTTCAATCAATCTGCCCTGAAGTGGTAAAAGTGTAGTCAAGGTGCACAGGCAAGGGAGGCCTTAAGGCAAAGAAGTGATCTCCGGTCTTCTGCAGCTTTCTTGATAGCCTTTTCTTCCATGTTAGAGAAACACAAACCTCTCACCCACTGCAATCCTGTAATGTTGTATTGGCTTGGATAAAGACATCTCTAGATTTCTAAGTGAAGAGACAAGAGGAAATTTGTACTTGATGTTGAGAAAGTAAGTAATGATGCCTAGGCACCAAATTTTTGGGCAAGTCAGGTAGTTTCCAGTCCATTGCTTCCAACATAACTGGAGCAAGACCTAAAGTTGTTCAATAAGAGATGATTAAGAATAATTTGTTGTTAAAGATCATCAAGTTAAGGAATGGAACCACCATTTGACCCAGCTATCCCACTCCTCAGTTTATACCCAAAGGACTTAAAATCAGCATACTACAGTGATACAGCCACATCAGTGTTTATAGCAGCTCAACTCATTATAGCTAAACTACAGAACCAACCTAGATGCCCTTCAACAGATGAATGGATAAAGAAAAGAAAAAAAAAAAAATATATATATATATATATATATATGAGATGCAATATTACCAGCCTTAAAGAAGAATGAAATTACGGCACTTGGTGGTAAATTGATGGAGCTGGAGAATATCGTGCTAAGCGAAATAAGCCAATCCCAAAAATCTAAAGGCCGAATGTTTTCTCTGATATGTGGATGCTAATTCATAATAAGGGGGATGAGCTAGGGAACAATAGAGTTACTTTAGATTAGGCAGAGGGGAGTGAAAGAAGGGGAGCAGGTATGGCGGTAGAAGGGATAGTAGAATGAATCAGACATTATAACCTATGTATATATGTAATTATATGACCTGTGGATTCTACATCATGTACAACCAGAAGAATGAGAAATTATACTCCATCTATGTATGATGTATCAAAGTACATTCTACAAAGTACATTCTACATTCTAATTCTACTAATTAAAACTAATCAATTTTTTTTAAAAAAATAGTAGAGGGGTAGGTAAGGGTAGGCAATGCAGAATGAATTCTTTTTAAAAAATTATGTTATATGCATATATAAATATACTACAAGGAACCTCACCTTTATGCATAGGTAGAAAGAATGATAAGATATAAAGAAATAAATGAGCATAAGTATGTCTAGAAGAGTAGAGGAAGGAGAATGGGAGAGAGGAGGATGGACTGGAGGTAAAATGAGGAGAAAAACAGGGTGGGAGGTATCATGAACTGAAGTCAAATTCCATACATGTATAAGTTTATCAAGATGAACTCAACCACTAAGTATAACTATACATCTCTAATTTTTATATATATATATATATATATTGCACTATAAATTCTCAAAAAATTAAAAATAAGATCATCAAGTTATTTTTTCAGATTACTCAGAAGTTCAAATAATTGTGTTTATTGTTATTTTAAAAAAAACACCTGCCTACCCCAACCTGCCTACCCCATCCATGGTATTTTTTTAGATGGACAGATTTTCTTGGTCCTTCTATCTATAAAAATGAATACTAACTATAGTATTGATACTCAACTCTGTTTTAGCCTAGGAAACAGTGATATTTCTCAATGGACATGTAAATAATTAATAACCATAATGGTAATAGATACAGAAATACTTTAAAACATCTAGAATCTTTTACTTACTGAAGAGATGGATAATATGATCATGAAAGATATTTAAGCATAAAATTATTATATCAGGATAAATTTCTGTTGGTGATATTGACTAGAAATACAGTCAGCTAGGGATTGTAGGAACATACCTTAACATTGTAAAAACTATATACATCAAACCCATTCATTTTAAATGGAGAAAAGATGAAAGCATTCCCTCTAGAACTGGAACAAGACAGGGATGCCCTCTTTCATCCCTACTATTCAACATAGTCCTTGAAACTCTAGCCAGAGCAATTAAGCAAAAGCAAGAAATTAAATGGATATGAATAGGAAAAGAAGAGTACAAACTATCCCTATTTGCCAGCAACATGATTCTGTATTTAGAAGACCCAAAAAAACTCCACCAGAAAGCTTCTAGATGTCATAAATGAATTCAGCAAAGTATCAGGATATAAAATTAACATTCATAAGTCAATTGCATTATTATACACCAATGATGAATCAGCTGACAGAGAAATTAGGAAAGCTATCCCATTCACAATAGCCTCAAAAAATGTGAAATACTTGGAAATCAATCTAACAAAAGAGGTGAAAGTCCTCTACAATAAAAACTGCAAAACACTAAAGAAAGAAATTTAAGAAGACCTTAGAAGATGAAAAGATCGCCCACATTTTGGATAGGCAGAATTAACATTGTCAAATAGCTGTACTATCAAAAGCACTATTCAGATTTAATGCAGTTTCTATTCAATTCTAATGATGTTCTTCATAGAAATAGAAAAGGCAGTCATGAAATTTATTTGGAAAAATAAAAGGCCCAGAATAGCCAAAGCAATCCTTAGTGAGAAAAGTGAAGCAGGAGGCATCACAACACTAAACCTTAAATTATACTATAGAGCCTATCATAACAAAGACAACTTAGTATGTAACAAAACAGACATGAAGAGGAATGGAATAGAACAGGAGACAACAAACTCACTAAATACTGTTATCTCATATTAGAAAAAAGGTGTCAAAAACATACACTGGAAAAAAGCCTCTTCAACAAATGTTGCTGGGAAAACTGGAAATCCATATGTAGTAGAATGAAATCCAACCTCTATTTCTCACCCTGCAAAACTCGATTCAAAGTGACTCAAATACCTGAGTATTAGACCAGAAAGCCTGTATCTACTAAAAAGAAAATGAAGGCCCAATTCTCCAGCTTAGGAACCAACTTCCTTAACAAGACTCCTAAAGCACAAGAAGTAAAATCAAGAATCAATAAATGGGATGGCATCAAACTAAAAAGCTTCTTCACAGCAAAGGAAACAATCTTAAGAACATGAAGAGAGAGCCTATGGAAGGGCAGAAGTTTTTGCTACCTGCACCTCATAAAAGGCATAAATTTCCAGAATATACAAAGAATTCAAACAGCTTAACACCAAAAAAAACAAATAACCCAGTCAAAAATTGGGCAAAGCTAATAAACAAGAAATATCTCAAAAGAAGAAATATAAATGGAAACAAATGTACAAAAAAAGTTCAACATTTCTAGCAATTAGAGAAGCGCAAATTAAAACTACACTGAGATTTAATCACTCCAGTCAGAATGGCAATTATCAAGACTACAAGTAGGGGCTGGGGTTGTGGCTCAGTGGTAGAGCGCTTGCCTAGCACTTGCACAGCCCAGGTTCGATCCTCAGCACCACATAAAAATAGAGGTATTGTGTACAACTAAAACAAATAAATATTTTAAAAAGACTACAATTAACAATAAATATTGGTGAGGATGTGAGGAGAAGAGTATACTTGTACAATTTGCTGGTGGGTCTGCAAATTGGTGCAACCACTCTGGAAAGCAGTATGGTGATTCCTCAAAAACTAGGAATGGGCTGGGCATGGTAGCACACACCTGTTATCCCAGCAGATCAGGAGGCAGAGGCAGGAGGATCTTGAGTTCAAAGCCAGCCTCAGCAGCAGTGAGGCACTAAGCAACTCAGTGAAACCCTTTCTCTAAATAAAATACAAAATAGAGCTGAGAATATGGCTAAGTGGCCTTGTGCCCCTGAGTTCAATCCCTAGTACCAAAAAAAAAAAAAAACCTAGAAATGGAACCACCATTTGACCACTCCTCAGTATACATCCAAAGGAGTTAAAATCAGTATAATTCAGTGATGCAGCCACATCAATGTTTATAACAGCTCAATTCATAATAGCTAAGCTATGGAGCCAAACTGGATGCCCTTTAACAGATGAGTGGATAAAGAAAATGTGGCATATATACACAATGAAACATTACTCAGCCCCAAAGAATAAAGGCTTTATGAAATCTAAAGGTAAATGGAAGGATCTGGAGACTATCATGCTAAGTGAAATAAGCCAATCCCCAAAAACCAAAGGCCAAATGTTCTCTCTGATATGTGGATGCTAACTCCACAACAAGGGAGGGTAGGTAGAGGAAGAATAGAAGTTCATTGGATTAGACAAAGGGGAATGAAGGGAAGGGAGAGGAGATCAGAATAAGAAAGACAGTAGATCGAATCTGACATAACTTTCCTATGTACATATATGAATATACCTCAGTGAATCAACATCATGTACATCCAAAAGACTGGATTCTAATTAGAATAAGGTATGTTCCATATTTGTATAAATATGTCCTAATAGACTCTACTGTCATGTATAACTAAAAAGAATAAAAGAAATACAAGTCAAAATTAAAGAGATGTAAACGTCCTTACTGTTAATAAACAAAAAGTGATTGTCCACTTATTCTTCACATGGATAGTGATTATAAAATTCCAATGGTTAGATTACATTGAATATGTTAAATATTTCAATCACATTGTAAAGTATCAGTACTTACATAGGACATTACCTCCTTTACAATTACTTCATTTTTAAATTAAAAATAGTTGCCATCTTAAAAATATATGAGGGTTGGGGTCATGGCTCAGTGGCAGAGTGCTTGCCTCTCACATGAGATGCACTGGATTTGTGTAGGAGCCCTATTTGGGGAGATGGCTTAAATTGCGGTTGACTACGGGCTTTGGACATGTTTGGGCACTGGCGCCTTCTGTAGTCTCACGGGACTTGGCCCGGGATCTTGCGAGACTTGGCCGGAGATCTCGAGGGACTTGAGAGAGATTGCGGATGAGGTCTGCGCCATTTTGGAGGTTAGAGGAGCGTGGACGGCGTGTCGGGGTGTAGTTAGAGCCAGAGAGAAAAGTTATCAGAATAAAGGGCTGTTTGTTTCCAGTTCGTCTCTAAACTTCTTCCCGTGGCTTCTTTGCTCCAAGCGGCCATCGCTTCAGGCGACAACAGATTTGATCCTCAGCACCATATAAAAATGAATAAACAAAATAAAGATATTGTGTCCATGTATAACTACATATATATACATGTGTGTATATACATATACATGTATATATATGAGAGAATGCATAGTTTTTCTAAATTCTATTAGCATTTACTTTTTTAACTAGTATAGTATAGTTACTACTTGAATAATTTCTGAAGGCAGGGAAAAAATGGAGTTAAGTTCTAGATATTCTGTTAACTAGTTTTATTACCTCAAGTAAGTTTTTAGCCTTAGTGTTTTCATCAATAATATGAGCTCATAGACCCTCTAATTAGATTTCCATGAAATTAAATATTTAACTGGAATGTGTTTGTTCCACAATAATGAGCTTCAAAAATAATCACTTATTGAATGTTTTAAGATATATATAAAGTTAAATATGGATAGATATCAAATATCGGTTCCTTTTTATTTGTTTATTTTGGTTTTGGAATTGCTGTTATGAAAGGAGATCATACTTTTTCCTAGGAATCATACAAGAATTTCAAAAGAATAACAGAGTTCTGAAAACTCAGACACGGGTCTCCAGTCTATCTAGTCTGCCACTGGGATCTTGAGCTTTCAAACCACACTTGACTGAGAAGTTACTGCTTCTGTGCTGGGGTTGCTGAGTTATGAATGGAGCCGGGCTCTGAGTTGCGCTTCCCTTTTGGGGCTCTAAAAGGGAATTTTTCCTGCCTGCAGGAAAGATTGCAACTCACCCGGCGGGGTGATCTTAAGGACAGAAATCGCTAGGTGCCTTACCTCAGAAAACACGCCACACCTAGGGAGTCTTGTATAGCACGCGGGATGCCCGAAGAACTCAGATTTATTGAACAAGCATTGACTTAAATAGGCCTAGAACTAACCAATCAGCAAGCAAGGCGGTTCAGTATCTCACGCTACGTCATAGCCACACCCCTTGGTTTAGCCCCGGTCCTTTAGGGCGTGGTAAGCAGTCAAACCTTGCCCCTTGGCAGACATAGTCCCAACACTTCTGTCTTTGACAAACATGCCCAAGGCTCTTGTGACTTGTTCTTCAAAGTTATGACTCTTAATGTCCAGATATCACAACATCCACATATATCCCCAACAAAGTTGTAGCCTCATACCAATCTGCTGTGCTGGAGGAGAGAACATTGGTCCCTGCCAGAGAAGCCGTGGTTCCTCTTCAATTTAAGACCTCCACTCCTTCTCACTCAAAGAATAATATAGGTTAATATCCTTCCATACATCTACACTCCAACCAAAACTTGAGGTTTTCTTCAGGGCTCCAGATTTAGATGCAAAAATTTGGCCATCCCATCTCTAAGGGAATGTGCACAAAAATTGTTAACATAGCAGGCCTGCATCTGCTATCCTTAGAAAGTCGTGCTTTGGAGGTTGGCCCTTAGTTGGTGTTTGGGAACTTGGATTATTGAAATGTTCCCACTATTCCCTAACTAATGAAAGTGGCTCACTCTGCCTAATCTGTAGGGATTCTGACTGTGGAAGAAGCGTTCCACTTTTCTGTAATTTTTCACGGTCAGAATCCCTACACTAATCTGTTTTTGCAAACATTGTGGTGTATGGTGAAAACCTACTTTACTTCTGAGAACCTAAAATTTTGGCAAAGATAGAGGGTAACTACAAAACCAGTCTTCAATAAGATCCCTGGTAGACAACATCACACATTTGCTATCATAATTAAATACTGGAGAAATTGAGTCCTATATGACTCCACTGGGCTAGGACTCTTGGAGACATCACCTCGTGTTCCCCTGGACTTCACTCCATGTGCCTTTTGCCATTAGTTTGTTTTGTATCCTCTTGCTTTAATATTACTAGGCATGAATATAGCTCTATGCTGTGTGCTTTGAGACTTCCTTATCAATCACTGAAGCTCAGGACCCCCCACTCAGGGAAAAATAGGAAAAATTATCCTTTACTATATCCTAGGTGCTCTAAAACAGTAAAAACAATAAAATCAAGAAAAATTAGTATCTGAATGAATTACACAATAAAAATGAAACACCAAGGATCATTAAATTAATGGAAGACTCCACAAAGGAGAAGGATGATTCCTGCTAGGTCCTGAAATCCTAGTGTTTAGTTGTTACCATGCAACAAGGAAAAGTTTTCCACAAGAGGGAGCCCTTGAATACAGGCTTACATCTTTTAGAGATAATCTGGCTTTCTTTACAATAATAGACTCCCAAGGTCATGAGCATGGAATTATAGTTGAAACTGAAATCTTACTTTTTCTATAGAGCCTATCCATATGCAAAGATAATTCAAGAGATGCTTTTTTATTCTGTTAGTTTTCTCCTGGACTTTTTTTTTTTTTTTTTTTTTTTTTTTTTTTTTTTTGGTAGTTGTAGACAGACAGCATGCCTTTATATTATTTGTTTATTTTTATGTGATGCTAAGGATCGAACCCAGTGCCACACACGTTAGGCAAGTGCTCTGCCACTGAGCTACAACCCCAGCCCCTCTCTTGGATGTTATAGTACGCATTTGCTATTTTGCTGAGAAGTGTGTGTGTGTGTGTGTGTGTGTGTGTGTGTGTGTGTGTTTATACCCCAAAATTAAGAATGGACAGTTTTATTTCTATACTTGAATAAATAAATAAACAACGAAATGATTATAAAGACAATATTCGACATTGTGGTGTCTATCTTGTGTTTTGCTAACAAGTATATAAACTTTTCAAAAATAATACCAAGCAGAGCTGCAAGAGTGTAATTGAATATGTGGGAGACTTACAAATTGCATTTTATCTCATAATCTCAATGGATGAGCTGTTGTGGCTTCTTGATTTTCCATACACAAGTTGATATAAAATATTCAGCTTCAAACTAGCAAAATGCGGACAAAATAATTGTCATTGTCCACAGAGAGCAAACCAATTTTATTTGTTTGTTTGTTTATTAGGAAGCATTGGTTTATTCTCCGGTCACTGTTTCTGGAAAAACTTGAAAACACCACTTAAAAAAACAAACAAATGAATGCATCTATCCTGGCATAAAATATTGTTTATCAGTCAGCTCCTCAAAGATGATAAAGACTCTTTGACAGTGGCTCAGAAATGGCTCCCTTTATGGGAAAATTTAAACTAAATTTAAAATTTATTTTTAAAAAAGGAGACAGGTTGATATTGTTAGATAAAATCAGGCAAACAGGCCATTCCTGCCAGGTGCCATAAATTAGTCTTGCCCTAGGTGCATTAAGTTATAGTAAGTCTGAGCTTTGCCTTCCTCTCAGGGGAATTCATCCTGGGGCGGGCTCTCCCTTTCTGAGCCAATCCTGAGCATACAAGTCTCACTTCCAACCCCAGGCAGCCTATGGAGTTGGGGGGGGGGGGGGGGGGGTCCTTCGGACCACCCAAGTCGCTATTAAACTCCCACCAGGCAGGAACTCGCCCCTTTTTCCCCTTTGCCTTCTTCTTCTCCTCGCCTGCTTCCCTTTACCCTTTCACCTTCTTGCTTTCTCCTTCCCTTTTTCCCCTTTTTTCCCTTCTTCCCTTCTCCCCTTCTCCCCTTCTCCTTCTTGCCACCCTTCTTCCCTTCCCCTTTTTTTCTTCTTCGCCCCATCCACGCCCCTTTCCTCCCCACTGGTCACCCTCTCTTCACGTGTCCCTTTGGTATCTCCTCCAGCCATAGAGGCCAGTTAATAAATCCCTTTTACTACAGGGTGGTTCCAGTGTGGGTTTTTGCCCTTCAGATATTGTCTAGCTTTTAAATTCTACAATATAATCATGTTAAGAAACAACAACAAACCTCATCACCTTTGCCCTACAAAACACAGTATTTTATTAATTGATGTCATTTGGATATTCTATCAGATAACTCTTGCAAGCAAATCTCTCTCCCTCCAGTGCTAACAGACCCAGTCTTTGCTCTCATTCAGGGAGGGGTATATGTAAGACAAGGCAGAAGTGTGTCTCTCGCATGCCTCATGTCGTTCTTTCAGATTTAATTTTTTTATACAACCATATTCTCTCACGTTCCTACTTTCTTATGCTGCCATTTACATCTGAACTTTGTAGAAATGTTTTAAATTTAGAGCCTTACTTCCATGCAAAAGAAAATGGAAGCTACTTATGCTAACACTGTTTCAAGAATATATGAAAAGAAATATTACATTTATATTATATGTAATACATAAATATTACATCTATATAATTGCTTTGTAAAACTGTTTTCCTTGGATTTGTTTTTTGTTTGTTTAGGTGAATAGGTCCATCCAACTTTTCTCTTTTTTAGTCTTTTTGATTTTTAAATAATAAAGGCTTTTATTTTCAGTTGCTACAGAATAGAGCCCTGCTAGCCAGTTTAATGACCCTGAATCACACCTGATTGGTGTTTGTTTTTATTTTAGTGTATATACACAGACACACACAATACATATATAATATAGTATATGTATAGTATAGCATATACACACATATATACATATGTATGTACTTATGCATAGTGTTATATACATATATAGTATATATACATATATGTATATATGTGTTTACACACACACACACACACACACACACACACAAGGCAAGTGCCATCAGAGGCACACAGCTGTGATCAACATTGTCATCTCTCTCTTCCGTGGAGCCTTACTGATTCCCACAACACTCCCAGGGTCTCTCCCATGCTCTGCAGAAAAGAATCATCTGTAACAGAAGCCTCCCTCACAGGAGCACATTTTATCTTTTCCTCACGTTTTATCTTCACCTCTGTGAGAGTCTTCCTTATGAAGAGCCGTTTTCTCCCCCTAGTGTTCACTCTCTACCTCGGTCTTATATTCTAATACCCCAGGGAAGTTTCATTAGTTATATTCTTCTGAATCAGTGTCATCCATTCTTATTGATACAATTTTGCTGCTTCTTTCAAAAATGCAGCCTTCTCATTTCTAAGCCACTTTCTGTTACCGTGCCACTCTCCTCGTAGCTGTCACCATCTTTGTTTACTGCTAAGTTTCTTAAATGAATGGTTTCTACTGATTGCCTCCATTTCTTTACCACTCACTTTTTCCTTGTTTGTAAATGTCTTAATTTTTTAAATTAGTATCTTCAATGATTTTTCCAATCACCAAATAAAATGACCCCAGCTTCCCATTATTCAGACACTGTATTTTGTGCATTCTCAAAATTCTCAATAATGAGAGCTCATTTTCCTCTTTGAAATATGACTCCTCTTTTTTTTAGATTTTTCC
Organism: Tamias sibiricus; assembly: GCA_025594165.1. Classification (NCBI taxonomy): domain Eukaryota; kingdom Metazoa; phylum Chordata; class Mammalia; order Rodentia; family Sciuridae; genus Tamias; species Tamias sibiricus. Next base: position 49,256,299 of record CM046662.1, on the reverse strand, counting down.
TGTTGCTGGTGAACTTTAATCATTCTCTTATGCTTTCCAACTTGCTTTTCTCTGTTATACAGTCACTTTTCAGAGAACTCACTGGCAGACATAACTTTGAGCAGTGTTTCTAAGCTGAGTTTAACTTCTATCAACTGTCTTGAGTCCTGCCCTCTGTGCTGAGCACCAGGTCTACACATCTAGTACAAGCAAACACTTGAACAACATGTGCTCAGTGTGAGTTAGGCAAATACACAGGTAAATTTAGCCTGAACTTTTGTATAAATTTTTGTAAGAATGCTAATGTTTAGTGTCTAAGCTGGGAAGATTTTAACAAAAGAATTATAATTTTTTTTAAAAAGTTCTTTGCCAGCTTTGTCAAAGAAAAGAACACATGGAATTTTCTTTGTCCTAACATTTATGACTGTCCCTTACCTAATTGACAGCTGAAATCAAACACCTACTTTGATTAGAGACAGACATTTCAAAGTAACAATTAAGAGATATTGAGTTCTTTCAGTTTCAGGAGTGGGTAGAGACAACAGAGGAAGGGGTACACCAATATTTTTTCACAAGGCATTCATTAAACGTCCATCAAACACATGAGATTTCAAAATGAATTTTCCATAGCCATACGGTTTCTGAAGATTTCGTGTTTATATTAGATTAAAAATGTAAAGTCATACAACTGATGGAAAAAAAATGTACACTTTAGAAATGGCTTAGAGAATTTTCTTAATATTTATTTTTTTAGTTGTAGTTCGCAATACCTTTATTTTATTTATTTAATGCTGAGGATTGAACCCAGGGCCTCACAAGTACTAGGCGAGCCCTCTACCACTAAGCCACAAACCCAGCCCCAAAGCTTAGAGAATTTTAAGCATTGACTTTCCTGTGACTTACACATTCTGCAGTTTACTCTGATGTGTCTAGATATAAAGTTATCTATATTTATCCTGCTCAGTTATGCCTTTGGGGAGTTGTTTCCCCTGTGAGCTTTGTCATATTTAAACATAATTTTTAAATCTGTAGTGTGGCTTGTTTGTCCTATGAAAACTCCTGTGGCCTAGGCTTGGGGGCTCCTCTCCAGAATGGTCCTACATTTGCTTGTGCCAAGCACCCCAGGGATGATACCAGTTTTACATTGATTTTTCAGTTCCTAGTTTTCTGTACTTCTAAGGAAGCATACATTGGGTCTCTAATCCTATGTAAGGTATAGGCTGGACTTCAAATTTCCCACCAGAGTCTTGCTTTTTCTTTCCCAAAGAAAAACTCATTAATCCCTTGCTTGCTGTGCTAGAGTTTCCCCAGTGCCCCCTTTCACAGTGGTAATAGCTAGCTCTTGGTGTGTCCTGGCTTACAGCTAAGTTTGCAAACTTCCTCTTCATGTTCTCATCTCTTCATTAAGTCCCTACACGGATACTAACACTCAGCCCCAAGACCATTGAATTTAATCTCTACCCCTCACCCTGGAAGTGGGAGTTCTCCCTGAATATTTTGGTAAAGGAGAAATAATACCATACAATATAAAAGTGCTATTTCTTTTCTCTTTGAAACACTATGAATAACAGATCTCTTTAACCACACTGGACAGGCCATCATTCTGTTGAGCTAATCAGTGTGGAAACCCCACCCCCAAGGTTTCCTAAGAATTTAATCCCTTAGACAGCCTGACAGCAAAGTACAAGACATTTATTCAAGAGTTTCTCTGACTCTGTACTTCTTTCCTCAGTTCTGGGGCTGAAGGAAATGCAGCCCGGGACATGGAGTTAATACTGTAATGATCTAAAACCTGAACCAACGTTAGCAGTCCTGAAGGCAGAAACATGACAAAAGAGAACCCTACATCAATTTCCTACGTAGGAACAGAATCTGACCTAGATAAACTAGAAACAATCAGGAACAGTACGCATCCCTTAGGTGGGATGCTAAACTTAGGAATTTTACCCATAAGCAGCAGTCTGGTGGTGGTGGTATTGAGGTCATTGGCAAAGGAGCCAAATGCCTAGGTATGAATTCTCATCCCATATTTCACAAATCCTATGATTTTAGGCAATTAACTTCTCTCCACCTTAGCAACTCATCTTTAAAATGGAGATTATATGGTCTACCCAAGGGCAGTAGTGAGAATTAAGTTAATGAAAGAGGAGTACTGAGTACATGATGCAAAGCAGGTGTATGCAGTATTAGCTATTTTCTTGATAACAGTAAGGAGAATGATGATGTTCTGAAGCAGAGGTGGTAAACCTAAAGACATTTATGCTTAAATGCAGGAAAACTGATATAGTTTCAATGTACCCCTCAAAGTTCATATGATGGAAACTTAATGCCCAGTGCCAATGCAACAGTGTTCAGAGGCAGGACCTTTACGTGGTGAATAGGTCATAAGAGCTCTGCCATGGGTTATTTTTGTGGAACTCATCCTGATAAAAGGAGGAATTCAGCCCCTCCCTCTCTCTCCTGCACTCGCTCTCTCCAGCTTCTGCCAGAAGGATGACACAGCAAGAAAATGCAGACCCATGACATTGGACATCCAGACTCCAGAACTGTAAGAAAGAAATTCTGTTCTTTATAAATTACTGAGTATCCCATATTCTGTTATAGCAGCACAAAACAAAGACATAAACCAAATACTTCTGTGTCAATGTTTATGACCTACTTTATGACCTCCATTAAGTATAGACATACAAAATTAATGGAGAGTCATAATATCAGATGATTGTCCAATTAAAGCAAAATAAAACCAAAGCCAACAAATTTAGCAATAGTGACACCATTAAAATAGCATGTCTATCAGTCAACCAAAACTCATTGAGTGATTAAGGAATATTTATTTGGGTTAATTATTTAAATGAGTCAAATTGGGCAAAATGGTCAACTCAATTATTCATGTGCACTATTTTACTCCTTTTTGGGACCACCAATCTGGCCACAGCCACATGCCACTTGGAGAGTATTGGGTAAGTATAATTACAAACAAAATATTTTCCCACCCCACAAATCCTCTCCACAAAAAGTAACAGAAAAAGAAAGCACTTTTATAATTGAACAAGTGTTAAACCAGAATATGATGCACATCTCAGACAATCCACTGAAAGATTGTAAAGACGAAGAGAAAACTCACCCTTTTAACCAGCTTCTCCTCAGGATTATCAACTGTAAAACCACAGATGACTTCTCATCACTTCAAAATGAATTTGCCAGATTCTAAAGGGATCAACTACACCTGGATGACTCTTGGCCAGCTTGCGCCAAAAGGCCTCTAACCTGCCACCCAATGCTCATTATGATGCACCTCGCACTCTCCATTGGCCTCTTCACCTGCTACCTGTAAACTCGCAAGGCCTATAATTCCTACATGCTCTTCGAGAAGACAGCTGACTGATTTCCCCTGTGACCTCTGCAGAAGCTTGGTTTCACACCCCTCACTGATCTATGGCCTCAAGGAAACTTCATCCATCTCATATCTGCAGAGATCCATCTTTTCTGCGCCTACCTCTGGGGAATTTTTTCACCCTCAAGCCTGATTTGCCTGTTTTGTATGCCTACATCCCCCCCATAACACCCCACGTCGCTCCCTTTCAGCTCGGAAGCAGCCAGATCGAGACACAACGCCCCACTTCCTAAGAAAACAAAAAGGGGGGAATGTTGGATAAGATTCAGGCTGGCAGGCCATACCCCCAGGCACCTTCCCGGAAGTGCCCACCTCTCGCGGGAATTCAACCCAGGGCGGGCTCTCCCTTTCTGAGCCAATCCAGACCATACAAGTCACGCTCCCACCCCTCTGTACTTAAGCCCCGGCTTGTCCAGAACTCTAGCTAAGCAGTTACAGGGCATTATGCTACATGTTTTCACAATGAAAGATAACTAGTTCTCAGGAGGACTTGTTAGCACAATCTGTCACACATAGTTTACCCTATTTTACCTGGTAATTGGTGTGACCATTTGTGTGAACTACTTGGCTTTGGGGCGAGAGGGGACTTCTCATACTCCTATAATAAAGGACAATTCTGCAACAGATCAAGGCACCCTTGGATGTCAGGCTCCTGCCTTCTCCCAGAAACTGGAAGATGGGATGCTAACTCCATGTTTACATTTTAAAGCTCCAGCTCCAAAGTCCTTGAGAAAGACATTCATGAATTATAGAACTGACAAACACTTATCTAGTTTTCAAAAACATTTGTATACATTTTCAAGAGAATAGAAAGTAATTACAATTACAAATTTCTAAATTAAATTCCCAAAGAAAAAGGAAGGCAGAAAAATCTCTTTCCTTTGGAACTCAAAGAATTGCGCCTCTTATTTTTACCTTGTTCCTACACATGCACTTGGCATGAACCACCTGAACACTGTTAAGCTCCCTTTTACAGAGGAGGTGCTGAGGCACAGATGAGTTAACTTCCTAATCAACTGTTGATGTTTAAAATGAAAGTTTTAAGTGTTCTTGAAATTGGCCATGGTAGGGAAGATGCTTCATGTGATTGGATTTAAGTTTTGCTTTCTTGAACTGTTAAAATATGATACCTCTTTAATGGCATGTCTCGAAAAAGAAATGAGAAAACTCCAGAAAGCCTTTTATATTAGTTAACACTTTATCACAAGAACCTTGGGGATAACCTTGTAATTGTTTTAATTTAAAGAGACTTGCTCATTAATTCTTTCAGTGTGAAGATCATTTACTGTGCTAAATCAGTCTGATACTAGAAATGTGTCATTGTTAACCACAATGATGTTTGGTAGTATTTTTGCCCCATTAGGAGTTTTCAAATGCTCTTACCAACTATGAATTTTGATCAACTAAATGATCTGGGAAGACAGGGAGAAAGGAAGGCAGAGGGAGTAAGGGGAATAAGTCCTGTAAGACTTCCCTTTATGTGCTTGATAGGAGCCTAAGGCTAAATGTGAGAAATAAAGGATCTCAATACAGTGGTGATAAGAAGGAGTGGGAGTAAAAAGGAAGATGTTAGGGACCTCAACATCTGACATTCTTTTTACCCCCATTTCTTATTCAGGTTTTAGGAGACTGTTTGCTTTTAGTTTTTGCTTAGATGCAATGAGGTTGTTGAGTTCAGTGACTGATTTATAGAATCAAAGTTCAAACAGAACTCCCTGATAGCTCTCTTCTTTCAGTCTGACATTTTATTACATGGACAGTAACCTTGGCCTGTGTGTTGTTTTAATTCAGAGTCTTATCTCACAGAACCCTTCACTATGGACAAAGTGAAAACATTTATTTGAAATAAGCAGTTCTCTTTTCTGGTCCAGATATATAAGCTTATATATAGAAGCTTATATATATATATAAGCTTTTATGACATTTTAAAGGCATTATTCCTTACAGACATCAGGCAGTTCAATTTGAAATGGCCTTAGTGACTTGTAGATGTGTTTTGCTTCACTGCTGAGCAAAACACAGGGTGGCATCCTGGCTTAGCATATATTCTTCCCTCTTGAATAAATTCAGTCAGAAAATAAGAAACTCTGTTTTTACAGTTTAAAACATTTGATAACCTTTCAAGTAGTGTCTGTCATGTGGGGGCTCTAACCCAGGAAACAGATTCAGGGTTCGGCAGGTGGAAGAAGATGAAAGAGGCATTTAGCATGGTAGACATGATTTATTCAGTGGTGGCCACAGCCATTAGCCAGCACCAGGCTTCTTGTTTGGCCCCCAGCCAGTTCCATTTTAGCCCCTCTCTAGCCCATTTCCATAGGCCCTTTTTATATGCAGCCCAAACAAAGGGTTACATTGGGGTGGGGGATTGCTCACAAGTTAATGTTTATGAACTTAAGTCTATTCACGGTGTTTCTGGCCTTGACTAACCACACCATAGTCGGCTCCCAGCCCTGGCTACACACTAAAGACATAACACGGCCTGCCAGAAGTCTCGGCAAGAGAGCTGAACTACAGCCATTTTTGGCCTGCCCTAACAGTGTTTTTCTAAAAAAAATAAAAAAATAAAAAAAGTAACTATTAGTGCATCTGAACTATAGTGTGGAAAGCTTTTGTGTGGAGGAAGAAATAAAGGGTTATGGTAAAAAGGTTTTGGTACGACTCTGTTTCTTCTGGAGTAGGGGTGGCAGGGGTAAAGTAGAAAGCTCAAGTTCCTAAGGGAAGCCCCAGTAGTGGGAAGTCAAGCGTCACCCTCAATGTACAGACATTTGAAGAGGGAGCACTTTTAAGGGACAAAAACTCACAATTCTAAACTTGGGATTTGCCGGGTTTGTTTTGACATATTACCTTTCTCCTTGAAAATATTCCATTAAATTTAGGTTAAATAAAGATTGGGTTAGGATGTGAGTTAATAAGTTTAGCTGTTCCCCAGTCTTGTCTTATTTCTCAGCCTCCCTTAATAATTGCCCTTCAATAGCCTTGATGTCAAAGGCACATCTTTGTTCCTTGGTGACCTCTGTGCAAAGGACAGTAAATTTATTTATATGTCTCACTCCTTCTATACAGAATCTATTTGAAGAGTACTATGTTTCAAAGAGAAAATAGCACTAAATATGTATATTGGTTTTCATGGTTGACTGATGTAAAAAATAGTATTTATAATCATCTGTTTGGGAAGCAGTAGCAGTCAAGCTATGAAGCAAGGTAGTATAAATTAGTTTTTCAGCATAGAGTAGCACATAGTTACCATTTTATTCTTATCCTTTAAAAAAATGCCTTTCTTTTCTTTTCTTTTTTTTTTTTTTTTTTTTTTTTTTTTTTTTTTTTTTTTGTATCAGGGGTTGAACCCAGGGACGCTCAACCCTGGGCTGGGCTATATCCCCAGCCATATATATATGTTGTGTTTTGTTTTGTTTTTTATTTAAAGACGGGGTCTCTCCAAGTTCCATAGGGCCTTACTAAGTTGCTGAGGCTGGCTCATGATCCTCCTGCCTCAGCCTCACGAGCCACTGGGATTACAGGCATGGGCCACCACGCCCAGCTCACTGTCTGACTCTGAGTGATCTTAGTGACATCAGGATTAGGACTTGAGATAATGGGAAAAACAGCCAAACCAAAAAAGATAGGAGGCTAGCATATCCAAATTGAATAGCTGGTTATATGCAAATTCATTTTTACCTTTGAAAAATAATAGTTCATTCTTCCATTTAGTTGTATTTTTATTCCCTAAATCAAAGGTTACATTACAGAAATAATGGATGAGTCAGCTGGCCACCTAACTAGATATTTAGTAATCTGAAGTGAAGCTAATATCTGACATTTTTTCCTAAGGTTTTCCTCTTGCAAAAATGCAAATGCACTTTGGGTGGGTAACTTACCCAAAAGCATCATACCTTTATACCTTGTTTTAAATGAAATTACCAGATAATTTCCTGAGAACTCATCTTGGTGGGGTAAAGACAGAACACCTTTGAGCTCACTGGTATCTAGGAAGAGGAGATGTGGTTCTGGGCCCTTCTTACTATTTTGTAAAGAACTATTTTTGTCCTCGTGTTTTTACTACATGCCAAGCATAGAACCATGTCAACATGTGTTTTAATGCTGATAAGTGTTGTGACATATCGAAGCAATATAGTAATGTTACAGAGACAAGGAAGGAAAAGTTAATCTTAGTTTCTCCTGCAATTAAGCATGGCAGTGGGAAGATGGGCAAAAGGAAGCCTTTGCATACTGTCTGTCCCATGATTCTGTGTGGTACTATGTTGGAAAAAAGTATCCATTCATATATTCTTCCACAAAATAATAGATGAAAAAAGAGTTCTAGGTAAAAAGAGGGATATATGCCTCATTATATTTGGTACTTAAAAGCATTTTTGATATGCTATTCAAACAAATCAGTGGGTAAATTCCTTGAGCTAGTTCATAAAACAATACACAATTTTAATGAGTATTTAAATCCAGTGAGTCCCAAACTTATCATGTCATGACACACATGGAAAATGTGTGAGTCACACATTTGGGCAATAGTCAAACAAGTGGAGATAATGTCTCAACTCCTGAAACCCATTTTGCGTTCAGGTGTGGCAGTTTTGCTGTTTCAACTGAGTAGAATAACAGTTGCTTTTCCTAAACTACACAATTTATTATGGTTGCAGACACTATATTAAGTGACAGTAATGCTTAAGAATTCAATTATCACTCTGTTTCCATAAATTAGAATTGTAAGACTGGAACAAACCCAGTATATTTAGCTTATGAATTGTGTCTTCAAAATCTTATGATTAGGGCTGGGGATGTGGCTCAGTAGTAAAGTGCTTGTCTGGCATGTGTGAGGCCCTGGGTTCAAATCTCCAAGCACTAAAAAATCTTATAATTATTTTTGCTTATTGCTTACAAATGCATACTTTATTAACTCTTTCTTAAAGATTGATTATCAGAGCCGGGCGCGGTGGCGCACGCCTGTAATCCCAGCACTTTGGGAGGCTGAGGCAGGAGGATCACGAGTTCAAAGCCAGCCTCAGCAATGGCGAGGCACTTAGTAACTCAGTGAGACTCTGCTTCTAATAAAATACAAAAAAGGGCTGGGGATGTGGCCCAGTGGTCAAGTGCCCCTGAGTTCAATCCCTGGTACCAAAAAAAAAAAAAAAAGATTGATTATCAGAATGAATGCCTATCTTCTCTATGTATGAATAAATATCCTAACCCCTTGTTTTGTATGTCTAGTGAGAATAATTTTCTCTTTCAGACTGCTTCATTAATCTTTGGATATATAGTGTTCAGACTGAATATGTGTAAAGGGAACTTGATCAGTCCTGCCAATCCTGCTATTCCTGCTTTGAGTCTTTGCAAATAGCTCCATAGTCTTTCATTTTATCTTAACTACCCATCTAGCTAGACTCTTTCCTTTTCCATGCCCCTATATTGAATTTGTGATTTCACTTTGTTCTGTTGATTCTCTGAAAAAAATAAATAATTATGTACATGTGTAAAGCAATAAGTAAGTTTCTGGCATGCCCTTCACTCATGGTGAGAAGCGTCTCAGAACTGCATGCTCCAGGGCAGGAACCTTAGCATATCCAGTATGGGCTGATGTAAGGTGATCAGCTCACATCTGAGCCAGGCTGGTCAAAGCCTGCAAAGAATCCCGCAGAGGCAGTGGGGTCAAAGTGGCTGCAGATGTGCACAAGAGATGCCTGATATAGCATCCTTATAGAATGTTGTCTGTATTCTAAAATAATGCATTTCTTTAAAAAAAAAAAAAAAACCTATATCACATATTTTTTCTACATCTTAAAAAATAGTAAATATGACTGGCAACTTTTAATGTCAGTACTTAAACAAAGTACCTCTTTGTTTTCTAACAGTTATTTCTTTTATTTTTTGGAGGGAGATCCATTGTGTTGAATATAGTGAAATAGTATTTCCAATGATAGACATTTGTTTCTTATATTTCTTGTTTTTGTTTTTTTTGATATTATAAATATTAATACAATAAACATTCTTAAACATATATTTTTGCTTGTCTATTATTAATTCAGATTTTCTTCTTGGTATCTATTGGGATATTTTTATTTGTTTCATATAGGCCTTGTATATATTTCTTAAAGTTTTTAAATATATGTTAAGATGATTTTTAACACTTTTGGATATGGTGCTATTTTTTTTTATAGTTTCCAATTATTTCTGGAATTAAATGTTGGTATTTTTTGTTTTGTTTTTGTGTATTTGCCTTATAGTATACACTACCTTGCTAAACAATTATTAGACTAGGTGAATGTCCTGACATTCCTAGGTATAGAAGAATTGTTATGTGAGGGTGAAATATCTCAAAATTATTTGAACCTGGTATTAAGAACTCTTATTCCCTTTTCTAGTTTTATCACATTGTCTAGGACTTACTGAACAATTTTGAGTCGGTCCTATGAGAATAGTGGGCATTTTGTTGTTGTTTGTGCCTTAATGAAAATGTATGACACTATGAATGTGCTATTATACTGATTAAATGAATTATATTAATGAGAATATAATTATAGACTTTCTTTCCCTTTTAATAATTAGTTAATGCACCTACTTCTATGTCTCCCTGCTTATGTTGTATATTTCAATCTTTTTTATCTGTCAATCTTGTAAATAAAAAATGTCATTCCATTGTCTAATTTGTATTTGCCTAATCATTTGTAAGCTTCAACTTATTTAATATTTTTATTGGCCCATGTGCTTCTGTGAATTGCCTATTTATATTCATTTGGGTTAATATTTATAAACAAGAAATGTGTGAGCTATTTATGTGGAAACTTTTTGTTTGCTATGTTCACATTACAAATATTTTCTTCAATTGTATCAGTTTAGAGTTTCTGGGGAGACAAAAGAATCCATCTTAGCTAGCTAAAGCTGAAAGGAAATTATCTTACATAGTTTCTGGGAAGGCCAAGAAACCACCTTCAGTGAAGGTCATGTAGTCAGAAGTGATACAGCCAAGAGAAGTACCCAAACTCCTCTGATTCTTACCTTTTGGATATCCCACTGCTGCCTCTACCTGTTGCTCAATATCCACAAAACTAGGACGCTGTCTCAGAATACTCACTGTGGATCTGTAGGATGTCAAGTGCCTCCATGACTGTTTTTGCTAGAAAAACTTAGCAGGTCTTCATAAGTTTACCTACTAGGAAAAAGGGATGGTGGGAAATACAAATTTTGGATTCAATCTGGAAAAGGTGAGAGAATTATTAAAATAGAAAAGGTCCAAAGATCTTCGTACAACCATGATGACAGATTACCACCACATCCAGTCTGCCATTTTATACAAAGCTTTGTTTTTATTTTCTTTAATCCTAATAGAAGTTGGAAACATTTCAAACATTCTGATATTTATTTGTTTATTAATTCATCCACATACATTTATAGAAAGCCCGTTATGTGCCAATTGCTGTGATTTTTCATGCAAATAAAATGGTGATCCTGACTTTCTGGAGTTTTAAATCTAGTAAGGGGCGATAAACATTCAGTAAATCATCACAAATTAATTAAACATTACAAATGTTATCATTGTAGCTAAAGTGAGGGAGTGGTATATTGAAAGAATATATCAGGAATAACTGACCCACTGAAGTGATTTGAGAGTTTGCTAATGAAGTGGTACTTGACCTAAGGTTTGGAAGATTAGGCATTGACTAAGAACTGTAGAAGAGGATAATAAAGTGTTTCTGGCAAACAAGATAACATTTTCAAAAACCGGAGCAGGAGGGCACTTGGCAAGTATGAGAAAGAACTTTGGGATAATTGAAGTATAAAGAGTGAGAGAAAATATAGCTCTTAGTGGTGCTAGAAAGATAGAGGTCATGAATTACTTTGTGGCCAAAATAAGCACTTTGGTCTTTGTCTAAGGAGCTTTGGGAAGTCTCAGCCTCAGACTACAGAATGAAAATATCTTGAAAACTTCAGGTTAAAACAGATGGGCAAATAAGGAGGCAATTATAGTTGTTGAGGGAAGAGATATCCAGTACACAGACAAGAAAATGTTTAAAAAACATCAACTAAATTAATGAAGTAACTAAATGCCAAAGGTAATACTGGTGTGTCTTGTAAGCAATAATAAAGCAAAAAGAAAGGTATCTGGAGGGCATTCTGTAAAATTAATGAACAAATCCAATACAGAGAACAAGGAAGTGATTTTCTACAGATAGGGTAAAAAACATTTTGATTAACTAAAAATAGCTAGTTGTAACAAAGAGAGAATCTAGGAAATATATACTTGCTATCTTTAGTTCAGTTTATTCATTTTGATAATTTAACATGTTCATTGACTAGCTAATGAGATTTACCAGTTTTAACATGTTAACAGTTCAATAGAAGTCTATTAATTTATATCATAAGGTTATATAGACTCTTCCTTAAGGAAATGTGCAGTGCCTACCAAATATAGCGTTAACTATCTGCTTAATAAGGTCATTTGTATAAAGGAAATAACCTCAGTCCTTTAGTTTACTTCTTAATGCACTCTTGTTCAATATAGTAAGAGATTTGGAGTTTGTTATTAACAAAAGTTCTTTAATTGAGAGTCATAATGTGTTTGAGGTTCCATGGTGGGTATTAGGATGAAAAGAGATGACATAAAATAGCTAGAATATGCTTATAACTTTTTGAATCCTAGAGTATCAGTATCTGTAGATACCCACTGAAGTGATCTAGTTTAGAGAAAGGGAAGGGAAGCCCTTGTAAAATCATGTTTAATTAGTGGAAAAGAAGAAAAAGGTAGAATGAGGAAATAAATGTCAAACTCAGTGGATGTGATAAAGGGGTCCATTTTGCCTCTGTCTGAAGTTAGCTCTGATCTGAGTGTTGCCATCAGAAGGATGAAGAGGATTGAAGGTCCCTTGAAACATCATATTCCCTAGAGACCTTCAGCTTTAGACCTTCAGTCCAGGTGCCCACAAGTACCCAACCTTCCTAATACTGGGCAAACTCCAGTGTCATTTACTAGACTATTGTGAGGCAAGAATATCATGTGTCCACAGGTCTTGTAAGAGTCTATTATCATGTTAGAAACCCAGGGATTTCACTTTGAAGTGATAATTTATATTGACTTATAAGAAAAGGAGACTATTGGTCAACATGATTCTTTAGGTAGTTCCACATCATGGAATTATGTATTTTCACTAAACGAAGCATGCATAGAGAACATCTCATTTAATAGCCTTGATTCACTAGTTTAAAAAATGAATAAATAAATTGAGGCCTCTTATGGGGGAAGTAACGAAAGGAATTAAAGGAATTATAAAGAAGGTAAAAGACAAAATGTGACAGAATCCAATTGGTAACCTTTGTTTTTCTATAGAATATTTTAAAAAGGAATAAGTTGGGCTCAGCAGAACTGTGACTCTGAAGAATTTTTTGGTTTCACTCAGCTGCTCTGCCTCAAGCCAAATTTCCTTTATCTTTCCATACCAGGTAATGGAATTATTCCTTGGGGGCCAAGGAATGGGCTTTCTGGACATAAAGGGAATACTCTACTCCCTCTGTTACTGAAAAAACTTACTTTTGCTAAAGTATCTTTTAAATATAGTATATAAAGAAAGGGCTTTAAAAAAAAAAAAAAAAGAATTTGTGCCTTGGCAAAAGATGTTAAAAACCAAACCTAAAGGGAACACACTTAAGCCTGAAGAGTCAGAAGGGAATTTAGTGGTGTAATCTGTAATCTTTTTTCGTATATCCCCATAGCTCAAAATGCTATGGGTGTCAGTGTAAATAAATGACCTTGGATCAAAAGCAACCATAAAAGCTACCAGCAAGTAAACACACGTTTATAAGCATAGCACAGAAAATGCCTGCCACAGACCCCAAATACTCTTCTTTATCAGCCCCACCAAATAAGGCAAACTTCTTGCCATACATCTAAAAGCAAATGAACACAAACCAAGCATGGTTTTCTAAATTATTTATATATCTTCTTTGAAATGTCAACCAGGGAGCCTTATACTAGAGCCTAGAGGAAACTGGTAAAATAAAATAAGTATTATAGTTGAAATAAAATTTGGTTCTATGAACTCTTGTTCATTTTCTTTTCTTTCTCTCTTTCAGTTGTGGTAGCGGTTTGATCCTTTGGCCCTCAAACTTTTCTTGTCAAAGCAGTAGCATTCCGGAAGTAGAACAAGTTGTTAGCTTAGTAAGATCCTCCAGTGATATTCTCCTCATAGGCACACCAACTTGAACTGCTATTCTCACACTAAATTACCTTCACAAGAACTAAGAAAATCAGGTAAGAGACCACAGTGCCTGCTTTTACTATGACATGATGAAAAGACATACTGAAGAAGAAAAGAACTGCCCATGCCAACCTTCCCCTAACTCCAAGCAGCCTGCCTGGGACAGGGAAAGAAAATTAAGCCCAGACCTTAGAACTAAGCCCTATTCCTGGGCATACCATAGTGAAAACCAGTGCTGGGAAAAGCCCCATATTCTACTTTCAGGTCAATACCTGCAGACTGAGCCTCTAGAGCTATATTAAGCCAAACAGCTGACTGTTTTCACTATCCCTCCTCCGACCTTGGGCAGCAGAGCAGGGAACAGGACCAAACTACTAGAGAACAGGGAATGAAAGTAATCGTGGGAGTCCAGTACCAGGCCTGCAGTGATGAGACCAGTAGAAACTGAAGGCCCTGTATGCAGGCCATTGCTCACAGATGAAGTCTCTATACTGGCCCCAGAATCAGGCAAACATCTGTGCAATAGTGGGACAGACCTGAGTTTCAGCCCAATCATTTCTAGCCTTAGGGTGAACCTAGAGTATGTCTACTTCCCTCCCAAAACCATGCAGGTAACTGCTGCTGGCTGTGAGACCCAGATGTGACCCAGCTTAGCATCAGCCTAGTTGGGTAAGGGACTGATTTCAACACATTACCCCAAACTTAGGCAGCATAGCATGCTACATAACCCCACTCATGGGACGCAAGACAGGGTAGTAAGAATAAGTGCTTGTCCTGGACCTGTGCTGGCTGGTGAAACCTTACACCAGGCAAATACTAACAGTCCCCATCCCCAAGCCTGCCTGTGGGTGGAACATTTGGAACAGCTCCAGTGCCAGGGGAAGACATAAACTTCTATTCAAACTGGCATCACTGATGGCTGACTGCAGTGATCTTGGGCCATGAATTTACCACCACAATAGGCATCCCACAGCAATATGATATTTGGTCCTATCACAGTATTCTTTTAGTCATGGCTGGCTTTAGGGTCAGGATATGAAACAGCTTGAAGACTTGTGGCTATAGATGTGACATATGAGCCTAAGGCTGGTCCATCCACAGTGACTTTGCCCAGAGTCAGGCAGAATCCTGCAATACCTGACACAGAATGGTAACTGTGCATGAGGCATGTGGGCCTAACCCAGCCCCAGGCAGAGGGAGAACAGACTACTCTTTCTAGGTACTCTCCTGGGTCTTTCTGAAGAATACACGAACAGTGTATTTTGGGAAAACTGGGACTTAAATTGCCTTCAACACTGAAACAGTGACATTCACTCAAGCGACTACAAGCTCAGAGAAAATGAGCAGCCTGCTTAGAATTTCTGGGAATTCTGGCCCAAGCCATATTAGGAAGCCTGGAATAAATAAAAACCTAATCTTTCAATGCTGAGATTATGTCTCATTTCAACCAGCATCAAGATCCTTCAGGAAACCATGACCCCACCTAGTAAGGTGCTAGAAACTGACCAGAGAGTAAGTCATATAGGAGAGTTCTCAGAGAATTTAAAATAGCTATTTTAAGGAAATTCAATGAGCTTGATGAAAAATATTTCAATATCCTAACAGAGAAATAGCAAGGAAATGGAAGCAAATTAAAAAATCAAACATAAATTCTTGAACTGAAAAATACACTCAGAAAAATTAAACATGTGATGGAAAACATCTAAAGCAGGATAGATCAAATAGAAGAAAGAATTAGTGAGCTGGAAAACAGGCTATTTAAAGATATAGATAAAGGAAAAAAAGAAGAAAGAATTAAGAGGAATGAAGATGGCTTATAAGAATTATGGAACAGCAAATGTTTGGGGTTCAAGAAGAACTTGAGAATGCCAAATGGGTAGAAAGCATATTCAAATAAATAACAAAACTTTCCAGACTTAAAGGATACAAATACTCAGATATAGGAACATCAAAACAATCAGATTTAATCCAATAATGTCTTGTAGTCAAGCTCTCAAAGGTGGAAGATAAAGAGAACATTTTCAAGACTACAATAAAAAAGAAGCTCATAACACATAGAAGTGTCTCAGTTTTCCTCACAATAGACTTCTTAGCAGAAATCTTACAGGCCAGTAAAAGCATAGCATGAGATTGTACTGAAGGGGTTTTAAAAAAAAAAAAACTGTCAACCAGACATGCTGTGCACAGAAAAGCTATCCTTTAGAAATGAAGAAGCATTAGACATTCCCAAACAAAAGCTTTGAAAACATATACCAGACCTATTCAATAACAATTGATAAAGGAAGTTCTTCAAACTGACAGAAAGGGGTATTATGGAGTAAAAAAGACGATATGGTGAGATGTAAAATTTATTGGTAAAAGTAATTGCACTAATAAATTCAAAATTGAAGGAGCCTATAATCAAGGAGATAGCTAAAGATTGCGGTTAGCTGAGAGCCATAAAAGATGTTCTAGTTTCCACCTGATAGTAATACATTATCCAAAGAATCTTTGTATGCCCGTGAACACTGCGTGACGCACCTGTAAGCTCGAGCTGTAAGCACGTGTCCTTGTTAAAGCGATATGTATATAACTGGGTGAGTTTAGTTAGTGGGTGTGGGAAGCAGAAGAAGGTGGTGGTTGGAGTTATAGCGTTTGGAGTGATTGCTGGAGCCGGAGAGAGAAGAAGAATAAAAGACCTTTTTTCATTTTCATCCTGCCTCCGAATTTTCCTGCGGCGTTCGTTGCTCCAAGGCGGTTTCCGCTTCAGGCAGCAACAAGTGGTGGCCTGTACGGGGAATTCGGCGGCAAGGTAAGAAAAAAGAAAATTTAAAAATATGGGAGCGAATATAACAAAAAGTTGGTTTATAAAAGCCTCGAATGAAATTTTTGATAGCGAGAACTCAGAGGATAGTGAGAAAAGTGAACAAGAAAGCATATCCTCTGACTCAGTTGAGACCAGCAAGGAGAGCAGTAATGTAAATTCAAAAGTAAGAACTGCAAAAGCCATCAGAAGCTTAATAAAATTAGCTGAGGAGTATGTACTCTCCTTAGAAGCTGAAACTCAGGATACTAGTGAAAGTGATAATAGTAACAAGGAGCCAAACCATGACAGTACGGTCTCCTCCACTAAGCCAGTTAGGAATTATGAAGCTAGTAGTGAGGAGGAATCAAAAAGCGATTCAGGGAGCACAGTCTCCAATAAAAAGAACAAAAAGAAATTAAAAAAGAGAAAAGACCGTCAAATAGAGGGACCACTAGTGCCCTCTGCTCCTTCATGGATAGAATACCTAACAGAAACAATAAGGAGTATTGATCAGAATGTACTTGCCCTTGAGGTAGAAATTGGCGGCCTTTCTGAGCGCTTATACGCTCTCGAACAACATAGACCGCAGGAGCACCTAGAACTGCCAGTATTTCAAAATGAACAGGGACAAAGATATCACGAGTCCCTAGACTTTAAAACAATAAAGAATTTTAAAGAGGCGGGTAATGACCTATGGGCCTCAAGCTCCGTTTACATTAAGTATGATAGAGTCACTTAACATCCTAACCTTAGCCCCCTCAGATTGGAAAAGTCTATGCAGAGCGGTACTAAGTGGGGGACAATACCTAATCTGGAAAACTCAATTCCAGGAACTTTGTTCAGAAATAGCAAAGAGAAATGCTGCAGCAGGTTTCCCTCAACGCAATATAGATATGCTCACAGGGGAGGGTCAGTTCGCCGAACTACAAAATCAGCTACAATACGATCCAGGTGTGTATGCCCAGATACACACTGCAGCTGTGAAAGCCTGGAAGACAATATCAGGCACAGGGGATCTGCAAGGCAGCCTATCAAAAGTTATACAAGGGCCTAACGAACCTTACGCTGATTTTGTAGATAGACTCTTAAAAACAACATCTAGAGTTTTTGGCAAAGTCGAGCAAGCTATGCCTCTAGTTATCCAATTAGCGTACGAGAATGCTAATAAATATTGCCAGGATGCAATAAGGCCGTGGAGAAGCAAAAAAGACTTATCAATTTATATCAGACTGTGCAAAGACATTAACGAGGCTGTTATCACAGGCAACGTAATTGCTGCAGTGATGAAAAATTCCTCCCCTCAAAATTCCCAAAGGTTTCAACCTAGAACAGGATATTCCAGACAAAAGTATTATAATCAACCAAGATATGCTAAGCAATATCCCCCAAGGGTAATAAGATCAAATTCATACCGCGCTCCAGGCCGATGCCCCAGGTGCAAAAAGGGTATACATTGGGCCAATCAATGCCATTCCAGATATGATATATATGGAAATGATTTATCAAGGATTTCAAAAAACGGGGCACGGGGCCCAATGCCCTGGGGCCCACAAATGTACGAGGCACTAGAGGAGGAATGCGCACTAGAGGAGGAATGCCCTCAGATCCAAATGATTCCTCGTCACAATCCCTCCTACCCATTAACTCCCTTATCAGAGGGACAAGAGGAAGTGCAGGATTAGATCTCTGTTCTACTGCCCGGATGGTCCTGACACCTGAAATGGGGGTTCAGCTGATTCCTACGGGAATCAGGGGACCTCTCCCTTCAGGAACTGTGGGACTAATCCTTGGGCGTAGTTCCAAGAGTTTATTAGGCTTTAATGTTATACCAGGGGTTATTGATTCAGATTATAATGGAGAGATTAAAATAATGCTAAGTACACGCAGGGGCATCATCTCCGTAAATCAAGGAGACAGAATCGCACAGCTGCTCCTCATTCCCAGTCTCCATAGTTCTTTTAAAAGCATGCCACAAAATAGAAATAGCAGAGCATTCAGTTCCACTGGTTCAGGACCTATGGCTTTCTGGGTTCAGGATTGTTCACGGAGGCCGATGTGCAAATTAAAAATTCAAGGTATAGAGATGGAGGGGCTGATTGATACAGGAGCTGACTCTTCCATCATAAATCTACAACAATGGCCTAAGCACTGGCCTCTGCAGAAAGCCTCAACCAGTTTAAGAGGCTTGGGATATAGTAATACCCAGCACAAAGTGCTGTAATCTTAAATTGGCAAGACAATGAAGGCCATACAGGAACATTCCAACCTTATGTTTTAAACAGCTTGCCAGTTACCCTATGGGGAAGAGATATCTTACATCAAATGGGGCTACACCTAGCAACCAAGCCTGCAGGTGTTAAGAATAAAAATCCTAATCATAATAAAAAATGGCAAAGGACATTTTTTCTAGGGGCCACTGAGAAAACAATTTTAAAAATACCATGGCTCTCTAATAAGCCAGTTTGGGTCCCTCAGTGGCCCCTATCCAAAAAAAAATTGCAAGCGGCCCATCAATTAATTAAAGAACAATTAGAAGCAGGACACATAGAGCCTTCCACCTCTCCCTGGAATTCTCCCATATTTGTAATTAAGAAAAAATCGGGAAAATGGAGACTATTACAAGACCTAAGACAAATTAATAAAACAATGCAAATTATGGGACCCACCCAACCTGGACTTCCTAATCCTGTAGCTATTCCAAAAAATTATTACCTTATAACTCTTGATATAAAGGACTGTTTCTTTTCCATTCCCCTACATCCTCTGGATGCCCCCAGATTTGCTTTTTCAATTCCTTCTATCAATAATAATGGCCCTGATAAAAGATATCAATGGAAAGTATTGCCACAGGGAATGGCAAATAGCCCTACAATGTGCCAACTATATGTGGACAGAGCTATACAGCCCATTAAAAACAAATATCAAGACCTCATGTGTCTACACTACATGGACGATGTTTTATTAGCTCACCCTAATCAAAAAATCTTATTTAATATATTTAGTGAAATAACAAAAAATTTTAAAAAATATGGATTATATATAGCAGAAGAAAAAGTTCAAAGCAGATCACCTATACTATATTTAGGCTTTAAAATCATGGATACTTTTGTTAAACCCCAAAAAATTCTAATAAGTAAAGAACATTTGACCACCCTCAATGATTTCCAAAAATTATTGGGAGACATTAATTGGCTTCGCCCTACACTAAGCCTCACTACTGGACAATTAAAACCTTTATTTGACATCCTTCGCGGGAACCCTGATCCATCCTCACCGCGAACATTAACTCCTGAGGCCAGGAGAGCTCTAAACTTAGTAGAACAGGCCATTGAAAGATCCCATTGCGATAGATTTGATTTTGCACAACCACTAATATTGATTATTATTCCTTCACAATATACACCAACAGGAGTATTTTGGCAACAGGGACCTATATTATGGATTGCCTGTCTCCTAAAAGTACAATTGAGTCTTATACCTCCATGGTGGCTAAACTTATTCTTCAAGGACTTAAAACCTCTACTAAAATATTTGGAATTCATCCTGCTACTATTATTACTCCTTATTCATCGTCACAGGTTGAATATTTGTGCTTCAATGATAATGATTGGGCTATAGCTAGATGCTCTACTTCTGCAAATTTTGACAATCATATTCCTAAATCTCCTATACTGTCCTTTTGTATCAATCATCCTATCATATTCCCACAGGTAATAAAAACTCAACCCATTCCTAAAGCATTTAATGTATTTACAGATGGATCCTCTAACGGTACTGCTGCAGTAGTCACTCAAAATGAAAAAATGATTCATATCACTAATCAAAAATCAGCTCAATTAGTGGAACTCGAAGCTATAATAATAGCTCTGGAAAATTTTAAAGAACAGCCTATGAATATTTTTTCAGACAGCCACTATATTGTACATGCTGTCCCTAAATTGGAGCTAGCAGGTCCAATAGCACCACATACTCCAGCTTTTAAATTGTTTTCTCAAATCCAAAATCTCCTATGGCAACAAAAAGAACCTTTATTTATAGGTCACATAAGAGCTCACACTAATCTGCCTGGTCCTCTCCATGAAGGTAATCAAAAAGCTGATGCCCTCACTAAAACAATATTTATATTTACTACAGTACAACAAGCTACTTTATTTCATTCCCAGTTCCACGTTAACAGCACTACCTTAAGACAAAAATTTAAAATCACAAAAGAACAAGCTCGTAGAATTGTAAAAGAATGTCCATCTTGTGTAGTAACACTTTTGCCCAATCCACATTATGGGGTTAACCCACGAGGTTTGATGCCCAATCATTTGTGGCAGATGGATGTCACACATGAGCCAAGTTTTGGAAAATTACGATTTATTCATGTCACCATAGATACATGCTCAGGCATGATTTTTGCTTCTTTACATTCCGGAGAAAAAGTTAAAGATACTATATCTCATTGTCTGCAAGCTTTTGCTGCATTGGACATCCCCAAAATGCTTAAAACAGATAATGGCCCTGCATATACATCCACATCCTTCAAACAATTTTGTACAAAGTTCAATATTATCCACAAAACAGGTATCGCTTATAATCCTCAGGGACAAGGAATAATTGAAAGAGCAAATCGGACACTTAAAAATATGTTACTAAAGCAAAAAGATGGAAACTGGAAAAATCCTAAGGACAGATTGGCAGTTGCCCTGTTTACCCTAAATTTCTTAACTTTAGATTCTAATGGACATTCGGCTGGAGATAGACACTGGAACCCACACCAACAACATAAACCTTTGGTTTACTGGAAGGATGTTCTCTCAGGTACATGGAAGGGTCCAGACCCAGTATTAATTTGGGGGAGAGGATCTGTTTGTGTTTTTTCCAAAGCATGAATCCTCTCCAATATGGATACCATCTAGATTGATAAAGCAGGTACAAAGTCAAAAGGATCAAGACGAAGTTATTGAGGAGTCTAGATTGAATAAACAAGTACAAAATCAAGAGGACCAAAATGAAGGTATGGAGTGATTCCCTTAAGAGTCCTCCATTAAATTTACAACTTAAATTTCATCTTCCCGGCCGGGACAAGAAGATCTCTCTTCAGTGTATACACAATTGTATTTTTTTCTTTTATATATGTCTTTATGTCTGTGCATTTGTCTAAATTTCATGTTAATGTGATGTCACAAATATATGTTTATATGTGCGTCTGTCTAGTGTGACGTCACAAATAATTAAGCGCTTAAAAAAAAAAAAATAGGTAGATATAGATCCAAATAACGTTAATTCATTTAAGCTTAGAATATTCTAATTAGATAATCAATAGATAGATAGATAGATAAATAGATATTCATATAAGTTCAGAATATTTTAATTAGATAATCAATTATAATGATAATCAATTTTGATTTATAGTTGTCTCCGGGACTTCTCTTCAGCTGTGAATACGTTTAATGTTGTATAACCTGATATTTTGGTGTTCCGACAGAGGATCGTTTATTTGTTATTAACTTCATTTGTTTAATAGCTGATTAATTTGAATTATTTCAACAGGTATAGGATTGCTGTGTATATAGAGACTTGAGGATTCCAGCTAACAAATTATTTTTCCAAAGTGCCTTTAGCTTTTCTTTATCTTTAATGCAGTAAACACCCTCAGTTTCTCTTTGATTATTTCTGAATGTGATATTTTGCCAGCTTATGTTTGTGGGAGCTTAAGCAGCAATGTGTGTGAGCAGAGATCAACTTTTATTTTCTACTCTAATAATTCTTTTTTTCGTTTGACAGCTCACCTTTTGATCTCAGTGCTGGAATAGCACTGCCTTTCCCTTAATAATGGATGCTTGAGTTTTTAGGTAGCGGGCCCTGAAGATTTGCCGGTGGAAATGTCTAGACATAAAAAAGACGGCTGCTGCTACAACTGCAGGGACCGTGGTCGCTGCAAGCATCCCTGCTGCTCAAGCATCAAACAACCTAACCAGCAGTGTGGCCTCTGCTCTGCATGCATGGGGTCTCCTGAATCTATGTGTTATAACTTATGGACATTTTTGATTTTCCATTATTTTGGGACATTACGGGACAATGCCTTGCGGGTATTTGTCTAAGAGAACTCAGTGAGTTACTTGATGAAACTAAGGGCAGCTGATTGGCTTAAAGAACTTGATACGCTATGGAAACTTGGCTCGTCAGCAGTAGGCTTGCCGCCTTAAAGCCGCAGCATCTCCTAAAAATTGGACGGCTGTTAGTCAACACACAGTCGATCCTGAAGGGCTCTATTGGATGGCTGGTTAGCCTATGACGGGTAAGATCCCCAGAAGGGGACAACCTAAGACACGGCACAGTCGCACGGGACAGTCTAATGTGGCCGGCATGTCAACCTAAGCCAGGAGTCAGGACAGCCTAGACTCCCATGACGGGTAAGAATGTCGGTTGCACATTGACGTCCTAGAACATCCCCTCTTTTAAAACTAAAAGGGGGAAATGAAGGAGCCTATAATCAAGGAGATAGCTAAAGATTGCGGTTAGCTGAGAGCCATAAAAGATGTTCTAGTTTCCACCTGATAGTAATACATTATCCAAAGAATCTTTGTATGCCCGTGAACACTGCGTGACGCACCTGTAAGCTCGAGCTGTAAGCACGTGTCCTTGTTAAAGCGATATGTATATAACTGGGTGAGTTTAGTTAGTGGGTGTGGGAAGCAGAAGAAGGTGGTGGTTGGAGTTATAGCGTTTGGAGTGATTGCTGGAGCCGGAGAGAGAAGAAGAATAAAAGACCTTTTTTCATTTTCATCCTGCCTTCGAATTTTCCTGCGGCGTTCGTTGCTCCAAGGCGGTTTCCGCTTCAGGCAGCAACACAAAATACTCTAATATTGTAAGGCATGGTGCATAAGCCATTTATATATTTAATATAAAGACTAAAAAACAAATCAATTAAACAGAATAACTACGGACAGGTGCGGTGGCATGTACCTGTAATCCTAGTGACTAATCAGGCTGAGGCAGGAGCATCACTAGTTCAAGGCCAACCTTAGCAATTTAACAAGACCCTCAGCAATTTAGTGAGACCCTGTCTCACAATACAGGGACACAGCCACATCAATGTTTACAGCAGCACAATTCACAATAGCTAGGCTGTGGAACCAGCCTAGATGCCCCTCAGTAGATGAATGGATAAAGAGAATGTGGTACATATACACAATGGAATATTACTCAGTATTAAAAGAGAATAAAATCATGGCATTCACAGGTAAATGGATGAAACTGGAGAATATAATGCTAAGTGAAGTTAGCCAATCTCAAAAATCCAAATGCCGAATGTTTTCTCTGATATAAGGAGGCTGATTCACAGTGGGATTGGGATGGGGAGCATAGGAGGATTAGAGGAACACTAGAAAGGTCAATGGGGTGGGAGGGTAAGGGAGGGGGCAAAAGAGTAAAAAGAAAACTAATGGTAGAATGAGATGTATATTATTACCCTAAGTGCATGTATGAAGATATGAATGGTATGAATATACTTTGTATACAACCAGAGATATGTAAAAATGTGCTCTATATGTGTATTATGAATTGTAATGCATTCTACTGTCACATACAACAACTTCAAATAAAAATTTTTTAAAAATTTTTAAAAAGAAAAAGAAAAATACGCCGGGCGCGGTGGCGCACGCCTGTAATCCCAGCACTTTGGGAGGCTGAGGCAGGAGGATCGTGAGTTCAAAGCCAGCCTCAGCAATGGAGAGCACTTAGCAACTCAGTGAGACCCTGTCTCTAAATAAAATACAAAAAAGGGCTGGGGATGTGGCCCAGTGGTCAAGTGCCCCTGAGTTCAATCCCTGGTACAAAAAAAAAAAAAAAGAAAAAAAATACCAGGAAATGTGTAAAAGAAAACTGAGATCATTATATTAATGTTAGACATAATCAATTTTATGATAAAATAAAAATGTTCATTACATTCTAAAAAAAAAAAGGACTAGGGATACAGCTCAGTGGTAAAGTGTGTTCACTCTCCAAGACGCACCCCCAAAATAGTAATTACATGAACATTTTTAAAGGCAATGTAGAAAGATGTAAAATGGGACATCAAAAATTCAAACTGTGGATAGAAATGGAGTGCAACCACAGTTTCCTTATTAGCATATTTTCTCTTGTTCATTTGTTACTGTTCTTAACATGATTGTGCAAGTTACTACCATTTAAAAATATATCTTTAATGGCATTTGCAGGTAAATGGATGAAGTTGGAAGACATAATGCTAAGTGAAGTTAGTCAGTCTCAAAAATCCAAGTACCAAATGTTCTCTCTTATATAAGGAGGCTATTTCAAAGTATTGTTGGATGGGGGTACATAGGAGGATTAGAGGAACACTAGAATGGTCAAGGGAAGGGAGGGTAAGGGAGGGAGCAAGAGGGGAGGGAGGGGGAGAAAAAAAAAGGCGGTTGAATGAGACGGATATCATTTTCCTTAATGCATGATTGAAGACCTGAATTGTACGAATATACTTTGTATACAAACAGTTGTATGTAAAAAGATACTAAATATATGCACTATGAGTTGTACATATTAAAAATTATAAAAATAAAATTTAAAAATATATATATATATCTTGTTATAATCAAAAGATGGTTTTTATAAACATGATAGTAACCACAATGTAAAAATCCATAATGAGCCGGGCGCGGTGGGGCATACCTGTAATCCCAGCACTTGGGAGGCTGAGGCAGGAGGATCATGGTGTTCAAAGCCAGTCTCAGCAACAGCGAGGCACTTAGCAACTCAGTAAGACCCTGTCTCTAATAAAAATACAAAAAAGGGCTGGGGATGTGGCCCAGTGGTCGAGTGCCCCTAAGTTCAATCCCCAGTACCAAAAAAAAAAAAAAAAATCTGTAATAGACAATTCAAAAGTAATAATCGAGAAATCAAAACACACTATTAAAGTAAATTGCTTAACCACAAAGGAAGATTGTAAGAGGGGAAGAAAGAAAAAGGAACTATGACAAAACAGGAAAAACAGGTTACAATATGGCTGTAGTAAGAGCTTATCCATCAATAATTACCTTGAATATAAATGGATTAAATTTTCCAACTGAAGGATAAAGAATAACTAAATGGATAAAAAGACTTATGTAATATATAGTTTTATATTGCTTAAAAGAAACTTACTTCACCTCTGAGGACACATTGTAAACTGAAAGAAAAGGGATAAAATAAAATATCTCATACAAATGGAAGCCAAAAGAAAGCAGTAGTAGCCATATTTATGTCAGCTAAAATATACGTTATGTCAAAAGCAGTCAGAAAGAGTCAAAGAAGGTCATTATACAACAATAAAGCATTTGATCTAGTAGCAGCAAATAACAATTCTAAATATATGCACCCATATCAGAGAACCCAAATATATACAGGAAATATTAATAGACCTAAAGGGAAGTTTAAAAAAATACAATAACATTATTTTTGTTTAAAAAAAAAAAAAAGTCTGCTATCATAGAAAAGCTCAGGAGCAGATGATTTAGTTGCTGAATTCTACCAAGTATTTAAAAAATAGCTAATAAAAATTCTCCTTAAGTTATTAAAAAAATAGAAGAGGAAGGAATTCTTCCAAACACATTCTACTAGGCCAACATTACCCTGATACAAAAACCAGACAAGTACTCAAAAAGAAGAAGAAGAAGAAGAAGAAGAAGAAGAAGAAGAAGAAGAAGAAGAAGAAGAAGAAGAAGAAAAGAAAACTATTGATCAATATCCTAGCAAGGCATAGAATCCAATACAATAATAACAACAACTAATGTTGGGTACTTTTTACACTCCACTTTCAGCAATAAACAGATAATCTAAATAAAAGATCAACAAAGAAAACCTAGATCAAATAGACCTAATGGACTAATCAAGAAAAAGAGAAGAGTTAAATAAAAAAATAAATAAAACAGATAAAAAAGGGAGATCTTCCAAATACGAAAGATAATTAAAGATTATTATACACTATATGCCAACAAGTTTCTCTCTTTAAAGAAAATGGAGTAATTCCTAGATACATACACCTAAGTCTAAATCACAAAGAAATATAAAATCTAAAAAAAAAAAATAGTAGCTAGTAATGAGATAAAATCAGTAATAATAATTCTGCTATCAAAGCTCAGTGGAAAGCACTTGCCCATTGTGTGAAGCACTGGGTTCAATCCTGAGCACTACATAAAAATAAATAAATAAAATAAAGGTTAAACAAATACAATAACATTATTTTTTCAAAAAAGTCTGCTATTATAGAAAAGCTCAGAAGCAGATGACTTAGTTGCTGAGTTCTACCAACTATTTAAAAAATAGCTGATAAAAGTTTTCCTTAAGTTATTCAAAAAAAAAAAAATAGAAGAGGAAGGAATTCTTCCAAACACATTCTACTGGGCCAACATTACCCTGATACCAAAACCAGACAAGTACTCAAGAAAACTATAGATCAATATCCTAGCAAGACAAACAATCAAAATCCTCAACAAAGTTGATTAACAGAATGAAGGACAAAAACATTATTATCATTTCAATTAATATAGAAAAGTCATTTGAAAAATTCAACATATCTTCAAAATTTAAAAATAAAACACTGAACAAATTAGGCATAAAAGAAGCATACTCAACATAATAAATGTCATTTATAATAAAGATAACATCATATTATTATACACTAGGGGAAAGCTAAGAGTTTTGTCTCTCTGATCTGTAACAAGACAAAGATGCCCACTGACATCATTTTTATTTAACGTTCTGGAAGTTCTAGTCAAAGCAATCCAGCAAGAGAAAGAAAGGGCATACAAATTGGAAAAGAAGTCAAAATGTCACTGTTTGCAGATGACAAGATCTCTTATATATAAAATACCAAAACCTCCACCAAAATACTATTAGAACTAATAAATGAATTCAGCAATGTTGCAGAATACAAAATCAGCACACAAAAACAAGTAACACTGCTATATGCCAATAGCAAATTATCTGAAATAGAAATCAAGAAAGTAATTCCATGCCCTTCAGTAGATGAATGGATAAAGAAAATGTGGTATATACACACAATGGAGTATTACTCAGCAATAAGAGAGAATAAAATCATGGCATTTGCAGGAAAATGGATGGAGTTAGAGAATATAATGCTAAGTGAAGTTAGCCAATCCCAAAAAGCCAAATAAATGCCAAATGTTTTCTCTGATATAAGGAGGCCAATTCACAGTCGGGTTGGGATGGGGAGCATAGGAGGATTAGAAGAACACTAGAATGGCCAATGGGGAGGGAGGGGAAGGGAGGGGTAAAAGGGTGAAGAAAAAAAAAAAAGATGGTAGAATGAGATGAATATCATTACCCTAAGTGCATGTATGAAGTCACGAATGGTGTGAATATACTTTGCATACAACCAGGGATTTGTAAAAATGTGCTCTATATGTGTAATATGAAATGTAATGCATTCTGCTATCATTTATAACAACTTAGAATAAAAAATAAATAAAATTAAAAATAAATAAATAAAAGATAATGCAAAAAACATCTACCTATTGACACTTGTAATATGTGTAGGAGTGATTCAGATTACTTTGATACTAAGAAAAAATAAAGCCACATAGAAAACCTAAAAAGAAAAAAAAGAGAGAGAGAGAGAGAGAGAGAGAGCGAAGTTCATGGAAAAACCTAATTGGGGTTGAAAAATTTAAAGCACAATTAGTTTGAGACTTTAATCCATTTCAAGGCTTAATGTTTAAATTTATGCCTGAAACAATATATGGATGAAAATAAAGCAAATAATTTTGATCCGAAAAAAAAAAAAAACCTACAAAAAATAAAACACCAAGAAATAAATTTGTTTTGAGGTTTTTTTGTTGTTGTTTCTTGGGTACTTTTTCTTTTTTAAAATTTTTATTGGTGCACTATAATTATATATAATAGTGGAATCCATTGTTACATATTTGTATGTGCACACAAAATTACAATATAATTGAGTCAATTTTGTTCCACAGTACCTCCCCTTTCCCAAGGGTCAGTTTCTTTAACTGTACAATGTGTACAAAATTGTACCACATCTTTTTCTAATTTGTTCCTTTTAGATATACGTGACAGTGGAGTGCATTTTGACACATTACACATACATGCAGTATAACTTCCCATTCTTGTAGTTGTATATGATATGGAGTTTCACTAGTCTTATATTCACATATGAACACAGGAAACACATGTTCCATTCATTCTACTGTCTTTCCTATTCCTATCTCCCCTCCCTTCCCTTCATTCCCCTTTGTCTAATTCAATAAACTTCTATTCTTCCTCTCCCTACCCTCCCTTGTTGTGGGTTAGCATCCATATATCAAAGAGAACATTTGGCCTTTGGTGTTTGGGGACTGGCTTATTTCACTTAGGATGATATTCTCTAGTTCCATCCATTTGCCAGCAAATGCCATAACTTCATTTTCTTTTTGGCTAATATTCCAAGAAATAAATTTAACTCACAAGATAAAAGTACAAAACATTAATGGAAAAAATTTGAAGATGACACAAAAATGTGGAAAGAAGCCGGGCGGGGTGGCGCACGCCTGTAATCCCAGCACTTTGGGAGGCTGAGGCAGGAGGATCGCAAGTTCAAAGCCAGCCTCAGCAATGGCGAGGCACTTAGCAACTCAGTGAGACCCTGTCTCTAATAAAATACAAAAAAGGGCTGGGGATGTGGCCCAGTGGTCAAGTGCCCCTGAGTTCAATCCCCAGTACCAAAAAAAAAAAAAAAAAAAATGTGGAAAGACACTGTATGTTAGTGCATTGGAAGAACAAATATTGTTAAAATGTCCATACTAACCAGAGATTCACAGAAACAGTACAGTTCCTATCAAAATACCAATAATAGTCTTCTCAGAACTAGGAAAAAAAATCTTAAATTTATACACAACCACAAAAAATTCCCAAATAACTAAAGTGATCTTGAGCCACAATAACAAAACAGGAAGCATTACACTATCTGACCTCAAAACATACTATAATTCTATCCTAATAAAAACAGAATAGTGGTATGGAAACACACACACACACCCAATGGTCAACCCAGACATCTACAGCCAAATGACTTTTGACAAAGGTGCTAAGAACACACATCAGCAAAAGAGAGCCATCTTTTCAATAAAAGGTGCTTGGAAAATTGGATGTCCCCTATCTCTCATGAGTTCATTTACAAAAATCAACTCAAAATGTATTAAAGGCTTAAACATAAGATCTGAAACTATGAACTTACTAGAAGAAAATATAGGGGAAATGCTTCTGGGCATTGTAGTGGATGAGCATTTTTTGAGAACACTTTGTCCAAAAGCATAGAAACAAATGTACATCATCTTCTGAGAAGTGTCGGTTCAGTTCCTTAGCCCATTTATTGATTGGGTTATTTGTTTTTTGGGTGTAAAGGTTTTTGAGCACTTTATATATCCTTGAAGTTAATGTTCTGTCTGATGTGCATGTGGTAAAGATTTGCTCCCATTCTGTACGTTCTCAGTTCACCTCACTGATTGTTTCTTTTGCTGAGAAGAAGCTTTCTAGTTTGAATCCATGCCATTTATTAATGTTTGGTTTTAGTTCTTGCACTATAGGGGTCTTATTGAGGAAGTTGGGACCTAATCCAACATGTTGGAGATTTGGGCCTACTTTTTCCTCTATCAGGTGTAAGGTTTCTGGTTTAATTCCTAGGTCCTTGATCCACTTTGAGTTGAGTTTTGTGCATGGAGAAAGAGGTTTAATTTCATTTTATTACATAAGGATTTCCAGTTTTCCCAACACCATTTGTTGAAGAGGCTGTCTTTTCTCCAATGTATGTTTTTGGCACCTTTGTCTAGTATAAGATAACTGTAGATGTGTGGGTTAGTCTCTGTGTCTTCTATTCTGTACCAAATGTATGAAAAAAAAAATGTTCAACATCTCTAGCAATTAGAGAAATACAAATCAAAACTACTCTAAGAGTTCATCTCACACCAGTCAGTATGGCAGCTATCAAAAACACAAACAATAATAAATGCTGGCGAGGTTGTGGGAAAAGGGCACACTCATACGTTGCTGGTGGGGTTGCAAATTGGTACAGCCAATCTGGAAAGCAGTATGGAGATTCCTAGGAAAATATGGAATGGAGCCACCACTTGACCCAGCTATCCCACTCCTCTGTCTATACCCAAAGCATTTAAAAACAGCTTACTACAGGGACACATCCACATCAATGTTTATAGCTGCACAATTCACAATAGCTAGATTGTGAAAACAACCACGATGCCCATCAATAGATGAATGGATAGGGAAACTTTGGTATATATACATAATGGAACACTACTCAGCACTAAAAAAGAATAAAATCATGGCATTTACAGGTAAATGGATGGAGTTGGAGAAAATAGTGCTAAGTGAAGTCAGCCAATCCCAGAAAACCAAATGTCGATTGATTCCTTTGCTATGATGATACTGAATTATAGTGGCATGGGAGGGGGGATGAGAGGAATGAAGGAATCTTAAATAAAACAAAGGGGGGAGGGGAGGGGGAGGGGGATAGAAATAATGGCAGAAGGAGTTGTACATCAATATACTAAGTGCATGTATAAAAGCTCAAATGGTATGAAAATACTTTGTGTAAAACCAATGACTTGGAAAATTGTGCTCTTTATATATAATATGAAAGGAATTGCACTCTAAAAGCATGTATAACAAATTAAATTTTAAAAATAAAAATAAAAAAGTATTTTTTAAAAAGAAAATAAATGTACAAATAGACAAACGTGATTACATCAAACCAAAAAGCTTCTACACAGCAAAGGAAACATTCAACAGAGAACAGAGAGATCAGAGTACAGAGACAACCTTGGGAGAAAATAGTTGCAAACTGTACATTGACAGTATATTGATATCCAGTCTAAGAAACTCCCACTGGGGAAAAAATCAGATATTTGTATGTATTTCTCAAAAGAATTCATACAAATGGCTAATAGGTATATGAAAAAATTCTCAGTATCACGGATGATCAGGAAAATGCAAATCAAAACCATATGAGATATCACTTCACCTCAGTAAGAATGGCTATTAGGAGGAAAAATTTTTAAAAAGATAATAAGGGCTGGTGAGGCTGTGCACACTTTGGAGGGAATGTAAATTAATGCGTCCATTAAAGAAAATTGTAGGTTTATCAAAAAATTAAAAATAGAACTACCTATGGTCCAACAACCCCACTACTGGGTATATACTCAAGGGAAATGAAATTAGCATGTTGAAGAGACCTTTGCACTCCCATGATCATTGCAGCCTGATTCATAATAGCCAAGAAATGGAAATAACCTAGCTGCCCATCAGCTGAAGAATGAATAAAAAACATGTGGTCCACATACACAGCTGAATATTATTCAGACATAAGAAGAGTGAAATTCTGTCATTTGCAGCAACATGATGGAACTTGAGATCATAATGATGCCAAGTGAAATAACGCAGGCATAGAAAGACAAGTACTATATGATCTCACTCATCTGTAGAATCTAAAGTGTTGATGTCATAAAAATTGAGAGTAGACTGGTGGTTACCAGAGACCTGGGTGGGAGGGGAATGGGGAAAGTTATTCTTTGGGCAGTAAATGATAGTTAGGAGCAAGAAGTTGTGGTGTGCAGAGTAGGGTGGCTCTATATAACAATAATGTACTGAACATATCAAAAAACTAAACAAATGGATTTTGAAAGTTTTCATCATAAATGATAAATTTGTGAGAAGATGCACATGTTTAAGTAAAACATGTTATATCATGTGAGCTTGAAACATTATATGATGTGAGCTTGAATCAAAATATTACAATGGTACCTCATTAATATACAGAAATGTTATGTTTTTATGTATCAGTTAAACAAATTTTTAAAATGTGAAAATGTAACATCATCCTCATTTCCACTTCCCATTTCGTTGGACTGGCGCTTAAGTGATGGTTTCTCATTCCCTCTAGGTGGGCAATCCTCCAACGAAGGAAGAACCTGAGTGACTCAAAGCAACAAGCTCCTTTAGTTATCAGGGACTCCTGATGAAGGAAGGCAGGATAAAGAGGAGAAGAAACGGGTTCAGAAACATTTGATTCATCTGCATTGATTGCAGTCATTTCTGTGAAAGAGAAATGTATATTCATTATTCTAGAATACTTTCATTCATTGGGTCCTGTAACCCAGACTCTTCCCAGGGTTTTCCACCAAAATTTAGCTAGCTGACCTTCTGTTGTGCCACTTATTTCTATTTACTTCATTTGCATAAAATCATATAATTAATGGGAGAAGATAATCTACAAGCAGAACAAGAGTGAATGATGCCTATACATTGAAGGCTTACCCACTGTTCATTGATACAGGTCCTTCTGTTCTCCCAGACACCTTAGAAAGTGCTCAACTCAAAATCTTTTAGCTTGGGCAGGACCTTTGTTTAATCATGGTAAATGGGTTATGAGTGGAGGTAATCTGAATTGCTTTGGGACCATGGCAATTAATTGTCTCTTTTTCACTGCCATGTCGATCTTGAAGACACAAGATCAAAGCAGCCCACAAAGGAAAGACAGAAGCCTGGAAGTCTGCCCATACTGACAGCAAATTTTACATGAGAAATGAACCTTTATTATGTTATATTACTAAGATAGTGGGGAATTATTCATTCTTGCAGCATAACCTAGCCTAGCATCACCATTATACTGAATCTTCTAACTTAATTAATTAAACTCATTTTTTTTTTTACTCACTAGTTTTTAAGGTCATAGGAAAGAAACCCTCTGCAGAGAGCCTGATTCTCTATCTGGTTTATGTTCCCAATATTTTGCTGAATGGCACACACTTTCTGGAATAACTGACAACTCATTTTATTGCTGCTAAATAAAAATAAACCAGAAAATTAATAGCTACAATGTTTCTTCTACAAAACCTGTTACCAAATAAATATTGAATAATTATTTCACAGTCTCATCTACTTATTCCTTCTGTGAGACAGGTTTCTATTCTAATCAAAATCACCTGTGCATAACTTATAAACTCATCAAAGATACATAAGAAAATGTTTTGTCAACAATAAAGTTTCTGTGCCATGGTAAGGGATTCATTATATTATTGATGATTCTTCTTAATTCGTGTAGGTCCCTGCAGATATAAGCAGCAAAATGTAGGCAAGATTTACATTCAGTAGGTCAGAATTTCCATATAGAAGCTGATTGATTAATGTGTTAGTGTTGCCTAGCTAGCTATTACCTAGCTATTGTCCTGGCCTCCTTCTAGCTCCTGGTCCTCCAACTTCTGTTTGATTAGGTCTCAGAAAGGACAAGCATGGTGATTGGCAAAGGCTCAGGGGGTGGGATCCTGCTCTTGGATGACACGATCACAACTGACATTTGTATAACTTCTGACAAGTTTAAAGTACATATCACACGTTATCTTTAGAATAAACATAGCAGATAAGTTGGGATGGTTATTAGTTTTGCTGATGCTATTATTGCTATTATTTACTGTCTCTCACAGAGATACAAACATACACAGAAAAGTAAAACTAACTGTGTCCCATACTTAGTGGCAAGGTGTGGTCTTGAATCTGGGTCATTCAACTCTAATTCCTTTTTTTGTTGTTGTTGTTTTCTATTGACAAGCCTGAATGCCCACTGAAAGCTTGGCATTAGAAGAAATTTTCTCACCACAAGTAACTGATAATTATGAAACTGTGACATTCTTAAAGTTTTTGCAGAGTTAAAGCTTGATGATTATGCTCCCCAGGGACTGTGCATGCAAAGCACATGTTGTACCACTGAGCTACTGTGTTCCTGTTCCCAGATGCCTGAGTATCAACTTGAGCTGTCGTCTAACCCACAATACAGTTTTATACTATTTATCTCCAGGTTTCATTTTTCCTTCTTAGTTTTTATTCATTCTGATGGGTAAAATCTGGTGTTAATCTTTCTCTCTTAGTGTTCTTTGTTGAGAAGTGTTTTCACTGTGGGACTTCTTCTCTCACTACTTTTATAGGCAGCTTCTTTTTTCTCAGTACTGAACACTGTGCTAAGGGATGTTGAGTTTATTTTATCTTCTTTGAGTATTTGAAGTTCTGGTAAAAAAGACCAACTACCCAGGGGCATCACCTTTTCTGGTAGAGTCCTATGCTGCTAGCTCAGATGAATGAGGGCCATTTAAAACCATCTTTACCAGGTTTCTCATGAAAAGACTCTTATAATATTAAAGGTTTTAAATTTTTATTTTAAAACTTTCTTTTTAAATCACTAAAGTTTCATCTTATCTATGAAATGTCCTTGTTAAAAAAAATTTTAAAAGAATAGTTTATAATACAAAATGAGAGTTATTTTTTGCCCTCACTTCAGTCTATCCCCAATCCTGCTCATCAAAAACAATCATTATAACTCTGTTTTTAGTTATTTTAGGCATTACCTCCGTAACTCTAAATACCGTGCTTATTATTGTGGAGGGTGTTTTGCTTTTTGTTTTTGTTTTTACTGGCTGCTGCTACTATCTATATATTTAAGGATGCAAATGTATTCCCCTTTCAAAATTTCCATCGCTTTGTCCCTTTTTCCTTTTTTACATGTCTTCTAATTTTTTAAATTTATAAATCATCCATTTTATTCATCCACTTTCAATATTCTCCTTTGAATCTGTGCTTTGTAAGATGACTATTTCAGAGTGTTCACCCCCCCCCCCCCCCCCCACTCATCTCTCTTTCCATTACTCAACTCTGGCAGCTGTAACTCTACCTTTTTCAATTGAAAACTCTTGTAATTTGTTTTGTAGCCATAACTTATTCTGTGCTAATTACTAATTAACTAATTCCATAGGTTAATTCTGTTGTGCCCAGAGAATGGATCCCCAAAAAACCACCAAGGAATCCGGAGTGCATGCAAGAACAAAGAGCCTTTATTCGGGCTTAAGCTCGGACTCTCAGACCTCACCAACACAGTGGATCTGTACTGAGAGCCCAGAAATGAGGAAAGACTGAGTTTTTATAGGGGTAGAAGAAAGGAGGGGAAAGGGGCTCACCTGATTGGCCGGGGGAGCCCATGCGTGTCTAAGGAGGTTTTCATTGGCGGGTGCCATCTCCAGAGCTATGGAATGTGCTGACTGTTCATTGCAGGGCCCTGCAGGGCCCAGGGCCCTGACATTGCCCTAGTTTATTGTGCCCAGGCTAGCTTATCATATCCCGGCTTATTCCTGCTTTGTGACAAGAGACTTGCAACACTTTGGAGCAGCTGATAACAAAATGGGGTCACAGTGGTTTGACTTCTATTGTCTTTAAGGCAAGCATTTTACAGAAGCAAAAAGAAGCAGTTAAACTGAAAAGAGTCTTGGGGCTGAAAAAGGAGGGTCCCACAAATTCTTCTATCTGAAAACCAATAGAAAGATTTTATACTGTTATCAGTACATAAATATATTTCCATTTCCTCCTCTGTGGATCTAATCTCACTACCCCAAGCCACCAGAAGGAAAGTGCAGCCTCAAGGCCAAATGGAGCATCTGTTCTTAAGCTTCAGAAGTTTCTCAAAAATCATACACACTTTAATTTACCACATTTGCGGGTCATGATTCTGGTATAGTTTTCCCCTACCTTTAGGAATTTTTTATTATTTTTTCTTTCTTCAAAATGCTCTGTCTGGTTTTCTGCAGTTGAATGTGACATGCCCAGGTATAGATATCTTAGTATTTATCTCCCTTGGTGTTCTCGTAAACCTCCTGGATCTGTGGTTTGGTGTTTGACATTAATTTTGGAAAATTCTCAGCCATTTTCCCTTCAACTATTTCTTCTCTTTCTTTTTCTCTCTTTTCCCCTTCTGGAATAGCCATTATGTATATTTATACCACAGTTCTTAGATTTTCTGTTCCATCTTTTTATTTTTTTAAAAAACTTTTTGCCCTTAATCTTAGATGTTACTACTGATGTATCTTCAAGCTCTTTGATTCTTTCTGCAGTGGTAACTGTCTTCTGGTGATCTTATTGAAGACATTCTTCATTTCTGTAATAATGGATTTACTTATTATTTCCAGCATTCTTTCTTTCAATATTTTTTTAGTTGTAGATGAACACAATGCTTTTTATTTTATTTATTTATTTTTATGTGATGCTGAGGTTTGAACCCAGTGCCTCACACATGGTAGGCAAGTGCTCTAACACTGAGCCACAACCCCAGCCCCTCTAGCATTCTTTTTGATAATTTCTTTGTTTCAACCTCTTTAACTTACGTTATCCATCTGTTCTTGCTTATTGTCTACTCTTTTCTGTTATAGCCCTTAGCATATGAATTATAATTATTTAAAACTCCCATTCTAATAATTTCAAAATCTCTGCCTTCTTTGCTGTTTTTGAGCCTGGTTCTGATTACTCTGTCTTTTTATACCATATGTTCCCCCTGCTTGGCATGTTTTACAATTTTTGTTGAAAGCCAGATTTGATAAGTTGGGTAAAAGGAACTGGGGTAGATAATCCTTTATGTGAGGCTTTATGTTTATTTGGCTAGAAATTAGGCTGTGTTTACTATGGCTGAGTATCAGAAGCTAAAATGTTTAGTGTTCTAGTCTTCTATCTCTCCTGTTGTTTGGTGGTTTTCCTAGAGACTTTCAAAATAAAGTCTAAGGCTGCAGTTATTTCAGCTTTAGTACTGTATTAGTATAGAATACTATACTATTAGTATAATATACTTTTCATGTGGTGATAGAATGTGGGAGATAGGAAAGTGTTCTTTTAGCCCAGTGATTATATTCATTCTTAGTGAGCCTCAACTGAGTATTTCCTTTTCCCTGCATGAAAGACTACAGAAGAAAGAATTGGGCATTTTTCTTCCCTGAAGTCAGTTGGGCTTCAGAAAAAGTCCAATTGGTCCTTGTAAAACAGTTTCCTTTGTGGGAAGGCCTTG
Organism: Tamias sibiricus; assembly: GCA_025594165.1. Taxonomy (NCBI): domain Eukaryota; kingdom Metazoa; phylum Chordata; class Mammalia; order Rodentia; family Sciuridae; genus Tamias; species Tamias sibiricus. The sequence continues at coordinate 49,219,064 of CM046662.1, read as the reverse complement.
TTAAGGAGAATAAGGATCTCTCTTGGCTATTTCAAAATGGTAATTTTTCCTGTGGCCTTTCCAAAAGCTTAATATTTCTCTCAAATCTTTACAATGAGAACCTGGTAGGATTTCTAGCTAACACTCAAGAAAGTAAGGTGCCCTCTTGAAACTAGTCTTCCTTAGAATTTTTAACTCTCAAGCTAGTTCATACTGAGATGCCTACAGTTTGTCTATTGCAGTTTGAAGTGTTCCTGCCAAAACTGGCTGGAGTGTGGTCTTTCACTCCAGGGATTCTGGTCTAGTGAAACCATGATTGTCCGTATCTGTCTTTCTCAGTTTGGGGCAGCAGTTTGACCTAGAACCTCAGTTCTCTCATGAATCTAAGAACTGTTGATTTTCAGTTTGTTCAGTTTTTTCCTTGTCATGAGGATGGGAGTGAAGACTTCGGAGCTCTTATGCGTCCAACCAGGAACTGGGACCTCCTTCCCTTCTTCCTTACAAAAGAGCGTCATTCACGTGTCTTCAACTTTAGTTAAGCTCTCAATCATGCTATCTACTATATGTGACGCCCTTACTCCAGAAGGTCTTCCTCCTGAAGCTTGTCAACACCGTTCCAGCCTGGACCCCTGATGTCTCTCAAGGTCCCCTGCATGCTTGCCTTGAGGGACTTCCCTCTGCTGCACATTCGTTACCAAGTGCATGTCCTCCTGTTTATTTATTTTCTTCTTTATCTCCTCGAATATTTCTTGAAGTACTTTGCTCAGAGAGTATAAATGGAAAATTTTTCGGATTTCTTGTGGGTAAAAAAATGTCATTTTAGCCTTCCTTTCCCTAATATGATAATTTGAATGGGTATTAGAAGTTTAAAATAATTTTCAGTGTTGTAGATAAGTTATGGTGACAATATGATTATAATGTCTTTAAGAGACGTCACTTTTTAAATACTAGAAATTCTTAAGATATTTTTTGTTAGGAATATTCCAAAATTTCACAAATGCATGTGTTTAGATGTGGGATTCTTCTCATTCATTTGCTCAGGCCAGGGGCTCTTAATCTCATATCTCTCCAACTCTGATAAATGTTCTACTCTTTCTTTGATAATTTATTAAAAAAAAATGTTTTTTCTGAAACTTGACTCTTTGTGACTAAGAATGAAAGGATAAGTTTGAGCTAATAGCCAATATACACTTTTTTTTTCTTTCAACGTACATTTTCTTCTCCTTTTGTACAAGCAACATTGTTCTCTCTGTAGGCTTTCCACCTACAGGAGAGTTCTGCATGAGGCCGGGGCTTCTTGACTGTCAGCTTTGTTTCAGATTATGTGGACAGCAGCCAGCAAGGGGACTCTCAAGTGCCCAAAATGAGTGCTTTAATCTGGGAGTACCAACTACTACCCTGGAAATTTTTCTGGAGCTACTTGGATTTCATCAGGGCAGACCTCTATTTTTGTTCTGTATCATGTATATGGCCTGTGAATAGGCACCAGAAAACAGCAGTGTGGTTGGGAAGGAGCCAGGGACAGTGGCCAGCCAAGGTTTTCTCAGTCCCCTTGTGTTCTGCCCCATTGCACTCCCAGCCTCCAATACCTGAGGTTCAGTGATGAGGCTCAACTTTCAGCTTCACGATATCCAGAATTTACTTCCTCTTTCTAGAAATTGGTAGAAATTTCCTGTATGAGCTGAAGACATGCCCCATTCTTCGCATTATTACTATTCTATTCATTTTGTGTGTTTATTATGTTATTTCAACAGTCTTTGGTGGAAAGGAAAGATGAGTGTAAATGCTTAGTCTGTCTCCATGATCCTGGAATCTTGGTTATTTAAAATTCATCTTAGTTATCTAAATGATATATGAAAAGCCCTTATTGTTTAAAAAAAAAAAAATCCAAGCAACACACAATTATATAGAATAAAATGTTAAAATCTGCCCTTTTTCTTTCACCCACTTTTTCTTTCACCCGCTTTCCCTCCACCTCCTCCTCATCTGTTGGCCTTTGTCATATGTAAACCCCCCTTACCACCCACTTATCTCCTCCTATCTGGCCACTGTCATAGCTTGGCATATATCTTAGTAGGCTTTTTCTCGATGCATTTTAAATCAAGTATAATTATAAAAGTTTTTTTTTCCTTTTATAATAAGTGAGTTTATACTCCATATATTATTTATGTTGCTTGCTTTTTGGAATGACTATTAAGTAATATGTTTTTAATCTCCAGTCATAATGAAATAGTTTTTTCTCAAAATTAATTGAAATAAATCCAGATTCAATTCTTTCCACCAAGATAACTATTTTGGAAATTATGTGTCTGATAACACTTTGTAATTATCTGCTAATCATTTTGTAATTTAGAATCTACTTATTCTTAATTAAATTATTCCTCTTAAGCATTTTTCCTTTTACAATGAAGTGCACAAAATAATATAATATTTTGGAACTTATAAAAGCATTTCAGCTTTTATTATCCTTATTTTATAAAAGATGAAATTGAAGCTCAAAACTGATTTTTCCCCCAAGTTACACGTGTATAGAAGGAAAGCACATGAATTTTGTGACTCACAGCACAGTGCTTTCTGACCAGCTCGTTCTTTGGTAACTGAATGTCCTACCTCCCCCAGGAGAAAAACAGAGCTACTAATAAGTGTAAATGATCTTTTAAACTGGAATAAAATAAACTTCATTCAAGTGATTGGTAAGTAAGAATTTATAAGAGAACTACATCCAGTAGCTCTAGTCACATGCACATGTGAAAATTCATAATAAACAAAGGTAATCTTCAGGATGAGTATAAATCTTTCCTGGAAATCTACAATCTGCTCACATGGCATGTGAAACACACTCAGTAAGATTTCCTTGAATGGTTTGAAACCTACTGTTATTACAACAAATTCATTTAATTTGACCCCTCAGGATAACTAACTACAGGACTGTGGCAAATATTAATTCTACAAATAACCATACAGAAAGGAGATTCTAAGTAGTTCTCATGACAGTCATAAGATAGGACAGTGTAATAGTAATTTGAAGTAAGCTAGGAAAGAAGATCACATTTTTACTTGTTTTTTTGTTTGTTTGTTTTTTACATCTCTGAGTTTGTGGACAGAAATCCCCAGAGTTTTAAGAACTCGTGCAAGGAATAAGCACACTACCCAATGAAAACATTCAGCTGTGTTTTGGGGTAATGGTTTATATAGCATATGCTCTTGCTAGCCACAACCTCTCATCTTTTGTTTATTTTAAAGCAGATGTGAGGCTCAGAGTTTACAATGAGCTAAAGTGGCTAGAATTTAATGTCTTGCCTTTACTGGTTTTTATTTACAATAACCTTCCATAAAATGGTAACTTAAAGCTTTCCATTTATGGTGTTAGCATCCAGAAGGTATATGTGCAAGGGAATAATTGTGACAGTTGGACATGAATGGCTAAAATTTGGGGCACACTGGGTTACAGAATAAGATTAGAGCTGCCATATGATTTCAACAACATGTCAACCAAGGCCAAATTTGCATAGCTGGAGAGTCTGAAGCAGTAGGTTTGGTATGTCTTCTAATTGGGCTGTGGATAAAGGACCAGATTGCTGGCTTGGGTGAAGGCAGAGCCCTGTGAAAGCCTAACAGAGCTGTAGGAAGACCAGGGCTGGGAGGGCAGGCACAAGCTTAAATCCAGAAGGCCATTTACAGAACACTTTTTAAGAGGCTCATCCATTTACTCTTTCGTGTACTGTTCTGGTTTCCACCTATCTCATGGTGCTCTACCAAGGCAGCTCTCACATATTCAGTAATTACCTTCTAAAGACATTCATCAATATTCATATTATTTGACCCTTTTCCTAGCTTTCAATGTGTTTTTTTTTTTTTCTACCATGCCATGTATACTCCTTTTGGTTGGCTTCCAGAGAATCCCATCCTCCTGGTTTTGTCCTTTTAAATCATATGCATTCAGGAAGGTAGTCAAAGAGACAGAAATCACCTTTGCAAGCTGATTCTTATCTGTCAAGTAAATGTTGGATTTCCTCCAATCCGGGTCTTTAGGACTTTCACCTCACACAATATAACCCACGGTCAAGGCTCAATTCTCTTCTATATGCAATAGACTTGCAACAAGTAGTTCCAGTGAACATCTCCTCCAGAATCCAGACCCATCAAACTGATTATCTTCTTGACAACTTCACTTCAAGGATATCTGAAAGTTCTATCTAAATCAGCTCTTGAACCATCCTCATCTCTACTCCATGACTTCCATGTCAAATCTTGTCTTTCCTTCTTGTTTTCATCTCAATAAATGTTGCCATGTTTCACACATTACTGAAGCAAGAAACCCTAATTACTCTGGACCCTTATATCTTACATCCAATCTTTCCTCAAGTTTTATAAATTTTACTGTTTAAATATCTCTCACAGTTATCTCTCTGCCTCTGGATCATTACTACTGCCATTATACTATTCAAGCTACCACATTCCCTCCTGAACTACTGCAATGGTTCTATGCTCTCCTACCTCTGTTGCCGCCTGAAGCGCTTGGAGCAACGGAGCCGCGGGAAGAAGTTCAGAGGCAAACTGGAGACGAACAGCTTTTTATTCTGATAACTTTTCTCTCTGGTTCTAACAATGACTAACACACGCCACACACACCACCAAAAATGGCGCTGACCCGATCAGCAATTTCGGCCAAGTCACTCGAGATCCCGGGACAAGTCCCGTGAGACTACGGAAGGCGACAATGCCCAAATCTCCACGGCTCATAGTCAACTGCAATTCAAGCCATCTCCCCAAACAGGGCTCCCGCATTTCCCCCTTTTTGTTTTAAAAGAGGTAATGCTCTAGGACGTCTATGTACAACAAACATTCTTACCCGTCATCGGATAATCAAGGCTGTGCCCTTGACTCCTGTCTTAGGTTGATATGTCGGCCACATGAGACTGTCCCGTGCGACTGTGCCTGTCTTAGGTTGTCCCCCTCTGGGGATCTTACCCGTCATTGGCTAACCAGCCATCCAGTGGAGCCCTTTAGGATCGACTGTGTATGATGACTAACAGCCGTCCAATTGTGAGGAGATGTTGCGGCTTTAAGGCGACAAGCCTTTTGGTGACGAGCCAAATTGCATAGCATATCAAATTGTTTAAACAAATCAGCTGCCCTAAGTTTCATCAAGTAACACACTGAATTCTCTAGACAAATACCCGCAAGGCATTGTCCCGTAAAGTCCCAAACAATGAAAGATCAAAATGTCCATTTGTTATAACATGTTGATGTAGGAGGCCCCATGCATGTAGAACAGAGGCCACACTGTTGGTGAGGTTGTTTGATGCTTGAGCAGCAGGGATGCTTGCGGCGGCCGCGATCCCTGCAGCTGTAGCAGCAGACATCTTTTTTATGTTTAGACAATGCCACCAGCAAATCTTCAGGGCCCGCTACCTAGAAACTCAAGCATCAATTATTAAAGGAAAGGCAGTGCTATTGCAGCACTGAGTCAAGAGGCGAGTTGTCAAACTACAAAATAGAATAATTAGATTAGAAAATTAAAGTTTATTTTTGTTCACACACATCACTGGTTGAGCTTCTACAAACATAAGTTGGAAAAATATCATATTTAGAACAAAACAAAGAAAGACTGAGGGTAATTACTGCATTAAAGATAGATTAAAGAAAAGGTAAAGGCACTTTAGAGAAATAATTTGTTAGCTGGAACCCTTGAGTCTCTGTATACAGAGCAATCTTTTACCTGTTGAGATAATTGAAAATAATGAGCTATTAAACAAATGACGTTAATAACAAATAAATAATCTTATGTCAAAACACCAAAATATCAGGTTATATAGCACTAGTCATATTGTTTGCTAAAGAGAAGTCCCAGGGACACCTATAAATCAAAATTGAAAATACCTTCATTTATAAAATTATTTACTCTTAATTGAATACTCTTAACCTAGAATGAATTAAAGTTATTTGGATCCATATGTATATATATATTTTTTTTTCATAAGCGCTTGTTATTTGTGACGTCACACTGGACAGATGCACAAACATACAAACATATATTTGTGACGTCACATTAACATGAAATGTAGACAAATATACAGACATAAAGACATGTATAAAAAGAAAAAAAAATACAATTGTGTGCACACTAAAGAGAGATCTCCTCGTCCCGGCTGGGAGGAATGACACTTAAGTTGTGAAATATTTTGAAGGACTCTTTTGAGGGAATCATTCTATACCTTCATCTTGGTCCTCTTGATTTTGTACCTTTTTTATTAATCTTGATTCTTCAATAACTTCATCTTGATCATTTTGATGTGGTACCTGTTTTATTAATCTAGATGGTATCCATATTGGAGAGGATTCGTCTTTTGGAAAAACACAAACAGATCCTCTTCCCCAAATTAATACTGATCTGGACCCTTCCATGTACCTGAAAGAACATCCTTCCAGTAAACCAAAGGTTTATGTTGTTGGTGTGGATTCCAATGTCTGTCTCCAGCAGAATAACCATTAGAGTCTAAAGTTAAAAAATTTAAGGTAAACAGGGCAACTGCCAATCTGTCCTTAGGCCTTTTCCAATTTCCTTCTTTTTGTTTTAATAACATAATTTTCAGTGTTCGGTTTTCTCTTTCAATAATGCCCTGACCCTGAGGATTGTATGGGATGCCTGTTTTATGGGATATATTGAATTTTGCGCAAAACTGTTTGAAAGATGAGGACGTATATGCGAGGCCATTATCTGTTTTAAGCATTTTGGGGATGCCCAATGCAGCAAAAGCTTGCAAACAATGAGATGTAACATCCTTAACTTTTTCTCCAGAATGTAAGGAAGCAAAAATCATGCCTGAGCATGTATCTATGGTAACATGAATAAATCGCAGTTTTCCAAAACTTGGCTCATGAGTAACATCCATCTGCCACAAATGATTGGGCATTAATCCTCTAGGGTTAACGCCGAAATGAGGATTGGGCAAATGTGTCATACAAGATTTACAATCTTTTACAATTGTTCTGGCTTGCTCCTTTGTGATTTTAAACCTACGTTGCAAGGTGGTGCTGTTGACATGAAACTGGGAGTGAAATAAAGTAGCTTGTTGGAGCACTGAAAGTATAAATATTGTTTTTGTAAGTTCATCAGCCTTTTGATTACCTTCATGGAGGGGACCAGGCAAATTAGTATGTGCTCTAATATGGCCTATGAATAGAGGTTCTTTTCTTGCCCACAAAAGTTTTTGTATTTGATAAAACAATTTAAAGGCTGGAGTATGAGGTGCTATTGGTCTTGCTAACTCTAATTTTGGGACGGCTTGTACAATATAGTGGCTATCTGAAAAAATGTTTACGGGCTGGTCCCTAAAATTTTCCAGAGCTCTTACCACAGCTTCCAATTCCACTAGTTGAGCTGATTTGTGTGCAGTTATGTAAGTCATATTTTCTTTTTTAGTGACTACTGTAGCAGTACCATTTGAGGACCCATCTGTAAATACATTAAATGCCTTAGGAATAGGTTGATTTTTTATTACCTGTGGAAATATAATAGGATGATTAATACAAAAAGATAATATAGGGGACTTAGGAAGATGATTATCAAAATTTGCAGAAGTAGAGCATTTAGCTATAGCCCAATCATTATCATTGAAGCATAAGTATTCAATCTGTGATGATGAATAGGGAGTAATAATAGTAGCAGGGTGAATGCCAAATATTTTAGTAGAAGTCTTAAGTCCTTGAAGAATAAGTTTAGCCACCATGGAGGTATAAGATTCAATTATACTTTTAGGAGAGACGGGCAAATGTATCCATAATAAAGGCCCTTGTTGCCAAAATACTCCTGTGGGTGTATATTGTGAAGAAATAATAATCAACATCAGCGGTTGAGTTAAATCAAATCTATCACAATGAGCTCCTTCGATGGCTTTTTCTACTAACTTTAAAGCTTTCCTAGCATCAGGAGTCAATGTTCGTGGTGAAGATGGATCAGGGTCTCCGCGAAGGATGTCAAATAAAGGTTTTAGTTTACCAGTAGTGAGATTTAGTGTAGGGCGAAGCCAATTAATGTCTCCCAGTAGTTTTTGGAAATCATTGAGGGTGGTCAAATGTTCTTTATTTATTAGAATTTTTTGGGGTCTAACAAAAGTATCCATGATTTTAAATCCTAAATATAATATGGGAGATCTGGTTTGAACTTTTTCTTCTGCTATATATAATCCATATTTTTTTAAATTTTCTACCACATCACTGAATATATTAAATAAGATTTTTTGATTAGGGTGGGCCAGTAAAACGTCATCCATGTAATGTAGACACATGAGGTTTGGATATTTATTTTTAATGGGTTGGATAGCCTTGTCCACATATATTTGGCATATGGTGGGGCTATTAGCCATTCCCTGTGGTAAAACCTTCCATTGATATCTCTGATCAGGGCCATTATTGTTGATAGAAGGAAGTGAAAAGGCAATCCTGGGGGCATCCAGAGGATGTAGGGGAATAGAAAAGAAGCAATCCTTTATATCAAGAGTAATAAGATGGAAATTTTTTGGAACAGCTACGGGACTAGGAAGTCCAGGTTGAGTAGGGCCCATAACTTGCATGGTTTTATTAATTTGTCTAAGATCATGTAACAATCGCCATTTTCCTGACTTTTTCTTGATCACAAATATGGGGGAATTCCAGGGAGAGGTGGAAGGTTCTATATGACCTGCTTCTAATTGTTCCTGAACTAGTAGGTGGGCCGCTTGTAATTTGTCTTTAGATAGGGACCACTGAGGGAACCACACTGGCTTATCAGAAAGCCATGGTATTTTCAAAATTATTTTCTCAGTGGCCCCGAAAAAAAATATCTGTTTCCTTTATGATATTGATTACTTTTAGGGTTAAGATTACTCTGTACTTTTTGATAATGAGTTCTTTTTTGGTTAAGATTACCCTGTAGGTTTTCACATTTAACATCTGCAGGCTTGGTTGCAAGGTGTACTCCCATTTGTTGCAAAATATCTCTTCCCCATAAAGTAACTGGTAGATTAGGTAAAACATAAGGCTGAAATGTTCCTTTATGGCCTTCATCATCCTCCCATTTTAAAATTACCGCACTTTTATCTGGGAGGTTATTATATCCCAAGCCTCTTAAACTGGTTGAAGCTTTTTGCAGAGGCCAGTGCTTGGGCCATTGGCGTAAATTAATAATGGAAGAGTCAGCTCCAGTATCTATTAATCCCTCCATTTCTATTCCTTGGATTTTTATTTTACACATAGGCCTCCTTGAACAGTCTCGAACCCAGCAAGCCATGGGTCTTGAGTCAGTGGAACAAAATCCTCTATTGTTCCCTTCTTGAGGCATACCCATTTTAAATGAATTATGTAAATTGGGAAGGAGAAGCAACTGAGCAATTCTATCTCCTTGATTAACAGAACTTATACTTTGGGGTGAGCTAAGCATTATTTTTATTTCCCCTTTGTAGTCTGAGTTTATTACACCTGGGGTCACTTGCAAACCTAATAAGCTTTTAGGACTACGCCCGATAATAAGTCCTATAGTCCCTGAGGGAAGAGGTCCCCTGACTCCTGTGGGAATCAGTTGAACCCCCATTTCAGGTGTTAACACTATTCGGGCAGTGGAACAGGGGTCTAATCCTGCATTTCCTCTTGTTCCTCTGGCGAGGGAGTGGATGGGTAGTAGGGATTGTGTCGGGGAAGCATCTGAGTGGATGCTTGAGGATACTCCTTCTGCAATGCCCCGTACATTTGTGGGCCCCGGGGTATTGGGCCCCGTGCCCTGTTTTTTGAATTCCTGAACAAAGGATTTCCATGGATGTCAAATTTTGAATGGCATTTATTGGCCCAATGTTTTCCCTTTTTACACCTGGGGCAGCAGCCTGGGGCACGGTATGAGCTTGGTCTTATTTCTCTTTTGGGATTTTGCCTAGAATAGCCTGATTGATTATGATAATTTTGCCTGGAATATCCTGATTGATTATAATGTCTACGTTTAGCCTTTGTGAAATTTCGAGGGGAAGCACCTCTCATTGAGGCTGCAATCACATTTCTTGTGACAAAGGCGTCATTTATATCTTTACATAGTTGTATATATACGGAAAGATCCTTTTTAGTTCTCCATGGCCTGATGGCTGCTTGGCACCATTTATTAGCATTTTCATAAGCTAATTGAACAACTAATGGCATAGCTTGGTCAACATCTGCAAACACACTACCTGCAGTTCTCAAAAGTTGATCAGCAAAGTCAGCATACGGCTCATTAGGTCCTTGAATCACTTTTGACAAGCTACCTTGTAGATCCCCAGGTCCTTGTACAGTTTTCCATGCCTCTAAGGCAGCTGTGTTTATCTGAGCATATACATCTGGGTCATAATCTGTTTGAGCCTGTAAGTCTGCGAATTGCCCTTCTCCTGTGAGCATGTCTATATCATAGTTTTCAAACCCTGCAGCCGCGTTTCTTTTAGCCGTTTCTATACAAAGTTCTTGGAATTGCGATCGCCAAACCAAGAATTGCCCCCCGCTTAATGTTGCTTTACATTGACTTTTCCAGTCTGAGGGGGTTAAGCTAAAGGTGTTAAGGGACTCCAGCATACTCAACGTGAAAGGAGCTTGGGGCCCATAAGTCATTACTGCCTCTTTGAGATTTTTTATTGTTTTGAAATCTACTGACTGATGGACCCTCTGTCCATTTTTCTTTTCAAATGCTGGCGGTTCCCAATGCATCTGTAAGTTGTCCTCGAGAGCGCATAAGCGATCAGAAAAACTTTTTATTTCTGTTTCTAGGGTATGCAAATGCCTAGTAATACCCTTCATATTTTCTGTAATGGATTCCACCCATGGGGGAGTAGAGGACACAAGTGGCTCCTCTACCTGACGGTCCTTCTTCTCGGTCTTTTTTAGTTTCTTTTTCCTCATTTTCTCAGGATCACTTTTACTAGATTCCTCACCACTGCTAATTTCACTGACAGCAATATCCTGAGGCCCAGGTTCCATTAAGAGCAAGTATCCTTCAGCTATCACCAATAACTCCCGAATAGCTTTAATAGCTTGGATTTTTGTCATTTTTGGGACTCTTCCAATACTCTCTTTACTGGTCTTAGTTGGCCCAGTGGAAGCTACGCTTTTTTGATCACTTTCACTTTTTTCTATATACTCCTCACTGAGAACAGAGTCAGGTATATCAAGGAGTCTTTGCATAGCCTCTATCACTTGGGATTCAGTTATATTCGAACCCATCTTTAGAGACCTTTCAGTTCTTACCTGTCCGCTCCGAAGTTCCCCGTATGGGCCACCACCTGTTGCCGCCTGAAGCGCTTGGAGCAACGGAGCCGCGGGAAGAAGTTCAGAGGCAAACTGGAGACGAACAGCTTTTTATTCTGATAACTTTTCTCTCTGGTTCTAACAACGACTAACACACGCCACACACACCACCAAAAATGGCGCTAACCCGATCAGCAATTTCGGCCAAGTCACTCGAGATCCCGGGACAAGTCCCGTGAGACTACGGAAGGCAACAATGCCCAAATCTCCACAGCTCATAGTCAACTGCAATTCAAGCCATCTCCCCAAACAGGGCTCCTGCATACCTCTTTTCCTCTATTCTATTCTACTGGCACATTCTATTGTTCACATTGCAGTGAGAGTATTTATTTCAAGGATTAACCCCTCTAACTCCTATTTTAAAATCTTCAAGGTTTCTCATTGCTTTTAAAATAAAGATGCAAATTCTTAGCAGTCCCAGACCCAGCTGCTTCCCTCTAAGGCTTCATCCCACCCCCACTTCTGCCTGCTTGCTCACTGAACTGGGTGGTAATAGTCCTCCCTCTGTCTATACTATTCCATTTGCCTTAGTGGCTTAATCTCTCTTCCTATCATCCCCCAACATCTGACAAGGTCATATGTCCTCTTAAACACCTCTTCCCCAGACATGGTGGAAGGAGTTAGGTCATTGGGGCATGTCTTTGAAGGAGACATTGGGACCCCAGTCCCTTCTCCTTTCTCCTTTTGCACTACAACCACCTAGGGGGAGAAGGTCTTCTCTGCCATGATATAAAGTGTCACCACAAGTCCAAAGTAACACAGCCTAGCAATCATGGAGTGAAACCTCTGAAATCATGAGTCAAAATATAATTTTCTCCCTTGTGTTGATTATCTCAGGTATTTTGTGACAGTCACAGAAATCTAACACACTGCTAAACCATGCATTCTGAGGGGGACTCAGACCATGTTTACTTTTGTTCACTTTTTGGGAAAATCTCTGGCAGATAGTAGACATTTAATAAATGGGTCTGGAATCAATAAATAACAAAGGAAAGCAATGAAATTGGTGTTAGAAAATGAGAAGGTAGTGGCTATGTGAAAGCAAAGGGCAAGTGACCTTTATCATTTTCATTTTAGCCATGGTTCCTCTGATGAGGATGAATGCCTTTTCTGCCTGCTGAACTAGAACTGGAGGTACCAGAGGGAGTGAGATTGCAAGTACCTACTGGCACTGCTACTTCTTTAAACAGTACTTTTTTTTTTCTTTCTTGAGTTATATTCATGGGCTGTTTTCAATATGAGAGTGATTTATAGGAAATGGTTAATTGTGGGAATTGATATATAAAAGCTTTGCATGATTAAAAAAAATATTCTCACAGGTTAGGAAGATTTTCCAAGGATAGGAATACTTAAAGGACACTTCTATATTCAAATGAATAGTTTTTTGTGGTATAAACTAGATCTTTTGTAATGTGCTGGCCAGAAAGTGAATCTTGTTCATTTAAAAATCATCCATTTGTGTGCAAGTAAAATTGCCTGTCATGGTTTGAAAGGATTATTTATGGTTTCTAAACATTCATCTCTCTCCACTCAGCTCATATATCGCCTTTACAAAATGAAAATTTAATTCCATTACAATGTTCTATTGTCCAATATATACACCTTGTTATACTGTATTGTGATATGATTAAATTCAATTGTCCCACTTGTCATATTAGAAAATTACAAAGGGCATCAAATAGTTTTTAACTTTTTACTATAATATGTACTGGTGGCTGCAACTATTACTATTGGTGATCAACTCAAAAGATAATCACCAGGAACAATAATGTGTTGCATTGATCTGAGAAGAAAAAAGTTCACCCTAATGTAGAAAATAATAATAATGAAAAATTGATTATACAATATACACTGCAAAGATAAAGCCTAATAAGGTAGAAAACAGAAGCATGAAGTTTGAATGATATTTCTCTGCATTTAAATTTTAGAAATAGGGCTGAGGTTGTGGCTCAGTGGTAGAGCACTTGCCTAGCACATGTGAGGCATTGGGTTCAGGCATCAGCAACACATAAAAATAAATACAATAAAATAAAGGTATTGTATCCATATACAACTAAAAAATGTAAAATAAAAAATAAATAAATTTTAGAAATAGTATCTTTGGCTTATATGGAATTATGTTGATATTAAACACATATACAAATAGACTAATTTAGAGATATTATTTTTGTAACTGCAAAGTTCTGAAATTCTTCAATTTTTGAAATTTATTTCTGTATCTATGAAATTGTATTAGTGGGGGTTAGGAACAGACTGAAATTTCACAAAATAGTCTCAAAGATGCCATATTCTAAAAAATTATGATACAGAGATGCAACCAGACTGAAGGGTACCTATCAGACTTCAGAAATTAGCTCTGTTTTGCTATTTGGCCAAATACATGTTTCATAGGAGGAGACACCATCTGCTTTAGGCATTACTCACACTGAGGGGTGCAAGAACAGTAATTAAGAGGAAATATTGCATAGGCTGTTACCAACAAAAAAAGCTTTGAAGGAATTTGACTCTGGGCAGGAACATATAATTAGGAAGGACACTTAGAGTCAAAAATTTGAAGGAAAATGCATATTAGTTATTCAGTAATGAATTTATTTTTAAAGACCAATTTGTGTTTTTCAGACAAGTGCACTCTGTAGTGTTTTACATGCCTCTTTTCCTCTTTCTTTGTCCTCTTCCAACACTTACTTTGAGAATAATGACTTTTGTATGTTGGTCTGACAATGATCTTTGAATTAGAATGGGTGTGGCTCTCCATAGCTACTCCTCTCTGCATAAGCAAGTGCCCCTGCAGGTTTTTGTGCTCTTAGCCTATATAACACTCTCAAGGGGCTCTTAGACATCATTGGCTTTCCCAAAAATTAAGTCACTAATTGAAACCACAAGTTTCCATCTTATTTAGCTTTTGTATTCTGAGTGTCTAACCATGAAACTTAGGCTCTATCATCTTTCCCTCAGTTTGTGCTGGTAGCATCAAGAAACATAGTTTTTACTAGCAAGAAAGAAAGCTTTATTTTCAGATGGAAGACATAATCATGGCAAGTCTTGAGTTGTCATAAAACTAGTCAAATGATGATAAGCTTCATGAAGATGTCAGGACAACTCACCTTAACCCAGGAGATTTTGATGATCATTCCTCAATTTTATTTTATTGTTTTAATTTGTTCTTTTTTAGTTGTACATGACAGTAGAGTGACTTTTGACATATTACACATATGTGGAGTATATCTTATTCTAATTAGGATCCCAGTCCTGTGAATGTACATGATGTAGAGAGTCATTGTGGTATACTCATATATGTATATAGGAAAGTTTGTCAGATTCATCCACTGTCTTTCCTATTCATTCCCCTTTGTCTAATCCACTGAATTTCTATTCCGCCCCCGCCCCCCCCCCAGTTGTGTGTTAGCATCCACATATCAGAGAGAACATTGGACCTTTGGTTTGGGGGGTTAGCTTACTTCACTTAGCATGATAGTCTGTAGTTCCATCCATTTAACAGCAAATGTCAAAAGTCATTCTTCTTTGTGGCTAAGTAATATTCCATTGCATACATGTACCACATTTACTTTATGCATTCATCTGTTGAAGGGCACCTAGTTTGGTTCTCTTACTTAGTTTTTGTGAATTGAGCTGCAATAAACATTAAGGTGGCTGCATCACTGTAGTATGCTGATTTTGACTCCTTTGGATACATAGCAAGAAGTGGTATAACTGGGTCAAATGGTCGGTCCACTCCAAGTTTTTTGAGGACTCTCCATACTGTTTGCACCAATTGGCAGTCCCACCAGCAATGTGTGAGTGTGCCCTTTTCCCCATATCCTCCCCAACATTTATTGTTACTTCTATTCTTGATAGTTGCCACTCTGACTGAAGTGAGGTAAAATCTCAGTGTAGTTTTAATTTGCATTTCTCTAAAGCTTAACACAAAAACATCAACCAATCAATAAGTGGGAAAGGAACTAAAGGAAACTTCTCAAAAGAAGAAATACAAATGGTCAAAAAATACATAAAAATATGTTCATTCCTCAATTTTAATGACAGTGAGAATATATTGTCATCATAAGATTTCAAAAGCATTATTGCCCTGGCTCCTGAAGAACTCAACATGATCTATGTATGTGCTTATAAGATTGATTTTTATAATGCAGTGGTAGAATTTTGTAAAGTTTATTGCTGACGTTTTCTCCTAAACCATAAAGACAATTGGTATTAATGATCACATAGTTGGTTTTTTTAAAAAAGAGCATGTGTATAATGGATAAACATTTATAATTTCATTGCTTGATAGATTCGACTAATTTAAAGAAATTGATCACAAATTTATCCCCAGTCCATTTCTTCCTGCAACTGAAGAGCCTGTGGCTGCTTTGTTCCTCTAGGACCTCTGTGGCCTGGGACATGTTGTATGCTCAATAATATGAATTGTTTGGATGGCTGAGTGAATAAGAAATAAAGGCAGACCACTGACTAGCATTGTTCAGCAGATGGCATATGCAATGAGGACAATTATTGAGTGTATTTTGTGCATGCTCAGCATCATGTAGTATATTAAATGGATATTAAACATAGAGTTCTGCCAACCATATTAAACAGGGTAGGGGAGGAAAATGTATAGAAATATAATTTTTCCATGATCATTACAATGAAGAAAAATTCATTTCTATTGATATCTGAAGGAGCCCTAATTGGGAAGGGCTGTTGTAGCTAGCTGGAAGCCATGGGTTCCACCTGATATGTATGTGACGCACCTGTAGGCACCGCAAACCTGAAGGTATATAACCGGGTGAAAGCGGTCCGAGTTAGGAGAACGGAGAATTCAGTCAGCCGGGCAGTCACTCGGTCGGTCAGAAGAATCAGAGCGGCCAGAACGTAGGCAGAGCGGTTACAGAAGAGAAACCAGATAGAAGAAATAATGACTGGTCAGAGTTAGGCCGAGACTCCTGAGGAAGACAGAAGACAGAAAAAAGAAGAAGGAAGAAAGAAGAGAGAAGAAAGAAGCTCTAATCTTTCTCTAAGCTAAGCTCTATCTTTCTTTCTCTCTACTCTAAGCTAAGAAGACAAGAAGAAAAGCTCGCTTTAATCTTTCTCTCTAAAAATCTTTCTTTCCCTCTCTAAGCTCTAAGAAAGTAGAAGTAAAAGTAGTAAAAGCTTAACTCTGCCTCCGAGAGTTTTCATCCGGGTTACGGTACCAGGCAGCTTACAGATATCAAGTAAAAACTGATGAAAATATTAATCTCAAAATAATTTGCATATAAGTACATTGCTTTGTGAAAAAATCAAAATAGATGTATCTATGAAAAGTTGTTAGTTGATAATATATTTAAATGCTCAAGGGGGAAATTACTATATAAAACAATTTCTACTGAAGAATTCTTGTAAAACTATGACAATGAGGGAATTTATTCTTTATGAAACTCAAGATTTCATCATTCAATAAAGCATAAGACACAAAACAGGAGTACAAAGGACATAGAGTTATTTATGGAAAAAATAAAAATTCCTTTCACGTTGTCATACAAAGCCTTCTATCATGGAATTCTTAGAGAATGCTCTCAGAATGATATCTTATAAAGAGGGTTCTCAGAATGCAAATTTTGCAACATGAGGCAAACCAAACCAAAAGAAAAAAATCAAACCTAATTTCATCAGCCTTTTGTAATGTGCCTTCATATTTTGTTTTTCCTATGAACATCTGGATCTAAAGTCAGGTTGCATCTACTCACTTACGTATAAAAAATATATATATACTTTAAAAATCTATATTTTGTCTCTCTACCTATATCTGTATTTGTGTAAATCTATATGTCTATTTCTCTTTATCTATGTATCAAAATCCCTCAAGGGATTTTTGATCTCAGAAATTGACCAAGGCTTTCTTAAGAGTGATAGTGCCAATAATAAAAACTATGCTCAATTCATTATACATTAATATATATGTAAAGAATTCTAGTGTAAGAGCTTCCTGGTTTGGGCGATAGCTCTTCATCTATACAGGTGAGGAAATAGTTTTGACTACTGTCTGGTAGGATGCTGAGAACTGCAGGTACTTAATAAACACTAATGGAAACTATGGATAATCTGCCTTCCAAATACCAGGGGTCCTATTCATGTACCCTACTCTGGTTAGCTAGAGTCTACACTATGATGCCTACATCTTGCTTCAGGACCCTTATTACTTAAATGAGTTAATATTTATAACATTTTTAAAGTATCCAGTATGTTATAAATATTTTCTAGATACTATTAAAACAATAAATTAATGTATTACTTTAAAATGATAGAAGTCTTATGCAATAAATTCTTATACTGTGTTAGAGTTTAGGAGCAAAAGGAAAATTTCATCAATGTTTCAGGGCACTAGGAAGAAACATGTTAGTAAGTGCAAATCAAAATTGTAGAATATAAGTTAAATAAAGAGATGACTGCCAAGAATTGTAAAGAGATGGAGATTTTAAACTATCTTCTGGCTAACCAGTTAACCCACCAGTTTCATGAATTGTGATAAATGGCCTTCTGGTTTCCATCTTCCCATTTAGAGAATTTGCAGTTGCCTTGAACAGTTCTTTTTGAGGTGATTTCAGAGCTGTGACTTTAGGCCAGTGTCATCTTTTCTTGTTCTATTTTAATGCACATCAGCAGTTTTGCATCCTAATTTTCAATTGGTGATCTTTGTACATTATAATCATTTCATCAGCTGTCAGTCTAGTGGTAAGAGTATGTTGAAGGATAGTCATTTTAATGTTAAAATCCAGCTGTAGTAGATTAGGCATATATGTTTTGAGGGTTTTTTTTTGTTTGGTTTGGTTTTTGTTCTGGGTGGTGGTAGGTAGGGGTTGGTAACAGGAATTGAACCCAGGGGTGCTTAACCACTGAGCAAAGTCCCCAGCCAATTTATTTACTTACTTACTTACTTACTTACTTACTTATTTATTTGTATTTTGAGATATGGTCTCAGTAAGTTGCTTAGGACCTTGCTAAGTTTCTGAGGTTGACTTTGAACTTTCAATCCTCCTGCCTCAGCCTCCCAAGCCACTGGGATTACAGGTACACACCATCATGCCTGGTTCAGGCATATATTTTTCAAAAAATAATTTAAATATATATTTTTCTTATTACTAAATTTCCTCTCACTGTAGAAAAGTTTGAATGTCTTATTTTTATGACTCAAAAATGGAGCATCAACCACACATATTAGACTTAGTATTAGGTTATGGCATTAAAACAATCCTTCTTGGGAAATTATCTAGGAAACAGATGGCTATTTGTCCCACCCTGTGGCAAAAGTAAGGACTAGGTAATCTTTTGCAGTTTCTTGCTGCCTTAACCTGTTAAATGTGAGATGCAGGCGAAATGTCAATTCTATTTACCACACAGTGTAAGGTGCTGCTTTCTCTATTCAGTTTTTGCTTTCTGCAGAGATCTAATGAAAATTCAGCACCTCGTAGATTTCATAGCTCAATAATGAATGAATGCCTCAATTAATGAGAAGTTCAGTTTAAGACAATTATGTCCCATTTGGAAAACATTGGGGTCTTTATTAATTACACTTAAAGTACCAGTGACATTAATACATCTATTTTTTCAGGAAGTTATTATTTTATTTAGTTTTCAAAGCTTCAGTTTTGGTAAACTGTAGTGTTACAACAAACATTTACCATAGCTTTACCTAGTATGTTGGTGACCTCACTTGGTTGTGTGATTATAGTGACATGTTTAACTACACATGGTATATTCACATTTTCTATTTTTAAACTAGCCATCAATCATTTACCACAGCTTCTTTATTGCCTCAGAGACATTCTTAGCAATGTTGTCAAGGAAACATTCTGAAACTGTTATATAATAGAATGTCTCTTCGAGGAAAATAAAAAATGATATTTCTATTTTTACCCAGAATATTTAAAAAGATAATTTATAAGTATTTCAACTTAAGTAAATAATATATAAGCAGTTCATGCAATAGTATAGCTTTGAAAATCTGTCAAGTAAAGACTTTTTAATTTGAAGGTTAAATGATTAAATGCCATTAAAACAATGTAAAGACCTAATCAGGAGGAAATTTTTTAAAATGACATGATGCCTGGTTCTCACATAAAGCGTACCAGATTTCAATGAAATATTCAAGGAGCAGACAACATAGTTTCTATGAATAGTTAAGAAATTGAAAATATTTCTGTATTTCCATATTAACAGAGTGTCTGAGGAGAGACAAAAGCAATGATCACTTTTAAACATGTAAATTTTAAAGTCCATAGGTACTTACTAGGAAATACCATCAAAGAATAAATATATATTATTTATGCATTCAGGCTACCATGTTAGAAAATAGTAGCTGGAAATGACGATGGTCACAGACTTCTATATTTTGCACTTGCTTCTTTTCTAGTTTAAATTTATCCTTTAGTATTGAAGGATATAAGCTTGAATGAAAAGTCTGGAGGAAGATATTATGGAATATATATTATATAGGTTTTCTTAAAAAGTAAATGTTCATCTACAATATATCATAGAATATTTGAATTTGAAGGGATTTAAAGAGATCACTAAACAGATGAAGAAATGTGCCAAGAAATTTGCCTAGAGTTAGTTAGGAACAAAGTCAGAATTAGAACCTGATTCTTACATAGTTCAGTGTTATTTCCATGATATCATTGGCTTAAAGAACTTGGGTTATCACTCCTCTCCTGTGAATCTTTCCCAACCGCTAGCACCACTGATCTTAAACTGAAATGTCAACACCACATAGCATTTTTAGATACTATTTAAATCATTTCTTGTGGGATTGAAAAACAGAATGCATAATGTTAAAAAATAAAATTCAAGAAACCTATGGGAATTTTCAAAAGAATAAGAGGCTAGTAGGCAAAAGGAACCAAAATAGTCCAAATAGATTTTGACAGTCAAAAATATGAAAATGGATAGACTTTTGCTGGAAGTAAAGTAAAAATAAGATGCAAAGGAGAAATTAAGGATTATACTTTCTCTGTACATCCATATTATAAGATGTAGCACAAACTTTGTCTGAGATGGTATTCTTCCCTGGCTTATCTCTAGCAACAAACCCTCTGGACTAACATTGTTAAGTAGATTCACCTAGTGGATATCTACAACTGACTACAGGGAACTCTGACCTTTTTCAGGGCAGCAAAGAGATTGATTACTACTTGTCATCAGTTATTTTTGGTTAATAATTTTATGCACTTGAAAGGATAAATACTCTTTTGTCTTCTGGCCATTTTAAGAATTTTCTCTTTACTCTTGGTTTTCAGAGACTTAGGGTATTGTATGCATAAATATTATTTTATTTGATATTACCCCACTTAGAGTTCACAGTGCTTTTTGAATATGTGACTTTGTATGCTGTATCAGCTTTGGACATATATCAGCCAATATGCCTTTAAATAATTTTTCTACTTCATCTTTTCTTTCTCCTTTGGATTAACAAATCCGTAACCGTATGCCATTTGCTGTTTACACTTCTGTTTCTGTGTTTTCTTCCCCCCCCCCCCCCCCCCCCCGCAAACTTTGGCTTGACTATTTAGTTCTTTCTTCCAAGTCACTAATTTTCTCTATAGCCATATTAACACCAATACTCATCTACTGATTCTAGAATTTCCAATTCATTCATTTTTGTCATATCTTTAGTTATTTGCTCAATTCTGTATACTTGATTATACTAGACATATTTATCTTTATGCTCTTGTCTCTGGATCCCCTATTTGACTATTTCTGTTACCTGCTTTTTTTCTCTTGAATACAAACTATCTCTTCTCCCTGTTGCCTGATGTTTGTTTGTTTGTTTGTTTTACAAAGTGCTAGATAGTGCATGTCAAAAATTATAGATATAATTTTAGGATTATCCAAATGTTATCTTCTACAAGAGAGAATTTATATTTGTCTCTGGTACAGTTAGAAACACTAGCAATTCCAGTACACTTTAACTCAATCAGGGATTAAAGTAATTCAAAACTGTGCTTCAGTCCATATGAAAATGAATCTGTTTCAAATTCCTACTTATTTCTATGGTGTCAACTTAGTGGTCACAGCCCAAAGTCTGGGTGGTTTACCAGGGCATACTCCCATTCCCTGCCCTTGGTTGATGCAGATTTATTGTTGATTCCAGCTTAGCCTCATGAATATAATTAAAGTTCAGAGCATCCCTGTCTTTTCTAATACAGTGGACAAAAAAAGCTTGGGATACAAGCAGCCCTCAAATTCCAGGTTATAAGTATGATTTCCTGGACCTTGTCATGATACATCTTTATTTCCTTACTAGTTCTTTTATGTCATTACACAGATTTTATTTTATTTTGTCAAAAGTTTCTTCTTTTTCAGCCAACAAAATGGTACGAATTATCCAGTCTTTCATTACTGGAAATCAATCTCCCAAATTTTATCTTTAAAATTTGTCACATTTTCATGTTCTTGGGAACTTTTCATTTTCCTCCCATCAAGACATTTTTGTGGAGGAGGGAATTGCTGTGCATTTTTTTCCTGAAGTGATACAGAGCTACAACATAGCTAAAAATAAATTTAACTTAGCATTTTTACTATACTCTTCCCAAGGTTTATGGGTAGAAATTCACTCAAATTGGTTAGAAGTCAGGGAAATATAGTATGATATATCTTCACAATGACAAATTTAATACCAGCATTGTTTCAGTTAATACCATATGTTTATTCCAGAAATTCAAGTGATTGAAAATTCGTATTGTGAAATATAATTGTAAATTGTAATTGTAAATTATAGTTTTTCTATTCCTAACATACTATTGAACATTATATAATAGGAACAAAAAGCCTAACAAGGATTGACTTTTACAAAATTAAAATAGCTCATTTCCAGTTTTCAGAATATCACAAATGAAAAAGTTATTTGCTATTGTAATTTGTTAGTAAAAATGAAAAATATAGACATATATGTCTGCATATAGACATTTATATAGCAAATATATATGTTTGCTGTACTTTATGTACACAATTGAATTACTTAGAATAAATTAACATGCATGAAACTACCACCTACCTGAAAACTAGAACATTACCGATAATTCCCATTTGCCTATTTATTTACCCCATCCTGTTTTGCTTCCTTATGTCCTGTTGTAACCAGTTTCTTGGAATAGTGTTTAATATACATATGTCTAAACAATACATTGCTTAATTTTAGTTGCTTTAAAATTTTTAGAGTCTTGACCTTTTCAAAGTCAAGAAATCTGCCCAAGTGTTTACTGCAAAGCTAATTAAATGGAAGACTCACACTCCAGCATCTCGGGTTCATTGCTGATTCCTGTCCAAGAAAAAGAGTACTTCTACTTCTTTGCAGGCTCACATCAAACAGAGCTTCAGCATACATACTTAATAAGTATTGGTGGGTGGAATAATTATGCTGCTTTTATTGTATTTCTTAGCCAGGTCTATAGATGGTTTGTAAAGACAGCTAAGTCCATGTGGGCTACAAATGACTACTATGAATTTAAAACCTAGCATAAAAATACTGTGCTTGATTAGCTGTCCCAAACTCTATTCCTATTTATGTTATTTTCAACTGCATTCAGCATCAAAGGAGGGAACTATAGAAGAGCTAACTGCTTAGAATCACATAAATTTTCGCCAAAAGTTTTCAACTCCCAGCCAATTTAATGGACTCATATGGACTCTAAAAAGGACAACTGTATTAACTATGATGGTGTTTTATTATTTCAGAGACCCAGATTCTGGTTTTCCCATATGAGTTTAGAGATACTTATTAAAAACCCAAATAAAGAAACTAAATGCTTTTAGTATATAGTGAATACTGCCCAAAGCCAACCAAATTACTGTGAATCCAAAGCTTTAAATGGCAATTAAAATAGATTGTGCTTCATGTATTCTGTCTCTGGAAATGGCTTTATTCAGAATTCAAGAAGAGTGTCTTGGTTTAAAAATATGCTTTGGGTTTATTATTAGAACAAGAACTTTGGAAAGAATGAAAGAAAAATAAAGTAGAACAGGAAAATTCAATTGTAAGAAGAAAGATATTTTCTCTGGAGATTTGACTGGAAAGGTATGACAAATAAAGAAAATAAGCCCCAGTTTAGCTGCCCTTAAAAATGGGATTACAAAAAGACAAGCAGATAATTGAGCTTAAAAACAAAGGGAACAGAAAAGTAAGCAGTTACTCAGGTCTTGTGAATATCTATGTATGTGGTAGGAAAGGAAAAGAATTAAGAAAACAAGTTCAACTATTTTTGAGCCTTCTCAGAGTAGGAGAACAGCAGATAGAAATAGAGCATTAGTGACCTTCCCTGTTGCAAAAAAAAAAATATATATATATATATATATTGGTTTTATATATATATATATATATATATATATATATATTGGTTTCAGGTTCTATATATTATTATTTCAGGTTCTATATATATATATATATATATATATATATATATATATATATATATATATATATATATTGCAGAAAGATGTATTATATAAAGTTTAGAAGATTAGGAAACTAAGGAAAGACTGGGCCTGCAATAAAGGGTGACTCTCCAGCAGAAACCAAGGTGAGGGGTAAAGGGAAACTTTCCCTGGTAGGCAAGTCTTGTAGGCTTAAGGCATTCTAGCACAAACAGGAGTACTGTCTTTGGAAAGCTTGCATCCTGAACACATCTCCAACAAATGCATCCTGGAATGGGAGGTGGGGGCTGCAAACTGAGGTTTCAAGGAGAAATGAAATTTAAAGTTTTAATATGCTGAATGGGGAAGAAAGGGGCTTCAAAAAGATCTGGTAAACTTGTTTTATGTACTATTCTTTCCCAACTTATTTCCTTCGTGGGAATGGTAGGGCCATGACTACTGCAGATTTCAAAGTTTTGCCAAGAGTTTTCCTCACTTTCTGATCAAGGACAGAAAATGTAAAAATTGATTTTCTTCCCTTTCATATTTGTTAAGTGTAATTAATCTTCTGTGAAAGAGCTTACAATTTGCTGATTTTGGATCATGGTCAAGTGACACTGTCTCCAGCAGAATTAAACTTCTCTGCTTTTCTTTTCCTTTCTTCAGACAGCACTGAACCTCTACCATGGCCTTTAGGGACACTGCATTTTGGTTTCAGGTTCTAGGAATTTTATTACTGGGAAAAAATATCAGTTTGTAGCTGGGATTAGATTGTTTTTAAGCTATAATTCTACTAATTTTATGTATATAATGAACTTTTTGTTCTTTTTTGGTGGTGGAACCCAGGAGGAAAAGTATTTAACTTCTGAAAGTACAATACTCATTCCTATAGAACACAACCCAGACTATGGCACAACTTGGACCTTTTCTAGAGAATGCAGAAAGAACTTGAAGTAAACAGATTCTAATCTGTACTTATTTATTTTAAACTTTAATTTACAAACCAGGATTACATTTCACTGGAGCTTTAATTTCTTCCTGAGAACTTCATAGGAGACTTCTGTCATTTGTTAATTTGGGAAAAGGTACAAGAATGATCAGTTTTGCTCCATATGGGTTTTCCTTTTTGGGGATTCATTCTGATGGAAAGGCAGACCAGAGAAAAGTTATTCAGAGTAGATTCTGTCTAAACAGCAGAGGGGTCTGCAGTTTTGGGGGGTGTTGTTAAATTCTCAAATCAAGGTAAATTGTGTCAGAAGACCCATTTGGTTACTGATCCAGCCATATTCTTCAATTCCATGTCATCACTAATAAAGTCGAATTTTTAATATCCATTTCCCTGATTTCCTTCGCTGTATTTCAACCCAGAGGAGTTATAGGCACATAAGTGTGGTTGTTATCCCTAAAACTCTAAGAGACATAGAGAAATACCAAAAGAGGAGCAAGGAACAGTGAGTGTAATAGCAGTTCAGTGAGTTGGAAAAGCCCTTCCCAGGCCTTATTCAGAGACAAATGAGGGAGATTTGGATCCTCAAAAGCAGAATAACTTTGATGATTTGTAACAAAGGTCCATTTTTTTCCCTGAAGCAGAGGTTATTATCTCTAATGCTTATAAGGACTAAATAGGTAAAATGCAAGAGTACCAAAAGGATGGATGTGTTCATTGTCTGAGCAGCAGCAGCAACTGGGGAGCTAGGAGGTTGTGTGCAGTGGAGAGCACACGCCTGCTCGAGAATGGGAGTTGTTCTGCATAGTAACAGCAAAATGTAGCTATGAGGGAATTACTAGATCTTCTTCTTATTAAGAAAAGGCAAGCAAAAATATTGTCATAGAAAATTCCCCAATTTTTCAATGTTGGCTTAAATTTAGAAGAAAAAACTCTTGGCCAATTAAAACAAGTACAATTTTTGCACTATTGTAATGGAATATATACATAAAAGAATAAATATATACAATTAAGTCACATAATTATACTAGATAAATACTTTACCACTGATCTACATCCCCAGCCCTTTTTTTTTTTTTTTTTTTTTTCACTTTAGTTAGACATAGGATCTCACTCAATTACCTAGACTGCCCTGGAACTTGTGATCCTCCTGTCTCAGCATCCTAAGTAGCTGGGATTCCAGGTGTGTGCCACTGTGCCCAGCTGGAACTATTTCTCTGCGTATGTTGGAGACCTGCCCCCAATACCCTTAGATTTGAATTTATTAGGAGTTTACTTTATCCCAATTGGCTAAGGCAGTTCAGCTTCCTGTCTGTTGCTGTATTTAAACTTCTGCACTACCTCTTTTATTACCTCTGATTTAAGAATTTATCATGTACTGCCCTAGACCAAATGTAGAGTTTATGACTCCAGTGTTCATGAGACTTGATTGAATCCAAGGAAGCACATATGGTGAAATGTGCCATCTCAACATTTTGTCAATTATGCCAGTGTACTTGTGCCAAGGAAAGTGATTTCTGCCTCCGAAAGACATATGAGCCAGAAAGAAGCTCTTTGATTTCTTGTTTTATGTGACATTCTGTCTGCAATTAGCAGGCTTCCAGATGTTCATGAATTTTATATTCAACTTATACAGTCATTTATGTTTCCCACCAGAACACAGAGTGGTTTATGTTCTAGAAACTCAATTGAAAAACATTTCTTCTAACGTGAACTTGAAATGGCTAAATATTTCATGGTATAACTTCTAATTACAAATGTTCTGTGAGATTAGAGGACTTTTATTTTTATCTGAGTAAGTTAAGATTTTATCCACATTCATTGAACAAACATTAGAAAAAAAATTTAAGTTTGCAGCAGCTTACATCTTTCATTTCTTCATTGATAGGATTTCTTACACTAAACTCCTAAAATTTTATTTGTAATTTTGAAGCTCATTATTAAAAAGAAATCTCAAGGATTGGGGTTGTGGCTCAGTGATAGAGCGCTTGCCTAGCATGTACGCGGTCCAGGTTCAGTCCTCAGCACCACGTAAAAATAAAAACGCATTGTGTACAACTAAAGCAAATAAATAAATATTTAAAAAAAAGAAATCTCAGTTGTAATGTATTATAATCATATATTCAATTTTTTTTACCAGGTTATGAGATCCCTTAGAGGGCCTTGCAACATTTAATACAGGACATTTTGAAAATAGGTGCTCAGGATTGCATTCTTAGTGTTAATTCATTCTCCCTTAAAATTCAGAGGAAAGGTATTTATACATCAGATGAGTGATTACCCTTTAAAAATATATGGGCTGTCATCATTACCTGTGATTTAGAATGTAGGAATCTCTTACTTGTAAAACTGAAAGCTGATTGACCAACCTTGTTCAAAGCAGGAGTTGGTTTAGCATGGAGTCCAGTTGATTTAAGACAGGAAAGCCCCCAAATTTACCACAACCCATTCAAGCATAGGAAATTTTCTCTAAAATTAGTTTTATTTTAATATATAGCAGCTTCAGTATATAAACATCAGGAATTATGTGGTTTTTAACTTTATTAGGCTTCAGATACATAAAATCATAATTTTGGGAGACATCTCAGTGTAATGTACTTCAATTTTCTTCCAAACATGATTTCATAAAATTATTTTCAGATGATACTAATCTTTCAGGAATAAGGAACAATCTTATAATAAAATCCATTTCTTTTAGTGAGAGTGATGAATAAACTTTTCCTTATAATAAATAAAAATCTACATTTTTCTCATTTTCATTTATTAGTTCTTGTTCTTCCTTTGGAACAGCACAATATAAACTTAATTCATCCTTCATATAAACTTTGAATTTGCCTTCCCTTCGTCTTTCTGCTTCCTGTTTCTCCTTTCCCTTCTAAAATAGCTTTATTGAGATGCAATTTATATTCCATAAAATTAATTCATAGTGTGTGCAACCATCACCACTATCCTGTTTTAGAATATTTCCACCACCTTTGAAATTTTCCTTATGCTTATTTTTAAGTCCCAAACCCTAGGCAAACCCTGACATGTTTCCTATATGTTTCAATATATAGATTTCATATATTTTAATAAATTTCATATAAGTGCTGGGGTTGTGGCTCAGTGGTGAATGCTTGCCTCAAACATATAAGGCACTGGGTTCAATCCTCAGCACCACATAAAAATAAACAAATAAAGGTATTGTATCCAACTACAAATAAAAAATAAATATTTAATAAATAAGTAAATAAATTAATAAAATGTATTGTGTCCATCTACAACTAAAAAAATTTTTTAGAAAAAAAAATTTTAAAAATATTTCAGGCTGGGCATGGTGGTGCACGCCTGTAATCCCAGAGGCTCGGGAGGTGAGTCAGGAGGATCACAAGTTCAAAGCCAGCCTCAGCAATTTCAGGAGGCCCTGAGCAACTCAGTAAGACCCTGTCTCTAAATAAATTACCAGAAGGGCTGAAGATAGTTTGAGTTCTTCTTTGCCTATTTGTATCCCTTTAATTTCTTTCTTCTAATTGCTCTGGCTAGAGTTTCAAGGATGATGTTGAATAAACGTGGCGAAAGAGGATATCCTTGTCTTGTTCCAGTTCTTAGAGGGAATGCTTTCAATGTTTTTCCATTTAGGATGATGCTGGTCTGGGTTTAGCATATATAGCTTTTATGATGTTGAGGTATGTTCCTACTATACCTAGTTTTCTAGTGTTTTGAACATGAGAGGGTGCTGTATTTTTGTCAAATGCTTTTTCTGCCTATATTGAGATGATCATATGATTCTTGTTTTTAAGTCTCTTAATATGATGAATTACATTTATTGATTTCCGTATGTTGAACTCTCCCTGGTGCCCCATACAGGCAATGGAAATGGAATTCCTCTCTGTGGAATGGGCTGACTGAGAAATAAAAGTTAGGAACAATAAAACAGCAAAAGAACCACAGGATACAGAAAATATTTTCAAAAATGGGAGCGTGACAGGAAGGATGAACAAGCCCATCATACTATGGCAAAATGGCATCCATGCTTGTTTTATTTATATTGGGGGAAATTAAAGTCAGGGATAAGGTTTCAAGGGCAGAGTCTTGCTTCATGGTGTCTTGCAGTCAGCAGGTTGATTGACACCTTGGCAGGTTACACCCATCTCAGGTGCTGTGTGGGATCTCTGGCAAAGCTTGAGGGGGAAGTTCGCCTGCATAAGGCAATCAATCACTGTGGGGGTGCCACAGGATGTTCCCAATGCCAGACTTATCCCCTCATTAGGCTACTATGCGCAATATAGTCCACACAGAGACCACGGATGGTTCATGACATTGAACCAGGTGCAACAACTATGGAAAGCAGTATGGAAATTCCTCAGAAAACTCAGGATGAGACCACAATTTCACCCAGCTATTCTACCCCTCGGTTTATACTCAAGGATTTAAAATCAGCATTCTACAGTGATACAGCCATGTCAATGTTTATAGCAGCTCAATTCACAATAGCTAAACTATAGAACCAAACTAGGTGTCCTTCAGTAGATTAATGGATAAAGAAAATGTGGTATATATTCAATGGAATATTACTCAGCTTTAAAGAAGAATGAAATTGTGGCATTTGCAGGTAAATTGGTGGAGATGGAGAATATCATGCTAAGTGAAATAAGTCAATCCCAAAAAAAACCAAAGTCTGAATGTTTTCTCTAATATGCGGATACTAATTCACAATAAGGGGTGGGAGGCCACCTTAGATTAGGTAGAGGGGAGTGGAGGGAGGGGAGGGGAGGGGATATGGGGTTGTGAAGGATAGTAGAATGAAACAGACATTATTAGGTTATGTGTATGTGTGTGTGTGTGTGTGTGTGTGTGTGTGTGTGTGTATGTGTGTATGACTGCATGACCAATGTGATTTTACAACATGTACAATCAGAAAAATGAGAAATTATACCCCATGAATGTATGATATATTAAAATGCATAAATGCATTCTACTGTCATGTATAACTAATTAAAACAAATTTTTAAAAAAGGGCTGAGGATGTTGCTCAGTGGTTGAGTGCCCCTAGGTTCAATCTCTGATCCCCCCAAAAAAGAAAGATAAATAAATAAGTAGATTTCGTATACAAAGTATTTTAAAATATGAATTTGAAATATTTAAACATTTCTAGCTTCAATTAGCATAATGTTTTTGAGGTTTATTCATGTAATAGTACATGTCCATATTTTGTTCCTTTTAATGCTTAATAGTATTCCACTTTTTAGATATAATCACTTTGCTTTTATCCATTCACTTTTTTATGGCTACTTGGATTGCTTCCAGGTTATTCTGAATAATACCTATTGAGAACATTCACATATAAGTCTTTATGTGGACATATGTTTTTATTTTTCTTTAGTAGATACCTAGAAATAGAATAACCACATTGTGTGGTAGGTTTGTGATTAATTTTTTAAGAAACTGCCAAATGTTACTCTTTCACCATGCACCATTTTAAGTCCCATCTGAGTGTTGTTGGTATTACAATTTTTGCAAACACTTGGAATTGTCAATCTTTTTGATTATAGTCTTATTGTGTTTTCAGTTTGCATTTCCCTGATTACTACTGATACTGAATATCTTTTTCTGTTTGTTGCTTAATGTACCTTCTTTGAGGAATTTATGCACTTTTTTTGGTGAAATACGTCACATATTTTTAACTTGCACTGTCTTCTTATTGAGTTGTAAAAGTCCTTTTTCTGCATATAAGTTCTTTTTTAAACATACAATTTGCAAATAGTTTTTTCATTCTGTAGTTTGTCATTTCATTTTACTAACGATGTCTTTTATTAAGAGTAAATGCTTTATAATTTTGACAAAATTTAACTATATGTTGTCTTTAATGATCCATGATTTCAAGTCTTATAAAAGTTTTAATATGCCATGGCCAGAGAATATTTTCCTGTATTTTTTTTCTAAAAGTTATATAGATTTGATTCTTACTTTTAGATCTACTACCATTTTAAAGTTAACTATTTTTATAATGACAGGTAAGGCTCAAAGCTTTGTTTTTTAAAAATACATATCCAGTTGATCGAGTACCATTTTTTGAAAATATCATCCTCTTTTCACACCCCGCCTAATTGCCTTGATACTCTTATCAAAAATCAATTGGCCATAATATAAAGGGTTTTTAAGTTAATTTTTGTGTATGGTATGCAATAAAAGCCTATATTAATTATTTTGCATATGACTATCCAAGCATGATTTGTCGAAAAGACTTTCCTTTCCCCTTCGTAGTACTTTGACATCTTGTTAAAAATCAATTAACAATAAAAATTTATTTCTAAGCATTCTATTCTGTTCCATTGATCTATAAATCTATTGTTACATCAGTACCATGTTGTCTAGATAATGGTGATTTTATAATAAGTTTTGAAATTTGTAGTGTAATCTTCCACTTTTGTTTTTTCCTTCCAAAATCATTGGCCACTCTAAAACTTGTCATTGCCTATAAACATCCCTTGCAAGGATTTCACAGGGATTGCATTGAATCTATAGGTCAATTTGGGGAGAACTGACATATTAACAATAGTAAGTCTCCAATCTATGAACATGGAATTGCTCTCTGCTTCTATAGATCATTTTAACATTTTACAGTGGAAGATTTCATTTTAATGCACAGTTCTTATTTTCCATTATTTATCATTCAATATTTTATTTTTGATACTAATATGAAATGAATTGTGGTTTTTTTTAGTTAAATGTATTTAACTGATGCATAAAAATGTTATTCTACAATGTTGACATTATGATACGATTAAATTAAAAATAATTAGTCTATCCCAAAAAACAAAGGCCAAATGTTTTCTCTGATATACCGATGCTAATCCATAAGGTGGGGGATCGGGGGGACTAGGGAAGAATGAAGGAACTTTGGATTGGGCAGAGGAGAGTGAGGAGAAGAAGGGAGTGTGGGCGTGGGAAGGACGGTTGAATGAGAGAGACATTATTACCCTATGTACGTGTATGATGGTCCAAATGGTGTGACTGCATCATGTACAGCCAGAGAAATGAGAAGTTGTGCTACATTTGTGTACAATGAGTTGAAACACATTCTGCTGTCATATATAACTAATTAGAACAAATTAAAAATTTTTTAAAATAACAAAAAAATTAAAAAGTAACCATACTCATTTCGACATTATAAAAAAAATAAATATTTTTTAGCAGTTATATCACCAATGATATAATCTCACTGTTGGAACCAGACTTAGTAGGAATCAAACTTCAGTGTAGAGTTCATTTCAAGGACTGATGTAAAAGCAAAAGAATGAGCTATATTACTCTTCAAGAATGGACCACAGCCTCATTGCATAGTGTGTGTGTGTGTGTGTGTGTGTGTGTGTGTGTGAGACTTATCTTGTCTTTTGCCAGACAATGCTGCTGCAAAACTCTACATACATATACTCTGTTGTTTATTTATATCGATTCCTACGTCCCTCTCTTTCTGTCCCTCTTCCTCTCTCCCTCCCTTCCTTATTCCCTCCACCCGCTTCCCTTAGCTGGATTGGATACCTGTCTAAATTATTTTTGAATAAAGAGCTTACAGTTCCTAGTCATTATATCAATTTGCTTTTCCCTAGGTAAAACTGTAGCCTGTAAAAATTGGCATTATACCAGTATGGCAATAATTCATGCCTTCATTTCCAAGAATCCTGTGACAAGCTGGGAATATCCATTTAGACAGCCTTCCTATACAGTGCGTACAAAATAATGATTATTCTTTGACTTATGACAGCATTTATCTTTGCAGAACCTGTGCTATTCACAAGTTTGTAACTTTAGAATTTTATTTAAAGCCTTTGATTTACCATTCTTCATTACCACTATTGATGGCCAGGTGCCCAGAATTATGATTTTTAAATTGTATATCTCATTCTTGCATAACACTGCTTTACTATGCTCAGTTGGTATCTGCATGCCCTCAATTATTTCACAGACTGTAAATGTGAAAAGAGGCAGTGTGAGCCACTAACTACAGCCAGGACACTTGAAATTCACTTCCACATAGCACTAATTTTTTTCATTCAAAAAAATTCTTATGAAGTGCTATATCTTAGCCACTGGGAGTACAGGAATGAAAAATCTCTGTTCAAAGCCCTTCAACAGAAGACCATTGGAGATGTATCAATAAACAGGTGAAGTTAGATTTATTGGCTCATTCTAGGAGAGAGACCACACACCACAGAGACCTGTTAGGCTTCATAATAGGAGGGTGTTAAGAATGATTTGTGCCTGTGACAGGTGGTTTTTGAGGAGGGTTCGAGAAAATGGGGTTTTCTCTGAATTGGATACTGTCAGGGAAAAGGTGACTATATAGTCATATATTTTAATTAATCTATCTAGAAAGTAGAAAGAATAAGTATTAAGGTAAGCCTATACTTCGGAAAGAATAAGTCATTACTTATATTAGCTGGGAGAAGAGTATGTTTGGCATTTTTTGTTGTTTGCACTGTAATCTTATTTTTGTCTATGCTCTGACAAGATCATCCAATCATCTCTTTTTTGTCTCACCTTATTATGGTCGTAGAGCTACCTTGTCTGATGTCAGTGCTGTGTGGTTAATTTCAAGAGAAGAATGCCACAGTTTGGCTCTGAGTGCCAGGTCAGCTCCCAACATCACGACCTAGCTGTTAATGTAGATGACAGTCTTGGATGTCAGGGTCTGTTTTTCTTTTTCTTATCTGATTCATTATCCAGTGAGGAAGACAGTCCATTAATCTGGTAATTAAAATAACAGCCATAATAACAGCAGAAACAATAAATATAAGAACAACTAACATATACTAATTCTTATACTTGAGATACTTATCTGAGCTCCTTTTATATATGATTTCATTTATTTCTTATGCAAACCCTCTAAAGTAGGATTATTATTACTATTTAAGGTGATGAAAGTGAGGTAGAGAGAGGTCAAATGATTTGCCCAAAAATGAAAGCTATATGTGGGATTCAAATCTGTAGGCAATCTTTTTTACGTTTTGCACACTATTTCAAACATATACTATACTGTGATGCATTATGGGATGTAGAGGTATGATAATGCTGGTGTCCAGCCCAGATCCCCTTTATTGGCCTGGTTCACATTCCTCTGGTAGCTATGTGTTATGAGTGCTAATGGTTCATGGGTGCCTAATCTAAGAATCACCATCTTACCAGGGTGGCATCCCAATAACTATCTCTGTGTACTGCTTTATCCTGTTTCTCAAATATTGGTGAATTATGTCTGTGTAGGTCATTTCTAGACAGATCCCTGTTTTATCATATTCTTTAATCCATCCACATTTAAAAAATTATTGCCATTAGGTCAAGCCAGTCACATTTCATTAAATGTCATCTGTTAATCATATGGTAAGATAAAAAAGAACTTTGAGAAACAGTAGGTACAGTCATGCATTGCTTAATGATAAGGATATGTTCTAAGGAATGTGTAATTAGGCAATTTCATCACTGCCTAATTACACAAACCTAGATGGGTCTAGGTTAATCTCTTGATGTGGCCTCTTGATACAATCAAGAGGAACAGTAAATGCAAGCTGTATGGGGCTGCAGATGGCATCACATGGCATACTGTTTTACAGCAGGCTGTTTAAGAAGTAGAAGGAATAGACTCTAAAATAATGACACAAAATCCAGTATGGTATATGGAAATCATTAACGTAGTTGTTTATTATTATCAATTTTCATGTATGTACATATTTGTATTGGCATAGTCAATACAAATATACTGTGGCAGTACAGAAGGTTTATTTTCACCAGCAATGCTGCAAACATGCAAGTAATACATTGCACTGTAAATTATGATGGCTAGGACATCACTAGGCAATAGAAGATTTTTCAAGCCCATCATCAAGGGTGCAGTCCATCCTTGACCAAAATGCTACATGATGCATGGACTGTATTTCAAAGAACAGAGTAGAAATTTAATAAAAACAAAATGGCAACTTTTATGGATGGTATTTTTTGCTTATAATCTGTTATGGGACTCACATGAAGCTCTGGAAGGTTGTGTGTGTGTGTGTGTGTGTGTGTGTGTGTGTGTGTGTGTGTAACAGAGACATAGAGAATGTGAGAGCACCAAGGATGTCATATTAGGAATGGACTTCCTCAACAAAACTCCTAAAGTTCAGGAAGTAAAATCATAAATCAATAAATGGGATGACATCAAACTATAAAGCTTCTTCACAGCAAAAGAAACAATCAAGAATGTGAAGAGAGAGCCAACTGAATGGGAGAAAAATCTTTGCCACCTGCACTTTAGATAGAGCATTAATCTCCAGGATGTATAAATAACTCAAAACAACTTAACTCCAAAAATAAAAAATAAAAAATAACCCAGTCAATAAATGGGCAAAGGAACTGAACAGGCACTTCACAGGAGAAGAAATAAGAATGGTCAAAAAATATATGAAAAAATGTTCAACATCTCTAGCAATTACAGAAATGCAAATTAAAGCCACACTAAGTTTCCATCTAACTCCAGTCAGAATGGAAATTATCAAGAATACCAATAACAATCAATGTTGGCAAGGATATGGGGAGAAAGGTACACTCATACAGTGCTGGTGGGACTGAAAATTGGTGCAACCACTCTGGTAAGCAGTATGGGGATTCCTCAAAATCTTGGAGTAGAACCACCATTTGACCTAGTTAAACCACTTCTTGATACACATCCAAAGGACTTAAAATCAACATACTATAGTCTTGCAGCCACATCAATGTTTATAGCAGCTCAATTCACAGTAGCTAAGCTATGGAACCAACCTAGGTGCCCTTCAACAGATGAGTGGATAATAAAAATGCGGCATATATACATAATGGAATATTACTCATTCATAAAGAAAAATGAAATTGTGGCATTTGCTGGTTAAATGGATGGAACCAGAGATTATCATGCTAAGTGAAATAAGCCAATCCCCCATAACCAAAGGCTGAAAGTTCTCTCTGATATATGGATGTTAACACACAATAAGATGGGGGAGGGAAGAATAGAAGTCATCAGATTAAACAAAGAGCAATGAAGGAAAGAGATGGGGCATGGGAATAGGAAAGACGTTAGAACAAATTGGGCATAACTTTCCTATGTTCATTATGAATACATGACCAGTGTAACCCCACATCATGTTTAACCACAAGAATGGGATCCTAATTAGAATATGTCAAAATACAGTGTACTGTCCTGTATATCTAAAAAGAACAAATAAAAAAAGAGAGAATTTTACTAAATACAGACTTTTACTTATTACCCCTCCTTATCCTGTGGGCTAAAATCTGAATTCACTTTAATTCTGAGGTCAAAAACCATGCTGGCCACTTCTCTGGCTTAATATTTAAAAGCACAAACATTATGGGAAAATAAGAACCAGGTGCAAGCTGGGCGCGGTGGCGCACGCCTGTAATCCCAGCACTTTGGGAGGCTGAGGCGGGAGGATCGCGAGTTCAAAGCCAGCCTCAGCAGTGGCGAGGCACTTAGCAACTCAGTGAAACCCTGTCTCTAAATAAAATACAAAAAAGGGCTGGGGATGTGGCCCAGTGGTCGAGTGCCCCTGAGTTCAATCCCCGGTACCACAAAAAAAAAAAAAAAAAAAAAAAGAACCAGGTGCAGCCCACCCTCTCTTTCCATCAAATGCCAATTAGCCCTCCACTCAGTTGCTTGTCATTGTGATTTGTCATAGAGAACATCAGGTTAAGCTTGGCTGACAAATCTTTTCCAACTGAGGTAGAAAATAAGAAAATGTTCTCTGAGATGGGCAGTCCAAGCTTTCCCCTCTACTACAAAGCACTTGTCACAGAGAAGTTATATTTTTAAGACACAAAGAATAACAATAAAAGATCAAGACAGAGGAAGAAATT
Source organism: Tamias sibiricus (assembly GCA_025594165.1). Taxonomy (NCBI): domain Eukaryota; kingdom Metazoa; phylum Chordata; class Mammalia; order Rodentia; family Sciuridae; genus Tamias; species Tamias sibiricus. The sequence continues at coordinate 49,182,601 of CM046662.1, read as the reverse complement.
ACTCTGCAGATGGACTAATTCCTAGAATTTGCTTGAAATCCTGGATGGTTCTCTAGGACCTGCAAGTCCCAAGGACAAGATAAGTCATTGTTTCCTTGGACACCATGATCCTGGTTGGACCAAGGTCTATGGAAAGCAGTGTGGAGATTTCTCAGGAGACTTTAAACAGAACCACCATTTAACCCAGTTGTCTCTTGAACAAATCTATCTCACCCTTTAACTTCATTAGTGTTTATTTTATATATTTTCATACTCCAATATTAGGTATATATATTTAAATTGTTATTTGTTCTAGCTTAATTGAGCCTTTTATCATTGTATAATTACCTTCCTTATCTATTTTTACTGCTTTGATTTAAAGTCTATTTTATATTGTCACTTTCTTTATGATTCTGTTTACATGGAATATCTTATTCTATTCCTTCACTCTCAGTCTGTTTGTATCCTTAGATGTGAAGTGCATTTCTTGAAAGCAACATATAGTTAGGTCTTTCTTTTTTATCCATTCAGTTGCTTTATGCTTTTGAATTGGATAATTTAACATTTACATTTATGGTAATTATTAATAGATAACGTCTTATAGTAGCTATTGTGTAACTTCTTTTCTAGTTTAATTATAATTCCTTTCTTTCTTTCTCCCTCTTGTAATCTTTGGTGGTTTACTCTAATAGTATGTTTTGATTACTTGCTTGCTATTTTTTATTTTTCTATTATAGATTCATTTGTGGTTACCATGAGGCTTACAAAAATACATTTTGTTTATAACAAGGTATTTTGAAATGGTAGCAACTTGACATGATTGTGAAGAACAGAAATACACAAATGAGCAAGTGAAAATAAAAGAAGAAAAGTCTCCACTTACCCTTCATATATAAAAACATGAATTTTTATATCCCATTTTTACATATGCCTATATTGCTCCTCTCTTAACATATAAATTTGGTTATTATTTTTAATTTTTAATAGTCTAAAGATATGTTTTATGCACCAGGCATACAATATTAGCACATTTTGAATTTGTATAATTAATTACCCTTGCCAGTGAATTTTATATCTTCCTCTGTTTTCTTTTTACTCAGTAATGTCTCTATTGATGATCTTCCTTTAGCATTTGGAGGCGGGGTGAGTAAGGAAGATCTATTGAAGATATATTCACTCAGTTTTGTCTAGGAATGCCTTTATTTCTTCTTCATTTCTAAAAGACAGCTTTACTGGGTATAGTATTCTTGATAGACACGTTTTGTTCCTCCCATACTGTGAAAATCTCATGCTAGAACCTGCACAGTATGGAGAGGGCAGGTTGTCTCATGTCTGCTGCAAGACTGGAACTGATGAAGGCTGAAAGTCAAGTGTGTTCCACCAATGCACAGGTCTTAGCCTGATGCCAGAGCCGTGGAGAAGCTCCATCTCTTATCTCTGGCTTGTTTCTACCAGGTTCTGGGTCTTACCACAGTGGACCTTGAAAGCAGCTCCAAGACAAAGCCCTGTGCTATCTTCCATGTCCAGGTCCACTGGGTAGAGCCTTGTTCTCTGTTCCACCACCAGAAGTCGGAGGAAGGGTGGTGGAGGCAGTCAGCTCCTGGCTTAATACGTTTCCAGTCACTCAGTCTGTGGCGATAGGCCTGGCATGAAAGATTATTGGACTTTGCCCAGCACTCGGTTTTACCATGGTGGGCCTGGGGATAGGATTCAAGACTAGGGCCTAGATTTAATTCTCTCTCTCTCCTCATACTGGGCTACTTAGAGTTGGGGAAATACTAACAAGGGCAACTCTCCTTCTTCCCTTTTTTCAGGATGTCATTTCATTTTATTATACCATAAGCAGGTACTAAGGTCTCTTACATGATTTCCCTAGCTCTTATGAGCATAGTTTGGTGTCTAAATAGCTTTCAACTTGATGTGCCAGTTGAGAAACCATCACTGGAGGATCTTACTCAGCTACCATCTTGGTCTAACTCCTCCCATATGAAACACGTTTTACATTAACTATGCACCAGGTTACACTAAAATTTCATAAACTAAGATTTATTACTAAATGATTCATGAATTAAGAATAATATGTTAGGAATTATAAAATATTAGACAATGAAAGTAGTACTTAACAAATTTCTGGAAAACCAGTAAAATGGCATTTTTAGAATTTGCATAGCCTCAAATACATTTTTTAAAAACGTATGTTTAAATATCAGTAATTTAATTGTTCAATAGATGTTTGGGAAAAATAAATTGAGTAAACCTAATAAAGAAGGTAATAATAAAGATATGATTGGAAAGTAATAAAAAAGGAAATAATACAAAATATCAAGAGTACCAGGTGTCTTCATTTTCAATTATTAAAATGGAAAATATCTGCAAAATGAATCATATAGAGTGAGTGATATTATGCACAAAAATTGCAAATATAATTACAATAGGTAATTTTTACATCACAGAACACTATGAAGAAACCATGAAATAATTGGTACCAATAAATTCAATTTTAAATAAATAATTCTGTACAAAAATATAGTTTTGCTTAAAAAATTGGAGACCTTAAAGAAGAAATTAAAATAATAATCAAAATTATTTCCACCAAAATAGATATAAAAAGGCCACAGTGCATTGGATTCTAAAGGAAAATCCATACCAGAACTTCAAGGATTAAATTAAATCATCATTCAGAAACTTTTTCAGAGAAGGGAGGAAACAAAACATCAGGCAGGGGAAATCTGTTCTTGATTTTTATTTATATATATATTTTTAGTTGTAGATGGACACAATGTCTTATTTACTTATTTTTATGTGGTGTTGAGGATCGAACCCAGGACCCCACTCGTGCGAGGCAAGCACTCCACCAATGAGCTACAGCCCCAGCCCCATTCTTGATTTTTTAAAAAGAAAAAGCAAGAATAAGTCAAGAAAAGAAAATTACACTCTGGTTTTATTTTTGAACAGTGTACAAAGGCTAAATATGTTAGTAGCAAAGTAAATTCAACAGTTTATTAAAATAGAGAAAACAATAGTGAAAGGAAGTTTATACCAGGGAGGCAAGGATTGTTCATTATCCAAACACTGCAATATATTGCACAAAACTAGCAGACAAAATAACGATGCATAAAACTATTATAAAATTTTTAATTTTTTTATTAGTTTATTATACATAATAGTGGGATTCATTTTGACATAATTGTATATAATATCTCCCTTCTTCCTCTCCCTTCCTTCCTTCCTCTACTTTGCTCTTCCTCCTATTTATTTATTGTTTTATTCATTGGTGCTTTATACATATACATAAATGTGGAATTCACTGTGGTATATTTATATATGAACATAGCATAATTTGGTCAGTTTCAGGTCCTCCCTTTTCCCATCTCTTCTCCCTCCCCATCAATCCCCTTCTATTCCACTGATCTTCCTTCTATTTTACTGCCTCCTGATTTTTCCCTTATTTTGCTCTATATTTTAAATATGAGGAAAAACATTCAACTTTTGACTTTTTGAGTCTGGCTTAGTTTATTTAGTATAATGCTCTCTAGTTCCATCCATTTACTAGCAAATGACATAATTTCATTCCTGTCTGTGGCTAAGTAAACCTCCATTGTATATGTATACCACATTTTCTTTATCCATTCATCTATTGACAGGCACCTGGGCTGGGTGTATAACCTGGCTATTATGAATTGGGCAACTAGAAATATTGATGTGCCTGTATCACTATAATATGGTGATTTTTGTTCTTTTGGATAATTATCAAAGATTAGGATAGCTAGGTCTTATGGTGAATCCATTCCTGGTCTTTTGAGAAATCTCCATACTGATTTCCAAAGTGGTTGCACTAACTTGCAGTCCCATCAATAATGTAAGAGTGTACCTTTTTCCCCACATCTTCCCAGAATTTACTATTATGTGTATACTTGATATTTTTCAGTCTAATGAGTAAGAGGAAATCTCAATGTAGTTTTGATTTGCATTCTTCTGATTTCTGGGGATGTTGAACATTTTTTCATATGTTTGTTGGCCATTTGAATTTCTTCTTTAGAGAAATGTCTGTTTAATTCATTTGACATTTTGATTGATTGGGTTATTTGTAGGGTGGTTTTTTGGTGTTTTTCTTTTTTTTAGTTCTTTATATATCTTGGACATTAATTCCTGCCAGAAGAGTAGCTGAAAAAGATTTTCCCCCATTCTGTAGGCTTTCTTTTCACATTCTTGCTTCCTTTGCTATGCAGAAGCCTTTTTCTTTTTTCAGTTGTAGTTGGATGCCATACCTTTATTTTATTTTATTTTTATGTGGTGCTGAGGATTGAACCCAGGGCCTCGCACCCGACAGGCAAGTGCTCTACTGCTGAGCCACAACTCCAGCCCCCAGAAGCCTTTTAATTTGATGCTGTCCCACACTCATCTTTTTTAGAAATTATATTATTTGCGATCATTATTATTTACTATTGTGCCAAAGGTCATATCATGTTCAAAAAGAGAAGAAAAATTAAAAAGCAGAAAGAAGTACAAAGCAAAGAAACTCAGTGTTTTTATTTGTATTTAATATGACTGATCATAGAAAAGTACTGTAAGCTACAGTATAATTCTTACACCTAAAAGATTTCAGCAAGGTTTCTATATGTGAGATCAAGGTCTTAAATATGTATCAATAATAATTAATTTCAAAAATGTAATAGAAAAACATCTCATGCACAAAAGGAACATAAAGAAAAGACACCTTGTACTAAAACAACAAAAAAAAATTATATACAATGTTTGTGGAGAAATGCTTCAATCATTATTGAAGAACAAAGAAAGAAGAAAAAAAGACTTGAATAAAGGAAAAAATATACTTGTAATAATAACTGGTAAACTTACAAATCTATATAGGTGGATACAGAATGAACTTCTGGTATATGTCCTAGAGAAAGAGTCAGAGTCCACCTGTTTGTAATAGTGGAAAGTTGAGCACAAACTTCTACCAAAAAAAAATTGAAAATTTGGGGCTGGGGTTGTGGCTCAACAGTAGAGCACTCTCCTAGCAGGTGCAGGGCACAGGGTTCAATCCTCAACTCCACATAAAAATAAAATAAAAGTGTTGTGTCCAACTAAAACAAAACATTTTTTAAAAAATGAAAATTTGTCATATTGATAGAATGAACTATAATACAGAAGTAAAAATTAATGAGCTATAGATACATGTATCAAAATGGATAATCTTAAGAATATATTTTTGTTTTGTTTTGTTTTGTTTTGTTTTTGTACTGGGGATTGAACTCAGGGGCACTCGACCACTGAGCCACATCCCCAGCCCTATTTTGTATTTTATTTAGAGACAGGGTCTCACTGAGTTGCTTAGCACTTCACTTTTGCTGAGGCTGGCTTTGAACTCACAATCCTCCTGTCTCAGCCGCCTAAATTGCTGGGATTACTGGTATGTGCCACTGTGAAAAACATGTTTTCTGAGGTTAAAATAAGTTGCAAAATAATACATGAAGTACACACAATGCTATGTGTAAACTCTTTTTAAAATACCCAAAACATTTTTATAAACACATATATAATAGTATAAAACACACATGAGAGTAAAAAACAAAAACTCAAAATCAGCATAAGTAAGGCAAGGAAACCCCAGGGGATTTTGAATGTATTTGTAATTATTTTTTTACTTTAAAGTCATCTGAAACAAATTGGCAAAATACTAAACTTAAGTTGCATGATGTCTCCATAGGTATTTATTACTAAAAAATTTCCTCACATTTGAAATATTTTATAATAAAAGCATTCAAATAACAAGCAAAGTCCTAGGCAGATGTTGGCTTGAGTTGAAAGTTGGGAACAGAGCACCCGAAGAGTGATAGTGTTCAGAGGGAAATGCTCTCAATCACCGGTCTCTTGCTGGAGATAAACAGAACCCACTCACATTTTTCTACCTTACCCTAAAAGCTGTGGCAGAAAGCTCCCCTGATATCTAAATATTTTAATCCCATTTTTGATGAAATTAGAAGATAAAATCCAATTACTTTTACCTCCTGAGAGTTTCAATCAAATGTTCTGATAAAACGAGAAACTGTCTCTACATTCATAGGAAAGAAGCAGATAATGTTTGAAGTGTAAATTAGAATGATTTGGTAAATTAGGAAACAAAAGGTATCAGCTTCAAAAAACAAACAAACAAAAAAAGTAGAAAGGACTTACAGAGGAAGAAAAGGGAAGGTAGAACAGAGAGACTATGGGTTCTTTCCCCTGCCAGCACCTCAACAAACACCCAGCCCAGCAGACATAGGTACTGGTTTTCTCACCTAACAATCCCACACCCCACACGAGACATGCAGAGAAGGGAGCCTCTCTGAGAGTTCACAGACTGTGGACACAGAAACAGCGGCCTCCTCAGTGGGATCACTGTAGACAGAGGACCCTGGCCCTAAAAGTGTTTGTCAAGAGAGTCACACTTGATTATACTTGTTGTGTGGTAGCCTGTGTGTCATGGATTGTACCCATTCCCTCTTAGTGAGACACCCCTACCTATTTTCATTTGTTGCTACAGTTAATTTAGTAGATTGCAGGGAGGGAAGTTTAATTACATCGACTCTACCTGCAGTCCTACCAATAGCTTTAAATATGAGCTCAGGTATGGCTTCAAACTTACTCTGAGCAGGGATTCAGAGACTCATTTAGAATTTGTTCTACCCATGGTTCCACAGAGAGGGTCTGGTGTGATTAATGTGAGCACTTGTCTTGGTCAGAAAAGAATGCAATGCAACCGTTATGGAAAGCAGTATGGAGATTTCTTGGAAAACTGGGAATGGAACCACCCTATGACCCAGCCATCCCACTCCTGGGTCTATTCCCAAAGGACTTAAAAACAGCATATTACAGTGACACAGCTATCTCAATGTTTGTAGCTGCGCAATTCACAATAGCTAGGTTGTGGAACCAACCTAGATGTCCCTCAGTAAATGAGTGGATTAAGAAAATGTGGTATATACGCACAATGGAATTTTACTCAGCAATAAAAGAAAATAAATTAATGGCATTTGCAGGTAAATGGATGAAGTTGGAAGACATAATGCTAAGTGAAGTTAGTCAGTCTCAAAAATCCAAGTACCAAATGTTTTCTCTTATATAAGGAGGCTATTTCAAAGTATTGTTGGATGGGGGTGCATAGGAGGATTAGAGGAACACTAGAATGGTCAAGGGAAGGGATGGTAAGGGAGGGAGCAAGAGGGGAGGGAGGGGGAGAAAAGAAAAAAAAAAGGTGGTTGAATAAGACGGATATCATTTTCCTTAATGCATGATTGAAGACCTGAATTGTACAAATATACTTTGTATACGAACAGTTGTATGTAAAAAGATACTAAATATATGCACTATGAGTTGTACACATTAAAAATTATAAAAATAAAATTAAAAAAAAAAAAAGAAAGAAAAGAATGCAAGTCACAGGCCTCAGGTTTCTACTTCACAATGGGGGACATGGGCTTGTCAATGCCGTTCTTATTAGAGTAAGTGAGCACCTCAAGAGCTGCTTCTTGAAATATGTGGACTCCTACCTATAGGCTCTTGTATTACCCACCTCCATGCTTGCAGGAAGGTGTCCATTACAGCAAGAGCAGCAAATTAAAAGTCTCATGTCTATAACCAATATCCTGCCTATTTATAGGAAGTAAATCCTAGGTGTCTAAAGCAGTCATTGGAAGACAGAGTAGAAAACATTCCAAGGAAAGGAGAGAAATTGATACAGACCAAGGAAAAGAAGAGGAATGAGATAGCAATCCCAATCTTGGTGGGTTCAACTGCAGGTGAAATGGAAAAAAGATGAAAATTACAGAGTGTGCAGCGGGTGGTGTGGGTAAGCAAGGGTAAGTTAATCCTCAAAATCTGAATTCTTTGAAACAACAAGGGAGGCTCAGGGATATAAAGATTATATCCCAGATACAGAGGATGGGAGCATGGAAGTGGTTAGGAAGCAGGATTATTATTATTGAAATAATAAATGACACACTTTATTGATTAAATAAAGCCCCATAGAAGATCCCTTATAGGCTCTCAAAGAACCTGTGGGATTTTGGAGTTGGCTATTATTCAATTTAGATTGACAAAATCTCTGAATTTCAAATTATTTCCTTATAACTCCATCAGTCCTCTAAGGTATGGCTTTGCCCCCGGATGAGGGAGATGTTACTCCACCCTCACTTTTGAAAGACCACGGGCAACCTCATGCATCAAAATCAGTCTTCAGTGCCTCAGACACCTGTTTTTCTAGTGGGCAGTTAGCAGCGGTGTGAGGATAAGGTTCGAGAGGATGAGATCAAACCTTGAGAATCCAGAATAAGACTGTATTTAAAAACTGAAATATTGACATCAGAACTGGAAATACCACAACTGATCATCTCAAACTCCTAATGTAGCGATTTCTTCCTCAAAATTTGATTGTGGACATCTGGCCTCTTTGTAAGTGCTGTAGAGGAGACTCATAGTCCCAGGAGGAACCTGCTCCATGAACAGCTCCAGGACAGAAATTTCCTCTGTCCTGGTGTTTTCCTAGAGAAGCCAAAATCAAAATCCCGTCTTCTGAGCAGACCTTGAGAAACACGCAGGCCCCCTCCAGACCTCTGATGATTCCTTCCTTTCTCTAGCCAATCCTGCTCAGTGCCTTCAGCCTCGCTCAATGATTTCCATTGTGCCTAGTATTTCCCAGTGACTTTATCTGAGCTCCATGGAGTTTGTCATGGTCCCGTATGAAATGTAGCAACCAGTCTTGGAAAACATTATCAGAGAAGCCTAATCAATCCCAGGTATCTACCCCAGGCTAGGATACTGCTGTCTCTGGAAAATGCTGGTAGATATCACTAGTGCTGATGTGAAATGTCACAAACCGCTATAGAAACAAAAGGACAGAGAGGTGGATAAATTTGTGGAGGATAAATTTGTTAATTAAATAATATATGCAGACAAGGTTTTGAAAACAATCTTTATTGTATATGATGTTTATATGTTAGACTGAGCAGTGGTCCCTTCATCCTCTTTTATTCTATTGGCATTCTATCTGCTATTATCTCTTCTCCCTGGGAGTGAAAAAATAAATGAGGCAGAGCAGGGAGGGACAAGAAGTGATATGAGCTCTGCCCATCAATAACCCTTCATTTTAATCTCAAAGCCTGGGTCCATCCATACCAGTTCAGTTCATTTCGATTAAATTACTGCAAAATGAAGGTTCTAGAACTTTTCTGGGTTTGGGGGAACTCACTTCCACCCTGTTCCCTTTCCACATTTCCCTTTCCTTCACAGGGCCATGTCCATGGGCCAGAGTGAAATCAAAGCTCAGACCAAAGACTCACAGACCCCAAACCTGTGATCCTGCTGGACGCTGGTCCTCTCTCCAAACTAGTCCTGGCCCTTGAGGTCATGCTGAGCTCTACCTGCCTAGCAGGACTCTTAAAGTTGAGGACAGTCATGGATATACTGGGAAAGTTCCCAGTCAGAACTCTCCAACATCTCATTTAACCAAATGGAGGTCAAATCCCCGGAGAAGCACTGGGTGTACCACAGGCTAATGAAGCTGCAGAGCCATGACAGAACCCACGCTTCCCTGCAGCCCCTTCCCTTCTCTCCCTGTGGGCCTTCCTAATGTAGGCTTGCAAAACTGTGCAGGCCTCAGGCCTTACCTCTCCCAAGAGAAGGCTGAACCATCTTCCAAGATCTTCTGGCTCATGAATCTTAGTTGCTGTGTGGAAATCAACATAGAGGAAGACACTTAGTTAATGAGGGAAGGAGCTCTGCTAGCCCTTAGAAATCCTCTGAACTTCCTGAGGGAACTGGAAAGCTCAAGACAAATCCCAACTTATAGGCAGGTAAGATGTCTGGGCAAGAAGCAGGGGACCCAGTTATGCCCTCTTCCTTTATTCCCCAAGCTGGATGAACCCCCACCCCCTCCTCCCCCTTGTGGGGCTGAACTGGAGAGACAGTACTGGCTGGGGAAGGCACAGTTCGCTCAGCAGACCCAGCCCCTGCTCACTTCCTGTCCTTTGGAGAATGAAACACACAGCCTGGACATTGGCTCCAGGGTCTCTTCAGGCCAGGGTCTTCCCTTGTGGGCTGCTCCTCCTTATTCTCCTTTTCTTCTGGCTTCGCTTCTTCCTCCTCGTCCTCCTCGTCCTCCTCGTCCTCCTCCTCCTCCTCCTCCTCCTCTCTTCTTGGGCGCTCTCTGGTTCTACATTGCTTATCAGCTGAGCCATGGTGAGATGGAAGACATGGCAGCTGAAGCCCTCCCTGATCCCGTGCTTCACATGCTCCCGGAGGATATCCATGGTGGCAAAGACCCGGCAGCAGGCCATGCATCTGAAACCATTCTCCATGGTCACCAGCCACTCAGGTGTCTTGGCCCTGGGTCTCTCCTCCACTGCAGGTGACCCTGGTGGGCTGTCTGCCTCTGCCCTTTCCTCGTGTTCTTTCTCCTCCCCGCTGGGCTCGCTGTCAGACAGGAGGTTTCTGGTGGATACATCAGAGGGGGGAGTACCTACTCGCACTTTCTCAGGAAGGATCACTTCTTCCATCCTTGGCTGCTTTTCTAGGGATTCTGAGGTTTCATCTGTCTCCCAGGAGACAGCTACACCTTTTTTCATTTTTACCTGCATGTAGTATATTTTCATGCCCTTTTCCTCATTGTTCTTACACAGAGAGGACACACAGGTCTTATAAGATGAATGGGTTGAGAAGGAGTTATGCTGGGAGTGGGGAAGAGTCTCCCCTCGTTTTGGAAACAGGGTTAGGGGTGATCTAGGCTTGGGACTGTCTTGTAATTTCCGGGTTCCTGGGAAAGGAAATTAGAAACATAAGAACATGCACAGAGCCTGCTGGAAACCGAGAGTGCAACTGTGAATGTGTGCGGTAGAGGAGAGAGGCCCACGGTTTGATCCAGGTGTGTGATGGGCTCAGTATCTGTTGTTCATATTCTGGGGTGATGTGTCTGATGTCATTTGTGTGTGTAAAGATATTGTGGAATGTCTACACACATGAGTGTGGAGTGAAGTGGTGAGGGTTATGTCCTGTGTGGAATAGAGGTAAGGTGTGCATACTAGGAAGATGGGATTTTGTGACCTCGCCAGTATATTGTTTGTGAATTGTGGGCTGTGATGTAGGAAAATGGCCTTGTAAGTCATGCATTTTGGATTTGTGCATGTGCTAAGGATGTATGTCCATGCAGAGTATGGTTATATGTGTGAGGTATACAGGCCTGAGCTGTATGGTCCTATTCTGGAGAACTCTGTCCTCTAAAATAGTCACAAATCCCATATAGTTTCTCTTAAGGTCCTCAATCTGGTCCCTTGACCTGACACCCCAAACCCAGTCCTGTTCCCTGACGTCCCACAATGATCATGCCAGGGTTCAAAATCTCCCACAGTGAGCTCCCGTAACAGTTCTGATTTCTACATGGGCTCTCCACAGAGTCCTGACCACCTCCAACTGCTCTGGGCTTCTTCTCAGTCTCATGCTTTTAATTCTATGCTTCCTGCACTGCATTTGAATTGATACCCAGGAAGCCCCACATTCAAGGAGCCTCACACCTACGGGTCCCCATATCCAAAAAGTCTCACAATCAAGGACTTCTTCATCCAAACTCTCACACCTAAGGATCCCTGCACCCAAAATGTCTCATACCCCCAAAGTCTCACACCCAAGCATCCCCGTACCTTTCCTACCATGGAAGAGTTTGTATGGAGAAGAAACACAGGAGAAGTATTCCGAGGCAGAGGAGACCTCCCCTCCACCTAGGCTGCAGATTTTGGCCACTTCAGTGGATTCAAGATGAGGGTCATCCTCTTGTGATTTTGGCATTCCTGAGAAAGGTATGAAAGTCACAGTGACATGAGTGGTTGGACATATTTGTACATTAGTTACCTATCCAACAAATATTTACTGAGTGTCTGACATGTGTCAGATGTGGTAAATACACACAGTTTAGAGTATGGCTCCTTGTGTATTGAATTACTCAACAGTTATTTTATTAATGTCCTATTAGGAATGAATGCCTGTGTGATTTACTGTGAATATATGTAAAGTATAAGAGTGATGTGCTTCGGATAGGGCCAGTGTGGAGTTTGTATACATGCTATATTCATAATTCAGGAATAATGTGATACATAACATCTTCTGGAAATATAGTGTGGCTTGTTTGTGATGTACATTTATTCATTCATGTGAGCAATATTTAGTAAATGGCTACTATGTATCAGGCATTATTCCACTATTCTAGGCTTGGGAATGATGAACAAGACAAAGTCCTCTTCTAATTGGCACTTCTATTTCAATTCGGAAGGCAGGAACTAAACAGAAATGCTTATAAGTATATAATAGGACAGATCATGGTGAGAAAGTAAGGATCAGAAGATTTGTCAAACAAAACTACCTGATACCCAGTTAAATTTAAATTGAAGATAAATCACAATTTTTTAGTGTAAAATGGTCATATAGAATATTAGAGGCTGGGGGTTCTGGCTCAGTGGTAGAGCACTTGCCTAGCATGTGTGAGGCACTGGGTTCAATCCCCTGCACCACATAAAAATAAATAATAAAATAAAGGTATTGTGCCCATCTACAACTAAAAAAATATTTTTTAAGAATGTTAGGGACATTCTCATACTAAAAAGTCACTTGAAGTTTATCTAAAATTCAAGTTTAACTAGGCATTCTATTATTTGGCCAGTGAATCTGTTTCATTTTGGTTTTAACAAAGTAGGCCTGGTGTGGCTACACATTGTGTTACAGATGTGGTATGTTATGACCTGAGTCTGGTTCTTATAGAAATATTTAGAGATAGTTTAATGTAGCTATTTTTGTGTGAAAATTGAGAGATACACGAATATGCATATGCACATGCACACACACACACAAACACACTCTCTCTCTTTGCAGAGTTTAGTGTGAAAGGAGAGCAGTGTTAAACCAATGGGTTGTGTGTACACATAATAAAGGAGTAATATGCTTATATATGTGCTGTATGTGGTTTAATAGAGCAGCTGTATGTGGAAATGTGTGACATTTTTCCTATATCAGAGTGTATGTGGGCATATGAGACTATCTCATGGGAGACGCTTAAGGACAAACATACTAGCACATGTGTTGAGCACCACCCAGGTCTAGGCATGTTAACGTCCATCTATTACCATGAACCCTGCAAAGTTCCCAATCAGTGACCACTTCACCCTCATTGTCCCCACTTCCCCCTCCTGATACACTTGTAAGAAGAGAAAATATTCTACAACATAAAGGTAGATAGGATAGAAGAAACCTTTGCCTTTCCCTTCCTGTCATAGACCCCTGGAAATAGGCCTGCACTCCAGGCCTCCCATTCCAGGGGTTCATCCTACAGTACAGGAGCCTGGGCCTCCTGGAAGCTGCTGGGCTCTGACTTGGGCAGAACCCTCCAGATGGATTTCTGGGTTAGGACACACCTTGTCACACCTCCTACACACAACTACCACCCCACTCCACATCAAGGCAACCTACTTGTTTACATTTAATACATCACACAGCCTAGAAAGTAAGTTGACATCTCTTAGTGTTCTTTGCTTGCCCCAGGATCCTGATGTGTCTTGCCCCATCCATTATGGTCTGGTCTCCTTAAGGCACTTCCCTGCCCTTCCCTTCCACTGGGAAGCATTCAACCTGTGCATCACAAACTCCAATAGTAAATTCTTCCTGCTAAAGCAATAAAATCTCCATGCTTTCTGTATGTCACCATTTCTAGACAAAGTCTTTTTTTTTTTTTTTTTTTTTTTTTTTTTTGGTGGTGGTGGTGGTAGGGATTAAAACCAGGGCCTTGTGCATGTGAGGCAAGCATTCTACCAACTGAGCTATATCCCCAGCCCCAACAAAGTCTTAATCTACTTTGCTAATAAACATGTCATTTCTCAAGATATTTTTCAACAAGATCTTTAATTCAGTCAGCTAATCTTTCCTCTTTCCTAAAAGGGACAGTGCAACTCACAGATTTCTATCACTATTCCTCACACTTTACAACTCCCCTGAGTGACCCAAAAGGAAAAGTAAATAAAGAGAATATGAAAGAACTCAGAAAAACTGCATCTGAGTTGTGTAGCTGGACCCCCCTGCCACCAGTGTGCCTGGAGTCCATAGCTCCAGGTGCCAACCCCCAGGAGAGAAGTTCACAGACCAGAAGGGCTGACTTTCTATTTGCCTGGGACATCTGGACTTTCTGTGCCTTCTCACACCCTTGGGACCCTTGAGATGGATCCAGCAGCATCAGCTGATACCAGGTCTCCCCTCTACTTCATAGGTACCTGCTTGCCTCAATTCCTCATTCCTAGGGAAGGCTAAGGCTGGCCGGCCTCCCCTGTACCCCAGAGAAACTTCCCAGCACATACCACTTCCCTTCTCATCAGGTTCCTGGGACTCTTCCTTTTCCAAATGTTTCCTCTTTTGCCGCCGTTTCATAGTGTCAGCTAGGAGACTCCCTTAAAGGATGCTTGTGTCCAGTTCCCCCTTTTCCCTACAGGTTGGCCCTTCTTGACTCTCAGGAAATCCGTTGAAATTATTCAATACAAATAAAAATCGTCAAGTCTTCTATATGACTGGAGAACTCAAACCACTGAGCGAACCAGCAGCCCTGCCCAGTGCTCACTATACTGCAGGGCTGTTAAGGTTCAAAGGTCACCAGGCCCACAGGAGAATTCTCTTACCTCAGTGATGACATCAGAGCATTCTGAGGACCTCAGCCCAACACAGCCTCTTCAACTGCAGAAACCCCGATTAAAAGAACAATTTCTTTTCCCAATGGAACCTCTCTAATGAATTCAACTCTCATCTCTCAAATGTGGCAGAATATTTTTAGATGTTAACATGTTTCTGTTTTTTTTTTTTTTTTTTTTCCTTTTCTCCCTTTATTTCAAACTTTCCTTTCTGCCCTCAAGCAGGTAATGGGTAGCAGGCTCTGTGTTCATCACTCAGAGCTGGGGTAAAACAGGGCTGAAAGCAACAATAATTTGCTGATAAAATTTGACTTTTATTTCTAAAATCTTAAACTTCACAGAAAAGAGGCAAAAACATAACAGAAGTAGGATTTGGGGAATCATGCATTCACTTCTTTCTTACTGTACTAGAATTGTCAAGATGTTGATGGGACTGTGGCTCAGCGGTAGTGCACTTGCCTGGCATGTGTGAGGCACTGGGTTCGATTCTCAGCACCACATATAAATAAATAAAATAAAGATCTATCAACAACTAAGAAAAAATATTTTTTAAAAAAAAGATGTTGATTAGGTCAGAAATGAAGAGATCTATGGCCTGTGGAGGAGAGGGGCCCTGAAGGATGGCTAGAGAGAGAGAGAGATGGCAAAAATTCCAAGAGGAGATTGCTGCATTGTTCACACAAGCAGAATGGCAAACTGTCCCACTCCTGGCACAGGAAGTCACCAAACCTACAGGAGCCATGGCCACTGAGCTGATGGACATCAAAACAATAGCTGTGTGCTCCCATAAGTAGTGATCTTTCCCTTATCCTAGCCTTGAAATAATGGTATTGCAAGATTTCCAAATAAATCTAAGTGGAATCCAGACAGGACATCAGCAGAACACTTATTATAAATTAAATAGAGTTATTTAAAATGACATGCTATTTCTTGTTGACAGATTAGATATTCTCCAGGAGCTGCTTGGACTCCTGCATCTGAAACTACACCAAATGAGCCCACTCTAAACCCTGCCCCTGGGCACAAGCCTGGGTAACACACAGAGACACCTTGAGTTGTAGAAGGGGCATGGACTCATGGTAAGTAGTGAAATCAATGCCTATCCTCAGAAGCAGACCAGTTTTATGTTCTAAGGGACAAGTGGGGAAGGCAATGGAAGAGGGTTTACTTTTATATTTATGCTCTGAATTGTCATAATTTTAAAACAAAAATATCTTAACACATAACATATAATTAAAAATGCACAGATATTGAATCTGACACTCTCAGGAAATTCACTATATCAAGAGTGAAACAGAAAATATCACAAAATACCCTGAAGATATCAAAAAGGTAATGAGATAGTCCCGTAAACTCTACAAACATAAATTTGACAACTCATATAAAATGGACCAACTCCTCAAAAAGCACCAACTACAAAACTCATCCAATATGAAATAAACTGCATAAGCTGGGGCGTGGTGGCGCATGCCTGTAATCCCAGCACTTTGGGAGGCTGAGGCAGGAGGATCGCGAGTTCAAAGCCAGCCTCAGCAATGGCAAGACACTTAGCAACTCAGTGAGACCCTGTCTCTAAATAAAATACAAAAAGGGCCAGGGACGTGGCCCAGTGGTCGAGTGCCCTGAGTTCAATCCCTGGTACCACAAAAAAAAAAAAAAAAAGAAAGAAAGAAAGAAAGAAATATACTGCATAGTCCTGTAACTACAAAGAATGTACAATTTGTAATTGTTAAAATTCCAGAAAGCAAATTTCTCTGACTGCATAGCTTCACTGGAGATTCTCACAAACATTTAAAGAAAAATCAACCCCAACTCTACCCAATCTTTTCCAGAAGAAAGAAAGAAGCATTCTCAAATCATTTCATGAAGCTAGTAATACATGGATACAAAAAAACAGGCAAAAATAATACAAAAAAAGAAAACTACATGCCAGTATCCCTCATGAATATAGATGTAAAAATCATTAACAAAATATTATCAAACAGAATTCAGCAATATATAACAAGGATTATATACCATGGCTAAGTAGGGTCTATTTCCAGGGATACAAAGCTGATCTAATATCTGAAGCTCAATCAATGCAATCCATTACATTAATAGGCTAAAAAAGAAAAATAACACTATTATATTTCTATAGTGTGGATCTGGTTCATGACCCCAAAGGCTCAAGTCCCCAGGGGCAGGTAGAAACTTTAAGAAGGGAGGCCTAATGGGAGGGTCTTTCTGGTCACTGGGGGCATGGCCTCAGAGAGTTAAATAGTTCTCAAGAAAGGAACAAGCCAAACACCAATCTATCTGCTGCATGGTTAAGACGTGATGCTCCCTCCCACATGGATATGTGACACTATCTGCTGTTAAATCCTCACCTGATCTTGGACTATGAACCTCCAGTACTGTGAGGTAAATAAACCTCTTTTCTTCACAAATAGCTTGCCCTAGGTATTTTTTTGTAGAAATGCAAAACTAATATCAACTGATTTTTTAAAAATCATTTGAAAATACCTATTGTGGCCAAGCAGGGTGGCACACCTATAATACCAGTGACTCAGAAGGCCGAAGCAAGAGGATCATAATTTCAAGGCCAGTCACAGTAATTTAGCAAGATCCTATCTCAAAACTTAAAAAATTAAAAGTACTGGAGCTAGGGGTGTAATTCAGTGGTAAAGCACTACTGGGTACAATCTCCAATACCACATACACAAACAAAACAAAACAAAACAAAACTTTCATAAAAATATTAATAGATGGGAATTTATACACCCTGATAAAAAGAACTACACAAAATCTATAATTAGCATTATACTTAAAAGACTGAATCCTTTCCCTTTAAGAATGCAAACAGCAAACCTGCCTGTTGTCACTGCTTTTTAAAAAAAAATTTTATATATATATATGACAGTGGAGTGTATTTTGACATATTATACATACATAGAACATAAAATATTCTAATTAAGATCCCATTCTTGTGGTTGAACATGATGTGGAGTTTTACTGGTTGTGTATTTATATTTAAACATAGGAAAGTTATGTCCAATTCATTCTACTGTTGTCACTGCTTTTAATAATAATAATACTCTGAGCATAAAGCTGGAAGTTACAACTAGTCCAATAAGGCATGAAAAAGAAATCAAAAGCTATACAAATGGAAAAAGAAGAAAAAACTATTCTTATTTCTGGATGATACACTTGTATAGTGAAGCTTAGGAAGTTAAAAAAAAGGGGGGAAGAAGAATAAAAGGAAGAACAAGGGAATGAAAGAAGGAAAGAAGGAAGGAGGGGAAAAAGGAAGGAAGGAAAGAAAGAAAGAAGGAAGGAAGCAAGAAAGGAAAGCTCTTAAAACTAATAAATTAATTCAGCATGGTCACAGGGTAGAAGATAAACTTACAATAATCAATTACAATAATCCTTCAATATCCATGGGGGATTGGTTCTAGGATTCCCTAAAGATTCCAAAATCCATGAATTCTCAAGGCCCTTGTACAAAATAGTATAGAATTTACAAGTAACCTATACCCATCTCCTATATACTTAAAATATCTCTAGATTACATGTAACACTTAGTACACTATAAATGCTATGTAAATTGTTGTATTGCTATATTGCTTAGAAAACAATGGCAATAAACAGTCTGTTCATATTCAGTAGAGATGCATTTTTTAAATATTAAATTAAATATTAAATAGGTTTGGCTGAATCCATGGATATAGGACCTACAGATATGAATGTAGAGTCAGTCCATACATTTATATTATTAGCAATGGACACTTGGGAACCAAAATTGAAACAATACCATTTACATTTGTTCAAAAAATTAAATAGGTATAAATCTAAGAAATCGTGTACAAGACTTACATGCTGAAAATTATAAAACACAAAGTAAATCAGAGAAGTTCTAAGAGACATTCCCTGTTCATAGACTGAATGACTCAACATTAATAAAGATGCATTTCCCCATGAATTAGCATAATACAGATTTGGTGCAAGTCCTATCAAAATCCCAGAAAGATTTTTTGTTTTATTTTAGACATAGACAAGATCACTCTAAATTTTTTTTGGGAAAACAAATGAACTAGAACAGCTAAAGCAATTTTTAAAAAAAAGAATAAAGTAGGAAAATCACTCTGCTCTATTTCAAGACATTATTTACTATAAAAAGATTATGTGGTATTGACCAATGTATAGATGGACAGAACAATTGAACAGAATAGAAGTGACACCAATAAAATTATACAAATATGCCCAAGTGATTTTTGACAAAATTGCAAAAGAATTCAATGGAGGAAAGATAACTTTTTCAGCAAATGAAATTTGAATTAAATGAAGCAATACATAGGCAAAAAAATAAACCTCTATCTAAACATTTTTGGGGGGGTACTAGAGATTGAACCCGGGGGCACATTGCCACTGTACTACATCCCCAATCCTTATATTTTTTATTTTGAGACAGGGTCTTGCTAAGTTACTGAAGTTGGCATCAAACTTGCTATCCTCCTGCCTCAGCCTCATGAGTCACTAGAATTACAGGTGTGCACAACTGTGTGCCCAACCAAACTTTTCATCTTAAACAAAAATTAATTCCAAACAGATAACGGACTTCTAGTAAAATTATAAAACTTTTAGAAAAATAGGAGAAAAGTCTTCAAGATTGGTGTCAGCTTTTCATCACTGTGACCAAAATACCTTAAGTGAACAACATTCATAAACAAAGGGTGAAAACTGATTTTGGCTCACAGTTTCAGAAGATTCAGTCTGTGGTCAGCCAGCCTCATCCTTCTGGATATAAGGTGAAGCAGAATATCATGGCAGACAGGCATGGCAGAGGGCCTGGCTGGTCAGCTCATGGCAGCCAGGAAATAGAAAGAAAAAGGAGGGGGCTGGGGAGAAGACAAGACCTTCTAGGGCATTCTCCCAGTGACCTACTTTTTCCAACTATGTCCCACCTCTCAGTAATCCATTTGGCTACCAATGAATTAATCCACCAACTAGATTAATCCACTCATGAGGTTGGATCCCTCATGGTCCAATCATTGCCTAAATGCCCCACCTCTGAACCCTGCTACATGGGGAGTATCATTTACAATTGCTCAAAAAATGAAATAGGCATAAATCTAACAAGTCACGTCCAAGGCTTGTTATACTTTAAACCCATGGGCTTTTGGGAGGGATGTTCTATATCTGAACCATAACAAGATCTAAAGGGTGGACAAAGAATCCTTAGATTTGAAACGGAAAGCATAATCCCTGAAAGAAAAAAAACAATTAACTAGACTTCATCAAAATCAAAACCATTTGCTATGGGAAAGATCCTGTTAAGAGAATGAAAAGACAAACTACAGAACACGATAAAAATTTGTAAACCACATATTCAGCAAAGGATTAGTTTCTGTATTATATTGTTTAAAACTCTCAGAATTTAAAATAAATAAGTAATCCAATTAGTAAAAGGAAAAAACACATGAAGAGACATTTCACTGGAGAGAAGATACAGATGGAAAAAAGCACATGGAATGATAATATCATTAGCCATTGGGAAAATGCAAGTTAAAACCACAATGAGAGATCACTACACACCTATCAGAAAGGCTAAAATAAAAATCAACAATGCCAAATGCTAATAAGAATGGGAAAAAAAGTGGATCCTTCATACATTGCTGGTAGGAATGTAAAATAATCTGCCAAAATGTATAGCAGCTAAAATAATTAATGCAAATAACATGTAAACCAGTGATTGTATTCTTTGGAATTTTTTCAAAAGAAATGAAAAACCTGTGCACAGAACCCATTAAGGAATGATTATAACTGTTGTTTGTAACAGCCAAAACTAGAAACAATTCAGATGCCCTTCAATGGGCTAATGGTTAAGAAAACTATAGTGCATTCATACCATGGAATACTACTCATCAATAAAAAGGGCTTAATTTGACTGAATCTTCAGAGAATTAGACTGAAAGAAAAAAAGCAATCCAGGAAGGGATTATTATTATTCCACTAATGAAACATTCTTTAAATGACAAAATTAAAGAAATAGAAAAGTTATTAATGGTTGCCGGTGGCTAAGGAGGGGGTGAAGGTGGGAAGATAGTGGGCATGGCTCTAGAAGGACAATATGAGGGATTCTTGTGGTAACAGAATTTTTCTGTATCTTCTCTGTGTCAATGTTAATTTCTTGATTTTAATGGTGTACTGCAGTTTTGTAATTTGTTCCCACTAAGCAAAAATGGGTTCAGGTTATACAGGATCTCTCTGCATTATTTCTCACAACTGCATGTGAATCTATAATGATCTATAAATTAAATGTTTAATTCAAACCCCATCGATAACAACCAGGAATACTTATTTAAAAATTGAGGTGGATGTCTATGGGATTGAGGTAAAGACTATTCTTGCTTTTCCTCCACAATTTTACTCAGCACCTGTGCAAGTCTCTGTGAAAGGCACAAGAGAGCAAATAAGCTAACAGTGATGAAAACATTCACAAACCATACCTGTGGCACAAATGCAGGGTGGAGCAGGTCACCTCAGGAACTGCAAATCTGAGCACCTTCAAACCAGAATGGACCTTGGAGTTCTCTAATCCAACCACCTTCTTTTCTTTAATTTCTATAGCATCTCCATTGAGATGTTGCCCAATTCATATTTCAGTGTTTTCAATGATAGAAAACTTAACCTCCCCTCAAAGCATTTCTTACATTTATCTGTGAAATAGCTTATTTATTCTATTATAACTAACAAACACACACACACACACATACACACACACACACACACACAAAAAGAAAGAAAAGAAAATCTCAGTGATTTAAAATGATGAACTCGACCTGCTCCTAGTGCCTGCCCACTGTAGGTTGGCTGGGAATTCTGCTTCTCTGTTGTCATTACTCTAGGGCCCAGGCTAAGGAAGCCACCACTATCTAGAAATTTGTCTGGTATCATTGCAGAGGGTAAGAGAATTCTGGAGAGTGTCACACTGGCATTAAATGTTTGGGCCCAGAAGACACACACATCGCTTCCACTCAAATGTCATTCACCAGGAAATACAATTGATCAGACTGTGCATTTACAAAATCAAGGCTAGAAGTTACATCTCTTACATTGTAATTCAGAAGATTTCCCGCTGTACTGTTAGGATATTTTCAGGAGAATGATGTCATTGGGATTACATGGAATTTACTTTGTTTTTGCTGTTGTTTTTCTTGTTGTTGTTGTTTTGGTTTTCTTTTTTATAATAGATTCAGGAAGGAAGATTTGGATGTCCCCAAAACAGTTGCCTTAAACTGAAAAGAAACTGGAAAATAATTTCCTTTTTTTTAAATGTTTGGCCTGGTAAAGGTTAGATATCTGGGAATCTTTTATATTCTGAATATAGGAAATACAAAGGAAATAATCTTTTTAAGACTTCCAAGAAACAGCGGAAAACATCTTGACTCCCACTTTGCTGTTTCGATTATCTTGTTGACACTCCAGGTCTTTGAGTAATAGTGGTGGCAGCAGCCACAGAGTTTTAGCTGACATAAAAGTACATATAATAGCACTGGCAGCCCCTGCAGAACCACATACTATGGTAAATGCCTTAGCAATCCTATTTGTTCATAGTTCTGTGCAAAGTAACAAATAGTCCTGAAACATTGATTCCAAATAGCTTTTGCTTTTATTACCTTAAAGATGACTTAGCTGCCAAGTATTTGCTCCATGATGAAGAAGAACACATATATAAGGAAAGGATTTATGTACTGAGATATGCTTCTTATTTTGTTCCTGCACAAATACTGCATATCTAGTAAATTAGAGGCAAACTTCCACCCTTCCCCAAATTGTGAACAAATGACTGTGTCATTCCTTTTCTTTTAATCCATTCTGGCCACAGTTATTTTCTAGAGAATAGTATTCCTCTGCTCAAATCTTAAATGGCTTCCTAATATGGGAAGAATAAAGTTGAAAATTGCAACCAAACCTTCAAAGGCCTGCAGGGTTGGGGTCCCTGGTAAGTTTTCCAACACTCATCTTTTAGCTTCCACTCAACTTGACCAAACTTTCCTCCCCTAAATAGAGCTCAGGCCATTGTTCAAGACATTTCCTTCAGTGTACAAATTTTTAAGACAAGTTCAACTAAAATCCTGTTTCATAAGAACCTTTCTGATACCTCAGTAGACTGGCCCAAACATTCCCATAGCACATTAGTTCCTCTGTGATAGCTCTCTTCATATTCTATCTCCCCACAACACAGGACATGCATCTTTTTTGAAAGTAGAAGCTACGATTCCTCTTCTCTGAATCCTCACATCTCCTTGCACTAGTATAAGCTCCCTTACATAGCATCTGTTCCTAAAAAAGAAAAAAAAAAAGTCTTTAATAGTCAAAGTATTGGACATTCTTTCTCTCCAATATAAAAAATATCCCATCCAGTTCCTCTTTCATTTTTCCCAATACCAGGACCTACATGTCACCTCTGCCTTTATCTGGAAAGGGAGAGATTTCCTAAGTCTGTCACCACACCCATGTATCTGAAGCAAAGCAAAAGCCTCTCTTATCTTATGTCATCTACCCAGCTCCCTTCATCTCCATCAAAAACTATTTTTCACTACCTAAAACTTAACCATAGATTTTCTTTACTTAGGATATTTAACCTTCAAAGATTTTTATTAAAATACAAGTACTTTTGTGAGAAGTGATACCTTAAATTAAACCATTGTGAGTCAACATATTAGCAAGGGCTAGGGGATAACAGGCTACAGATTAAACTGGTTTTGAATAGGATAGGAGCCACAGCAAAAGGGCAAAGATGAAACAGTGTTTGGAAGGAGGAAGATGTTGAGGGTGGTGGTGAGGAAGCACCAAAACAAATATTCAACTTCCTTATACATTTGCAACAGAGCACATCTTCCAGAGAGAGTCCCCCCCACCCCGTGTGGAACAATATATTGAGAATAAAGAATGTGAGTGTGTGTGTGTGTGTGTGTGTGTGTGTGTGTGTGTGTGTAACAAAATTACTAATGTTACATTAAGTTGAGACTCATGAGAGTTCCAATAACTACATGGTAGTCAATGTATAATTATAAAATAGCCCAGAGATTAGGGTAAAACGTATAATTGTACAAGAAACCTTCCCATCAGGGACTTAGATACTGTGTAGAAATGGTAAACAAGAGAAGCAAGCCTTATAAAGCAGGCTCAGATGATTACTGGTGCCCAGGAAAACCCCTGGCCCAAAGGATTAATCGGGACTGAGCCAAATCTTCCTCTAAACCAATTTCATTTTGAAAAATCTTCTCCATGGACCTGATGCCCTTATCAATTCATGTAAGTAAATGAGATTAACTATCTCTGGCCAAGGTCTCAGTGTTCCTCCAAGAGTCTGGCAGTGTTTCCACAGTGAAGAGGGAATATGAATTTCTGGAAAAATCCATACTTTAAATGCCTCTTGGTCTATAAATCATGCCTTCCTGCTGTTTATAGTTCTATAAAGGATCAGAGGGAACTTGCTTCTAGGTATGACAACTGAGATCATTGAAGATTATGCTGCCATGAGCACACAGTGTCTCTGAGGAAAGCAATAAAATGATCTGCCTTCTACTCCTTTGGCTGGAATATTTACTGGATGTCACTATAGGAGTTCAGTCTTAGGCTATGAAAAAAAAAGGATCATTCACATTCAGTCCCTTAGTGGGTTAAAAAGGGGTCAAAGGCTCAAGGCTGTTGGAATAGTCAAAGATTCCTATCTGACATAGAGCTGGGAGCAGTTATAGCAAGCATAAGGACTACTTTTAGTACATATAGAAACTTTGACTGGTTCTCTATCTGTTGGATGTCCCAAGATTTATTCTCATCAAAATTTGGCAAATAATTCAAATTCTTTCTTCCCCCAGAGAAAGGAAGCAGCCACAAATTTTACAGACCTATAATTAGAGTATGTACATGCAGCCAAGTTAGACTGTCTTACTGCTGGAATCCAAAAATATTTGATATCTAATAAAATTATTGTCAAATAACATTTATAAGAACCTATTTGCATGAGGTGGTGTGCTAAGGGGAAGATTAGCAAGTATACAGTTCCAGCCTCAGGTCTGCAAGGGCCCATAGTCTAAGGCAGACATACATAGTACATGGAAAAGGCTAAATAACAATGGTAGACTGAAATCAGGGTGGACAAAGTAACTGCTCTGCTATTGTAGATTCTATTGTAGATTCTTCCCATCCCTTTCCCGTCATCATCCCTCAAAACCATGGCCCATCCCTGTGGCCAAGGTGGAGGCAAAGCCTGGAAGTACGATCCAGCAGCTGCTGAAATGCTCAGGGTTAGGAACAACTATGGTGTTTGTGAGATCCAACTCCATGCTACTCTTGAATTTCCTCTACAGTGACTCCACCACATAATTACCTGGCCCAAACATCAGCAAAAATTCAAATATCAGTAAATATCATCAAAAATCAAATATCAGCCCAAATATCAACAAAAAATCTTCAGGGACCACAAAGAACTTTATAAAGAAAACATTAGGACTGGGGATATAGATCAGTGGTAGAGCACTCCCCCCAGCGTATACAAGGCCCTGGGTTCAATCCCCAGCGCACTAGTGAAAAAAGTTAATATAAAAGAAAAAGAAAGAAAAAACTCTACATCTTTGGGCAACTATAACAGAAAATTCTTTCATATAAAGAACAAATGTATGGGAAGTAAAATTGACCAAATTATATTTTTACATTGTGTGCATGTACAAATATATTACAATGAATCCCACAATTGTGAGTAATAGTAATGCACCAATAAAAATAAAAAAATAAATGACAGGTCTATCTCTTCACAGCATATTGTTTGAAGTTGTATCTGTTAAAAACACATAGAACAAACCTACATTCCTCTTCCATAAGCAACACATCCCTGTTCTACAAATATATGAATTTCATTTCCCTTTTGCTATCCAACTTTCCCCTAAATGTGTTCTAGATTCTTATGCTTATCTTTAAGTATTCTCTAGAACTGAACACAGTGTTCTAACTGAAGCCTGATCAAAGCTGAAGAGACCACAGTTCTTATTTCCTCCATGATAGATATTTCACCTAAAGCCAGTTTTTATGGTTCTATCACACCACTGACTCCTGCCAAGGTTATATAGCCATTTTGAAATAGCAAAGTCAAAATTGAAAACTATTATTTATTACCAAATAATGTAGCCAAATGATATCCACACCTCTTTTCCCAACCCACAGGGATAGGCTTTGGTTGGGGGATAGAAGAGGCACAAGAAATAGTTGAAGTTTTCTGTTTTGTGCATTCCTCTTTAAAAAGCTAAAAATCATTTGATTTGTTCTAGATTCTCCCAAGTATCTACAGATTAGAAATGATCATTTCAAAATGTTATGCAACTTGGTGAAACACCTCCATAAAACTTCAACTCTCATAAAAGGATAGATACCTAATAAGTTAAATCACTAGTTGTCACATGGTATCCTGCTAGTTAATAGTAAAATGTAGGGGAGAAAACACAGACCTATCAATAGAACCATCTGGATTTGACTCTCAGCCTCACTAACTAATAAGCAGCTGTTGGACCAGGACACTTCAGTTTCCTCCCCAAGAAATGAGGGTCCTACATTCTATCTCATCATATCCTTGCATAAAGTGCTTGTCACGCTGCTATTAAATGGACAGAAAGTCAGTCATTAAATAATGCTTATTTCCCTCACAGCACAGATTCTTCCAGCTTACATCTCATTTCCCTTAATAGATTAGTAGCTCCCAGAGAAAGGGACCAAGACTTGCTTGTCTTCATATCCCTGATATTCCCGACACCTAACATGAGTAGACACCCACATTCTTCTTGAATATGAATGTGAGCATCTGGCTTCAGATTTGGCTGCATATCATCTAGAAATAATCACTTTTCTGTTCACAAAGGATGTTTGAAAATTCCAAGGTGGTATCTAAGATTACCTGTTATTAAAGGGGGGAAAAATGACCTCCTCAAGTCGAGGAAGTGATGTTGAATTGATACTTAGGTCTAATCTATTTAGAAAATAGGTTGGCATTGACATTTATATTTTTAATGTTGGCCCCATCTTAAATTCTATTTTTCTCCTAAAATAATGTTGTTCCAAGACACAGCTATAATAGGAGGGAGAAGATGAGGTTGTTGAGGAAAGCCAACATCTGATATATCCAATTTCTGACCTATGCCTCAGCAAGCTAAAGGAAAATTTTATTGGTCTCCAGTGTCTACCCTGAGCAGTAAAATTAAGAAAGTACACTCCCACACTGCTTCAACCAGGCTGAGATAATTGTTACTGTTATGGCTTTAGCAACTGGAGTGGGAGAAGATGAGAATTCTGAAAGAGATTTATTTACTGCAGAGCATCCCAAATATCTCATTAGTCTCCTTTTCATTTGGCAAACTTTTCTTTCATTAAAAGTGCCATGCTCTGCAGTTTAGGACAAAGCAAAATCGCCTCTGGGGAGGCACAGGAGCAAAGTGGAAAAAACATGGGCTGGAACAAGTTAGACCTGCATCCATCCCCAGGTGTGCTGTTTGCATGCTCTGTGAGCACTTGAAGCTTTCCATAAGTCTGCAGGAAACTCAGCTTCCTCATCTATAAAGAGAAAACGATTGTTCCTGACCATGGAGGTCAGTTCCAGGGCCATAGGGGCTTTGTTGGCTTGTTTTGGTTTCTTCACAGCTCAGATGATTATCTGCTAATGAAGATCATAGCAGTAGCAACTTCATGGATTGGTGATGAAGATTTAAAGGAGTCAATAGTGTAAAATGGTTAGAACAGAGGTAGTGCCCTATCATCATCATCATCGTCATCAGCAGAAGCAGCAGCAATTAAATGACATGTGTAAAGGGTGCCTCCCCACCACCTGGTACACTTGAAGGAAAACGTCTCCCCTCACAACTAGAAACTTTGCATGGGGATCTGAAGAAGCTCACTGGGTGGGAGGAGTTATTCTATGAGCATAGATTCAGAATTTCAGAGAAGGAGGGATCATGTAGATCAAGACTGCTTACAAAGGAATCAATGAATGGAGGTAGAGAAAGAGTTGCTGTGAGAAGAATGGCATAGCTAAAAGAAAAGAAAAATCCTAGGTCTTCTGACACCTGATTAATGCATTATTATTCTGCTTTTTTAAAAGTGTTACCTGGTTGGGAAACACCCTATTATAAAAAGGTTGCAAACTGTGAGGTGGCATCTGATTCTCTTTGTGCTTTTGGAGGTCTAGGGGTAATTTGAGGAGATGCTAGGATGATTAAGGAAAATAACAGAGCCCCAACAAATCTTCCTAGGAGTCGCAATTCAGAAGGCAGAGTGCTCACCTCACTCTGAAAACAGAAGCAGATCTCCCAGATACTCACCACCCACAAATGCAAATCCAGCACCCTGCTTCCCTCAGTTAGTTTTAAACACTGCTTTTACATACCAGTTTAGACTTGTTTTCTTGTGTATGTACAACAGAACTGAGTTCCAGATTTTTTCTTTCATAGCTCTAGGGACTGATGAGCCCCTTTCAGCTGAGTTGATGTCACTCACGACCAGAAGCAATAGAATGTCCGTCTTCTGATTGGAAATACAACTGCTTCGCTGGGTTTCCTTCATTTCCTTCCTTTCTGTCAGTGATCGGACCTAAGGAGTTTTGCCTTTTAAAACAATTTTCACTTCACAAGCTAAGAATAAAAGAGATTCAGTTTACCAAAGAAACAGAAGTCAAGAAATAAGGAAAGGAGAACAGAAAAGAGAAGGGGAAAAAATCAGCCCTGAGTTGAACATAAATCCCAGGGTTTGTCTTGGTTTCCCAAGCTTCAGTCTAGGTTGTCTAATGCTGAAATTCTGGAGCTCCCAGCAGACTAACAGGACAAGTAAGTAGGTCTAAAGTCTTGCATGAGGAACCAAGGGGAAGACAAAGTGATGGTCTTAATGCAGCATTTTTTCCCCAGCTCAGTCCATGACTTACCTATTCTCATGAAGTCAGGTATGTGTGCTAAAAAGAAAGAAGGCTGTACATCTAAAAATAAAGAGAAAATAGACTAAAATCTTTCCCTGCTTTGAGATCCACGCATATCCCTAAAGCCAGAAGAACGTATTGTCCCACTTCTGCTTGGCTCACATTAAGAATTCCAAGAAAGAAATCAGAGTCAGAGACAGGAATGATACCAAGGGAAGCTACTAACTGAGAGACATGGGACTGGAGCATGAGAGGAAAAAACATATCATAAACCCACAGGTAGCTGATAGAACTAGCAAGCACATAGAAGGAAAACCCTGGGATCCCATTGGGGGTGAGTAAGGAAGACATGGAGATTTGTAATGGCCAGAGGGATCAAAAGCTAAAAATAAGTGTTATTACCATTTATATGACCCCTTTTAAAACTCTGGGCTCATGTGGCCTGAGAAAAGGCAC
The DNA here is from genome assembly GCA_025594165.1 of Tamias sibiricus. NCBI lineage: Eukaryota > Metazoa > Chordata > Mammalia > Rodentia > Sciuridae > Tamias > Tamias sibiricus. Next base: position 49,153,543 of record CM046662.1, on the reverse strand, counting down.
TTACAATAGAAATATCATCTTCTTTTCTTTCTCTACTGCATGCAGTGGTATAATGAGGCTCCCCAGCAGGCTATGTTGGTCCAAACTAACTCTCTTCTGATGCAGGTGCTCCAGTGAAAGAAATGTGATTCTTGACTCTTATATTTTGATTATGTTATGCTCTTCACATATTAAAGTAATTCAAATTATTGTACTACTAAGGTATATGATTTGTGTTACTTTTCTTAGAAGTTTAGTGGGCTGGTACTGAATCATCATTTTCTCATTCAGTTTCCCTTGCAACTAATCACACACCTTTGAGAAATAGTAGGTGAAAGTTAGGGGCACAGTCTATGTCCATGAGGGAATTTCTGTGTAATGAAGGAATGTAATATAGAGAACTAAGCAGCACTGGTTCAGAGGATAACAAAAATACCCATTATTATCAGCTCTAGCCTAGCCTTAACCTGTCTGGGCCTCAGGTTCTTTATGAGTTTCCAAAAAATAAAATCTTGCAGATAATATCTCCCTATGTCTCCCCTCAGGGTTCTCATGAAGGTCAAAAGAGATCATTTGAAAGCTTTTCACCTATAAAAATAAAAAATAAGGGCTGCTTTGTCTATTGAAAGTAATAAAAGCTTGTTTTCTGGTGAGTTAAGATATCTGCTTCTCTAATGTTGGTATTAGAACTTAATAATTTGTCAAATGTACCACTCCAGCTCATATTTCTCATGTGATTATATGAAATACAGAGGAAGAAAAAAAGACCAATTCCCTCTCATCAGTTTTTGGGCAATTATAGCACTAATCAGAAATCTTTAAGAGATGCTGCATTCTAACATCCACTATCAAGCTTTCTTAGGACTAAATAAATGTGTATGTGTGTGTCATATATGTATTAGAACTATACACATGTGTATAATATATATGCATTATTAACACTAAATTGCTTTTACTATTGTTCTCTTCACACACACATGGATGTCTTCTTAAGGCACTTTGCAAGTTCGTATGCTATCAATCTAGTGAAATGTGCCCACATACACAAAAGGCATGGCTAAAGGGAAGCATCTCCCATGGAAAAAAAAAATCCTAGAGACTTTTAGTGAACAGAGGAAGAAAGAAATTATGCTGGAGTCTGTGGGTAATGGCAGGAGAATACATCATCCTTTTAAATACCATTTCCTTCAAAGCTTCACGTTAATAGAAGCCCCGCTTCCAAAATGTGAGTTTCCATATTTCTTAGGGGGAAATGATGTCAAAGCAATTTGAATATTTTCCAAATAACTTCCTTTAATACCATACACAGCTGGGAAATCCCACAGGCCTATAAATCTTAGCAAAGCCATTGTTTCCAGTGCAAAACTCTGCCTTTGGGTTTGGCTTTCTCTCTTCTTTTATGGATGAATAACATTTTCAATCAAGTTGTTTTTCTTGTTACTCTGGGAACCAGGCTTATTCTGAATAAACATAATCTCGTATTTCAGGCTCTCTAGTCTTAACCTTCTCCCTCATCTCAGCTAAAACACGAGGATTCACATTCCAGGAACTGTGAACTGTGGAGGGGAGATGCTGTGGAGTAGGACAGTATGCTTTTGAAATCTAAGGAGCAGGACCACCTCAGAGAAGAGGCGTTATTCCTCTGAATAGGGTTCCTCTATTGTTGACATGGACAACAGTGATGCTAGTAAGAATGAAATGAGACTACTCTCAACCAGCCCTCCTTTCCCATCCACTTTGCCCTCCCCCCAGTAAGAGTGGCCCCTCCCCCCACCAAGTTAGGGTCCCACTGTGGTGTGTACAGACTATGAACTCATTTTAGTCCACTTACTTGTTTATATTTCTGTCTCCTCTGACCAGGCTGAAAGACCTTGAAGAGCAAGACCTTTGCCTTGTTTATTTTAGGAATCCCCAAATCCAACTTGTCAGTGTTTGTTGTGTAATAGTTTTCAAAGAAATTTCTATTAAAGGATTAACTTAATTGACTAGTTGATTGACTGAACAAAGGCTGCAGAGGAAAGCACATTGTAAACCTCCAAACAATAGACAAATGTAAGGTATTATTACACGGAATTCCATGAATTAGCTTTGAACTTTAGGTAATTAGGCAATTGCTCAAAGTCAAATGGTAATGGACCTTATAAATGGTCTTATTTCACAGCATCCTTAGTTTTTGTTTGTTTAATCCAGACAGCTGCCAAGATTTATACACACTTTAAAAAATTACAGTGTAAAAGCTGTCCATGCAATAAAATTTTGAAAAGTATTTTGCTAGTTGAATTTGTGTTGCCTCTTAGAGACACGGTGATGAAATAATAACTTTACTAAGTTCTCCCTTGATACAAAATTAGCACCTGGTGAGACCAGACCATCCCTGAGAGTTTTCTACCTTTGTCTGTGAAATATGCATTTAATAAACTCATTCTTCTCTTGTTAATCTCTCTTTTTGTTATAAGGTTCCCAATGCAAAACACTCAGGGGACTGTCCTCATATCCTCATTTTATTTTTAGCAGTTGCTGCCTGTAGGAGAGTACTTAAAGGAAGTAGATGAATTTAGGCCTTTTATCTCTACTATTCAATACTGTAAATATTAGATACCAGATGCATGCAGGCTAAGTAGGAAATTTAAGGTGGGGTGTAGGCTACAACATACAGTCTTAACAAGAACACAAATAATATAACCAAGGCAGAATGTAGAAGCATTGTGTATTTGTCTCTACATCCTTTTAAGTACAACTTCCCAGTCCTATGGGTCCAGACAGAGAAACAACAGGTAATCGAAGAAGATCAAAAAGGATTTCATGCAAGAAATGGCATCCATAATAAAAGTTAGCTTTGAGCAATTCTTCAACCCACATGGTTTAGGGCCAGAGAAGAGTGGGGACTCCAGTCAGGAATGTTGCTGTACAGAAAGTCCAGAAGGGAAGACAAGCTCCCATTACCATCTTTAGCCTTCATTTCCAGAAGTTTCCTTATCATCTGCTCCTGGTACACTACCTTGATTCTAGCAAAAAACAATTTGAGAATACCTGAATTTAATGTAAATAACATTGATATTATTGCTATAAATCTGTCTTTTAATAGCAGCAATAAATATCACCTTGAAATGATAGGTCAAATGCTACATTCAGGTAACATCTCTGAGAAATGAATCAAAATTTGAAATACATTTTGAATAAACTCTACTTGTATTTTTATCAGGTTGTATTATAATTGAAAACAAATACTTCTCAGTCTTTTCTGGAAAGGATCTGTGCCTAACATGGGGAAGAACAGCAGAATACCTCACTCCAAAATATGCCACGTTGGCATAAGGATTATTTTGAGCTGAAGGCACTTAAGAGGCAATACAAAAAAAGCTATCTGTCCTCCCCCAATATGCCTAAAAGAGGCATGAAAATTTACAAATTTGTCTACCCCATCCTCTCTCTACCAGAAAGAAGGAAGTTTTTTCACCAAGATGACTTCAGACCTTTCCTATCCTGGAGACACACCAGAGAAATCTGCACAAAAAACTTTACTAACTCCCCTTTGTCTACCATCAGTTTCCCATAAATCTGTTGTCCCTGGAGACTCAAGGTCTTTTCTCTTTGTTATTTCCCTAAAACTTTGTTCTGGATAAGCCAGTATTCTATGCTGCCTCTTTGAGAGTTAACACTTTTCCTGAGAGTTTTCTACCTTTGTCTGTGAAATATACATGTTAATAAATACATTCTTCTCTTGTTAACCTCTCTTTTTGTTACAGGGTTCCCAATCAAAAATTTAGGAAGATAGAGGGAAATTTATTTTCTAATCCCTTATTGTGGAAAAATCCTTTAAATTTTTATAGCATTACATCTTGCCAACATCTGCATCATTTAATCCTTGCCAAATTCTGATGTGTAGTGTTAGAATCAGATTCTTAGCAATATTTTAAGATAAGGAAAACTGATGTAAAACTGTAATATTTCTCAAATTCTAGAGCAGCCTTTTCAGTCTGTGATAGAAAAAAAAATTGGTTGAATGGAATACCAAAAACAGATAAAGATGTATTAAGGAAAGAAAGCTACCGACCAATAGCCCCGATGAACACAGATGTAAAAATTCTTAGCAATCTGGACTGAAAAACAGAAGATTGTACACAATAATCAAGTTGAATTCATTTCAGGGATGAAAGGATGGTTCAACATACACAAATCATTAAGTGCAATTCATCACATAAATAGAATTAAGTGCAAAAATCACATTATCATCTTAATAGATGCAGAAAAAGCATTTGACAAAAATCCAACAACCACTCATGTTAAAAACACTGGGGAAACTAAGGATATAAAGAACTTGTGTCAACATAATAAAGGCTATATATGACAAAGCCAAAGCCAACATCATACTGGATGGTGAAAAACTGAATGCATTTCTTCTAAAATCAAAAACAAAACAAGAATGTCAACTCTCACCCCTCCTATTCAATATGGTTCTTAAAACTCTAGCAATCAGGCAAGAAAAGGAAATTAAAAGGATACAAAAAGGAAAGGAAGAAATTAAATTATCTTTATTTGCTAATGACATGATCCTATATCTAAAAAACCAAAAAAAAAAAAAAAAAAAAAAAAACTCTATCAGAAGACTTCTTGAGCTGATAAATAAATTCAGCAAAGTAGCAAGGTACAAAATCAGCATACAAAAATCAATAGCTTTTCTGTAGCTTTTCTAAATCCAATAATTAATCTACCAAGAAAGAAATCAGGAAAAGTGTTCTATTCTCAATAAGCTCAAGTGTGCGTGCACACAGGCACGCGCGCACACACACACACACACACACACACAGGAATAAATCTAACCAAAGAGGCAAAAGACCTCTACAGCAAAAATTATAGAACAATGAAGAATGAAATTGAAGAAGACCTTAGAAGATGGAAAGACCTACCATGCTCTTGGATAGGGATAATTAATATTATCAAAATGGCCATATTACCAAAAGCAATATACAGATTCAATGTAATCCCCATCAAAATATCAATGACATTCTTCATAGAACTAGAAAAAAAAATAGTCCTAAAATTCACAGGGAAGACTAAAAGACCCAGAACAAACAAAGCAATCCTGAGCAAGAAGAGTGATTCTGGAGACATCACAATATCTGAACTCAAATTTTACTACAGAGCTATAGTAACAAAAACAGCAAGGTATTGGCATCAAAACAGACACAAATACCAAAGAAACAGAATCTGTTCCTTGACAAGGGTGCCAAAAACAAACATTGGAGGGGGAAAAAAAAGCCTTTTTAGAAAATAGTGCTAGGAAAAAAAATAGATATCCACAGGTAGAAGAATAAAGCAAGATTCCTATCTCTCTGCACAAAAAGTCAGCTCAAAGTGGATTAAAGACCTAGGAATTAGACCAGAAACACTGCAAATGCTAGTAGAAAACATAGGGTCAACCCTTATATTTTAGTGCAGGCACAACTTCCTTAATAAGACTCCTGAAGCTCAAGAAATAAAACCAAAATGGGATGGCTTTAAATTTAAAAGTTTCTGCACAGCAAAGGAAACAAGAGTATGAAGAGAGAGGCTAGAGAATAGAATAAAAACTTTTCCAGCTATTCTTCCAAGAGGAGATTAATAGCTAGAATATATATAGAATTCAAAAAATTTAATACAAAAATGCCAAATAACCCAACCAATAAATGGACAAATTAAATTAAACACACATTTTCTGAAAAGAAGAACTTCCAACACAGATATAAAAACATGTTCAACATCTTTAGCAGTAAGGGCAATGTAAATCAAAGTCACACCAAGATTTCATTTATCTCCAATTAACAATAATAACAATAAATGCTGACAAGGATGTAGGAGGAAGGTACACTCATACATTATTGGTGGGACTGCAAATTAGTACAACCACTTTGGAAAGCAGTATAGAGAGTCCTCAAAAGACTGGGAATGGACCCAGCATTTGACTCAGCTGTCCCACTCTGGTATTTATCCAAAAGTGATAAATAGGCTTGGGCCGACAGGCCACCTCCCCCATGGAAATTTCCATTAGGAGCAACCTGGTTTCATTTTCCCCAGGAAGGAGCCAATCAACTTAAAGATTTCATTGTTCCCCAGGCAGGAGCCAATCAGCTTAAAGGTCGCCCTGTTTACTGGGAAAAGAGCCAATAGCGTTAAAGGTCACTCAGGCACACACACCCCCACCAGAAATCCCTACTTAAGTCCCTGCCTGCCTGGAGCTCAGACACAACAGCTTGTCCCTGTGGAGGGGAAGCAGCTGCTGCAACAGCTCCAGACTCACCGTCTACAGCCCGACAGCAGCTGCTCCAGCCGACAGCTCCAGCCTCCAGCCCTACCGCAGCTGGCCCAGCAGACAGCTCCAGAGACCACAGCCGGCACAACCAGGCACCAACCCTCCATCCAGAGCTTGAACACTTCCCTCTCCCTGACTCCTCTCTCCCCATACTTCTTCTACCTCCGACCAGCCATAAAGGCTGGTGAATAAATCTCTTGGCTGCACGGTTGTCTCCGGTGTGATTTTTTGCCCTTCAAAAAGAACTAAAATCAAAATAGTATAGTGATACATGCATATCAAAATTTATAGCAGCACAATTTACAATAGCCAAGTTATAGAACCCGCCTAGGTGTCTCTCAATAGATTATGGATAAAAAAATTGTGTTATATATACATAATGAAATTTTATTCAGCTAAAAGAGACTAAAATAATGTCATTTGCTGGCAAGAGGATGAAAATGGAGAATATCATGCTGAGTGTAATAAACCTAGCTCAGAAAGTTAAGGGTTAAATGTTTTCTCTTATATGCAGAAGCTTAAGAGAAATAGGATTTTTTTGGAGGGCGATGGGGTACCAGGGATTGAACTCAGGGGCATTTGGCCACTGAGCCACATTCCCAGCCCTATTTTGTGTTTTATTTATAGATAGGGTCTCACTGAATTGCTTAGTGCCTCGCTGTTACTGAGCCTGGCTTTGAACTTTCAATCCTCTTAACTCAGCCTCCTGAGGCACTGGGATTACAGGCATGCACCACAGCTCCCCATGAGGAATAAGGATTTCTTTTAAAGAAAAGGAGATCTCATGAAAATAAAAGAGAAAACAGTGAAGAAGAGGAAGAGGGTCAAGGGGAAGGGAGGAGAGATAGGAAAGAAGAGGAACTATAGAATGGAATTGTCCAAACAATGATATGTGCATATATAAATATATCAGAATAAATTCTACTTTTAAGTATACCTATAATGCATCAATTAAAAAATAATAGATGATAGACCAAAATAGTAGGGGAAGGGGCTCAGGGTCAGAGAGTGGGGGGAAGATGAATAGTACTAGGGATTGAAATGGAATAAATTATGTTATATGTATTTGTGGATATGTCAAAATAAACCCCACAATTACATATAACTATAGTGCACTAATTTTAAAAAAAGAATTGGTCCAATGGAATGTCTCCCAAACTGGTGGCCTGTAGGATAATTTATAGTTATTTCATGAAAAAAAAAAACAATAGAATGATAATAGATCAAAGTTAATAAACAAGTTTCTGTTTTATCTATGATACTTCTCAGAGTCTTTAATATGTTCTTCTCCAAAGAAAGAACATATGTCTCCACAGTTAATTTATAATAACATATTAATTCCAAAATATTGTTTCAGAAAAATCTTTCTGAGAAAAACTTATCTAGTGAACTACTACAGCTTAAACATAGTTCCACAAGTCAGATATGAGAATGAAATTGGCCACCAGAAAATCTTTTCTCTTTATCCAACAAAAAAACATGCTTAACAAAAAAAAAGAAAATATTAACAAAAACCATGAAAAAGAAGTATGTGGAAGCTGGACACAGTGGTACACAGCTTTAATCGCAGCTACTCAGGAAGCTGAGGCAGGAGGATTGCCAGTTCAAGGCAAGCCTGGGCAACTTAGTAAGACCCTATCTCAAAATAAAATAAAGAGCTGGGGATGTAGCTCAATGTCTTTAATGCCTAGCATGCTTAGCATGCCCAAAGCCCTGGATTCAATCCCTACCACCCAAAAAAGAAAAAAAAAAAAGGAAGAACTATGTGGTGAACTCCATTCTGGGTGCTTCTTTCAAGATGATAGAAAAGTGAATCATTAATATCAAGGATACTCAACCAGTTTATGCATATTTCCACACTTACTAACAGCTCTCAGAATATCTACTTCAACAACTTACAAAAGTATTTATCCCAAATTCACTTTCCAAATTAAAAAATCACTTCAATAAACCTGCATATATATGCCAGAGAAAACATTCATAGCTAAAATGAAGTCCTAGTGAAAAGTGAAAGTCATAGTCTCAGCAGTCCTCCAAGCAGGTTTGGGTCTTAAGCATTTTTTGATGAAAGGTGTTGTGCCTTATCACTGTCACCGTCCCACATCATTAAAAGAGAATGTCTTCTAAAAGAACAAAAAGGTACAGAGTCCTCTAAAGAAAGCAGGTAAATCCAAGAGACCACAGATTAGAAGACAAGGAAGAAGTGATGAGGCCTGTGAAGAGTAACCTGTAAGAGACTTAAGCAAGCCATGCTCCTGGCTCCATCTGCCAAGCCTATGATTTTTTTCTAGGCATGGGGAAAAAAATGTAAAGGCACTTGAAATTGTGGTTTGTTCTAGAAAGTGTCACTGTGTTTCTCATAGGTGTGTAAGGGCAATTTAGTAATGTGGGGAAATTGTTCTGTGTTTTTTGCACAGACTGAAAATGCTTTGCAGTTTCCTCTGTTAAAAATAATGTTCATGAGACAGGAGAATCGCGAGTTCAAAGCCAGCCTCAGCAATGGTGAGGCACTTTAGCAACTCAGTGAGACCCTGTCTCTAAATAAAATACAAAAAAAGGGCTGGGGATGTGGCCCAGTGGTCGAGTGCCCCTGAGTTCAATCCCCGGTACCAAAATAATAATAATAATAATAATGTTCAACATCCCTAGCAATCAGGGAAATGCAAATCAAATTACACTAAGATTTCATCTCACTAAAGTCAGAATGGTGATTATCAAGAACACGAATGCTGGGAAGGATGTGGGAGGAAGGTACACTCATACATTGTTGGTGGGACTGAAAATTAGTGCAATCACTCTGGAAAACAGTAGAGATTCCTCAAAAAACTAAGAATGACCCATCTATCCCACTACTCAGTATTTATTCAAAAGAACTAAAATCAGCATATTTAGCATGATAGTCTCCAGATCCTCCCATGTACTGGCAAATGTTATAATTTTATTCTTTATGGCTGAGAAATATTCCATCGTGTATATATGCCACAATTTCTTTATCCATTCATCTGTTGATGAGTATTGAGTTTGGTTCCATAGTTTAGCTATTGTGAATTGTGCTGATATAAAAATTGATGTGGCTGCATCACTATAATATGCTGATTTTAAATAAGTGAAATAAGCCAATCCCAAAAAACCAAAGGTCAGAACTTTTTGCTGACATGTTGAAGCTAAACTACAACAAAAGGGGAGGGGAAGAAGAGAAGTTCAGTAGAATACACAACAAGGGAGGAAGGGAGAGGGAAAAGGAATAGGAAAGACAGTAGAATAAATTTAACATAATTTTCCTATGTACACATATGACAATAACTAAGTGAATCCCATCATCATTTCCACCCACAAAAATTGGGTCCTAATTAGACAAAGATATATTCCATGTTTATATAATTTTTTCAAAACAGATTCTACTTTCATGCATAACTAAGAAGAAGCAATATAAAAAGACCAATTATACATGGTAATAAAGGTGCTAAAGTAGAAAATGTCAGAATATAAGTGATCAAGAAGTGTGGACTATATCTCAGATAAAACTTTGCCAACAAAGAAAAGAAGTGAAATAAAACACTATTATGCATGAAAAGAATAAGCATACTATAGTAATACAGCTACTTCAGTGTTTATAGCAGCACAATTCACAATAGTCAAATTCTGGATCAAACCAGATGCCCATCAATACATAAATAGATCAAGAAAATGTGGTATGTATACACAGTGTAATCCTATTCAGCCATAAACAAAAATGAAATAACAGCATTTGCCAGTAAATAGATGAAAATGCCAAGAGAAATAATCCAGACTCAGAAAATCAAGGGTTGAATATTTTCTTTCATATGTTGAAATAAGTGAAAGAAGGTGATAGGGGAAGAGACCAGATATTATAAAGATATAAAGAAGATCAGTGGAGTAGAAGGAGGAAAATGAGAGTGAGAAAAGAAGGAAGGGAAAGGAGAAGAAATATGGAAGGAATTTAACAATATCATGTTATATACATATATATATATATATATATATATACATATATATACATATATACATATACCAGAGGGTATGTGTAGAAAGTACCAATCAAAATAAATAAATAAAGGAGTGAGAATGAACCAAAATACTACTTATATTTACAATGATCTATTTTTTTAAAATGGGATATAAACCTCCACTATGCAAAAATTTGACACCCAAATTATTTGCTTGGATTTGGATAAAGATGGGTGCCTAAAAATATATTTGCACTATCTATTGGAGAGGTGGATCAATACCTACCAAAATAAATGGTTGTATCTTATTGAAGAAGTCACCGGAGAGACTGTGAAGATTACTCCAACAATCCTGCTATTACTCAAAATATTTTTGAACATTTCTTTTAAAATCACCTTTAGGGGGGCTGGGGCTATGACTCAGCGGCAGAGCACTCATCTCGCATGTGCAAGACCCTGGGTTCGATCCTCAGCATCACATAAATAAAATAAAGGTATTGTGTCCACCTACAACTAAAAATATATTAACATTTTAAAAATCACCTTTTGGGAGGATCCAAGATGGCAGACCAGAGGAAGGTAGCATTCTGTGTTGCTCCATGACCTGAGACTCAAGTAGTAAGAATACTGCTTCTGTGCAAGTAATATTCCTGCTCCCATGCAGGAATCACAGTCATCAGGACCATCCAGGGCTCCAGGCCACAGCGTCAAAGTAGGTCTCCCAACTACTTGCTAACACAGGAGTGCCACCAAGCGAGATCATTCATATCAGCACCCACACAGAACTTTCTGCCACCCACCTGAGCAGAAATTACGGACACTGCTCCCATACAGGACACCCAACAGCTTCCCACACACAAGAACGCCAGCTGCAAACTCCCATGTGGACCCCCATCTACCAACATGGGGCTCCCCTGGTTGCCGCCATCTTGAGACTCTGCACCAGCAGAGATAATCCCCTATGTGCAGTAGCCTGCCTGCACTCAAGAACTTTACACAGGCTCTGAAGTCAGCTGACAGCCACACACTGAATGCCACAGAGCTCATCTCAGAATCCAGCTCCAACGCCATCACCCCGCTCCCCCCACCTGACCTGACACTGTATCATGGAAAGCAGGCACCTCCATCTTGGGTCACCTTCAGCACCATTTCTCAGTGGGGGCAACTCCCAGCTTGGAACTCTGGCTGACAAGGTACACAATTTGTAACTCCCCCTCTCCCCAGCAGCCGCTACACCATACTACCAAAAGCATTATACAGATTTAATGCAATTCCAATCAAAATTCCAATGACATTCCTCATAGAAATAGAAAAAGCAGTCATGAAATTCATCTGAAAAAATAAGAGACCCAGAATAGCTAAAACAATCCTTAGCAAGCATAGTGAAGCAGGTGGTATCACTATACCAGATCTTCAACTATAAGTACAGAGCAATAGTAACAAAAACAGCATGGTATTGGCACAAAAATAGACTGGTAGACCAATGATACACAATAGAAGATGGAGAGACAAACCCATATAATCACAGTTATCTTTTTTTTTTTTTTTTTTTTTTTTTGTACCAGGGATTGAACTCAGGAGCACTCAACCACTGGGTCACATCCCCAGCCCATTTTTTTTTTAATTTCTTTTTTCTTTTTTTTTTTTAATTTTTATTTATAGTAGTATGTATTACAGTTCATACTATACATATAGAGCATCTTTTTACATAAAACAGTTTGTATTCAAAGTATATTCACAGCATTCAAGTCTTCAATCGTGCATTTAGAATAATGATATCCATCTTATTCAACCACTTTTCCCCCTTCCCCCCTTGCACCCTCCCTTCCCCTCCCTTCCCTTTGACCATTATAGTGTTCCTCTAGTCCTCCTATGTACCCCGACCCATCAATACTGTGAACCGACTTCCTTATATCAGAGGAAACATTCGGTATTTGGATTTTTGAGATTGACTGATTTCACTTAGCATTATATTCTCCAACTTCATCCATTTACCTGCGAATGTCATTATTTTATTCTCTTTTATTGCTGAATAAAATTCCATTGTGTATATATGCCACATTTTCTTTATCCATTCATCTACCGAGGGACATCTAGGTTGGTTCCACAACCTAGCTATTGTGAATTGTGCTGCTATAAACATTGAGGTAGCTGTGTCACTGTAATATGCTGTTTTTAAGTCCTTTGGGAATAGACCCAGGAGTGGGATGGCCCCCAGCCCTTTTTTGTATTTGATTAGAGACAGAGTCTCACTGAGTTGCTAAGTCCCTCGCCATTGCTGAGGCTGGCTTTGAACCCGCGATCCTCCTGCCTCAGCCTTTCAAGTGCTGGGATTACAGGCGTGCGCCACTGCGCCCAGCTATTACAGTTATCTTATATTAGACAAAGGTGCTAAAAACATACATTGGAGAAAAGGTAACCTCTTCAACAAATGGTGCTGGGAAAACTGGAAAGTCATGTGCAACAAAATGAAATTAAACCCCTATCTCTCACCATGCACAAAACTCAACTCAAAGTGAATCAAGGACCTAGGAATTAAACCAGAGACCCTGCATCTAAAGAAGAAAAAGAGAAGAAAAAGTAGGCCCAAATCTCCATCATATCAGATTAGGCTCCACCTTCCTTAATAAGACTCCTATAGTTCAAGAATTAAAATCAAGAATCAATAAATGGGAAGGAGCTAAAAAACTCTTTCTCATCAAAAAGAAACAATCAGTGAGATGAATAGAGAGCCTACAGAATGGGAGCATATTTTTACCACACACACATCAGATAGAGCACTAATCTTTAGGGTATATAAAGACTCAAAAAGCTAAACACCAAAAAAACAAGTAACTGAACAGACACTTCTCAGAAGGTGATATACAATCAATCAACAAATATATGAAAAAATGTTCAACATCTCTGGCAATTAGAGAAATGCAAATCAAAACTACTCTAAGATTTCATTTCACTCCAGTCAGAATGGCAGCTAGTAGAGTACAAACAACAAAAAGTGTTGATGAGGATGTGGGGGAAAAGGCACACTCATACATTGCTGGTGGGACTGCAAATTGGTGCAGCCAATATGGAAAGCAGTATGGAGATTCCTTGGAAAACTGGGAATGGAACCACCTTTTGATTCAGCTATCCCACTCCTCAGTCTATACCCAAAGGACTTAAAAACAGCACACTACAGGCACACAGCCACATCAATGTTTATAGCAGCACAATTCACAATAGCTAAACTGTGGAACCAATCTAGATGGTCTTCAGTAGAAGAATGGATAAAGAAAATGTGGTATATATATATACACACAATGGAATACTATTCAGCAATAAAAGAGAATAAAATCATGGCATTTGCCATGATTTTAAATGGATGAAGTTGGAGGATATAATGCTAAGTGAAATTAGCCAATCCCAAAAAAGCAAATGCCAAATGTTTTCTCTGATATAAGGAGGCTGATTCACAGTGGGGTTGGGAAAGGGACCATAGGAGGATTAGACGAACTCTAGAAAGAACAATGGGGAGGGAGGGGAATGAAGGGGGCATGAGGGTAAAAAAGATGGTGGAATGAGATGGACATCATTACCCAAAGTACATGTATGAAGACACAAATGGTGTGAATATACTTTGTATACAACCAGAGATATACAAAATTGTGCTCTATTTGTGTAATATGAATTAAAATGCATTCTGCTGTCATATATAAGAACTTAGAATAAAAAAATAAAATCACTTTTAGTTTGTGACATAGTCTTTAAATCTCCTCAATAATGAGAAATTTTCTTTATTTATCAATGAAGTTGATTTGGAGAAGAGACAAAGATGTTCAGGATCAGATCTGGTAAATAAGATAAATGTTCCTGTCAAAGAAATGGTATTCCTATCAACTGTGATCTCCTTCCTTATTAAGTAATGCCACCAGATTTCTCATGTGGCTTATGAACTGGTTTAGGCTACTTGGCAAGAAAAATTGCAAAGTGTTTTTTTGTTTTGTTTTGTTTTAGTTGTCAATGGACCTTCATTTTATTTATTTATATGTGGTGCTGAGGATCAAACCCAGTGCCTCACACATGCTAGGCAAGCACTCAGCCACTGAGCCACAATCCCACCCTGCAAAGTGTTTCAATTAATGTCAGCCTCATAAGAGCATGTACATCATTTTCCAAAATTAATGTAAAGAATAAACTTTTTAATGAACATTTAGATATTTCAAATAGTTCACATTATTTTTTTTTATTTTGCTTAAGAATAGCTTGTCAATTAAACGCACATCCCTGAAGAAATGACTGTCTACCTATGTTCATCTAAATGGGTTACTTCCCTCTCAGGTATTATTTGGAAAGAGAGGCAAGAACTTCTCTGTCCTCTGACTCCCTCTTCCCTAACATAATACAAAAGAAAAAAAATCCCTCAAGAATAGATGAACTAAAAATTAGTTTGGGGACAAGTACGGTAGTTATACCTGGGGGTCAGTCAGTTTCTCAAGGTGAAAGCTGTTTCACAACCTCTCAATACCTAGCAACCACAGATAGTTTTCAATCATAATACATTATTTTCCTTATTTGAATTCCAAGTAACAAAGTTATTGTCATTCTGGTCCTAAGCAATATAGTGATGGGCATTTAAGTCCTCATCCTGCCCCTGTGGACAGTGCATTAAATCCCTGAGGGTAGAGAGCTTTGACTGTTGTGTATACTATGCATTTTTAGGTACCCGAGAAATACTCATCGTAAGAATGCTTACTCCTTCTTGTGTTATTTGACTACAATTTTCTTACCTATTAAATGAGAATAACAGTTAAAAGGATTCCAATCCTAAAGATTATCAAACCTCATCTTCATTTTTTCTTTCCTCTCTTTTCCAGGGGCAGAAACCTGTCCCCAAACTATACCAAAGAGCAGATTTAACTATCTTGCCTACCACTGATTATCATTTATATTATCAATCGGCACATTGCTTTCATAAGCTCAAGATTTTACATAATTGAAAATATGTACTATGGAAAAAAACTAGCAGTTGCCTACTGAATACTCAGCCTTTCCTTCACTCTTAGTAATACAGTAACTCAATTTTATTGAGACCGTAATATGTTCAACCAAAAGAGACAAAAAATATTTCCCATCCCTACTTGTGGATGCTGTAGTTACATAATGGAACTCCTAGCTGGAATGTTTCCTAAAAGACAAATAGAATTAGGGGCTGGGGATATAGCTCAGTTGGTCGAGTGCTTGCCTAATATGCATAAAGCCCTGGGTTCAATCCCCAGCACCACCAATAAATAAATAAAATTTAAAAATAAAGAATGCCTTAAAAAAGAAAAAGACAAATAGAATTGATCGTACTCCATCCTGCTGGGAAAATGGGTGCAGTGCTGAGATGCTAGAGGTCAGGCAACCATTTGGCAACCTCCAGTAGACCAGTAAGGAAGGGCCAAGAGGAAAGTTGCCAGCCTGGACCTCCAGGAAACAGACGCTGAGTCAGAAGTAGGGTTCTGTGGGTTACAAAAGCATTTACTCAAAATTTACTCTCCAAATAAAAAATTGGGATGATACAGATAAAAAGTAACATTAACCAAGAAAAGCCTTCAGACAATGCTGCTGATTTTTCACCTATGTAAAGAAAAGTAGGAAAGGGCAGTATTTGGAATAAAGCAACACTGAGCAGGAAGAGCCTTAAACTAAAAGGCTAATCTGCCACATTTCAACCCAACAGGAGCCTCCTAAGCAAAGATTATCTGTTAGCAGAGTCCTGCATTGGGCAGATATGGTCATGCCCAAGTATCTCCTGCCGTGCTCTGTTATCACTTGGGAGTGTCTAGGAAAAGCGTGGCCTTGGGTCAAATGCTGAGATAGATCCAGGAGGCACTGAATTTGGAGACTCTCCAAATGGTAAATTCTTCCTTGAAGGGTGATCCCACAGAGCACCTCCATAGTGAAAGTATAAGCCCTGATATCCTGTTGCTGGAATCACTGCCAACAAACCCCATCTCTAGCTTCTCCTCATGTGAGAAGAATTAAACCCCTGGTTTATTTCATTCTCTGTATTGGAGTTTGAGTTCTCTGGGCTTCTGTCAATTACCAAACCAGATTCCTTCCACTAGGTCTGTCTCTAGCCAACAGTAAATTGGGTGTCTGGAGAGATGCATTCATCATTCCAGACTATGAGAGCTCTTTTCAATGAAATAACAGCAAAAGAGTAAAGCAGTCACCATGCAAATATGAGTGCTAGTTTCCCAGGAGACCTTAATAGTGACAGCAACTTTAATAATTGCTTGCAAAAACAATGACAAATTGCTGAATGACAGTCCACTCAAAGGGACCAATGCGTAAATATTGGTGAAAAAAAAAATTTTTTTTTATATAGCTACTCATATTAAAGACATTGCAGTTTTCTTACTTCTGGATTCATAACTGCATTGTCAGTGAATGAAATGCTAGAAGTCTGTCTTCCAGACAGGCTTTAGAACCACACTTTAATCTCTATGGACTTAAAATTCCTTCTATCCAAAATGACCAGCTTGAATTATGTACCACTGCAATCATTCATAACAGGGTGAATTTGATGTACAAAATGAGTTACGAAGGGGATGGAGAAGCAGAGAGATAAACAGGAGGATGCAGCAGTAATCCAGCAAACAACGGAAAGCCATACTACCTCTAGGCTGGAGAACAAAGAGAAGAGGTAGTATGTCTGCAGTTTGGAAGAGGAGATCATCTCAAAAAAGGCTCGACCCATGGTGGGAATTGAAGCCAGAGAAATAGCCCAAGGCAGAAAAAGAGAATGAAAAATACCCTGGCTCTTCCCTTTCCCTTTCCCCAAACTCCCTCCAATCCCTAACCAGTGTCATCCACTGGCTTAACTCAGTGAGAATCCAGCTAGCATGCATGCACACAGCCTGCAGGGGCCAGCCAGCACCCCCCTGAAAGAACACAGCAGGGGGGAAAATAAGCAAAGAATCTCAAGCCAAGCAGCTCTTAGACTATCATGGTCCAGATCAGAAGCATCCACATTTTTTTAGTAGTGGATCATATGAAAATAAAAACACTTCATGAAGGAAGACTGCTTGAACTGACAATAATCTAGCTAAAGAAGATTCATGATTGGCATATAAACTTAAAAAATTATTCAGATGTAAAGCAAAAACATACCAAAGCATTTCTCATATTCACAATCTATCAGATGACTATGATATGATGTTAGCTAAATAGTTCAAACTTTTATAATTAATAAAACTCATTTCTGTCACATTTGCTAATACAATTCCTGATAGCTGTCATCTATACAACAGGAGCTAATTTATATGTATACTCTCATTTGGTCATTTTTAATTTAACCAAGTTTTAAGCAAAATGAACCCAAAATTTAGGGGTCTGTGTTGGTCTGAGAGCCTCTTAATGGACGCTGGCTGAGGCAACAAGTTTCCTTCTAGTGGTAGCATTCTGTTTCTCCTGGTAGGTAACGGTACCTCGACCATACAATGAGGAGATGTTTCCAGAAGGTTCAAGGGAGGTGATATGGATGTCCTACTGATCACACCAGCATCATCCACCTCAACCAAGCCACAGGACACTAATTCTTGTTTAGAAGTTGCTATAATTTAAATCCTAAAAGTTCCCAAAGGCTCATATGTTAAAGGGTTGGTCCAGAGCCTATGGGTTCTATTGGAGGTCATAGGATCTTTAAGACATGGGGCCTAATGGAAGAGTTTAGGTTTGGGGTCAGGCCCTAAAAGGGAACTGTGGAAACTTGGCTCATTCTGTCATTCCTGGTCACAAGGTAAAAGGCTTGCTAAGTGCTCTCACAATGATGTACTGTGCTGCCATAGGCCCAAAGCAACAGGATCAACTGATCATGGACCAAAATCTCCAAAACAATAAGCCAAGATAAACCTTGCCTCTTTTTAAAATGACTGTCTCAAGTGTTTGCTGTAGTAACAGAAAGCTGACTAATACAGAAGTTCTTAAAGTCTAGTTCACACAGTTATGCAAACGATTCCTAATGGCCCAGAACTATCCACATGAACTTTCTGGAGTAATAAGCACTCACTTATTTCTAATCTTTTGATGGACTGAACTTCTAAAATCAAGTATTTGATTCTTACTTAGAACCAGGCTGAAAGTGAAGTTTCTTAACAATTCTAGCACCATTATTTTGCTTTTTTCTTGAGAAGCTGGATCTCAACCCAGTTGAAATCTAGCACTGGTTCTGTTCTGTGTGTAAATCTTTTTAATGCCCCCCCCCATAAACTATATGAATTTAAAATGATCCATACAAACATGAACTTGTGTTTTCCTCTGTTAGCCCAAGAAAATGCTCCATTTCCATGAACAAAAAGCCCCTGTTCCCATCCTTGAGATTTTGCCCCATAATGTGCCTCCTTTTCATCTACTGCTCAGACACAGTAACTGTGGCTTCAAAAGGCCACTGAGCACTCATAAGTGAGGTAATTGACAAATAGAACTTTTTTTGTGCCTTAAAAAATATACTCCCATGCACCCTACTGCTCCCAACCTAACAATTTAGAAAGGACTCAATATGGCCAACTCTCAGGTTAAGGACAGAAATCCATGAAACTGAGTGGGAAAATTGTTTCAAAGGAAGGCATTTATTTAAGCCAAGATAAACCCATAAGGTCTATGTTGTTTACTCTTAACATTTTAATGGTTGGAAAATTAAGGTTGGGGAGCGAGAATTGTTGCTATTCATCTAGAAGCAACTGATTGCATTTCAGTGAACTTTACCTTCCCACAGGTATTTAAGAAGGCTTGTTATAATGTCAAGCCCCCATCTGTTTCCTGAAAGGGGGAAAGAGCCATAAGAATTAACTCTATAAAATGACACTGTGACACAGGAGAGCCAGCATCCCTGTCTACCCTCTGGGAAGCTAAAAAGACAGAGAGCATAGATGAATATGAAAAGGACACACAGGCATCTGAGGACTCAAATTTCATGAAAAGTTCACTCTGCAAAAAAGCAGGAAGTGGATTCTGATGGATTTCAGATAGTTACTTCCCATTACAGGCTGGGGTTCCCCAGCTGATTTCTCTCTGCTCCTATTCCCCTTCTCCTCCCACGTTCATCTCCTTCCCTGCAGGATACTGGTAATTAAGAAGACCAGTGGGTGGAAGCTCTTGTAATCATCCCAAATGTCTTTTCCAATTGCCCAGGCTAATAAGAGTCTGGGGTTTTCTAAACCATTTCAACACACAGACCCCAAAAACACTTGCACTGAAGACTACTGGTAGAGCCTTTTCCCAGTTAAATGTGCTCTCTTCAATACTGTGCTGCCATTTAAATAGCCTTTTCCATAGAAAATTATCCCTCTGGAGAAAGTGCTGTGATTTCCAGTGTGAGGGGGTAAGAGAGCACTTTCAGGCAATCGGTCTCAAAGAGAGCAAAATAACCCGGCACCCAGAGTAAAAGCAGCAATAGCTGCTACAAAGACAGCTGTGGTGTGAACACAGGGGAAAGTCTCATTGACAGAAAACATGGGGAGGAAAAGAAGGTCAACATCAAAAAACACTTGAGCACCCGTCTTTATTTGGAGTAGGTAGTTAAAATAACATAATTTAGAGATAAAAGAAAAAACTTTTGGTTATTAGACCAAACTTTCCCAACCGGGGCTTAATTTTTTTTTTTTTTTCTACAATGTCCTCAGCTATGGGGGACACATTGGATTCACCTGGGGAGCTTTGAAAACGAAATCTGATGTCTGGTTGCATACAAGATCAATTAAATAAAAATATTTGAGGGAAAGGGGCAAGTTCTGGTTATTTAAAAAAAAAAAAAAAAAAACTCATTAGATAATTCTAGTGCAGCAGGAGGCTGAGATCCACTGGACTCCAACATCCCTGCCTTGATCAAGCAGCCATGTCTGAACTCTTCCAGTGACAAGCAGCTCTCTACCTTCCATGGAAATTCCTTCCATTTTCAGATTGTATGATATTTAAGTTTTTCCTAATGTTGAGGTGTAATAAAGTCTTAATGTTTTATATTAACTCTCTTCTAGGGGAAACAGGGCTCAGTCACCCTTGACCCAGTTTCCAGTTCTACGCAACCACAACCGCAACCCCCAGATGGCTCAAACCAACAGCCAAAGGTAACTTAGAGGCATCTTTCCTGCCTAGAAGAATAGGCTCCACAGCTTCCCAGCTGCTTCCTTTAAACCATCCATTTAAGCGTTTGCTTGCAAATTTAAAATGAACCACACCCTATCTCCTCATCTATACCACTAGCCTAGCAGCCCCATGTGCATTCTCTCTCTCTTCCTGACTCTTCATTCCTGCCTAATGTGACCCAGGGATAGAGGACTGTACTTTTTACTCCTTGTACCCTCCTGGCCTAGGATCTGTAAGTGAAAATCTTTGAATTTGTTTCCCAATATGGTGGTTTATGGAATTTTTGCCTTCCATCTGAAGAACCAGGACCACAACGGTGTCTGTCAGTAGAAGTGAGTTTCCCATGTGTAAGAGCCTTGTCTTGAGTTGGACAACTAGGCATGTGGCCATCTGCCAGAGAAAAACAGAATGAACTCAGTGGTGAAGGACTTTTTAAATGTTTCAAATAAAGAACAGTTAGGAGTAAAGCAGATGAAAAGAAATCATTTTAAAGCTTGAAAGAGAAAACTAGCATTTGAGTACATGCCAGGTGTCCCTCAGACCTCAGTTCAGGCAGTCATTAACATAGCCATGGAGGTTATCCAATTAAGGGGAAGACGTTTTCATGGCCACAAGGGATAGAACTAGAAAAACAGAAGCTTGAAGCTTAAAAGAGATAGCTCTTTTTCTCCCTCCTCTGGTCTCTGTTGGAAACAGCTGCTGTAGGTAGGTAAGCTCCTCAGTTGCTGGAGCTCACTTCCTTGGTCTGCAACAGGGCCCTCTCTATTCCTCTGTTTTTTCACCGGTTTGTTTTAAATCCCCCTACTCCACTGGCA
Source organism: Tamias sibiricus (assembly GCA_025594165.1). NCBI lineage: Eukaryota > Metazoa > Chordata > Mammalia > Rodentia > Sciuridae > Tamias > Tamias sibiricus. Next base: position 49,132,385 of record CM046662.1, on the reverse strand, counting down.
TTTCCCTCCCTTTTCATAGGCAACTGTGTTCTTCAATTTATAAATGTTCTTATAAAATGTTCACATGTTCTGTACATTTTGTTTTCCTAGACTTTGTCATTTCCACTAGGGTTTGTATCTTTTCCAGATAATAGTCCCTTGTTGGCATTAGAAACTTAACATTCTAATCTTTGAAATAACATTGTCTAGATATAATTAAAATCAACTTTTTTCCTGTAGATGTTACATTTTAATTTTTATTCAATAATTCTTTCCCTCCACCTTAAAGTCACAAAGATTCTCCTACCTTTTTTGCCCAATTAACTGTATAGTTTTAACTTTTACAATTTTAGTTCCTCTGGGTCCACCTTTATACACAACATCATGACAAAGTCAACCTTATTTTTTTCTATATAAGCCTGTTTTTCCAGCAGCAACTATCAATCCATCCTTTCTCCATTGATGTATGGTACCACTTTACTATTTTATTCATTTATAATCAATATGAATTTCTGACACTATTCTGTTTCATTGATCTATTTGACTGTTCTTGCATCAATATCACAGTATTTTTGTTGCTATGATTTTGTAGCACATCTTAATATCTGCCCAGGCAAGTGACCCTATTCCTCTTTTTCAATATTGGCTTACTGTTTAAAAAAAAAAAAAAAAAAAAAGACACTAGAAATACGCTATAGAACATTGTGCATTAGTTAACAATTCTGTATGGTACACTTAAAATTTTGGTAAGAGGGGATATCTTGTGTTTATCACAGTTTGAAATGGTTGGCTTACTATTTGGACATAGCTTTTGCTCTAAATTTTGTAAAGAAAAATATATCAAGTTTATCAAAACATCCAAGTGGAATATTTCAGGGGATTGAATTGAAGTTATAGATTAATTTAGGAAGAATCACCATCTTCACTATATTAAGTCATCTCATCCAAGAGCCATGAAATGTCTCTCCATTTACTGAGATCATCTATGCCTTTTCTTACATTTTAGGCTTTTCTCCATAAAGAACATGCATATGCTTGGATAAGTTAATTTCTACATTCAGTCTCTTTCAGAATTTCCCATAGACTGATAGAGAAATGATGTCAGTATAATAGAAACCTCTGATTTGTATAGAATTTTCCCCCAGCACATTAATATCATGTGCCACCTAACAACAGCAGCTGTACACAAATTATCTAACCCAGTACCCATCATTCACCTATCTAGACAAGATCATGTACTGTCATAGTCTATGTTCCACCTGCCTCAAGTTTCTGTTGTGTGGCAGACAGAACCTTCTCAGACCTTGGCTACCTAGCACCAAAGCACCTAAGATCTGAAGTTCCTGTTTCTTCCCAACCAGTTGATGTTCACCCTCCCAGTTTAGCAGCTCCAGCTGATCATGTTCTCGGGAAATACTTCCAGAGAAGTTGATTTCAATTCATTCCAAGTATGATTTTCTGAGCCAGCTATTAGGAAAGAACTACTACCAAGTAATTGTAAATCACTCCCAGGAAGAGAGAATTCATAGTCTTGTCAGAGACAACCCATGTGTGCAGTGTCCTGGGAACCAAAATGGAGATCTCTGCAGTCACTTCTGACATTTGTTGATTACCAGTCTCCAAGTGCCTCATTACATCATCCATCCTTCCCTTCAGAGATTCACTCCTGTGCCTCAGTTTCCTCTAATCAGGAGATCCTGGTGTGATATTTAGTCTCAACCCAACACCTTCAGCCTGACACCTATCACAGAGCACATAGAGCTCTCGTCTACTGGGCAGTGTGGAGGTGGGGGGTGGCACCTTGTGGCACACCTTTAGGCATAGTGAGCACCATCCAGGCTCCAAAGTCCAGATAATACAGAGGGAGCCCAACATCCACACTGAGAATCATGTTTAGTACTCTAGATCCGTAGATTGAGCTAAGCAGTTTTATTCTCTTCTATTTTCTGGTATATCCAATATGAGTTAGAAATCAACTTTTCCTCAAGAGTTTGGTAGAACTTACCTGTGAAACAATCTGAGCCTGGAGTCAAGGGAAGAGAAGTTATTATATACCATTTTAATTCCTTTAACATTTATGGTATTATTCACGGTTTTTTCCCCTAGAAAATCAGTCATAAAAATAAAGGAATGTTAAATTGTGAGGTTAATGAAATGTCAAGAACAAACCTCTACAACCAGGGACCAAGAGATTCAAAGTTGCATAGTTCAGATTTATCCTGGCTAGCTTCAGCATAATGCCACCTAGTGGTAGTTGTCTACTCTGGTTTAAAAACAGATGAGAATATCCCGGGACTATGGCAGGTGGAAACTTCCAGATCACTGGCAGCAATTCCAGGAATTTCCCACTTACTTAGTACCCATTCTATTGCCCTGTGCTGCAGGATTAGGACAAAGAGATCCCTACTTCCTTTAAGGCTTTTCCATAGGTTGCCTGCTATTGCCCCCCAACCCAGCCTCATATCCCCACCACAGCCTTGGCAAAAAAAAGATAAGAACTTGAGCAACCACCATTTGAGAATGGGGGCAGGGTACAGCATCAATCCTGATTATTCAAATTCATGCTGCCATAGGACGCTATGGTATTCTTTTTAATTTCTGTTGTGCTGCTATTTGTTTGGGCTGGACAAATAAATAGTAACATGACAGGAATTTAGTTTTCTCCCCCCCCCCTTGTTAGAAGCTTATCTTTAGTTGGGGAAAAAAAAAAAAAAACTTTTAGTTTTAACTTTTTATTTAGATATAATGTTTGAGATATAATTCATCCACCAAAAAATTCACCATTTCAAACTATATAGTTCAGAGGTCTTTAATGTATTTATAATATTGTGCAACTATTACCACTATATAATTTCAGAACATTTTCATCACCTGCAAAAGAGATCCTATACTCACTTACCAAGTCCTCCTTTCTCCCAGCCCCTGGCAACCACTAATCTGCTTTCTGTCTGGATGGATTTTCCTATTCTAGATAGTTCAGATAAATGAAATCATATAATATGTGGCCTGTAAAGTATCACGTCTTTCACTTAATGTTTCAAGGTTCATTCATGTTACAGAATATATTAGCACTTTTTGTGGTAGAATAATACTCCATGCATTGATATACAATTTTTTGTTGCCTATTCATCAGTTAGATACTTGGGACTTCCCCTTTGGGGCTATTATGATTAATGCTACTATGAACATGCTCATACAAGTTCTTCTGGGGACACATGTTTTCATTTCTCTTGAGCATATACCTAGGAATTGAATAGCTGAATAAGATGGTAAATTTGTTTAGGTTTTTGAGAAACTGTCAATCTTTTCCACAATGGCTGTGCTATTTTACATTCCTACCAACTAAATGTATTAGAGTTTTAAGTTTTCCACATCTTAGTAGGTGTGAAGTGTGATCTCATTGTGACCTTGATTAGTCATTTCAATGACTAATGATGCTAAACATATTTTCACATGCTTATTGAAGTTTGCACATTTTCTGTGGAGAAATCTCTATTCAAATATTTATCTATTTAATTATTTGCCTTTTAAATTGTAAGTTATTTATATTTCTGAATACTAAACTTTTATCATAGGGTTTGCAAATATTCTCTCTAATTTTGTCAAGTTTTCTTTTGACTTTCTAAATAGTGTGTTTTAAAGCAGTTTTTTAAATTTTTGATTAACACTAATTTTTATTGGGTTACTTGTGCTTTAAGTCTAATATATTCAGAAATGACTCCCCAGGCTATTCCTGTGTTTTTAAGAGATTTATATTTTTGGCTCTTACATTTAGTTCTCTGATTCACTGTGGGTTAAGTTTTACAAATATTGTGAAGTAGGGGTCCAACTTAATTATCTTACATGTGGATTACCAGCTGTCCCAACATCAGCTATTGAAGAGATCATTCTCTCCCTATTTATTGTGCCTACTATCCTTGTCAAGATAATTTGTTATAAATGTATGTATTTATTACTAGAATCAATTATATTCCTTTGATTTATATGTCTCTTCGTATGCTAGTACTTTGGTCTTGAATTCTGTAGCTTTGTAGTAAGTTGTGGAATCGGGAGGTTTGAATCCTCCAACTTTATTTTTCCAAGGTTTTTTTTGGGGGGTGGGGGGTATTCTGGTTTTCTTGGATTTCTATGAAATTTCAGAATCATTTGTTCATTTCTACAAAAATGCAGCTGCGATTTTGATAGAGATTTCATTGTCTTCTAATCAATAAAAATGTCTTAATTAAGTCTAATTTCTTCCAGTGATGTTTTGTAGTTTTCATTACACAAGGTTTGATGTTGTTTGGTTAAATTTTTCTTCCTAAATGTTTTATTTTGATGCTAGTTTAAGTGGGATTGTTTTCTTAATTTCATTTTTTAGTTTGCTCATTGCAACAATATACATATGATCAATTTTTGCATGCTGAATTTTGCAACCTACAACCCTGCTAAATTCATTTATTATCACCAATAGATTTCTGGAGGTTTTTGTTTTCTTCCTTTAGATCATATTTTTCATGTAGACAATTATATCATCTGAAAATACAAATTGTTATACATCTTTCTTTCCAATCTGTGTGGCTTTTATCTTTTTCATGCCTAATTCCTTGGATAAATCTCCATTATCATGTTGACTAGAACAGGAAAGAATAGACATACTGTCTTGTTCCTGATATCACAGAGAAAGCTTCCCATCTTTCACCGTTAAGTATCATATTAGCTGTGGGGTTATTGGTTTGTTTGTTGGTTGGTTGGTTGGTTGGTTTGTTGGTTGGTTGGAGGGGGGGGCAGAGATTGAATTCAGGGGCACTCGACCACTGAGCCACATCCCCAGCCCTATTTTATATTTTATTTAGAGACAGGGTCTCACTGAGTTGCTTAGTGCCTCACTTTTGCTGAGGCTGGCTTTGAACTCAGGATCCTCCTGTCTCAGCCTCCCAAGCTTTTAGGATTAGAAGCTTGTGCCACCGCACCTGGCAGCTGTGGATTTTCCATAGATGCCTTTTATCAGATTGAGGAATCTCTTCCATTTCTGGTTGTTGAATGTTTTTATGGTGAATCTAAGAACACTGAATTTTGTCAAATGTTTTCTCTGTATCAACTGAGGATTTTGTCCTTCATTTCTATTAATATTTTACATTGATTTTTATAGAACCAATGTTGGATAAATCCCACTGTTTTATATGTCTTTAGATCTATTTGCTAATATTTTGTTAAGGATTTCTGCATCTATAATTATGAGTTAGTAGTTTTATTTTCTAGTGACATTTTTGTCTGGTTTTAGTATCAGAGCCTTATATTTTAAGTGAAGTTAAAGTGTGCCTACCTTTTCCTGTTTTGGAGGAGTTTAAGGGTTGGTACTAATTGTTGGTTTTTAAACATTTGGTAGAATTTTCTAGTGAAGCCATTTGGTCCTGGACTTTTTACTAGTGGTAGTTTCTGATTACTAATTCAATCTCTTGTTACAGGTATTTTCAGATTTTCTATTTCTTCCTAGTTTCAGCAATGTGTCTTTCTAGGAATTCAGCCATTTCATCTGGATTACCTAATTTGCTGACACAACATTTTTCATAGTGTTCCATTATACTCCTTCTTGCTTCCATGAGGTCAATAGTAATATTCCTTCTTTCTTTCCTGACATGAATAATTTGAGTCCTGTTTTCTTTTCCGAGTTAGTACAGTTTAATCTTTGTCAATTTTGCTGATCTTTTCAAAGAATGGTCTTTTGCTTTCATTAATATTTTTTCTCTTATTTTCTATTGTTTATTATTTCCTATTGACTTATTCCTATTATCTATTGACTTCTGTAATACTTATAATACTAATTATTCCTATTACTTACATTATTAACTTTTCCTTCTTTCTTCTTGAATTTAGTTTAGTTCTCTGTTCTGTCTCTACTGTCTTAAGGTGGAAGTTAAGCTACTGACCTGATCTTCTTTTCTTTCTGGTATAGCAGTTGCAGCTGTGGATTTACCTCTGAGCACCAATTTCACTGCACCCAATAAGGCTTAGCATGTCATGGCTTTGTTTTCATGCATATTAAAGTGCTTTCAAATTTCCTTGGATATTGAGTGTATGTTGTTTGTTTTGTACATACTTCAGTATCCCAAATCTTTCTTATTGATTCCCAATTTCTTTCCTGTGTATTTGAAGAACATTCTTTGTATGACTACTGTGCTTTTAAATTATACTGAGTTCTCTAGAATAACATATGGTTTTTTTTTTTTAGTTGTTGGTGGTTTGTTTTTGTTTTTTGTTTGGCATTTTTTGTTTTGTTTTGTTTTACCAGTGATTGAACCCATGGGCACTCAACTAATGAGCCACATCCCCAGCCCTTATTTTTTATTTTGAGAAGGGTCTTGCTGGGTTGCTTAAGTGCTTGCTAAATTGCTGAGGCTGGCTTTGAACTTGCAATCCTCAAGCCTCAGCTTTTGGGATTATAGACATGTGCCACAGTGTCCAGTACATATATATGGTCTATCTTGGAGAAAGTTTCATATATTCCTAAGATTGCTGTTTTTCTCCTGTTTGGTAAAAGTGATCCAAAGCTGTCTCATAGATCTAGTTGGTATCCAGAGTTGGCTTATACTGTTGTTCTGTCTTCTATTTCCTTATTTATCTTCTGCCTGGTTGTTCTGCCCATTATTAAAAGTGGGATGTTGAAGTCTACAACTATGATTGCTAAATTTTCTATTAAAGAATTAAATTTGACATGTTGACATTGTCTAGAATTTTAGTCCTGGTTATTATGATTATACTTTTTCTCTTCTCTTTCATCAGCCCATATAAATTTGCCCAAGGGATCTTGTTACTTCCTTCCCTAGCTCTTGCAACATCTTTTGAATGTGTTTTTCTTCTTACTTGAAAATCTTCTCCCAAATGTGTCCATAATGGCAAACAATTTGAGGCCTTCTGTGATTGAGTATTTTTATAAATCACACTTTTGTATTTATTGTTCTTTTATATTGTTAAAAGTGTAGTTTTAATTAGTATATAGTAACTGTACGTAGTTGTGGTTACAGTGTGACATTTTAATACATGGACACACTGCATAATGATCAGATCAGTAATTGGCATCTCCTCAGACATTTATTGTTTCTTTGCATTGGTAACATTCAAAATCCTCTCTACCAGCTATTTTGAAATACTAAATGTTATGGACCATAGTTGACCTACTATGCTAAAAACATATGAAGTTGTTCTTTCTATCTAATTGTACCCCTGTACCTATAAGCAGTCCTTTCTCCATCCCTGCCTCCCCCATACTCTTCCCAGATTCGGATAACTAATATACTATCTACTTCTGTGAGATTAACTTCTTAACTTCCATATGAGTGAGAACACATGGTATTTGTCTATCTGTGCCTGGCTAATTTAGTTTAATGTCCTCCCATTCCATCCATGTTGTTGCAAGTGACAGATTTTCTTTCTTTTGTGGTTACATAATGCCCACCCCCAACATATACACCACTTTCATCAATTTATGGACACTTTTGCTTCCCTACTTTGGATATATTGTTAAAATGATGCTGAAATAAACACACAAGTGCAAATATCTCTGAGATGATACTGATTTAATTTCCCTTTGGACATAAACCAGTTGTGAGATCTCTGGATCATGTTAGTTTTAGTTTTTAAGGAACTTCCATAGTGGTTTTTCATAGTAGCTATAATAATTTACATTCCCACTAACAATGTAGGAGAGTTCCCCTTTCTCTGCTTCCTCACCAGCATTTTTTAATTTTTGTCATTTTGATAAGTCATTTTAACTAGGGTGAGATGATCTCATAGTTTTAATTAACATTCCACTTATTAGACATGAGTGGCATTTTTCATGTACTTATTGGCCATTTATATATCCTCTTAGAACTGTCTATTTGAATCATTTTAATTCAATTATTTGGGGTATTTGTTTTTGAAAATTTAGCTGTTTGAGTACTTTATATATTCTGAGTATTTATGTGACAGGGATTAGTAGTTTGCAGATATTTTGCAAATGCTATAGATTGTCTCTACTCTGTTGATTATTTCCTTTTCTGTAGTTTTTAGTTTGATTTAATCATATTTATCAATTTTTGATAATGTTTTTTGGATCATATTTGATATTTTTTCCCCAAACCAATGCTCTGAACTGCTTGCCCTGTTTTACTCTTATAGTTTGATAGCTTTTGGTCTTACATTTAAGTCATTGATCCATTTTTAGTTGATTTTCCTTTTTATATGGCAAGTGCTATGGTTTGGTTAAGTGTCCCCCAAAGGTCTATGTGTTAAAGCCTCCATCACCAGCCCATCATGCTATCCAAAGGTGGTAAAACATTTAAGAGATGGTGCCTACTGGGAGGAAGTGTGCTCTTAAAGGGAATATTGAGACAGTGGCCCCTTCCTGTGTCTCTAACTTTACTTCCTGGCTACCATAATGTTGGCAACTTTCTCTGCCATGCACACACCTTGATATATTGCCTTACCACAAAGTCAACCAGCCATGCACTGAAACTTCTATAACTATGAACTAAAGTATATTTTTCTTCTTTGTAAATTGATTACCTCAGGTATTTTGTTACAGTAATAGAAACCTGACTAACATAATGACAGATGGGAATATAGTTTATTTGTTCTACATGTGAATATCCAGTTTTCCCAGCATCATTATTTGAAGAGACTTTTCTTTCTCTAGTAAATGTTTTCATTGAAGATCAGTGGGATATAAATATGCTGGTTTCTTTCTGGGTTTTCTATTTGATTCCCTTGGTCTAGTCATCTCCATACCATGCTATTTTGGTTACTGTAGCTTTTAGTATGTTTCAAAGGTAAGTAACAATGCCTCAGCTTTATTTTTGTTACTCACAATTGCTTTGGCTATTTCAGGTTGTGTGTGTGTGTGTGTGTGTGTGTGTGTGTGCACGCACGCGTGCGCTCTTCCACACAAATTGTAGGAGGTATTTTTTTCTTCCATGAAGAATGTCATTGCTATTTTATAGGAATTTTATCAATACAATTTCTGTATTATCTTGGGTAGTAGGAATATTTTAACAAAATTCTTCTAATCCATGAATATAAAATATCTTTCCATTTTTGTGTCCTCTACAGTCTTTCATTTGAGTTTCACGATTGTTTGAGAGATCATACACTTCCGTTAAATATATCCTCATGTGTTTTGTTTTTTAGGAATTGAGTGGAACTGCTTTCTTTTCTTTCTCTGCAATCTTTTATTGGTGTATAACACACCTACTGATTTTTATAAGTTGATTTTTATATCCTGAAATATTACTAAATTTGTTTCTCAGTTTAACGGGTTTTTTTAATATTCTTTAGGGTTTCTATATATAAAACCATGTCATCTGCATACAGGCATAATTTTATATCTTATTTGTGGGTGTTCATATTAATTTCTTTCCCTTGTTGCTCAGACTGAGACTTCGAATACTGTGTTGAATAAGAGTGGTAAGAGTAGACATTGTCTTGTTCCTGATCTCAATAATACAATTTCAGCTTTTTGCCATTCAATATGGTTTTAGCTATTGGTTTGTCATATATAGTCTTAATTGTGTAGAGGTACATTTCTTCTAGAGCTAATTTTGAGGGCTATTATCATGAAAAGATGTTGAATTTTATCAAATGCTTTGTTTCATCAATTGAAATGGGCATATGGGTTTTAATCCTTCATTCTATTTATGTGGTTATTACATTTACTGATTTGCACATGTTGAATCATCCTTGCATCCCTGGAGTAAATGTAACTTGAACATGGTGTATAATCCATTTTGTGTGCTGTTGAATTCAATTTGTTAGTGTTTTATTGAATTTTTGCATTGATGTTCATCAGGCATATTGTTGTATAGTTTTCTTTATCTGGTTTTGATATAAGGGTCATGCTGGCCTCACGGAATGATTTTGAAGAGCTATCTTCCTTCTATTTCTTTGCAGTAGTTTGAGAAAAATTGGTATTACTTTTTCTTTAACAGTGTGACAAAATTTAGCAGTGACCCATCTTGTTCTGGGGTTTCTTTATTGGGAGATTTTATTATGAATTTAATCTCTTGATTAAATTAAGTACTTGTTATGGGTTCATTAGGTTTTTATATCATCTTGGTTCAGTTTTGATAGTTTATATGTACCAAAAAAGTATTCATTTCTTCTAGATTTTTTCAATTTGTTGGCATATAATTGTTCATAGTAGTTGATAATGATCCTTTGCTTTTTGTGTTAGTGGTTATAGTGTCTCTTCTTTTTAATCTCTGCTTTTATTTATTTGTCTCTCTCTCTCTCTGTGTGTGTGTGTGTGTGTGTGTGTGTGTGTGTGTGTGTGTGTGTGTGAGTCTAGCTGAAGATTGGTCAATTTTGTTTCTTTTCAAAGGACCAACTCCTTATTTCATCTTTTGTGGGTTTGTTTTTGTTCATTTTTGGTTTTGGTGTCTATTTTCTTTTCTGCTCTGATCTTTATTATTTCTTTCTACTAATTTTATGTTTGGGATTTTTTTCCTTATTTTTTCCAGTTTCTTGAATTTTATTGTTAGTTTACTTAATCTTTTCTTAATTGTATTACTTATTGCTATAAATTTCTCTTAGTACTGCTTTTCTTGTATCTCAGATTTTGGTGTGTTGTTCCCATTTTAGTTTCTTCCAAGAAATATTTTTAATTTCCCTTTGATTTCTTTATTGACCCATTGGTTATTCAAGAGATTTTATTTAATTTCCATGTAGTTAGACAATAGCCAAAATTCCTCTGATTTCTAGTTTTATTCCATTGTGGTCAGGCAAGATACTTGCTATGATTTCAGTTTTTCTGAATTTGTTAAGACTTGTTTTCTGGCCTAACATGTGGTCTATCCTGAAGAAAGTTCCTGTGCTGATGAGAAGAATGTATATTCTGCAGCCTTTGTGTGAAATGTTTTGTAAATGTCTATTAGGACCATCTTGTCTATAGTGTAGTTTAACTACAATGCTCTTTTTTTTTAATCAGTTCACTCATGAAAGTGGGTTGTTGAAATACCCAACTATTATTATACTAGAGTCTATCTAGCCATTTAGGTCTAAAATGTTTGATTTATATAATTGGGTGATCCAGAATTGGGTGAATGTATATTTATAATTTTTATTTTCTCTTGTTTATATGATTATTTTATATAATGGCCTCCTTTATCTCGATTTTTATTTAAAGTCTATTTTATCTAGTTATAAATATAGATAATCCTTCTCACTTTGATTTTCTATTTGTATGATATATTTTTTTCATCCTTACACATGCAGTCTGTGTATCTTAACTGGTGAAGCAAGTTTGTTTTAGGCAGCATGTTGTTCTGTATTTTATTCATTCCGCCATTCTAAACCTTTGAATTGAGCAATGTAATCAATCTCCATTCTGTCATTGATAAGACATAAGTCTATCATTCTGCTAATTTTTTACTGGTTGTTTTGTATATTTTTTGTTCCTTTCTTAGAACATACTTATGTTGATCACTCTAATTGTTTATCTTTGTGGTTTGATCATTATCCATACTGATGTGGTTTGATTTTTCTCTTTTGTATTTCTGCTCTAATATTCAGTTTTTGTATTTTTTCATGTTTTTGTTCAGTAGTTACCATTATCCTTCTGGTGTAGGACTCGATTTTATTATAGAGCCAGTTGTGGTGTTGAAATTCCTCATTCTTTGCTTTTTTTCCCAAAAAAGATTTTATTTCTCTTTAATTTCTATCAAAGGATAGTTTGCTGGGTATAGTATTCTTAGTTGGCTTTTCTTTCAAGATTTTGAATGTATTAACCCAATATCTCTTGGCCTAAAATGTTTCTGCTGAGAAATCCGTTACAAGGTTGTCATAAGTGACTTGGTGTTTTTCTTTTGCTTTTTTAGAATTCTTTGTGTTGCACTTTTGAAAGTTTGACTATAATATGCCTCAGAGACAATCTGTTTTGGTTGAATCTACTGTTGGGTGTCCTTTGATCTTCTTGGTCCAGGGTGTTTGAAAAGTTTTCAGCAAATATTGATGAATAGGTTTTCTATGCCTTTTCCCTTCTCTCACCTTTCTGGAACATTTATAATATGATTGTTCAATAACTGGTGTCACATAAATCTTGAGAGCTTTTTGTTTGTTTTCGATGTTTTTTAATCTGAATTATTTCAAAAGACCTGTCTTCATGCTCAAATTCTTTCTTATACAAAATAATTTTGTCGAGGTTCTCTACTATATCTTTTTATGTCACTTACTAATTTTTTAACTGAATTCTGATTGGTTCCTTTTTATCTTTGCTGAATTTCTCATTCATATCATGTATTGCTAATTTCACTGAAATATCTGTATTTTGTATTTCATTAAGTTTCCTTAAAATTATCCTTTTGTGTTCTTTTACAGTCCATTGACAATTTCCTTTTGCTTGGCATTTTTTGCTAAAGTTTTGTTCCACTGGAGGGATCACGTTGCCTTGTTTTTTTTCATGCTTATTATCTATCTACATTGCAATTTGTGCATCTCTTGAGTCAGTGGCTCTACTAATTATGTAGGGTATCTTTCATAATAGTTTCTTCTGACATGCTTCTTCAATGTTGGTTCAATACACTGCATTGACTTTGGTTCCAGGTGGGCAATTTAGTGTCTCTGTGACTTCTTTGTAACCAATGTTGGCAAATTTTATGCATGGCTCCATGGCCTTGGGTTTAGGAGTGGTTGGATTTCAATCCAGCTGTAATGCCATTCCCTTTATAGGGCAGGTTTGCTGGCATCTTTGAGGCACAGTTCATTCAGATGTGGGTTGGCCATCAGTTTCCACAGGAGTAGGGCTACCCTGGGGACCCAAGTGAGTTTGGCATATCATATCCAGTAGTGGAGTTTGGGGACTGTCATTGGCTGAAGACCATATGAGGGCTAGGCTATTTCAGTGGACCCAGACAAGGCACCTGTCATTGTCTAAGGGCTAAATAGGTTATTTAACAGAGCCTGCCGAGACCAACCTGCTCAAGGAGGTCATCCAATCTTCTTTCCAGGACAAGGATAAACAGGTGGGTCTAAGCATCTGCTTCTCAAGGGCTACATGGGCTAAGCTTCTGAGACTAGGCAGTCATCTTCTTGGGACCACAGAAAGATGGGTAGGGCTGCTGGTTGACTGTTTCCCCCATGGACCTTGGCAGGTTGAACCATTCAGGAAAGGGTGAATGGCTCTGTAGAATCATGGGTGGGTGGACTTCCCTGACCTCTGTGAGGTAAGCTGCTCAGGGCAACCTGCTGTTTCCTTGACCTAGAGTGTATGAACAGGACCACCCAGCTTTTGCTGGTATAACAGAACTGGAAATAGGGCCACTTAACTGCTTCCTTAGTGAAGGGAAAAAAATCACACCGGTGACAACCGTGAAGCCAAGAGATTTATTCACCAGCCTTTGTGGCTGGTCAGAGGTTGAAGAGGTGCTGGGAGAGAGGAGTCAGAGAGAGGGGAGTGTGCAAGCTCTGAACAGAAAGTGGGTGCCTGGTCACGCTGGCTGTGGTCTCTGGAGCTGTTGGCTAAGGCAGCTGCTGTCGGGCTGGAGACTGGAGCTGTCAGCTGGGGCAGCTGCTGTCGGGCTGGAGGAGGTGGGTCTGGAGCTGTCAGCTGGGGTAGCTGCCTTTGGGCTGGAGACAGTGGGTCTAAGGCTGGTGCAGTGGCTGCCTCCTCTCAGCAGAGATGATACTGTTGTGCGTTTAGTTCTGAATGGACAGGAGCTTAAATAGGGATTTCTGAGGGTGGGGGGGTACTAGAGCAACCTTTAATGCTATTGGCTCTTTGCCCATGGAACAGGGTGAGCTTTAAGCCCATTGGCTCCTGCCCAGAGAAGAAACAAGGTTGCTTTGCTCAGGATAGGAAACTTCCCTTGGCTCCTGCCTGGGGAAAATGAAACAAGGTTGCTTTGCTTAGGACATAGAAATTTCCCCGGGGGATGGTGGGTGAGAAGGGCCTCCTGCCTGCTCCCAGGGAAGTATGATGGTGGGTGGGACATCCAACTATTTCCTGGGGATTTCTGAAGTCCAACCCCTCAAGGTGAGACCCCTGGGTGTTTCCTGGGGCTATGAGAGGGTGAGCAAAGCCGGCACTGGGTGTTCATGGTGCTGGGTCAGTGGAGCTATTTGTGGGCATCTACCCAGATGTTTCATAGGACCCCTGGTAGGCAAAATCACAAGTCAGCTCTGTGCAATAAGAACCTGTTTGGGGGAGGCCCCAGCATGGTCAAGGACTATGTAATGCAGCAGTATGGTAACATGAGTGGGGACTGCCCAGGGCCTCCTGTCTACCTCTTCCCTGCTAAGCAAAATACCTCCTGGTTCCTGTAAGCCCATGCTTTCACACGTGAACAACAATTTGACTGGAGTCATGGTGAATTTAAGGAGAGAGGAGGTTCCAAGGTCCAGAGAAGAGAGCCCTCTCAGAACCTACCCTAAACCTGTAGAAAGAAGTGGCATTGAAGAGCACAGGTCAGCTTCCTCGTTTTTATCAACTGTTCACCCCATCAGGACTCTGACATTGCCTGCTTTTTAACATCTCAACACTGAAGATGTGCCTTTCTACATATTCCTGTTTTTAGTCCATGATCTTGAGGATATTCTTGATACCTCTGTATTGCATTCATAAAATGGAAATATTATCCTTAAAGTATTGAGGATTATGATATAATTTATAGACATTTAGCTTATTTAGCTTTCCCTCATTTAATTTTCCCACAAATTTTTTTTTTTTTTTTCTTTCCCTCTCATTTGGGCCACATCCCCAGCCCTTTTTAATTTCTCACTTTTTTCCCACTGAGGCTGGCTCTTCCTGCCTCAGCTTCCAATAGCTTCCAATAGCTTAATCTCTTCTTACTGCCTAAATATAAAGTAGGTGTTCTTCCCAAACTGTAATCATACATTTTTGGCTAGCCTATTATTAAAGAGGTGACTTTCTTTTACCCAGTTAGATGTGTGTGTGTGTGTGTGTGTGTGTGTGTGTGTGTGTGTGTGTGTGTGTATAAGCAAACTACTATTATAATTATCTTTTTATATCCATACATAATTAACTGTATATAAAAAGCATTATTATGCCGGGCACAGTGGCACATGCTTGTAATCCAGTGGCTCAGGAGGTTGAGGCAGGAGGATTGCAAGTTCAAAGCCAACTTCAACAAAAGTGAGGCACTAAGCAACTCAGTGAGTCTCTGTCTCTTAAATAAAATCCAAAATAGGGCTGGGAATATAGCTCAGTGGTGGAGTACCCCTGAGTTCAATCCCCAGTATCCCCCCAAAAAAAGCATAATTATAATAACATACCATATATACGTGAGTGATATGGGTTTATGCCCCACAAGGGGAATAAACCAGCTCTAAGTTTAGTTAAGATCTAGCCTTGTTTTCTGACTGCATTTCTGATTAGTTTGTTGCTTATCATTTATTTCCCATAGATGTTACTAAATGAACTTTTACCCTGAAGTTTCATTTGTTAAAAGTACATTAACATAAAAGAAACCTCAGTAGAACTCCAAGGAAGATATATTACTCTATTTATTCCTAGACATTTAGTAGCAGAAAGCACATATTTTATTTAAAAGATTCAAAAAACTACTGTTTATAAAAATGACATGGAAATCTGATGCATTATTGCTAAAAATATGGGAATAAGAAGTCATAGAATGGACCTATAAGGAATTGAGGAATCCTTTTTCAGTATGTGTCTGATATTATATCTGGTTTTCTAAAAAACATTTTGAATGTTCACAATATCAGGACAGCCACAATAGAGAAGAACTTCAGTCAGAAAGGATACTTATTAATAAGGAATATGTTAATATTTTATGCTAAGCATATAATATATGTGAGGGAAGGGTAATTTTAGAAAATTAAGAGCTCCATATACCAAAGTAAAGGCATCTTCAAAGGGATATTTTATTATCGTATGTGGTTTCTTTATACATATAAGTAATCTCACTTTCAAAAGCCTTGGGTTTGGCTTGAAGTCAGATTTACTTGTTTTTAGTTTGTATCTTCATTCTGGTGTAAGTGTATAGTCAGATGGCTTACTTACCCTTTCTGGAGCTCATTCTTCCTATTATGTGGAGGGAAGAGAACACTCTTACCCTGCTGCCCACACAGCAGCCATAATGCTGATTACATTGATGAAGGCAAACTTTCATAAAGTTCCATGTTCCAGTTGGAATTTCTTATTATCAAAGAATCAACATTAATGTGCAGAGTAAATGTATGTGTAAAATTATTTGCAAGACGGGTTTCATTTAAAAAGATGACCTGAAAGTAAAGAAACTCTTAGGGGAGGGAAAGGAGATGGTGGAGTGGGGACAGGAGGGAAGGAAAATGGATAATGATTATATTAAAACAGCATATATGCATGTATGTCAATGTCACAGTAAACCCCATTAATTTGTATAATTGATGAGTAATATTGATATATGTAATCAATGAGTAAATATTCATAATTATAAAAATGATTTCATATTTAATCCTATGCGATTTGATTTTCAACCAGGGACCTGTAATATGACTTATCCAAGTTTAAATAGCTAAAAAATCCTATAACTCTTCCATGACTGGTATTGTTTCTCAGCAGGTACAGATTTTAAAATGTGTTTTCTACAAATAAAAATTGTCTTTACTGATAGTTAACAATTTCATAAGCATACATCCATGTATGATTTTTATATGCTTTTTTAGATAAAATTTCATTTAATATCATCAAATATGTTCTCTTTTGGATACAGATTTTCATATTATCAGAATGATGACCATTAGTCAGATCTGTGATTTGGTGCTTCCCCAAATCATCCTTTTTCCTCTTTCTTTTTAAGGCAATACTTCTTAGCTTCAAAAGTATTTTACTCTGAAGAGGAAAGATCTCTCCCAATTTTTTTACTAAAAGAAATTCTGGGGGCTGGGGTTGTGGCTCAGTGGTAGAGTGCTTGCCTAGCACATGCATGGCCTGGGTTCGATCCTCAGCACCACGTAAAAATACATTGTGTACAACTAAAACAAATAAATAAATATTTTTAAAAAAAAGAAAAAGAAATTCTGTTGGATTTGTGGCCAACGTTAGCCACCCAAACTCAACCTCCTTCTCACTCATTCACTACCAGAGGGTGGAGCAACCCAACTCTGATCTTTACCACCTCAGGAAGAGTTCTGGAAATCCCATTGCTGGCATCCACTGAAGGCATGTGTATCAGTGTCTCTTAAAACTCAGGCCTGCACCACAGTCACCCAGACACTTGTTAAAACAGATAGCTGATCAGTAGTTCTGGTCTTGCCTACAAAGTTGCATTCCAAATTCTCCCTGGATGATGCTGATGCTGCTAGTTCACTGAGTAACTTTTCTCAACACTTACCAATTTCAAAGATGAAAAAGTCCTGCTTGACAGCTAAAACCTTCAATAGCCAGTGTGCAGCTTACACCAAATCTAGAAGGTGTGGGTTCCATAATCACTTCTTAAAGTCACTCTTACTGATTCTCTGGACTTCTGGATTCTGCATGGCCCTGCTCCCTTGCCTAGATTTCCAGAATTTTCCAGACTCCCTCTGCTTCACAATTGGATTTTTGTTGCCCTTGTTTTACTATCACAGCATTATTATTTATCTTCTGACTCAGACAAAAGCCCAGTGAAGAAAAAGTACCCATTTTCTAAAGGCAGATGAAATCTCTTCACCAGGTCATGATGCTGTAAAGAACAAGTCCTTTTAAGAGTTTGACATTAATTAACAATTCAGTGAATCCCTATAC
This sequence comes from Tamias sibiricus, assembly GCA_025594165.1. NCBI lineage: Eukaryota > Metazoa > Chordata > Mammalia > Rodentia > Sciuridae > Tamias > Tamias sibiricus. Next base: position 49,114,708 of record CM046662.1, on the reverse strand, counting down.
ATTTTAAAACTTCTCCAAATTCACAAGATGGGGAAGTATTGATATTAGTTTCCACCATTGCAAACACTTTAATAGCCTGTGAACAATTCAGGCAAAAGCATGTCCTTGATAAGCCGATGACTACAATAGAGACTGCACAGGGCAGGAGCGGGGATAATGCAGCTGCGACTCACGTGTCCTTTATGGTCATCTTAATTTATTCCTCCTCACTCCAAGTCATTTTCAAATGCACTTAAAATATACCTTAACCTCTGTTAGCATCTCTGGCACAAGCAGGCCCAGTTATTTGGGTCTTGGAGAAAAACAATGTGCTAATCCCTTTGTGTCTCATACTGCTTGTGAGATACCTCAGAGCAGTCATGGGTAATTTTTATTAAAATAAAAAAATACTTTCTAAAATTGTCTTCTCACACCTAGCATAACTATCTAAGACAATGCCCAAGCATATTAATTACTACAAATAATCTATGGCAAAGAGCAAGAATTTAAAAGCACATGCAAAAACACCAAATATTAGGAATCACAGCTTGCCTATTTCTCTTCTGTAGCACATCTCCATATAACACAACCAGAGAGTTGTTACAACATCCCAGATAAGGCTGGGGGTGGTGGTAGTACAGGCCTGTAATCCCAGCAGCTTGGGAGGCTGAGCAGGAAGAGTTCAAAGCCAGCCTCAACAATTTAGTGAGGCCCTAAGCAACTCAGTGAGACCCTGTCTCTAAATAAAATACAAAAAAAAGTGGGGGATGTGGCTTGGTTGTTAAGCATCCCTGGATTCAATCCCTGATGCAAAAAAATAAAAAAAAAATTTAAACCCAATATCCCAGATGAAGTGACCATCCTAGTATCTAGGTACAGAGAGAACAAGCCAGCCATCCCTGCTATTCTCCAGTTTTCTGGCATCCTAATCCACATTTGCCTTCTCTGAAGCACTGAGGCCTCTTTCCCTGTTGTATTTGGAAAAAGGAAAACCTTATACTGTAAAGTATGAAATTTATTCCCATAGGCCAAATATAACAGGAATCCCCTTGATTCAAACACACACCTCCAGCTTCCCCTCAGGTCTCCCATACCTTAGACAGGAGGAGCCACAGATGCAAGAAAGGTCAGGAGCAGCTGCTTTTGTTTCACAGAATCAAATTGCTACATCCTGGCACCTCTCCTTTCCCCTTCATTAGGAGAAGCTCTGATATCACCATTAATGAGTTGGACATCAATACACTAAGTGCATGTATAAAAACTCAAATGGTGTGAAAACACTTTGTGTAAAACCAATGACTTGAAACACTGTGCTCTTTATATGTAATATGAAATGAACTGCACTCTGTAAGCACATATAACAAATTAGAATAAATAAAAGTTAAAAAAAAAAAAAAAGACTGATTGACCTCCTGGGTAAACAAATTCCAATGCTTCCTCTTACCAGGTGTTTACTATTCTATATTTTATCATTAATTTAAAAATGTCATCCCTCACAGGCCTTTTGGCCATCAGTAAGTAAATGGAGGGAAATTATATAGGGAACACTTAAGAGATTTTCTGGAAATACAGGGGATCTGATGGGTGGGAGACATGAGCCAAAGGAAAGTGGCATCTCATAAACACAGCCTTAGGGACTATAGCTCTGCCTTTTCCAGCATGAATGTTTGAGCTGTCCTGTTGTCTCAGCAAGATCTCTCCTTTCCCACTCCCAGTTCTGCTCACCCTAGAACCATCCACCCAGATGCCAAGGACCTAGGCCACCTGGACATGTGGGGGTGGTTTCTAGTTGCCACAGAACTGGGAAATAGCATTTTTCAGGCTTCCTTGCTCATTTTCAAACTAGGCAGAGGGTGGTAGGTGATGTTCCAATGCCTTTTCTTGGGGCACACTGATGTCTAGTGGTTTCTCTAAATGAGGAACTTTGAGTAAACAGAACTAGAACATACAGCTTAGATATGAGGTCACAGTAAGGCCTTTCACCTAAGTCTTTTACCTAAAATTTTCCAGTCGTGTCCTAGAAGTCATGGTATTGTGGAAGAGAATGCAGCATTAAATTAAGGGCATCAAGAGTTATGGACAGGACAGATTCCTAAGAAGGAGCTATGGGTGAACAAGCAAAAACTGCCATCTTTAACACAGGGCCCATGACTGGAACCTGATATTTGCATGGATCAGATCCAGTAGATTTGTGTGACAGCATGCACATTTATGAGGGAGCTAGCTTTTTATCGTGAAAATGTCCAAATGTGCACAAAAGCAGAGAAAATAGCAGAATCAGCTATTAAATTACATATACATAACTGTGCATTTCTATAACAAAGACTTTTTACATAACCAGAACACCATTACTACACTTAATAAAATTCCCTAATATCATCTAAAGTCTATATTTGATCCTGAACTGAAGATGTTATTATTTTTCATGGATAGCATGAAATTTGATAATGAAAAGTTGTTTATAGTAATGTTGATTACAGATACTAAAGAAGTACCAAAAAGAAACAACTCTCAAACATTTGATTTGCTTAGCTATATAAAAAATAACACTAAAACCATTTATTCAACTTCTTGACATTTATCCCCAATGACCATAGATCACAATAACAATTATGCATGTAAATGTGCACCGGGTTAGTGTTGGACTCAAGTAAAGAATAGTACAGGAATGTGCTTGCAACTTTAAAAGAAAATGTTTACTTCCAAAGAAATTGAATTTACCTAAATATTTAGTGTTCAGCCTCAAGGAAGTAAGTTGATCTCAAGAGCACAAAAATATTTGATCTTCACCAAACTCCTTACAACCTTTTCCCATTATCTTTGTGATGATATATTATGCTCTTAGGTGAAACAAAATGCTGATATAAAACTTCAGCAAAATTACAGAAAATGCAGTTTTGGAATCTGAGGAGAAATTCTTTTTGTATCAAAATTTTGAAGCCTAAAGGACTAGTTTTGTACACCATAGCTATTTAATAACTCTACATCCGTCTCCTAGTCCCTAAGCCTAACTCTATTTGCAGAACTGCAGATTGGTGGAAGTTCACAAAACTAAGATTCTACTCTGTGTAACCTTGAATAGATTATAATACAATTTGTCATTTAAGAAACACTGATGTTAGCATAAGAACATTGCAGAAAGCTGCCTTATACAAACTTCATAACAAATTTGCACAAACTCCTTTCTAAACCCAGAAATAAAAAGGATGTACTTAAAGGGAAAAGGACTAAACAGAAGGCAGGGGGAGCCCTATGCACTTAAGACCCCTTTCACTCTGGCAGTTGGTGTTTGCCAGTAAGGCAGTCCCAGACCTTGGTTCTCATCTGTTTCCAGGCCTTATGGTGTCTTTTGGACTAAAAATCATAATAAGAATTTAAGTACCCCTGCCAGCCTCATATACCTGCTCCAGTGGCCAATCAAACTGGTTCAGAATCCTTCTGAGAAAACAAATCTCTGAAATGTTGTCCTCAATCAATTAGTGAGGTCGTAAGGGTAACTGGGAAGATTTTCCTAAGTTTGCCTTCTGCAAAATGGAAACAATGAGGGAAGGAAGGGCTGTGCTCAGAAATGGACTCTGAAACCAGAGCTCTAGTGAGCTCATTAAAAATTCGAAGTCTTGACAGCCCAGCTTTCCCAAACTATAGCAGCTATAAAGGGAATATAATTATACTTAACAGAAGCCACCTGCATTTTGAAGTTGCCCTAAATTTAAAGCTTCTGGGAGACTTAATTAAATGTAATGAAAACCATGGCTGCTAAACAAAGATGTATTGTAGCTCCCACTTAGTTATTCCTGAGGAAATTAAGTAGCAATCATGAAGACTTGCCTTGGTTTTCACATTTAAACCTCTGGATATTAATGCCCAAAGTCAGTAAATAATATAATGCTCTCTTCTTTTCATTAGCAAATAACGTTGTCAAACTAACCATCCATTCCTATAGGAAGAAAGAAAAACACAACTTGGAAAAAAGAAACACAGGAAAGTTATCATGAGTGTACAATAGGGTATGACTTCCATCCCTTGACCTCCTTAGCCACCCATCCCTTCTCCAGTGGCATTTCTTTCATTTTTGAAAGAATTGTATGTTATTTGCTGATCAGTATAAACATCCATTAGCTCACATCTGAGTGGACATCTAAATCATAGCATCAAAATGGGTGGCTCATCAGGCTCCCAGGGTGATCTTAGCCCAGATTGCTGGTGAAAGCTGGCTGACACCAGAGAAAAACCCTTCCCAGTGACTGGGACAGGGAGAGGGAAGAGGGAAGTTGCCTAATCTACCTTCACAAGAGCGATGGAACAGTCAAAGACAGAGTTCACAAACAAGGTGCATCAAAGTCCCCTGGGGGGGCTTCTTAAAATATAAGATTGCTAGATCCCACCCCAGAGTTTCTGATTCAATGAGTCTAGAGTGAGGGCCTAAAACTTGCCTTTCTTTTTATATATATATATATTATATATTTTATATTTTTATTACTTATTTATTTATTTTAATTGTTGATTGACCTTTATTTATTTACTTATATGTGGCACTGGGAATCTAACCCAGTGCCTCACACCTGCTAAGCAAGCAATCTACAATGAGCCACAACCCCAACCCTAAAACTTGCCTTTCTAACAAGTTCCCAGGGTATATTGGGACTACTGATTCAGGAACCATATTTTAAGAAGCACTGGTCTCTTGTTTTCATTAGTAACTGACATATATATTCAGATATATACATATATATTTTCATTAGTAACTGAAATATATCTACATATGTAAATATATGTATATATATATATACCTGTCTGTATAAATATGCATGTGTATACATATACATATGTGTTTATATGTATACATATATATAATATATACATATTATGCATAACTGGGGTGCCTCTGAAATTTAGAAAACCAAGGCATTTAGGAAATTTCCTGATATTAGGTGAATCCAATCAAATCAAACATAGTGTTGAAAAAACTAAGACAAAATAACAGGAAGTACATGGATAATAGCCAAATCCCAGAAATCTGCCCCATAAAGACACACCCCTCACCATCAGATTGCTTGCAACTTTTAAAAGAAAATTTTACTTCCAAAGAAATTGAATTTACCTAAATATTCTGTGTTCAGACACAAGGAATACTCAGGTGAGGGGTTATGACACCCTGAAAAGGTCGACAGACCTAGATGAAATCATACTGCCATTCTTCCCCTACCAGAGTTAGACCAGGAGACCAGGACGCTTGAGGTCCCCAGAAGCTAAGGAATTCTCTGGGACAGAAAGCCTCCGTGCAGGAAACCTGGGAGAGCCTCCTGCCCTTGAGAAGGATCAGACCCATCTGCAGGCAAGTGTTTCCTCTCCTGGCATCAAATCTGTGACAGCCAGAAATCACCCCCAACCCTGCACAGACAAACTGTGCCCATAGTGCTCCAGGTCTTAACAATTCTTACATGTGTAAGTGAAGTATCCAAATCACTGCCTACATTTAGAGCATTATCTGTACCAGTTTTATGAACCATGAAGCATAGAACTATAAGGTGGTGTTAAGACACTCATATTCATTCTCCTCTCACTCTTAAAATTACCCCATGAGCTGGGCCAAAAGAACACTTGAGAACTGATCCTCAGGCACCTCCCCACTGGCCCTGAGACCCAAGTCTTGCATTGTTAAGACTGCGGTCCTCTCCCTTATAAAAAAAAAATTATTTGAACCAAACCTACAGAGAAGAACAATTTTATTTTCTCCTGCTTCCTTAAGCAAAAATCAAAATCAACAAATTATACCAGAAAACATAATTCAGCACTGCACTGAATTTCTTAATACAGAACTGTCCCTAGCTGTCTTAGGAAAAACACTTCTCCAGCACTAGAGGTGACCAAGAAAAGGCTGTACAACCACTTTCCAGGTACATTTAAAAAGGGTTTCAAGCACTCATTGGAATGGACCTGATGCATTGATTGGACCTGATTGTTGATTCTAATTTATCTTCTCTGGTCTGATATGCTACTAATTAAAAGTCAGACCCAAAGTCCCTATCACCCTATTCTGTAAAAATGTACAAAATGTTTGGGCACTATAATTTCAAAAGAAAATGGAAACTCAGTGTTTTGGTTGCCACATTTAATATAAGCAATGTGCTTTTTCATATTTGTCAATCTACTTTTAATAAGCAGAAGTACACAGTAAAATGTTTCTTACCAGAATCTCCAGGCTTAAAATTCCAAAATTCCAACAATACTTGGAACCCTCAATCCCAACTATGTTTCTTCCTCAATGATATTTTGCTATATGAAAATTCTTTATTTTCTTTGGCACACTCCTCTTCTTTCTGTTCTCTAAACTTTCAAGAATAAATGTCCTTAGACTGAGGTGTAATTTAGCAGAACATTTGCCCAGCCTGTGTGAGGCCCTGGAATCAATCTCTAGTACCCCCAAAAAAGATGAAGTACATGTATAAAAAACACAAATGGTGTGAAAATACTTTATATAAAACCAGTGACTTGAAAAACTGTGCTCTTTCTATGTAATATGAAATGAATTGCACTCTGCAAGTATGTATAACAAATTAGAATAAATTTTTAAAAATTAAAAAATGTTTAAAAAAGTGAAATGTCCTTTAGGCATCAAGTCTGTGATGTTTATTATAAAACCTTGCATGTTTTAATAGAATTGCTATAAATCCTGCTTGTTGACTCAAGCATAGATACATGAATATTTTAAATGGGAAGCCTTTCAAGACCACAAGCCACATAGACTTTGGATTTGAGTGAGCTGGGTTTGACTACTATGCCCCTGCATCCTAACTCCATGACACTGGCAAAGTGTTCTCCTCTTCAGAAAAAAATGATGAAAGTCACGTATCTCCCAAGAATAAAATGTAATCAGGTAGGTAAGACACCAGCATGATAGACAATAGCATTTGGCAATGATTAGTACAAAGATGACCTAAATTCAGATCCCAGATCTGCCACTTAATAGCAGTGTGATCTTTAAGTTGTAGATGGACACAGTATTTATTTACTTTTACGTGATGTTGAGGGTCAAACCCAGTGCTTCACACACACTAAGCAAGTGCTTTACCACTGAGCTAAAACCCCAGCCCTAGCAGTGTGATCTTTTTTTTTTTTTTTTTTTTTTTTTTTTTTTTTGCTTTTAGTTGTACACAGTGCATTTATTTTTACGTGGTGCTGAGGATGGAACCTGGGCCGCACGTGCCAGGCGAGCACTCTACCGCTGAGCCACAACCCCAGCCTGCAGTGTGATCTTGAGCAAGTCCTTTAACCTCCACGAACCTGCATCCTCATTTTATAATGGAGGTACTTACATTTTCTAGCCGGTAGGTCTGTTGTACTCAATAACTGGGATAATACTTGTAAAATCCTTGACACTGGGCATTGTTGGAGATGGGCAACCCAGGGACAGTGCTTCCCTTTCCTGTCCTTCCCAAGCCACCTCCAAGCCTTTCAGCTAACTCTTCCCTGTCTTACCATCTCTCTTTGTCCAGAAGTAAAAAAACACATGTAAGCTAGAGACAGAATTTCTCTTAGGAAATTTTTTTGCTTAAGTATATACGTTGAAATTCTTGTCAACTATGAAAAGAAACTACCCCACCCCCACCCCATGTCCTGTTTGAGAAACAACTAAAAGTAAGTATAATAAAGTAGGGAGAGTTTGGAGCTCCTGGAGCCTCTGGAGGTGGGGAAGGCAGATGTGGGAGGGGTTGACCTGTCTGGAACTTTTCCAAGCCCATTCTAAAGGCCAGAATGTCTAGCATATTTTACAAGGAGCCTGCTGGGCTCAGCTCTTTTAATCCTAGTACTTCAGTAATGGTCTAGGATGCTTAATTACCTTGAATGTCCATGCAGTTTGGGGGAGCATGTTGTACCATCAGCTACCTGGTTGTGCTAGGAAAGTCAAATGGATTGCCAAGAAAGCAAGGAAGACACCCAGAGATGGGATATGAGATACAGAGTTTACTAAGAAATGCTTATGGGGAAGGTTCAGTGCAACAGGCTGGACAGGTGCTTCACCAGGTACACCTGTGGCAATGGACTGGACAGGTCTACCTCTGCTCCCTGAAGCGCCTCTGGTACCTCACCAGAAAGTAGAGTCCCTTACTTTTCATGATGCTTTGTCCAGGGATGGCCACCTGGCTGAGCACTTCCCTCTCCATGGTGCTCTGGTCTATACCAGCTTCCACAGCGAGGGGGATTTTTTATAGGTTAGGTAACAGAAACAGCATCAACTTAGCTCATCTTGTCACATTATATGACAAGCATCCCAAGGATCAGGTGTCCTGGTATATGTGAAAGAAAGTAGCTTTCTATAGATAACACTAACTTGCCTTATTTCCCAACAGACTTGAGAAAAATTCAATGTCCTGCAAGATAATATGTACTTGGGCATTCCGACCCAGACACGTTTTCCTTCTTATTTTTATTTGGCTAGGTTTTGGGGAGTGGAAAAGGGCATTCAGGGATATGGTGTTTTGCTGCCCCCTCTTCTTTATGGATGAAACAATGTCAACAACAACAACAAAATAAATGTTGTTCCATGTAGAGATCCAGTGCAATCATGAAAGAAGAAAGTAAATAAATGAGGTTAGGCAGGAGACATAACTCAATGAAATCAGAAAGTCCTATCAAAAAGTAACTGGGAAAGCATCAAAACACCCTGGTACCCCAGGAATACTTGGACATGTTGATGGAACATTTGTTGCCTCTGTAAATGGGAAGGGAACTCAATGGACATAAATATACAGTATAAATCTTACTATCTAAAGTGAAATAAGTGCTTCCAAAGCAAGGTTGGAGGGCTAGGGACATAGCTCAGTTGGTAGAGTGCTTGCCTAGCATGCACAGGGACCTGCCTGGGTTCAATCCCCAGGATCACACACACACACACACACAAAAAAAAAAAAATTGCTGGCCAAAGCAAGGTTGGAATGTTAATGCTCATGGACTCCTGAAGTGTTAGAAGACCTTCTGGCAATAACCTAGTCCAAGCTTAAATTAACAGCTAGGAAACAAGACTTGAGAGTGAGCTGCACCCTTATCAGGTCAAGCTCTGAGCAGCAACAGGGCTTGGGCTTTCAGCCAAGGAGACCATTCCCTCCTCTATCATAGAGCTACCTGTTTCAGGAAGGAAAGGAATACAAGCTTGAATTGGTAAAGTGACTCACAAAAGTAGGAATTATTCCTAATCTCCTGAAGTGTTCCCCAGTTGAGGCATTGAATCCATTTCAACAATGGACAATCTTTTTATTTCAACTATATTAATAAACTATATCAACACAGTATATCAGGTATCTTTATCATGATAAATAAATGCTCTGCTTAGGCAAAATATCATGATGAAACTCATTCTTAGACATATAAGCAAAATTAAGAATAAAATTAAGAATAAAAGCAAGTTTTGTTTGATTATCAGAGTTTTCATTTGCTTTCCTGTGTCTTGAACTGATTTTCAGGTGAGTTAAATTGAAATGAACTTAAAACTTGAGATTTTAGATAATTTTTTATATAGATGGCTTATTGTTTAGAGTAATTTTCATCACATTTATAAAATAAAAATCAACTAAAGATTTTAATTAACATGATTTAGATATTTGAAACCTTTTATTTTATGGCAGTTAAATTTTATTTTTCATTGACATTAATTGTATATATTAATGGGGTCCAGTATGATATTTCTGTACATGAATACAGTGTTTACTGATAAATCCAATCACCTATTTTAATTCTCTCCAACCCCCAAAGCCTTCACAATCCTTACTAATCACTATTCTACTTTCAGATCAACTGTTTTCATTTCTAATTATGAAAAAGAACAAATAATACTTGTCTTTATCCATCTGACATGTTTACTTAACATAATATCCTCCAGTTTCATCCCTTCTCCTGAAATTGACAAGATTTCATTCTTCTTTATGTCTGAATAGTACTCCATTGTGTATATATACACCACATTTTCTGTATACATTCCCGTCTTATTAGCTACCTAGGCTGATTCCATAACTTAGCTGTTATGCATAGTGCCACAATAAACACGGGAGTACAGGTTACCTCTTTGGTATGCTAATTTCAATTATTTTGGATATATACCCAGAAGTGAGATAGCTGGGTTGTATGGTAGTTTTATTTTTAGTGTTTTAAGGAACTGCCATACTATCCTTCATAGTGGCCATACTAATTTACATTCCCATTAACATCACATAAGAGTTCCTTTTCTCCATATCCTCACCAGCATTGGTTATCTTTTTATTTTTTAAATAATAGACATTCTAACTGGGGTGAGTTGATATCTCATTGTACTTTCGATTGGTATTTCCCTGAGGGCTAATTAGTTGTGTTTTTTTTTTTTTTTTTAATTAGTCCTTTGTATTTGTACTTCTTCTTTTGAGAAGTGTTGTTCAGCTAATTTGTCCATTTATTAATTGTATTGCTTCTTTGTTGTTCTTGAGTTCCTGTATCTTCTGGATATTAACCCTGTCAGATGAATAGTTGACAAATAGTTAGAGATCTCTGATTGTCATTGTCTTTTCACTCTGTGGATCATTTCCGGTGCTATGCAGAAGCTTTGTGGTTTGATGCAATGCCATTTGTCAATTTTTACTAGGGTCCTAATCAGAAAACCATGGCCTATACCAGTGTCTTGAATTGTCCCCCTATGTTTTCTTTAAGTAGGTTCAGAGATTCAGGTTTTTGTGATTTGTTTTGCTTTGCTTTGCTTTGCTTTGTTTTTGTTTTTCTATTTTGAGTTAATTTTTGTACAGGGTGAGAGAAAGGGATGAAGTTTCAGACTTCTACATGTGGATATCCAGTTTTCACAGCACCATTTATTGAAGAGGCTGTCCCTTCTCCACTGTATTTTTTTTTTTTTTTAGCAACTTTGTCAAGAATCAGTTTATTCTGTTACATTGATTTGTCTGTTTTTATGCCAACAACTTTGCTATTTTCTGTTACTATGGCTCTGTGGTATGTCTATAAATCAGGTATTGTGATATCTCCAGCTTTGCTCTTCTTGTCCAAGATTATTTTGGTTATTCAGGGTCTTTTCTGTTTTCATGTAAAGTTTAGGGCTACCTTTTCTAGTTCTATGAAGAATGTCACTGATATTTTGATGGGAATTGCATCAAATTTGTAGATTGCTTTGAACAGTATTCTAGATGGGATCTGAACTATCCCCCAAAGGATCATATGTTAAAGGCTTAGTCCCCAATGCATCAGTGTTTGGAGATGGGGTTTGGGGGAAGTGATTGGATCATGGAAGATCTAATAGAGTCATGGTTAAATGGATGTTGGGAAGTGATAGAAACTGTAAGGAGTAGGACCTAGTTGAAGGAAATGTGTCCTTGGGGGCATCCCTTGGGACCTTATCTTACCCAGGCCCCTTCCCCCTCTTTATCTCCCTCCTGGCCATAATGAGGTCATCTGTTTTACTCAGTCACACTCTCTGCTGTGATGTTCTGCCTCACCATAAGCCCACAGCTATGGAGCCAAATTATGGACTTAAACTGTGAGCCAAAATAAATCTTTTCTGATTTTAAGTAGTTTATCTCAGGTATTTTGTCAAAGTGACAGAAATCTCACTAAAGCATGTAATATTGCCATTTTAGCAATATTCTCCCAATCCAAGAACATGGGCGGTCATTCTTATTTATGTTTTTTTTTTCTTGTGGATTTTTTTTCTTTTGCTATTATGGATGAAATTGCTTTCCCAATTTCTTTTTCAGCAAATTCATTATTGGTGTACAGAAAAACTAATTTTTTTCAATGTCAGTTTAGTGTACTGCTACTTTACCAAATTCATTTATTAATTCTAACAGTCTTGGTGGAACCTTTAGGTTTCTCTGTTTGGGATCATATCATGTACAAACGGGGATAATTTGACTTCTTCCCTTCCTATTTGTATACCTTTTACTTTTTCCTTTTGCCTAATTTTTTGGGCTAACCTTCTAGTGCTCTATTAAGAGCAACAAGTGTAGACACCCTGGTCCTATTCTGATCTTACAGGAATGCTCTTTCTTTTTCTACACTCAATAGGATGTTGGCTATGGGTTTGTCAAAACCTTAATTATGTTGAGGTACAATCCTTCTATAGCTTCTGTCTCCAGGGCATTTATCATGAGGAGTCTTAATTTCATCAAATAATTTTTCTGCATCCATTAATATATTCATGATTTTTTAATTTCATTCTATTGATGTGATGTCTTACATTTATTGATTTGTGTATGTAGAACCATTCTTGTATCCCTGGAATGAAATCAATTTGATCAGGGTGAATTCTCTTGGTTTTTTTAAATTTGATTTGCTAGTATTTTCCTGAGAATTTTTGCTAGTATTTTGCATGTGTGTTCATCAAGGATATTGGTTTATACATTTTTTGTTCTGTCCTCATCAGGTTTTGGTGATGCTGGTCTCAATGATTTTGAAAGGGTTCCCTCCCTATGAAATACTTTGAGAATGGCATTAGTTTTTATTTTTTTAATATAATGCTTAACACATGTTAAATACACAAATTTATGAGTTTATGAGTTTCACCATGACACTTACATACATCATGCCTTGATCATGTCCACTCTCCCTTCTGCTCTCTTTTTGCCTTGCCCTTTTCCCTCCACCACCACCACCATTCCTTTCCCCTTCCCTTATACTCTTCTTCTACTTTCAGAGTTTTGGGTTTTGTTGCTGTTGTTTTAGTTTCCATGTATGAAAGAAAGCCCATGATATGATGATACTGGTCTTTTTATATGTGGTGTATTTTAATTAACATGACATTCTCTAGTTCTATTTATTTACTTGCAAATCGAAGGATTTCATTCTTATGGCTTAATAAGACTCCACCATAATTTCTTTATCCATTCCTCTGTTAATGGGCATTAACTCATAAGGATATGGAGAAAAAAAAAATTTATACACAGTTGGTGTCAAAGTAAATTAATATAGCCACTATGGAAAATTGCATGGTGGTTCCTCAAAAACCTAAAAATAGAACTACCATTTGATTTCACTCTGTGTCTTGGTTATATATTTCAGATATATATGAAGAGAAGCATTTGCTTTTTGTTTTGATTTTGTTGTTATGGTTGTTTGGTGATAGTCAATCAAACTAGGGTGAGATGAAATCTGTTTTGATTTGCATTCCACTGATGTCAAACATGTTGAACATATTTTTATGTATTTATTGGATATCTACTTTTTAGAAGTGTCTGTTCAGATCATTTCCCTGTCTGGGAATTGGAATACTTGTTATTTTGTTTTATGATTTCTTTATATATTCTAGATATCAATCCTCTGACAGATAAATAACTGACAAAGATTTTCTCCCATTCTGTAGATTGTTTCTTCATTCTGTGGATTATTTCCTTTGACATGCAGATGCTTTTTAATTTGATGTAATGCCCTTTGTCAATTACTGTTTTTGTTTCCTGAGGTACTGGAATCCTATTCAGGAAATTGTTACCTGTGCCAATATCTTGGAGTATTTATATATGTTTTTCTACCGTAGTTTCAATGTTTCACGTCTTAAAATAAGGTTTTGATCCATTTTGAGTTGACTTTTATACATGGTGAAAGATCGGGATCTTTAATCTTCTACATGTGAATGTCCAGTTTTCTCAGCACTATTTGAAGAGGCTCTCCTTTTTCCAATGTTTTTGGTACCTTGGTTGGAAATCAATTGTCTGTAGATGTGTGGGTTTATCTCTTAGTCTTCTTCTCTATTCTATCCCACTGGTCTATGCTTTTTTTTTTTTCCTAACAGCATGCTGTTTTAACTAATACCACTCTGTAGTGTGTTCTGACATCAGGTGTTGTGATGCCTCCAGCATTGCTCTTTTTGCTGAATTGCTTTGGCTATCTGAGGTCGTTTGTGCTTCCCTATGAATTTTAGAATTGTTGTTTCTAGTTTTGTGAGGAATGTCATTGTGTTTTGATGTGGGTTGCACTAAATATGTAGACAACATTGGGTACTAGGGTCATTTAACAATACTAATTCTCCCAATTCATTAACATGGGAGGTCCTTCCATCTTTGTGTTGTTGTTGTTGTTGTTTTTAAGTGGCCATAAAATTTCTTTTACCCAAAGTTTTTAACTGGGGATTACATTTATAAAAAGCAAAAGGCAGAAGTACTCATTTTATGTATTTGTTGATCACCATAAACCCTGAGAATTGGGCATTCATACTTATATCTAACATTAGTATATCAGGTTGATGAATCTGCTAAAATAGGATGCATTGTTAACTTAAAGTGTAAATGTATATGAATAATAATGTTGATACAATACCAGAAATAACAAAATATAACACAGAAATAGCATCTTTGTGTTTTTTAAATATTTTTTTTCATTAGTGTTTTATAATTTTCTTAATTTTCTTTTCTTCTGTTATTAAATACATGCACTTTTAAAATATTTTTTAATTGTTGATGGACCTGTATTTTATTTATTTATATGTGGTGCTGAGAATCAAACCCAGTGCCTCACACATGCTAGGCAAGTGCTCCACCACTGAGCTACCACCCAGCCCCATTTTATAATTTTTATTGTAGAGGTCTTTCACTTCTTCAGCTAAGTTTATTCCTAGGAATATCACTGTGTGCGTGTGTGTGTGTGTGTGTGTGTGTGTGTGTGTGTGTGTGTGTGTCTATTATGAATGTGATTCATTTCCTGATTTCTTTATCACTTGAGTTCATTATTAGTATATAGAAAAGCTACTGATCTTTGTGTGTTGATTTTTGTATCCTGCTACTTTGCTAAACTTTATTATTACTTCTAAGTCTTTCAATGGAGTCTTTAGGGTTCTCTAAGTATAAAATTGTATCAACAAACAGATAATTTAAATTATTCCTTCCTACTTGTTTCTAATTGCTCTGGCTAAAATTTCTAGTACCATATTGAATAAGAGGGGTGAGTTTGATCACATGCATGATCTTTTTAGTGTGGTATTGAATTTGATTTACTAGTGTTTTATTAGGATTTTTGCACCTGTGTTCATCATAGTATTTTTATTGTTGTGTCCTTGTCAGATTTGGGGAGCAGAGTAGTACTGGCTTTATTAGAATGATTTTGGAAGTGTTCCATACCTTTCTATTTTATGAAATAGTTTAAGGAGTTTAGTTATTTATTTAGTTATTTATGAAATAGTTTAATAGTTTAGTTATTCTTTAAAAGTTTGATAAAATTCAACTGTTAATCCGTCTGACCCTAAGCTTTTTCTTTTTTGGGAGACTTTTTATTAGTGCTTCAACTTCATTACTTGCTATTAATCTATTTAGATTTATATATCCTCTTGGTTCAGTATTGGTAGATCTTATGTGTCCAGAAATTTGTCCATTTCTTCTGGATTTTCCAGTTTATTGTCATAAAGCTTTTCAAAATATTCCCTAATAATTCTTTGAATTTTAGCAGTATCTGGCATAATATATCCTTTTTCATCTCTAATGTTATTTGGGTCTTCTTTCTGTTGACTTGTTTTGCTAAAGGCTTGTCAATTTTGTTCCCCTTTCAAACCAACCAATTCTTTGTGTCATCAATCCTTTCCTGAAAAAGCTCTGAGCTTTTTCATGCCTTTTCTTCTACTGATTTACGGTTTGATTTGTTCTTTTCTAAAACCTTGGTGAATCATTAGTTTATTTTAGACATTTTTTAAATGTAGGCACTCATTGCTGTAACCTTCCCTCTCAGTGCTGCTTTTGCTATATCTTATAGTTTCTAGTATGTTGTATTTCCTTTTTTGTTTGATTATGGGAACTGTTTTTTTTCCTCCCTAATTATTTCGTGACCCACTGCTTGTTCAATACTGTTTTGTTTAATCTCCACATGCTGGTATAATTTCTATAGTTCTCTTGCCATTGATTTCAAGTTTCATTCCCTTGTGACCAATAAGATGTGATAAATTTTTTCAATTTTTTGAATTTGTTAATACATAAAGCCATAAAGCAAGTCTTACCTAGTTTAGAAAAAGTTCATTTGCTAATGAACAGAATGTGTGAATTCTGCAGCCATTGAGTGGAACATTTTGCAAATGTTAAGCCCATTTTGTCTATACTGTAATTCAACTCTGAAGTTTTTTGGTTTTGTGTTTGGATGATATACTGATGAGAATGGGATATAGAAATCACCCACTATTTTTCTATTGGGACCTCTCTCTATCTTTATGTATAGTAGTGTTTGTTTTTTTTTTTTTTAATAAAATTGAAAGCTCCACTGTTGGATTCTTGTATATTTATAATCACTATATCATCTTGATAGTTTTTCTGTTGATCAATATGTAGTGACCTTTGTCACTTCTAACTACTTTTGGCTCACAGTCAATTTTGTCATATATAAACATAGCTATTCCTTTTTGATTTTAGATTCCATTTTTTTTGGAATATTGTTTTCCATCCTTTCATGTTTGTTCCTTTTATGTCTTTTCAGGTGAGATGAGTTTCTTGCAGGAAGCATATGGTTGAGTTGTTTTTTTTAAAATCCATTCTCATGATTGGATTACTCCTTCGTCTTCTGGAAGTAGGATTCCCTTAATTATCTTTTATAATTTGGTCTGGTGACCATGAATTCCTTTAATAAATTCATGCTTATCTTGGAAGATCTTTATACTCCAATTCTGAAGGATAACCTTGCTGTGCAGTAATCTTGGTTGGCAATTATTTTCTTTCAGTTTTTGAAATATATCATCCCATGCTCTCTTGGCCTTTACAGTTTCTGCCAAAAAAAATCTCTTATCTGATGTGTTTGCCTTTAAAGGTGACTTGGTGCTTCTCTCATGGGGATTTTTATATTCTTTCTTTGTCCTATATTTTTGGCAATTTAACTATATGTCATGGAGAGTTTGTTTTCTGATCAAACCTATTTAGGATTCTATATGCGTCCTGTACCTGGCTGTCCATGTCTTTCCCAATATTTGGGAATTTTTTTCTGCTATTTCAATGAATAGGATTTCTGTGCCCTGGGCATGTAACTCTTCTTGCTCTGATATGTCAATTATTTGGATGTTTGGTGTTTTAATGGTGTCCTAGAAATCTTATGTGTTCTCTTCGTATGTTTTTTCTTATTTCTGTCTGAATGGTCTATTTTTGCAGATGTCTTCAAGTTCTAATATTCTTTCTTCTGCTTGATCTGGTCTGTTGGTGTTATGGTTTGAATCTGGATCCCAAATTCTCTTGTGCTCAGAGGCGGGGCTTTGGGGAAGTGCTTGGATCATGAGAGCTCTGAGGTGGAATAATTAATTCATTGATTAGTCAAATTAACTATTGGGAGTTGGGACCTTGTTAGAGGAAGTAGGTTACGGGGAGTGTGTCTTGGAAGGTCATATCTTCACCCCAGTCCTTTCTCTGCCTGCTTCTTCTCTCCTTCCTTTCCCCCCTCACTGATTTCCAGTGTTCTCCCATGGTAACTTGCATCAAAATGCAGCTGTTTATCTGTTATTTCAGTACATCTCTAGAGGGGTAGGTGAGTGCTGGGCATCTCTATTCAGTCATATTATCCTCTGAAACCTGTGGATTTTTTTTTTTATTTACTGAATGATAAGATCATAAATCTACAACAATTTAATGTTTATAACATAATTTTCATTGTATATCTTAATTTCACCCACCATTTGACCCAGCTATCTCACTCCTCAGTCTATACCAAAGGACTTAACAACAGCATAGTACAGGAGCACATCCACATCAATAGCAGCACAATTCACAATAGCTAAACTGTAGAACCAACCCAGATGCCCTTCAGTAGATGAATGGATAGGGAAATTTTGGTATATATACGCAATGGAATATTACTGAGCATTAAAAGGGAATAAAATTTGCATTTGCAGGTAAATGGATGGAGTTGGAGAATATCATGCTAAGTGAAGTAAGTCAATCCCAAAAAACCAAAGGCTGAATGTCTTCTTTGATATGAGGATGCTGACTCATAATGGCAATGGTGGGGGGTGGGGAGCATGGGAGGAATGGAAGAACTTTAGATAAGGCAAAGGAGAGGGATAGGATGGGAGGGGGTATGAGGGTAGGAAAGAGTTAGACATCATTACCCTAAGTACATGTGTGAAGACACGAATGGTGTGAAAATACTTTGTGTACAACCAGAGGCTTGAAAAATTGTGCTCTATATGTGTAATATGAAATGAATTGCATTCTGCAGTCATATATAACAAATTAGAATAAATAATTTAATTTAAAAAATACCCATTCTGTTTGTTAGTCATTAAAATTAATGATTGGAATGTTAAAAAAAAAAGAAGAAGAAGAAGAAGAAGAAGAAGAAGAAGAAGAAGAAGAAGAGAAATTAAGCTTAGAAATGGTAGCTAACCAGACCGTTAGGTATTATCTAGACTTCTAGGTATTATTCTTTGATAACAGTTATAAGCCTAACTAAATTAAAGAGAGAATTTTCCTTTGTCAACTATAAGATTTTATCATTAAAAATGCAGAGTGTACTAGTTTGCATATGTATTATAAAGGGAGAAAGTGGAGGTCTGAAATAAGTCTCAGATATATTATAAAAAAGCATTTATGGAATGGGTCCTTCATACTTAAAGAAGGAGCTATAAAGGTACAAGCTAGGGGCACATTTTTTATTCTGCAAGAAAAATCAAAAATTAAAAATGTTAAAAATAAAGGGGCTTCTTTGGTCCAAGTTGTTATATAATGCTCAGTCCTCTGCTGTTTCAACTTTTAGTTGGAGAATTTTCTATAAATTCCAAAGTTATAAAGTACTGCTAAGTTTGTAGCAACAGCACTCCTCAGAGCCCCATTCACCTTAATTAAGGAGTCAACTTCAAGGCAAGTCATATTAACCTTAAAAGATAAGGTTGGAAATCTACATTTAGAAACACTGCTTGAAATGCCTTCAAAAAATAAGCACAAGGAATTGGGTGACCTTGTTTCTTAACCTGGCTCTGATAACTTCCTCAGTGTGACCTGGAGCAACTCATTTAACTTCTCAGAATTTCACTGCAATTTTCCAAGTGCAAATTTTTAATTATCAACTCTAAGAATAGAAACTGATTGTTCACATTCACACGTGGGGAAATACATATCTCTTAAACAACTCATGGGAAAATATTCTTTAATTTTAAAAATCCAAATTCAACCTGAGAAGCCAACACCTTCTAAAGAATAAGAATGTAAATGATGATAATCCTCAAGAAATAACAATAAAATTGAATTTACTCATTGGATACAATCAGCTGTTTAAATTTATTTTCCTTATTCACATCTAAACCTCCAGTGCACAGTACACATTGATACAAGTAAATACTTATTCAATAAATACTATCCATTGGTGGTCTTGAAAACTGCTATTTGAGAACCAATGCGGTCATATGGAGGAAAAAGCCATATTTATGGAACAGCCCCTAAACCTGAAAGCTGAAGAAGAAAAAGACATGGTTTGTTTCAGTCTGTCCTAACTCACTCCTACAAGTCAATCAAATTGTATATTCTTTTTATTTTTCTTTTTGAACTGAGATCACTTTATTATGTCTGAAACTTAGGGAAAGATGAAAATTCAAGAATATCAATAGAAGAATTTAGAAAAACAAGAAAAACACACTTATGAATCAACTCTTGAACTCAGACTTTCTGGCAGGAGATTTAGGGTTAGTATGGACACAACCTGAAATCCTAAATATTCCATTGATGGGTTAGAGTGCCTATGCAATTCATTCAGTCATTCATTCAAGAAATATCTACTATCTACTATGTTATAGGCAGATGGCAAGTGAGAATAATATCATGTATATATTTTTTTCAAATTGCATATTCTTAACCAGGCAAAGGGAAAAAAGAGAGGCCTATTTTGTAGTGCTCATTGAGCCAGAAATGTAATGTTAGGAATAGTCCCCCTCTATTCCCTGTCTGATCTCTAATGTGAATTACTTCACTGTCCATGTATCCTCCCTTGGATTATGAGGGATTATGAGCAAAGGGAATTTGATTCCCTTTGTACTGAGGTTTGGGAGTCACCTAGCCTCAAATTCAGTTGTTCATTCAAAAGGACCAAAGATTCAAATTATTTAATTATATAGCACTACCCATCTTCTATGATATATTCAATGGAAAGGAATGCATATTCTGAAAATATATTCATTCCTAATCATAACCTATGGCCTCCTCATCCTGGGCCATCATCTGACCACAGAAGTAGGGCATGTACTTCTTATCTCTTATGCTCTTATAGACATCCCCTTTGAATCAAAGGTTTAAGTCTTATTGCCTCTATTACTTTTTCTAGCTTGATAATACTAAATTTAATCAAATTAGGAAGTAAAGCACAGCTGTATTTGATAGGCATTGACATGTATAAGGCTGTTGCTCTTAGAACTTGCCATTCATAAAGAGCAAGCTAAGAGTTACCCCACCCTTTTCCTCATCTCCAGAAGTAGGGTAAGCACAAATGGGATCTTATGGCTGTAAGGGAAAGGTATAAAGCCTCTGACCCATAAACTGAATAATTCTACTCCTAATTTTTTTCAAGAAACTAAAACCATTTAATATGGCCCAGAATTCATACATATGTGAGAATGAAAGGGAAAGAGACTGCAGAAGTACAATTACAAATGTTCTCAAAAGTCATTTTTGGCATTAGGTTCTTTTTAAAAAATATACACAGACACACACACATATACATACACATATATTATATATGTAATCTATTTTGACACATTCACATATTTATGGGGTACAGTGTGACATTTCAACAATGTATACAATGTATAATGATCAGATCATGGAAATTAGCTTATCACCTCAGACATTCATTATTTCTTTATGTTGCAAACAATCAAAATTCTTTCTACCAGCTCTTTTGAAATGAACTGTCAACTATGGTTATCCCATTGTGCTATAGAACATTAGAGGTTATCTTCCTGTCCACCTACACCACTGTACCCTGAACTATTCTCTCTCCATTGGCCCCATACACACACACACACTTCCTAGGTTCTGGTAACCACCATTCTCTCCACTTCTGAGATCAACATTTTAACTTCTACATATAAATGAGAATATGTTGTATTCATCTTTCTGTCCCTAACTTATGTCACTTAACATAATTTCCTCCAGGTTTATCCATGTTGATGGAAATGACAGAAATTCATTCTTTTTGGCCCAATGATATTCCCTTTTATATACAGACCATATTTTGTTTATCCATTCATCCATTGATAGGCACTAAAGTTCCTTCCCTCTCTTGGCTGTTGTAAATAATACAATAAACATGTGAGTGCAAATGTCTCTTCAAGACACTGGTTTCATTTTGGGGATATATATCTAGCAGTGCGATTACTGAAACAGATGGTACTTCTATTTCTAGGGATTTTTTAGGAACTTTCATACTGTTTTTTTATATCAGTTGTACTGATTTACATTTCCTCACACAGAATAAAAGTGTCCCCCTTTTTCCAAATCCTCACCAGCATTTGTTATTTTATTATTTCAACAATAGCCACTCTAACTGGGTTGAGATAACATCACATTTGGGGTATTTTTTCTTATTATCTTTTTTTTAAATTAAGACCATAATATTTGTATATTTTTTATTAGTTCAAATAAGTTATACATGAAAGTAGAAAGTTCTTTGATTCATTGTACACAAATGAAGCAGAATTTTTTACTTCTCTGGTTGTGCATGATGTAAAGTCACATCATTCGTGCAATCAGACATGTACCTAGGGTTATGATGTCCTTCTCATTCCACCATCTTTCCTACCCCTTTGTCCCCTCTCCCCTTAGCCCATGCAAATTTCCTCCACTTATCCCTGCACCCCCTCCCATATGGATTAGTATCCACTTATCAGAGAAAACATTTGGCCCCTGTTTTTTTCAGATTGAATGATTTTGCTTAGCATGATATTCTCCAACTCCATCCATTTACCTGCAAATGCCATAATTTTATTCTCTCTTAATGCTGAGTAATATTCCATTGTGTATATGTACCACAGTTCTTTATCCATTCATCTATTGAAGGGCATCTAGGTTGCTTCCACAGTTTAGCCATTGTGAATTGTGCTGCTATAAACATTGATGTGACTGCATCATTGTAGTATGCTGTTTTTAAGTCTTTAGGATATAGACCGAGGAGTGGGATAGCTGAGTCCAATGGTGATTCCATTCCAAGTTTTCTGAGGAATCTCCATACTGCTTTCCAGAGTGGTTGTACCATTTTGCAGTCCCACCAGCAATGTATGAGCGAACCTTTTCCCCGACATCCTCGCCAGCACTTATTGTTCCTTGTATTCTTGATAACTGCCATTCTGACTGGAATAAAATGAAATCTTAGAATAGTTTTTTTTTTTTTTATTCTAATTAGGCATATATGACAGCAGAATACATTTTGACTCATTGTACACAATTGCAGCACAAACTTTTCATTTATCTGGTTGTACATGATGAAGCATTGCAACATATATGTGCAATCATATCTGTACGTAGGATAATGATATTCATCTCATTCCACCATTTTTCCTACCCACCTGTCCCCTCCCCACTCCTCCCTCCCCTTTGCTCAAAGTTTCTCCATTTTTCCCATGCACCCCTCATTATGGATCAACATACTTTATCAGAGAGAGCATTCGGCCTTTGGATTTTGGGGATTGGCTTTCTTCACTTAACATGATATTCTCCAACTCCATCCATTTACTTGCAAATACCATAATTTTATTTTCTTTTAATGATAATATTACATTGTGTATATACACCACAATTTCTTTATCCATTTATCTATTGAAATGCATCTAGGTTGCTTCCACAGTTTAGCTATTGTGAATTAAGCTGCTATAAACATTGATGTGGCTGCCTTACTATAGTATGCTGATTTTAAGTCCTTTGGGTATAAACCAAGGAGTGGGATAACTGGGTCAAATGGTGTTTCCATTCCAAGTTTTCTAAGGACTCCCCATGCTGCTTTTCAGATTGGTTGCACCAATCTGCAGTCCCACCAGCAATGTATGAGTGAACCTTTTCCCCCACATCCCTGTCAACACTTATTGTTGTTTGTATTTGATAACTGCCATTCTGACTGGCATGAGATAAAATCTTAGAGTAGTTTTAATTTGCATTACTCCAATTACTAGGGATGTTGAACATTTTTTCATATATTTGTTGATCAATTGTATTTCCTCTTCTGAGAAGTGTCTATTTAGCTCCTTAGCTCATTTATTGATTGGGTTGGGGTTTTTTTGTTGTTGTTGTTTTGGTGTTAAGTTTTTTCAGCTCTTTATATATACTGCAGATTAGTGCTCTATCTGACATGCATGTGGCAAAAATTTGCTCCCAAAGTGTAGGCTCTCTCTTCACTTCATTGATTGTTTCTTTTGCTTTTTAGTTTGAGTCCATTTATTAATTCTTGATTTTATTTCTTGAGTTTTAGGAGTCTTGTTAAGGAAGTCAGGGCCTAATCCAAATAAAGATTTGGACCTACTCTTTCTTGTATTTGGTGCAGAGTCTCTGGTTTAATTCCTAGGTCCTTGATCCACTTTGAGTTGAGTTTAGTGCATGGTAAGAGATATGGGTTTAGTTTCATTTTGCTGCATTTGGATTTCCAGTTTTCCTACCACCATTTGTTGAAGAGGCTATCTTTTCTCCAATGTATGTTCTTGTCACCTTTGTCTAGTATGAGATAACTGAATTTATGTGGGTTTGTCTCTGTGTCTTCTATTCTATACCATTGGTCTACATGTCTATTTTGGTGCCAATACCATGCTGTTTTTGTTACTATAGGTTTGTAGAATAGTTTAAGTTCTGGTATTGTGATGCCTCCTGCTTTACCCTTCTTGCTAAGGGTTACTTTGGCTATTCTGGGTCTCTTATTTTTCCAAATGAATTTCAGGATTGCTCTTTCTATTTCTATAAAGATTGACATTGGGATTTTAATTGGAATCACATTGAATCTGTATAGCACTTTGGATAGTATGGCCATTTGACAATATTGATTCTGCCTATCCAAGAACAAGGGAGATATTTCCATCTTCTAAGGTCTTCTTTAGTTTCTTTCTTTAGTGTTCTGTAGTTTTCATTGTAGAGTTCTTTCACCTCTCTTATTAGATTAATTGCCAAGGGTTTTTGTTTGTTTGTTTGTTTTGTTGTTTTGTTTTTTGAGGCTATTGTGAATTTCTCTTTCAGAGGATTCATCACTGATGTATAGAAATGCATTTGATTTATGGGTGTTGATTTTATATCCTACTACTTTGCTGAATTCATTTATTAGTTCTAGAAGTTTTCTGGTGGAATTTTTTGGATCCCCTGAGTATAAAACGATGTCATCAGAAAATAATGATAGTTTGAATTCTTCTTTTCCTATTTGTATCCTTGTCATTTCTTTCATCAGTCTAATTGCTCTGGCTAGAGTTTTAAGGACAATGTTGAATAAAAGTGGTAAAAGAGGGCATCCTTGTCTTGTTCCAGTTTTTAGAGAGAATGCTTTCCAATTTTTCTCCATTTAGGATGATGTTGGCCTTGGGTTTAGCATAAGATAGCTTTTACAATGTTGAGCTACATTCCTACTCTCCCTAGTTCTTTTAGTGTTTTGAACATGCAAGGGTGCTGTATTTTGTCAAATGCTTTCTCTGCATCAATTGATATGATCATATGATTCTCATCTTTAAGTCTATTGATGTGATGAATTATGTTTATTCATTTCCGTATGTTGAACCAACCTTGCATCCCCGGGATGAACCTGACTTGATTGTGATACATTATCTTTTTAATATGCTTTTGTATGCAATTTGCCAAAATTTTATTGAGAATTTTCACGTCTATGTTCATCAGGGATATAGGTCTGAAATTTTCTTTCTTTGATATGTCTCTGTCTGATTTGGGTATCTACTAGCCTCATAGAATGAGTTTGGAAGTGTTCTCTCTTTTTTATTTCATGGAATAATTTGAGGAGTATTGGTATTAATTCTTCTTTGTAGGTCTCATAGAACTCAGCTGACAATTCGTCCATTCCTGGGCTTTCTTGGTTGGTAGGCTTTTGATGGCATCTTCTATTTCCTTGCTTGAAATTGATCTGTTTATGTTGTGTGTGTCCTCCTGGTTCAGTTTGAGTAGGTCATATGCTTCCAGAAAATTGTCAGTGTCTTTGAGATTTTCTATTTTGCTGGAGTATAAATTTTCAAGATAGTTTCTAATTACCTTCTGTATTTCAATAGTGTTTGTCATGATATTTCCTTTTTCATAAAAAATTTTAGTAATTTGAGTTTTCTCCTTATCATTAGGGTGACAAAGGGTTAATCAATTTTACTTATTTTTTCAAATAATCAGTTTTTTGTTTTATCAATTTTTTAAATTTTTCTTTGTTTCAATTTCATTGACTTCAGCCCTAATTTTAATTATTATTTCCTGTCTTCTGCTTCTTTGGTGTTGGTTTGTTCCTCTCTTTCTAGGGCTTTGAGATGTAATGTCAGGTTGTTTATTTGTTGCCTTTTTCTTCTTTTAAAGAATAAGCTTAATGTAACCAACTTTCCTTTTAGTACTGCCTTCATAGTGTCCCAGAGATTTTGATATGTTGTGTCAGAGTTCTCATTTACCTCTAAGAATTTTTTTTATATCCTTCCTGATGTCTTCTGTTATCCATGTGTCATTCAATAGCATATTATTTAGTCTCCAGGTATTGGAGTAGCTTCTATTTTTTATTTTATCGTTGATATCTAATTTCATTCCATTATGATCTGATATAATGCAGGGTAGTATCTGATAGATAGGTTACCCTCCCACCAGAGTTCTCCACATCCTGAGAGAAGCAACCTTGTTTCATTCTCGGCAGGATATTTCTTCCCCGGGCAGGATGTTTTTCCCCCAGGCAGGATGTTTCTTTTCCCCTGGCAAGAGCCAATAGGCTTAAAGGTCACCCTGTTCTAGGGGCAAAGAGCCAATGGCATTGGGGTTGCTCTAGTGCACCCCCCACCAGAAATCCCTATATAAGGCCCTGTCTGAGAGACTCAGATCAGACAGAGAGAGAGACACACGGACACAACATCGGATCGTCGCTGCTGAGAGGAGGAAGACAGATACATCGGCTCGTCGCTGCAGAGAGGAGGAAGCCACTGCAACAGCTCCAGACCCATCGCCTCCAGCCGACGGCAGCTGCCCCAGCCAGCAGCTGCCCCCAGCCAGCAGCTCCAGACCCATCACCTCCAGCCGTCGGCAGCTGCCCCAGCTGGCAGCTCCAGACCCATCGCCTCCAGCCGACGGCAGCTGCCCCAGCCAACAGCTCCAGACCGACCACCTTCAGCCCGACGGCCGCTCCCAGCTGACAGCTCCAGCCTCCAGCCAGACAGCAGCTGCTTTAGCCGACAGCTCCAGAGAGCCGGTGCAACCAAGCACCCACCTTCTGTCCAGAGCTTGCACACTCCCCTCTCCCTGACTCCCTTCTCCCACCAGAGCTTGCACACTCCCTTCTCCCTGACTCCCCTCTCCCACCTCTTCGACCTTCGACCAGAGCACCTCTTCTCCGGTTTTCGTTACCGGCCACGAAGGCTATTGAATAAATCTTTTGGCTGCACGGCTGTCCCCGGTGTGATGCTTTGCCCTTCAGTATCTCTATTTTTTTTTTTTTTTTTTTTTTTTGTATTTGCTTAGACTTGCTTTGTGGCATAATATATGGCCTAGTTTAGAGAAAGATCCATGTGCTAATGAGAAGAAAGTGTATTCACTTGTTGATGAATGGATATTAAGTCTAAATTATTGTGTTATTGAGTTCTATTTTCTTTGTTTAGTTTTTGTTTGGAAGATCCATCCAGTGGTGAGAGATGTGTGTTAAAAAAGTCACCCAGTATTATCATGTTATTGTCTGTTTGATTCTTGAAATTGAGAAGGGTTTGTTTGTACATTGATGCCCCATTGTTTGGGGGCATAGATACTTATGATTGTTATATCTTGTTGATTAGTGGTTCCCTTAAGCAGTATAAAATGACCTTCTTTATCCCTTTTCATTAACTTTGGTTTGAAGTCTACTTTATCTGATATGAGAATGGAAACCCCTGCTTGTTTTCTTGGTCCATATGAGAGATACATTTTTTCCCACCCTTTCATCTTTAGTCTGTGGATGTCTTTTCCTGTGAGATGAGTCTCTTGACAGCAACATATTGTTGGGACTTTTTTTTTTAATCCAATCTGCTAGTCTATGTCTTTTGATTGACGAATTTAGGCCATTGACATTTAGGGTTATTATTGAGACATGGTTTGTATTCCTGGTCATTTTGGTTTATTTTTGGCTTTTAACTTGAATTGGTTTCTCCTTTGATTGGCCTTTCCTTTAGTGTAGTTCCTCCCTTTGCAGATTTTCATTGATGTTTTTTATTTCCTCCTTGTGGAATATTTTGCCTAGAATATTCTGTAGTTCTGGCTTTCTAGTTGTAAATTCTTTTAATTTTGTTTATCATGGAAGGTTTTTATTTCATCATCAAATCTGAAGCTTAATTTTTCTGGACATAAGATTCTTTGTTGGCATCCATTTTCTTTCAGAGCTTGGTATATGTTGTTCCAGCTTCTCCTGGCTTTGAGGGTCTGGGTTGAAAAATCTGCTGAGATCCAAATTGGTCTTCCCCTAAATGAGATCTCATTCCTCTCTCATGGCCTTTAAAATTCTATCCTTATTCTGTATACTAGGCATTTTCATTACAATGTGTCTTGGTGTAAATATGTTGTAATTTTGTACATTTGGTGTCCTATAAGCCTCTTATATTTGATTTTCTAATTCATTCTTCACGTTTGGGAAATTTTCTGATATTATTTCATTGAAGAGGTTGTATATTCCTTTGGTTTGAATCTCTGTGCCTTCCCCTATCCTGATAAATCTTAGCTTTGGTCTTTTGATATTATCCCATAATTTTTGGAAGTTTAACTCATGGTTTCTCACCATATTCACTGTGTGGTGAACTTTATTTTCCAGATGTATATTTTGTCTTCATTGTCTGAGATTCTGTCTTCCAAGTGATCTAGTCTGTTGGTGATGCTTTCTATTGAGTTGTGTGTGTGTGTGTGTGTGTGTGTGTGTGTGTGTATTGTTGATAGACATTTTATTTATTTATTCATTCATTCATTCATTCATTTATTTATTTATATGTGGTGCTGAGAACCCAGTGCCTCACACATGCTAGGCAAGTGCTCTACCACTGAGCTACATCCCCAGCTCTCTATTCAGTTTTTTATTTGGTTTGTTGTTTCCTTCATTCCAAGGATTTCTGAAATCCTTGAAAATTTCATATTCTTGTTTTTTTTCCTTGAAGTAATCTTTTCTATCTGTATTTGCTCTCTTATCTCTTTGTTGGAGTGATCAATTTTTGCCTGTATTTTCTCACTGAGGTCATTCTTTAATTTGCACATCATTTTAATTATGTGCATTCTGAACTCCTTTTCCAACATTTCATCTACTGTGTTGCCAATAGCTTCTATTATCATAGTATCTTGGTTTGTTTGGGGTACATTCCTCCCTTGTTTTTTCATATTGTCTATGGGTCTTCCTTTCTTGCAGTGCAGATCTGAAGTATTGCAGCTTCCACCCTATTATCCCTGCAGGTTACCAATACCTGACCTTTAAGGGGGATATCAATGTCTATAGTGCCCAGTGCAATCAATATGCAGCCATAAATCAATTAGCTTCTATTTTGACATTTACAGTTTTGTTACTATAAACAGAAATGATGAGCTACCTTGTAGCCAGTAGGTTTGCATAAGGGTTTACAGTTTCTAACGTTGGACAGAGAGAAGGGGTATGCTGTGATGTTTATGAGGTAGGGTATGAGAATAAAGAGGTATAGATTATAGGACTAGTGAAAGGGTAATCAAAAGAAGTTGGCTGTTAGCAGGAGAAGAAAAGAGAGAGAGGTAGGCCCGTGGAAGGCTCTGCAACAGGATGGTGTCTGTTAACACACCTAGTAGAGATACCTCTGGTGTAACAGGGCCCACAGAAACTTGGTGACCATTTTCCAGGTTCTGATTGTTGTCCCTAGATGGAAGCAGCTATGTCCATATTTGGTGGCAGCAGTAGTGTCAAATCTGTAGGTAACTTAATGTTGGGCTTCTAGGCCCCAGTCATTGTCCCAAGGGGGAGGATGCCCCAGGTAGAGATGGCAGAGGTGGCAGCAGACATATCCCAAGGTGGTGGTGGAGGTGTCCCAAGACGGAGGCAACCACTTTCAGAGATGGGGCTGGAAGGATAGGCTGTACAGTGGGTGGCCTATTCTGTGATGCCACGGTGTGGCATGTGGTGCTGCAATGGGCAGCTGCATCCTGGCCCTGTACAATGCCCCATGGAGGAGATTACCCCACGGGGAGGGCTATGGTGGTGGCTGCAATGTCCCAAAACCAAGGAGGTTTGGGTGGAGCCACACATTGTAAATAGGGAAACACAATGTGGTGTTCCTCTAGTGTGGGTGGAATGTTTCTTCCCATGTGGGCACAGTGATCCTCTCCAGCAGTAGGCCGAGGTGTAGGTAGGTCATGGTTCCTCTCTGGTGGTTATCAATATTTGTACATTTTTATGGGGTACATTATGGATAATTTGATAGCTTTTCACAATGTGTAAAAAAACAAATCAGGGTAATTAACATTTCCATCTTTTCAAATGTTAATGATTTTTTTGGATTGGGGATTTCATATTCTTAGTCATTTTGAAATATATCATAGATTGTTTTAACCAATAATCATCCTACTGTGCTATGGAAGACCAGAACTAATTTATCCTCTCTGTTCTGGTGCCCCTTATTAAGTTTCTTTCTATCCTTCTTCCTGGCCTTCCCAATAACTAGTGACTATTGTTTCCCTTAATTCTACTACTTTTCAGTTTCCACACATGAATGAGAATAGATGACATTTGTCTTTCTGTGTCTGGCTTATTCTACTTAACATAATCACCTCCAGCCCTCCATGTTGCTACAAATAACAGAGTTTTGTTCTTGTTTATGGCTAAATAACATGTGCATACAATATATGTTTTTCTGCACCATTCACTGATGGGCAACTAAGTTGATTCCACATGTGTAATAAACACATATAATAAACACGTATTCCACATGTATATTCCAATAAACACGGCAGTGAAGGTATCTCTTCTGTATAATGATTTCATCTCCTTTGGATATATACCCAGTAGTAAAATTGATGGATCATGTGGCAGTTTTATATTTAATTTTTAAAGGAATCTCCATACAGTTTTTTGTAATGACTGCACTACTTTACATTCTCACCAATAGTGTATGAGTTCCCCCGTTCTTCACATCCTTGCCAGCATTTCTTATCTTTTGTCTTTTTTGATGATACCCATTCTGAGATGATATGGCATTGTGATTTTGATTTGCATTTTCCTAGTGATCATTGATACTGAAATTTTTCAGGTACTTATTGGCCATTTATCCATTTCTTTTTAAAAATGTCAATGTCTTCAGATATTAAACCTATTTTTAATAAAAATTGATTTTTTAGGTATTTAACTTTTTGAGTTTCTTGTATATTCTGGATAAATCTTTTGTCAGATTAATAATTTCAAATATTCAAATATTTTCTCACCTCATGTAGGTTGTCTCTTAATTCCATTGGTTATTTACTTTGTAGAAGTTTCTTGGTTTGATATATTCTATTTTTATTTTGATTGCCTATACCTTTGGCATTCTATCTAAAATATCATTTCCCACACCAATTTCTTTAATTATTTTCCCGATATTTTCTTATAGTAATTTCATAGTTTCAGGATTTAAATTTAGGACTGATCCATTTTGAGTTGTTTTTTACATATGATGAGAGGAAGGAATCTTGTTTCATTCTTTTGCTGATGTATATCCAGTTCAGCCAGCACCATTTATTGAAGGGACTGTCCCTTCTTCACTGTATGTTCTTGGAAACTTTGTCAAGAATCAATTAGCTGCATGTATGTGGATTAATTTCTGGATTCTTTTTTCTGATGTTCCATTTGTCTTTCTCTGCTAGTATCATGTGGTTTTTGTTGTTATGGTTTTGATATCATCATGCCTCCAGCTTTTGTTTTATTGTTGTTTGTTGTTTTATTCAGGTGGCTTTGTCTATTTGTGGACTTTGGGGACGCCATATGAATTCCAGGATATTTTTCCTATCTTTGTAAAGAAAGTTATTGTTATTTTGATGGTAATTTCTGTGAATCTATAGATCATTTTGGGAAGCACAGTCATTTTAACAATAATAATTTCTCTGATCCATGAACATGTGACATCATTCCATTTTTGTGTCCTCTAGAATTTCATTTATCATTGTGTTATCATTTTCATCAGAGTTCTTTCACCTTGATTTTTAAATTTATTCTGAATATTTTATTTCTTGTAGCCATGCTGAATGGGATTGCTTTCTTGATTTCTTTCATCAAGTTCTCCATTAGTGTATAAAAATGCTACAGCTTTTTTGTATGTTCACCAGTTCTAAAAGCTTTTTATATTGTATTTAGGTTTTTCAATATAAAAACTCATAAGATCTTCAAACATGAATAACTGAACATCACCCTTTCCAATTGGGCCAATAGCTCTTGCTAAGCTGTCCCACACTATTAAATGAGAGTGATGAAAGTGGATATTCTTGTTTTATTCCTGATATTGGAGAAAAGGTTTTCGGCTTTTTCCTGTTCAGGATGATATTGGCTGTGGGTTTTTCTAACACAGCCATTAGTATTTTTAGGCATGTTTCTTCTATACCTAATTAGTTTAGAGTTATTATAAAGGGTTGTTGAATATTATTGAATTCTTTTTCGACCCTGACTTAGATGATCATATGGTTTTTGTCCTTTATTCTTGTGCCATTTTTATTTGCATATATTGAACTATCCTTGCATCCCTGGCATGACATCAAGTTGATCACGGGGAATAATATTTGTGATGTGATGTTGATTTTGATTTCCTGGTATTTGGTTGAAATTTTTTTCATGTATGCCAATAAGGGATATGTGTCAATAGTGGTATTTTCATCTAGTTTTGATATCAAGGTAAAGCTGGGTTTGTAAAGCATTTGACAATTCCTTCGATTTAAATTTTTTGAAGTAGTTAAGAACTAGAATTAGGCTTGAGCGTGGCCAGGCCCAGGTCAGCCCCGCTGAGCTCCGCCCCAGTGCAGGCAGGCCAAGGACAGCCCCTGGAAACTCTGCTTGAGCGTGGGCAGGCCCAGGTCAGTCCAGTGGACCTCCTCCCTACTATGACCAGGCCAAGGTCAGCCCCATCGACCTCCACCAGAGTGCAGTCAGGCACAGGTCAGCCCCACCAACCACCACCCCAAGCACAGGTAGGCCCATGTCAGCCTAGCCGACACCCACGCAGCTCAGGTAGGCCCAGTCAAGCCTCGCTGACCTCTGCTAGGAGTGAGCCTGGGTCCACTTCACCACTGGCAAACACCCGCCAAGCTCAGGCTCTGCCATAGGACTGACTCTACTGACCAGCAGACCACTGTGGGAGCAAGATTCAACCAGTTCAGCCCACACCAACCTGTGTGGGACCCAGGCCCAGGGTAGGTACAGAGTCTGCTACTGTACCACCACCTGGGAACACAAGCCTAACCCACTTTCATCTTAAAACACTGCAGACATAGCCATAGCCTTCCCCATTCAGTGGCCCCTACTACTGACAACAGACAGGACCTAAAAGCAGCCACATCTCAAAGCAGGTATCCCAAAGACATTATAAGGCCCACCCTGTCAGCCCCATCTCTGGAAGACATTGCATTCATCTTGGGGCACCTTCACTGTTATCTCAAGTTACCTCCACTATGGCCAACACTACCTTTAGTTGCAATAGCATATATCAAGGGATACCTGCGGAGTCTGAAAGACCAACATTAAGGTGAGGCACAGACAATCTGCATGGATATTACAAGAATATAGGGTAGAAACTGTAATATCAGAGATTCACACTGCAAGAAAGGAAGACAAATAGACAACATGAAAAAACAAGGTAGGAAAATACCCCAAACAAACCAGGATACTACAATAATAGAAACCATGCTCAGTGGAGTTGATGAAATGTCAGAGAAGGAGTTCAGAAGGTTCATAATTAAAATGATTTGTGAATTTAAAAATAACCTAAATGAGCAAATACAGGCAAAAATTGATCACTACAACAAAGATATAAGAGAGAAAATACAGGTAGCAAAAGATTACTTCAAAAAAGAAATAGAAACTCTGAAAAAAAAAAAGTCAGAAATCCTTGAAATGAAGGAAACAATTAACCAAAACCAAAACAAAAACAAAAACACAATAAAAAGCATCACCCACAGACTAGATCAACTGGAAGAAAGAACATCAGATAATGAAGACGAAGTATATAATCTTGAAAATAAAGTTGACCACACAGTGAAGATAGTAAGAAAACATAAACAGAACATCCAAGAATTATGGGACAGCAGCAAAAGACCAAATCTAAGAGTAATTGGGATAGAGGAAGGCACAGAGTTTCAAACCAAAGGAATGCATAATCTGTTCAATGAAACAATATCAGAAAATTTCCCAAGCATGAAGAATGAATTGGAAAACCAAATACAAGAGGCTTATAGGACGCCAAATGTAAAAAATTACAACAAATCTACACCAAGACACATTATAATGAAAATGCCTAGTATACAGAATAAGGACTGAATCTTAAAGGCCAAAAGAGAGAGGAATCAGATCACATATAGGGGGAGACCAATTCGTATCATGGCAGATTTTTCAACTCAGACACTCAAAGCCAGGAGATCATGGAACAACATATACCAAGCTCTGAAAGAAAAGGGATGCAACCAAGAATTTTATACACTGCAAAATTAAGCTTTAAATTTGAGGACAAAATAAAAACCTTCCATGATAAACAAAAGTTAAAAGTTGATTTACAACTAGAAAGCCAGCACTACAGAACATCCTCAGCAAAATATTC
Organism: Tamias sibiricus; assembly: GCA_025594165.1. Classification (NCBI taxonomy): domain Eukaryota; kingdom Metazoa; phylum Chordata; class Mammalia; order Rodentia; family Sciuridae; genus Tamias; species Tamias sibiricus. Next base: position 49,080,879 of record CM046662.1, on the reverse strand, counting down.
CACAAAGAGGAATTGAAAAACAATGATGAAAATCAGCAGAGGGAGGTATGACACTAAAGGAAAAACCAATCAGAGGAGAAACCATGTCAAGTTAAATACCAAAAATAAACAAAAATGGCTGGGAATACAAATCCTGTCTCAATAATAACTCTGAATGTTAATAGCCTAAACTCACCAATCAAACGACATAGACTAGCAGACTGGATTAAAAAGGAAAAAGACCCAGCAATATGCTGCCTCATAGGAAAAGACATCCACAGGCTGAAGGTGAAATGTTGGGAGAAATCCTACCACTCACATGGACTGAGGAAATAAGCAGGGGTTTCTATCCTCATATCAAATAAAGTAGACTTCAAGCTAAAGTCAATCAAATGGGATAAAGAAGGACACTATATACTGCTCAAGGGAACCATACACCAACAAGACTTAACAATTATAAATATATATATGCCCCAAACAATGGAGCATCCATGTTCATCAAACATCAAACTCTTCTCAAGTTCAAGAGTCAAATAGATCACAACACAATAATTTTGGGTGACTTTAACATACCCCTTTCACCACTTCCAAAGAAAAGCTGAACAAAAAAAATTATAGAACTCAAAAATACAATAAACAACTTAGAATTTAACTGACTTATACAGAATTTTTCATCCTTCAGTGAGTGAATACACTTTCTTCTCAGTAGCACATGGATTCTTCTCTAAAATAGACCATATATTATGTGACAAAATAACTTTTACCAAATATAAAAAATAGAGATATTACTCTGCATTCTATCAGACCAAATGGAATGAAATTAGAAATCAATGATAAAATAAGAAATAAAAGCTACTTCAACACCTGGAGAATAAATAATATGCTACTGAATGAACGATGGGTTGCAGAAGACATAAAGGATAAGATTAAAAAATTCTGAGAGGTGAATGAGAACACAGACACAACATATCGAAATCTCTGGGACACTATGAAGGCAGTTCTAGGAGGAAAGGTCATTGCATGGAGTTATTCCTCAAAAGAAGAAAAAGTCAACAAATAAATGACTTAACATTACATCTCAAAACCCTAGAAAAAGAAGAACAATCCAACAACAAAAGCAGTAGAAGATGGGAAATAATTAAAATCAAAACTGAAATCAATGAAATTGAAACCAAAAAAAAACAACTGAAAAAATTGACAAAACAAAAAGTTAGTTCTTTGAAAATATAAATAAAATTGACAGACCCTTAGCCAGGCTAACAAAGAGAAGGATAGAGTAAACTCAAATTACTAACATATGTGATGAAAAAGAAAATATCACAATAGACACTACAGAAATACAGAAGATAATTAGAAATTATTTTGAAACTTGTACTCCAATAAAATACAAAATATCAAAGACATCAACAAATTTCTAGAGTCATATTATTTGCCTAAATTGAAGCAGGATGATATACACAATTTAAACAGACCAATTTCAAGCAGTGAAATAGAAGATGCCATCAGAAGCCTACCAACCAAGAACAGCCCAGGACTGGATGGATATACAGCCGAGTTCTACAAGACCTTTAAAGAAGAACTAATACCAATACTCTTCAATTTATTTCAGGAAATATAAAAAGAGGGAGCACTTCCAAACTCATTGTATGAAGCCAAAAACCAGGCAAAGAAATATCAAAGAAAGAAAACTTCAGAACAATATCTCTAATGAACATAGATGCAAATATTCTCGATAAAATTCTGGCAAATTGAATTCAAAAACATATCAAAAATATAGTACACCATGATCAAGTGGAGTTCATTCCATGGATGCAAGGATGGTTCAACATATGGAAATAAATAAGTATAATTCATCACAGCAATAGACTTAAAGATAAGAACCATATTATTATCTCAATAAATGCAGAAAAAGCATTTAACAAAATACAGCACCCCTTCATTTTCAAAACACTAGAAAAACTAGGATAACAGGAACATATCTCAACATCATAAAAGCTATCTATGCTAGGCCCCAGGCCAACATCATTCTAAATGGAGAAAAATTAAAAGCATTCCCTCTAAAAACTGGAACAAGACAGGGATGCCCTCTTTCATCCCTTCTATTTAACATAGTTCTTGAAACACTGGCCAGAGCAATACGACAGATGAAAGAAATTAAAGGGTAAATATATAGGTAAAATAGAACTCAAATTATCACTATTAACTGCTGATATGATTCTATACCTAGAAGACCCAAAAAATTCCACCAGAAAACTTCTAGAACTCATACATAAATTCAGCAAAGTAGCAGGATACAAAATTAACATCCATAAATCAAAGTCATTTCTATATATCAGTGACAAATCTCTAAAAGGGAAATGAGGAAAACTACCCCATTTACAATAGCATCAAAAAAAAAAAAAAAAAAAACCTTGGGAATCAACTTATCCAAAGACATGAAAGACTTCTATAATGAAAACTACAGAACACTAAAGAAAGAAGACCTTAGAAGATGGAAAGATCTACCTTGCTCTTGGATAGGCAGAATTAATATTGTAAAAATGGCCATACTACCAAAAGCACTATACAGATTTAATGTAATTCCAATCAAAATCCCAATGACATTCCTCATAGAAATAGAAAGAGCAGTCATGAAATTCATTTGGAAAAATAAGAGACCTGGAATAGCTAAAGGAATTCTTAGCAAGAAGAGTGAAGCAGGTGGCATCACTATATCAGAACTTAAATTATACTACAGAACAATAGTAACAAAAACAGCGTGGTATTGGCAGCAAAATAGACTGGTAGACCAATAGTACAGAATAGAGGACACATATGCATATAATTTCAGTTATCTTATATTATTAGACAAAGGTGCTAAAAATGTACATTGGAGAAAAGATAGCCTCTTCAACAAATGTTGCTGGGAAAACTGGAAATCCATATGCAACAAAATGGGATTAAACCCCTGTCTCTCACCATGCACAAAACTCAACTCAAAGTGGATCAAGCATCTAGAAATTAGACCAGAGACACTATGCCTATTAGAAGAAAAAGTAAGCCCTAATCTCCAACATGTCAGGTTAGGCCCCAGCTTCCTTAACAAGACTCCTGTAGCACAAAAATTAATATCAAGAATCAATAAATGGGATAGATTCAAACTAAAAAGCTTCTTCTCAGCCAAATAAACAATCAGTGAGTTAAATAGAAAGCCTATTAATTGGAAACAAATTTTTACCACATGCAGGTCAGATAGGACACTAATCTATAAAAAATTTAAAACTCTTAACACCAAAAAATCAAATAACCCAATCAATGAATGGGCCAAGGAACTGAAAAGACACTTCTCAGAAGAAGATATACAATCAATCAATAAATACATGAAAAAATGTTCAACCTCTCTGGCAATTAGAGAAATGCAAATCAAAACCACTCTAAGATTTCATCTCACTCCAGTCAGCATGGCAGCTATTAAGAATACAAACAACAATAAATGTTGACGAGGATGTGGGGGAAAAGGCACACTCATACACTGCTGGTGGGACTGCAAAATGGTGCAGCCAATCTGGAAAGCAGTATGGAGATTCCTTGAAAAACTGGGAATGGAACCACCTTATGACCCAGCTATCCCACTCCTCTGTCTATACCCAAAGGACTTAAAAACAGCATACTACAGGGACACAGCCACATCAATGTTTATAGCAGCACAATTCACAAGAGCTAAACTGTGGAAGCAACCTAGATGCCCTTCAGTAGATGAATGGATAAATAAAATGTGGTATATATACACAATGGAATATTACTCAGCAATAAAAGAGAATAAAATCATGGCATTTGCAGGTAAATGGATGGAATTGGAGAATATAATGCTAAGTGAAGTTAGCCAATCTCAAAAATCCAAATGCCGAATGTTTTCTCTGATATAAGGAGACTGATTCACAGTGAGGTTGGGACGGGGAACATAGGAGGATTAGAGGAACACTAGAATGCACTAGAATGGCCAATGGGGAGGGAGGAGAAGGGAGAGGGGAGGGCAAAAGGTTAAAAAAAAAAAAAGATGGCAGAATGAGATGGATATCATTACCCTCAGTGCATGTATGAAGACACAAATAGTGTGAATATATTTTGTATACAACCAGAGATATGTAAAAATGTGCTCTATATGTGTAATATGAAATGTAATGCATTCTGCTGTCATTTATAACAACTTAGAATAAAAAATAAATTTTAAAATGTGCTCTATAAGTGTAATATGAAATGTAATGCTCTCTGCTAAAATAAAAGAACTAGAATTATTTTTAAAAATGTTTTATAGAATTCAGCAGTAAAACCACCCATTATATAGGAGATTTTAAATTATTGCTTCAATCTCATTATATATTTTGGTCTTTTTTTTCCCCCTAGCTTTATTGAAGTAAAATTGAAGTACGATAAAATGCACATATTTGAAGTCTGTTTAGATTTTCTATTTCTTTTTTTGGGGGGGGGGGGAGTACTGAGGATTGAATTCAAGAGCACTGGACCACTGAGCCTCATTCCCAGCCCTATTTTGTATTTTAAGAGGCAGGGTCTCACTGGGTTGCTTAGTACCTCACTTTTGCTGAGGATGGCTCTGAACTTGTGATCTTCCTGCCTCAGCCTCCTAAGCTGCTGGGATTCTTGTGCCTATTTTAGTAGGTTAAACATGTTCAGGAATTATTCCATTTCTTCTAGCTTTCCAGTGTTTTTGTTTATAATTGCTCATAGTAATTTCTTATGATCCTTTGTGTTTCTGTGGTATCTGTTTTAATGTTCCCTTTTTTATCTTTAATTTTATTTAGGTTTTGTTTCCTTTTTTTTCCCCTTTGTTAGTCAAGTTAAATACTTGTCACTTTTGTTTATCCTTTAAAAAAAAAAAGCTTTTATTGATTATTTTCTAGCTGTTTCAATTTTATTTATGGTCTGATCTTTATTATTACCTCTTTTGTTCTACTGATTTTGGGTTTATTTTTGTTCTTTGATAAATACTTAGATACATTACTAGGTTATTGATTTGAAATTTATTTTTTGGTGTATTCATTTGTGGCCATAAACTTTCTGGATACTGCTATTGCTGAATTCCATAGATTTCGATGTTTTCCTGTCATTTTCATTTGTTTCAAGACATCTTTTTATTTCCCTTTTAATTTCTTCAATTATAATTGGCCATTTAGAAACATTATATTCAATGTTCATGTATTTCTGTATTTTCCATTCTTCCTGTTCTTGACTTGTAGTTTTATTTTATTGTGGTCTGAGAAGATTTGAATGACATGATTTCAACTGTTGAAAATTTTTGAAACTTTGTTTTGTAGCCTAACATATGATCTACTCTTGGAAATGTTCTATGTGCTGATGAGAAAAATGTGTATTCTGCTATTACTAGATGAAATGTTGTGTAAATGTTTGTGGAGTTTCATTTTATCTACAGTATGGTTCAACTCAAGTTTCTTTGTTGGTCCTCCCTGCCCCCAGATGATCTCTCCATTGAGTTTAATGAGGTGTGTAGGTCCCCAGCTAATATTGAAGTAGTTTGTCTCTCATTTAGATATAATATTTGCTTTATGTATTTGTACAGTCCATGTTCAGTGTGTATGTATATTTGAAATAGCTATTATCTTCTTGCTTAATTAATCCTTTTATCAATATATAATGACCTTTTTGTCACTTTTTTTTTACTTTTTGATTTAAAGTCTTCCATATTTGAATATAGCTACTCCTACTCACTTTTGGTTTCCATTTACACTTACATATTTCTTCAACACTTCACATTTAGTCTGTATCTTTACGAATGAAGTGAGTTTCTTATAGGCAGCATATAGTTGGGTCTTCTTTTTCTATCTATTTAACCAGTCTGTCTTTTGATTGGTAAATTTAATCTATATTCAAGATTATTATTGATAGGCATGAATTGCCTCCTGTCATTTTGTTATCTTCTGCTTGTTTTATATACTCTGTATGTTTCTACTTATTTATCTTATGGTATCTTTCTGCCATATTAAGGTATGATGCTGTTTTTCTTTTGTGTATCTGTTCTAGTGAGTTTTATATATTCATGTTTTTTCATGATGGTAGTTTTCATCCTTTCGTTTTTAATGTTGGACTCCCTTAAATATTTCTCATGAGACTAATCTGATGATAAATTTCCTGTTTCTGTTTATCTGAGGAGGAATTTATTTATTTATTTATTTTATTTCTGAAGGATAATTTTTCTGGGCATAATATTCTTGGTTGGCAGATTTTTCTTTCAGTATTTTAACTATATCATCCCATTCTCTTCTGGCCTGTAAGATTTCTGTTGATAAATTTTTCTGTAAGTCTAACGGTATTTCATTTTGCTCACATTGATATTTTCCTCTTTCTGCTTTAGATTATTTTTCTTGTACATTTGACATTTTGAGTATTTTATGGCTTGGTGAAAGTCTATTTTGGGTGAATCTAGTCCTTGGAGTTTCTTCCATCTGGATATCCATATCTCTTTGAATATTCAGGAAATTTTCAGCTACTATTTTGTAAAATAGGTTCTCAGTGCCTTTCCCCTTTTTTTCCTCTCTGGAATTTGGTTGCTTAATAGTGTCCCATATGTCTCAAAGGCTCTCTATTCATTTAAATTCTTTTTTCTTTGGTGTTTTTTTTTTTTTCTTTTTTCTGAGTTAATTCAAAAGATGTCACAAGTTCAAAAATTTTTTCTTCTGCTTGCTCTAGTCTATTGTGGTAGCTCTTAATTATATTTTTATTTCCTCAATTGAAATAAATTTTTAGCTTCAAGATTTCTGATTGGTTCTTTTTTATATTATCTATTTCTTTGAATTTCTCATTCATATATTAAATTATTTTCCTCATTTCTTTATATTGCCTATTTGTATTCTCTTTCATCTCATTGAATTTTCTTAGGATAATTATTTTAAATTCTGTTTCAGTCTAGAAAGAACAAATAAAAATAATAGAATAAAAAAATCTGTTTCAGGAATTTCATAGATTTCCTTCAAATTGGGATTTATTTCTGGAGAATAATTGTGTTCCTTTGGAGGTTCATGTTTTCTTTCATGTTTCTTGTGTCCCTATGTTGATATCTACCCATATGGTGTAACTACTATCTATTCTAATTTTATGGAATAGACTTTGTAGGAAAATACTTTTGTTTAGATAAGATATAGGTAATTGGTTGGGTAGATGCTTTAGCATTGGTTATTATTGAGCTTAAAAGTGTACCCTCTGATTTTAGCATTTGTGATTGATGCGAGTAGTGTCTGAGTGCCTCAGTTGTCTAGACTACAGCAGTTCACAAAAGTAGTTTTATGACTTTGCAGTGGACATAGGCTCCCAAAAGTATACATCCTCAGGCCACAAAGAATCAAGTACTGACAGTACTGGGGTTTGTGATGACAGTTGCCATGATCTCAGTTGTATGATATGTGATGAAGGCTATCTCCAGGTCCTACAGGGCAAGCAGAAGGTTGTAGCACACAGTATGTGATGGAGACCTTCCTCAAGTCCTACAGGATAAATGTGGGAGATGCTTGGAACTGTGGCACCAGCAGTTACAGATCCGAAGCAACAGAGCTGCAGGATAGGATGTCCTTTCTTGAGTCTGTGAGATGAACATGGGTATGCTATGATCTGTGACACTAGTAACCATGTTATAGGAATCAAAAATGACCTTGATGGCTGTTGGAACTGGATGGAAACTTTTCCCTGTCCCAAAGAACAAGAGCAGGTGATGTCAGTGCTTTTGGCATTAGTACCTGTGCTTACAAGGCTCTGGACTAAGAAGAGACTTTCTCTAAGTCCCATGGGTGCACATACAGATGATGTTGAGGCTTGTGTCATACTATCTATGTTCCTGAATTTATAGGATATGGAGACCTTCTCCCGGTCCTGTGGGTCAGGCATGGGTTGTTCTGGTGCTCGTGGTTTTGGTATTCATCATCCTGGAGCTGCAGGGCATATATGGGACCTTCCCAAGATTGTGAGTGACAAGTAAAAGTGATGTCACTGGTATTGGTACATACCAGTAGCCACAGCCCAAGACTGTACTAAAGAATAAATCTTCAGTAGTTTCTGACTGCAGCACTGGCAAGGATCTTCCTAGAGGTATGGGATACAAATGGTACCTTCCCTAGGTCTCCAGGGGAAGACATGAGTGATGCTGGGGTTTGGGGAAGCAGTACCCACAATTTGAAACCAATGGACTGGGAGGAAACCTTTTCTAGTTTCTGTAGGGAACATGTGGCTCAGGCTTGAGGTTATGGTAACTACCTGCCTGAAGCTACAGGACTCCAAGGAGCCTAATCTCTGTGCTGCAATGTATATGCCAGCCCAAGGCTTCTGGTGGCCTCAGGTGTCTAGCTGCTAGTCCCAAAGGCATGTTGGTATCTAGAAGTGACTTTTGTAGCAGCTTGAATTCTGGGGGTAGGAAGCAATGTGAGTTCCTTCTCTGGAGCAAAGCAGTTGTTCTGAGACCAGTCAACTTCCCAAACTGAAATCAAAATCTGTGAGGACTGGAGAATTCTCCTGCAATGAGAACTGCTATTCTGCCTTCATAATGGGAGTTTCTAATACATTCCTGTTTACCTTTTCCTTGCAATGTGGAGGCAATGTGGAGCCTCCTGCCTCGACTCACGAGGCCAGGGAGCTGGGATTGAAGTTTCAGTTTGCTTTGTTCTTTACTCTAGATTGTATTTCTTACCCTCCATGCTATTTAAGGGTCCCATCAATTCCTTTGCTGATTTCTAGAGTTCTTCCTCAATCACTGTTCTTGAAATAGTTTTTCTTTGTTGCCCTGTGTCGGAGTTGTGCACAGGGGACCTTTATTCAACCATTTTGGATCTCTATCTATCTGCACTGTAGTTTTGATTTCTACTTCCCTGAAGATTATGTGATATTGGGCATTTTTCCATATATTTGTTGCCCATTTGTATATCCTTTTTTGAGAAATGTTTATGCAGATCATTTGACTTTTTGTTACATTAGATTATTTTGTTTTTACTGTTGTTTGAGTTCCTTGTACATCCTGGATATCAATCTATTAAGTGACAAATTTGCCAATATTTTCTCTCATTCTATAGGTTGTCCCTTCACTCTGTTGATTGTTTCCTTTGCTGTGCAGAAACTTTCAAGTTTAATACAATCCCATTTTTTTAAAAATCCATTCTGTTTTCTGTGCTTTTGCTGTCTTATCCAAAGGGGGGGGGGGGGGAAACTTTGCCAAGACCAATGTCTTGAAGTAAGTATATATCCAGTTTTCCCAGCACCATTCATTGAAGAGGTTTTTCTTCTTTTTTCCACTTTATATTTTTTAATTTGTTTTAAAAAGTTATACATGAGAGTAGAATGCATTTATTCACTTTGATATATCATACATAGATAGGATATAATTTCTCATTTTTCTGAGTGTACATGTTGTAGAATCATATTGGTCATGCAGTCACATATATACATAATGTGACTGTGGAACCAATAAACTCATAATATCTGTTTCATTCTACTATCCTTCCTATCCCCCACATCCCCATTCCTTCCCTCCCTTCATTTCCCTCTACCAAATCTAAGATAACTCTATTCTTCTCTAGTGTCCTGCCCCCCTTATTGTGAATTAGCATCCGCATATTAGAGAAAACATTCAGCCTTTGGTTTTTTGGGATTGGTTTCTTTCACTTAGCATGATATTCTCCAACTCCATCCATTTACCTACAAAATCCATAATTTCATTCTTCTTTAAAGGTGAGTAATATTCCATTGAATATATATACCACATTTTCTTTATCCATTCATCTATTAAAGGACACCTTGGTTGGTTCCATAGTTTAGCTATTGTGAATTGAGCTGCTATAAACATTGACATGGCTGCATTACTGCAGTATGTTGATTTTAAGTCCTTTGGGAATAAACTGAGGAGTGGGATAGCTGGGTCAAATGGTTGTTCCATTCCAAATTTTTCTGAGTAATCTCCATAGTGCTTTCCATAGTGGTTGTACCAATCTGCAGCCCCACCAGCGATGTATGAGTGTACTTTTTTCCCCACATCCTCACCAACATTTATTGTTGCCTGTATTCTTGATGATTGCCATTCTGACTGGAGTGAGATGAAATCTTAGTGTAGTTTTGATTTATATTCCTCTAATTGCCAGAGATGTTGAACACTTTTTCATATATTTGTTGATCAATTGTATTTCTTCTTCTGAGGAGTGTCTGTTCAGCTTCTTAGCCCATTTATAGATTGGGTTGTTTGGTTTTTTGATGTTAAGTTTTTTGAGTTCTTTATATATCCTGGAGATTAATGCCTTATCAAAGGTGCATGTGGTAAAGATTTTCTCCCAATCTGTAGGCTCACTCCTCACATTATTGATTGTTTCCTTTGCTGAGAAGAAGCTCTTTAATTTGAATCCATTCCATTTATTGATCCTTGATTTTACTTCTTGTGCTTTAGGGGTCTTGTTAAGGAAGTCAGATCTTAGGCTGACATGGTGAAGATTTGGGCCTTCTTTTTCTTCTATTAGGCACTGATTCTACTAGATCTCTGTTCTAGTGCCTAAGTCTTTGATCCACTTTGAGTTGATTTTTGTGCATGGTGAGAGATGGAGGTTTAGTTTCATTTTGCTGCATATGAATTTCCAGTTTTGCTGGCACCATTTGTTGAATAGACTATCTTTACTTCAGTGAATGTTTTTGACACCTTTGTCTAGTATGAGATAACTGTATTTAGGTGGGTTTTTCTCTGTGTCCTCTGTTCTGTACCATTGTCTACATGTCTATTTTAGTACCAATACCATGCTGTTTTTGTTACGGTAGCTCTGTAGTATGATTTAAGGTCTGGTATTTTGATGTCTCCTGCTTTACTTTTCTTGCCAAGGATTGCTTTGGCTATTCTGGGTCTCTTATTTTTCCAAATGAATTTCATGATTGCTTTTTGTATTTTTAAGAAGACTATCATTGGGATTTTAATAGGAATTGCAATAAATCTGTATAATGCTTTTGGTAGTATGGCCATTTTGGCAATATTAATTCTGCCTATCCAGGAGCATGGGAGATCTTTCCATCTTCTGAGGTTTTCTTCAATTTCTTTCTTTAGTGTTCTGGAGTTTTCATTGTAGAGGTCTTTCACCTCTTTTGTTAGATTGATTCCTAGGTATTTTATTTTATTTGAGGCTACTGTGAATGGTGTAGTTTTCCTAATTTCTCTTTCAGTGGATTCATCACTGATATATAGGAATGCCTTTGATTTATGGATGTTGATTTTGTATCCTGCTACTTTGCTGAATTCATTTACTAGTTCTAGAAGTTTTCTGGTGAATTTTTTTGGGTCTTTTAGATATTAGAATTAGAATTATGTCATCAGAAATAGTGATAGTTTGAGTTCTTCTTTACCTATCTGTATTCCTTTCATTTCTTTCTTCTAATTTTCTGGCTAGAGTTTCAAGGATGATGTTGAGTAGAAGTGGTAAAAGAGAACATCCCTGCCTTGTTCCAGTTTTTAGAGGGAATGCTTTCAATTTTTCTCCATTTCTTTTTCTAACATGTTCTTTTATTATACTTGTTGAAAATCCGTTGTTGTCAATGTATATATTTATTTCTGGGTTCTCTATTCTGTTTGATTGGCCTATGTGTCTACTTTTATGCCAGTACCACGCTGTTTTGGTTACTATAGCTTTGTAGTATGATTTGAAGGTATTATAATGACCCTAGCTTTGCTCTTTTTACTCATTATTTCCTTAGGCTTTGGGGTTTGTTTGTTTGTTTTCTAGTATCATACAAATGTTGAGAGTGCTTTTATCTCTTTCTATGAAGAATGTCATTAGTATCTTGATAGAAATTGCATTGAAACTTCAGATCACTTTGCATAGTAGAAACATATGAACTATATTAATTTTCCCAATTCATGAACATAGGCTGTCTTTTCTTTTTATGTATTTTATTCAATTTATCATAATTTGTAAGTTTCATTGTAAAGGTCATAGACTTTGTTTAAATTTATTCTTAGGTTTTGGGGGTTTTTTTTGTTTGTTGGTTGGTTGGATGGTTGGTTGGTTGGCATATAATTGTTTACAATAGTCCCTAATGTTCTTTTATATTTCTGTGGCATTAGTTGTAATATCACCTTTTTCCTTTCTGATTTTAATTTATTTGGGGATTCTCTCTTTTTATCTTGGTTAATCTCACTAAATGTTTGGTTTTTTTGTTTGTTTTAAAACTAGTGGCTCTTTGTTTTATGTTTTCTTTTTTTCAGTCCCTATTTTATTTCTGTCCTGACATTTGTTGTTTCTTTCTACTAATATGGGGTTTGGCTTATTCTGTTTTTCTGGTTTTTTGAGTTACATTGCTAGATAATTTATTTTTAAATCTTTGTTTTTATTATTCTTATTACCCCAGGAGGGTGGAGTCTCAAGTTAGCACTGGGAATCCACAGCCATGTGGTGAAGAGAGGACACTCTGTGGACTGGGCTTTTTTTCTGGGGCAATGCAGTGAGTGATGTAATAACCCAGCAGCTCTCCAAACTGGGCTCAGGGCCTGTGAAAGCTGCATGCCTTTCCAGCAGCAAATACTGAGGGTTCTCCTTCTTACCTTTCCTACTATGGGAAGTCATTTTGGTTCAGTGTTGATCTCAACAGTGTCAAGATTATAGCTGCTCTGTACTGATTCCCTTCCTTATAAGGCAATTGTGCATCTCCAATTTCCACCATGTCTCTGACACTTTCTCACTGCATTTTTTTTGCTCTACTTCAAACACTCCAGTGAAATAGCAATTGTTTTTCTTTGTTGTAGTCATATGTGTATGTAAAGAAACAGGCCAGGCACCTTTAGTTAGCCAACTAACTGCCACTGCTCCTCAAAGTTTTAATCCAGAAAAATAAAAGAAAATAAACGTCTATAGCATTATTGCTTCTAATAGAGCAGAGTGGTTCCTAATAAATATTATCAGGATAAAAAGAATGATGCAAGATGGTACTTGATTTGCTACTTGGAAAAACCAACTGAGTATTGGTGCCACTCACTGACATAGGGAATACAGTTAGGATTGGGGCCACTTTATATGGAAGAGCTTTTCTAATTTTACATGTTGAGATCTTCCTGCTCTAATTTTCACCAGGTGTTTATCTCATGGTTAGTGAAAAAATACTTTTTCCTAACACACACGTTTCCAGTGGCACACAGGCAGGTCTGGTTGAGAAAGCAAAAATGTGCATTCAGTTGTGAACATGGAACATCTACAGGAATTGTAGGGTAGGGCTGCTTGATCAGGTGAGATGTTTGACAAGTTACAAACTTGTGGTGGGCATAAGTATACAGGACAATGATTACCCCAGTGTACAGGGCTATCTTTCATCATAGTTCATGGCATCTAAGAAGTGTCTGTTGTAAGATTCAAACTAATTGCAGAGATGTTAGAATAAGGAAAAAAGTCATCAAAGACTGGTATGTACAATGAACACAAAGAATTGGTATTTTCCTTCAAGGCCTGTGTTTTTCAAGAGCCAAATAGAAAAGATAAGGACGTCTACTTGGAGAAACCAAGTATAGCTGGAATAGTATAACCAAGTATAGCTTTCAACTTTCTGTGAATGTACAGCTTCTTTCCAGTTGATTTTCTTTGGGGGCATGTTCCCTGCTGACCGTTATTAAATTGATACTTAATAAAGTGAAAATAATCAAATTATTATGAATAGAGGGATTATAGCTAGATAACAGAGAGATGGAGATTCTAAATGATATATCAGATAAAGGCTTATTAGGAGAAACTAAGAAATGAAACCAAAGCAGTTAAACCAATGAACATATTTTAGTGAAGAAAATAAAACTTTACAGGGGCTGAAATTTTGGCTCAGTGGTAGAGTGCTTGCCTCGCATGTGTGAGGCACTGGGTTCAATTCTTAGCACCACATATAAAAAAATGATTAAGCTAAAAGTCCATCAACAACTAAAAATAATTTTAAAAAGAAAACTGTACAGATTAACAGATCATCTTGTTACCTTTTTGCAGTTTCATTTGCCAGAAGTGATCACTCTTCTGAAGTAGATGCAGATCTTCAGTTTATGCTTTGTCACTTTATTATATGTACATGTAGCCATAAAAAGTGGTTTTTGGTTTTTTATTATATTTTTGTTATACATGGACAGAATATTTTTGTTTATTCATTTTCTTATGTGGTGTTGAGGATCAAAACCAGTGCCTCACACATGCAAGGCAAGCAGTCTGCCACTTAGCCACAACCCCAGCCCTTGTGTGTTTTTAAGATACGTGAATTACATCATGCTATAAATTTGTGGAATGTTCTTCTAATTTTGTCAACAGTATCATTTTAGGTGGGTTACATATTTTTCAGGAAGAGGCCATAAAATTATCTGTAATATTATTTAATTGGCAAAAATATAAATAGATAGATAGATAGAATTCATTACAACTGTTAGAATCCGGGTGTCCACATAGAACAGGAAAAAATGTTCCTGAGTCCCTAGCCCCTTCACAGCCTTTGGCTCACTAGCCAGGGGCACTGTCCACACAGAAAGGCCCTGAAGCATCTGAGGAAACACCTGCATTCTTGCCACACATAAGAACATATTTAGAAACATAACCGGAGTCCTTGAAACTATCAGTAAAGACACTGCCTCATGGAGTTGAATTCTGAATCAGTGCCTTAAGGTCCCTCAATACTATCCTGAACTCCAGGTCTCCAGTATGCTTGTTTCATTCAGTCAACCCTTGAGTCTGATTGCAAACCTTCTGTTTATACATTTTGCTTCCTTCTGTTCTCCAGTTACACTCACCAGTGCTGCCAGGACATTGTTAAATAGCAGTAGTGATAGTGGACTTAGCATCCTGTGTATAATGGGGGTGCTACTTGTGTTTTACTATAAGGGGCGAGAGAAAGAGCATCACTCAGTTTAGGTTGAAGAAGCATCCATTCATTCCTATCACGTTAAATCTCTTCAACAAGAAGTTGTTGTTGAATTTCTTCAAGTGCCTTTTCAGAATCTATGGAGATAGACTTTTATCCTTTTATCTATTAATGTCATCAATCATATTAATCAAGTTCATAATGTTGAATCGTAAGTAGTAAGCTTTCAATGTGCTATTAGAGACTTTATTATTTTTATTTCAGATGTTTCCATACACATAAGGTCATTAGTCCATAGTTTCCCTTGATTCCACCAAGTTTGTGAAGTTTGGGTGTCAATATTATACAAGCTTTGTGAACAAACATGGCAATTTTCATTCTTAGCACTCAGGAACAATATAAATAAGACTGGCATTATCTGTTCACTAAGGGTTTAGCTGAATTCACATGTGAATCCTGGGGCCTGGTGATTTGGAAATAGTTCTTTCTCTAAACTTTCTCATATTCTCCTATGTCAAACTATTTAGATTTTTTTCTGAGTCAATAATGTAAAAAATGATCAATTCATACAGCTTTTCAAATTCAGCACAGCTGTATAATGTACTCTCCTTTTTTGATTAGTTGGGTAAGATTGTGACTTAACTATTTACTAATTTTTCAAAGAATCAAGTCATTTGTTTGTTTAGTTTTTTATGGTAAATTTTTATATTTGTAAATGACTTGTTTTATCATTACTAATTTCTTAAGTTTTCCTTTTGTTCATTATTTTTCTAACTTCTTGAGTCAAATGCTTAATCCATTTACTTATAGTATTTCTTATAGCTAGTATAGGGATTTTAAACTATGAAACTTTCTTTGTTACTACTTTAACTCATATTACAGTGTTATGTGATTTCCATATATTCTAATAGGTAGGTATAATTTTATGAAATAAATATATTATTATACAAGCTCTGTAAATATACCTTTTTCTCCTTTTATTTGAAATTTCTCCCTCTTCCACTGCAATCACTGCTACTACCACCCCAACTGCCACAGGAATCTTTTCTAGTATATTGAAATACATTTGTCCTGTACTGAAAAATCTATA
The DNA here is from genome assembly GCA_025594165.1 of Tamias sibiricus. Lineage (NCBI taxonomy): Eukaryota > Metazoa > Chordata > Mammalia > Rodentia > Sciuridae > Tamias > Tamias sibiricus. Next base: position 49,064,978 of record CM046662.1, on the reverse strand, counting down.
TACATATTTAAAGATGTATCATATTATTCAAAATTGAATGAAATCATCAAAAACTACATCTTGCTTTTCTCACTCAACATTTTCTAGCAATATACTCTTAGTAGCTGATTATGCATTGTCTCCATAAGACTTTATGGTGCTGATGTACCATAATTTATTCACGTCTTCCATTATTGAATATTGCTTTACTTCTAGTTTCATGTTTTCACTAAGAACAGTGCTGCAATTATATAATTACATATACACATATATATGTATGTATACACACCACAAAATATATAATTATATACATCCTTGTGATTTTTTTTTTCCCCCTCAAAACGGTGTTTGACTAAAAAAGATTTGGTTGACAAAATTTTGTTTTGTCTTGTTTTGTTACTGGAAATTGAGCCCAGGAGCACTTTGCCACTGATCTATATCCACAGCTCTTTTATTTTTTTCCCCCTTTTAAAATTTATTCTGAGAAACTAAGTTGCAGAGCCTGACCTCAACTTTGTGATTCTCCTGGCGCAGCCTCCCAAGCAGCTGAGATTACAGGAATATGCCACCATGTACAGGATGCTTGTCAAATGTTTAAGTTTGGGAATATAATATTTTTATGATTTTTAATTTTATTTCATTTTGATTGTACACTGTAATTTATATCACAGGAGGATATGTGTAAGTTATAGACAAATACTACACAACTTTATGTAAGGGACTTGAGCTTTTTTGATATCCAGGAAGGTAAGATGATCTGGGAACCAATCTCCCTTGCACATGGAGGGACAACTGTATGTTTTCTATATACTTACATTCTGTAGCAAGAACATTATTTCTTTATATTACTTTTAAGCAATTATTTTGAAGTTTGAATTATCCTTTTCATTTTGATAGTTTTATTTTATATTTAGAGCTTACATTTTAGATGCTTGCTTATTCATGATTACTGTACATTTTTGTTGATGAGCAGTTCCTCTTACCATTATATCTATATGTGTGCTTTTTCTTGGCCTTAAATTCTACATACTGTAAGAACATCTATTGAAATCGCCTACAGCCTTTTGTTGTTGTTGTGTTTGGTAAATCTTTTTATATTACTTTGCTTCTAATCTTTTTCTTTACATGCATATTATTTTATGGAATATAACTAGATTTTATTTTTAAGCTATTTTTCCAACATTTAAATGGCAAAAATGTTTAAAAATACAGTAAATTTGGATCAACTGGAACTCATACACTGTTGGGGGTATAAAATCGTACAACTATATGTAGAGATGCAGCAAATTCTTATAACTACTACAAATTCTTATAACTACTACACACCTACCCTGTAGCCTGCAACTTCTTCAAATCACGTCTTATGTAAGAATTTTCATAAATTTGTAATAATAATAATAGCCAAATATCCTTCAATTAGGGAATGAATAAATGGGTTATGGTATATAATACAAGAAGTTTCCACTCCACAACTTTAAAAAGTGAACTAATTTACTCTATGCAACATGCATGCATTTCAAAGAAATTATACTGAGAGAATACACGGTATTGAATAATAGGAAAATTAATATGAGGAAAAATTCAAAACAGTGGTTATTGGGAGGAAATTTGGATTGATTGGAAAGAGAAATGAGGAAATGAGGTAGTTATATTCTTGATCTTGATGGGTGTTTGCATTATCCAGGTGGATGCTTTGGTTGACACTCATTGAATTCTACACTGAAAATTTATATATTTGATTTCTATAAACTTTTTCTCAGAACTAAATGAACATTGACCCATTACATCCCATCATCCTATATATCAGACACCTATAAAAACTTAAATCAAGCAATTACATAATGTCCTATAAAATTATATGGACAAGTTTTTATAGGTGTCCTGTAACAGGACAATGGGACATAAAGGGCTAAACTTTTAACTCATGATATCCATGCTGAAGTGTTAAAAGATAAAGTGTACTGATATCTGCACTTGGAAAAGAAGAATGGGTAGATGAACAGACATTTGATGGTGTAAGTTGATCCACATGCTTACCAAGTTCAGGCATCTTTTGAAATTTAGCCATTCTGGTTGGTATGTAATGGTCTCTTACTTTCCCTGACTAATGATGTTGAGTATTTTTCCATGTGTTTATTGACTGTTTTTATATCTTAATTTGTTAAGTGTTTGTTCAAATATTTTGTCCATTTAGAAAACAGATGATTAATGACCCAAATTTTTAGTATTTGAAAAAATGTGTTTGGGGAATGAGATGAATTGCATGCATGGCAATTTTACATCTTAACAGTTACCTCAAAAGGTTATATACCAATCATTTTGTTTCATTAATATACTTTATTTGGTTAAAAACTAGTAATTTTAGACGGAGATTTAAAAAATCTTAAAAGCAGAAAATACATGAAAAGATAGATTAAATGACAAGCAAAATGATTTATAATAGCTATTCTCTAGTAGCTAAAATTTTATGCATACATACTTTATTAAAACAGGAAAAATAAACTTCCATTAAAAAGCAAAATATAGATAAGTGATTTTTTCATGTTTTTTGACTCTAGTTTGGTCCCCTGACATTTTTTTTAATTTTTAAAATTCTTTTTAGATATATATATGTATATTTTGACATAATATATATACATGGAGTATAACTTACTCTAATTAGGATCCCATTCTTGTAAATGTACATGATATGGCATATCACTGGTGGTGTATTCATATGTGAACATAGGACAGTTATGTTTGATTCATTCTGCTCCTTCCTATTCTCATCCCTGCTCTCTTTCCTTTATTTCCCTTTGTCTAATCCAAAAACTTCTATCCCCTGCCCCTTTGGTGTTAGCATTTGCATATCAGAGAGAATATCTGCCTTTGGTTTTCTGGGGCTGGCTTATTTCACTTAGCACGACGGTCTCCAGATCCATCCATTTATCAGCAGAAGTTATAGTCATTCCTTTTTTATGGCTGAGAAATATTCCATTGTGTACATGTACCACATTTTCTTTATCTAATCTTCTGTTGAAGGGCACCTAGGTTGGTTCCATAGCTTAGCTGTTGTGAATTGGGCTTCTATAAACATTAAGGTGGTGGTGTGACTGATGGAATCTCAGTGTAGTTTTAATTTGTTGCCATTCATTATTAAAAACATGTTCCTGAAAGGCAGCCTTACTTTCATAATGTGACAGGAGTACTGGGGATTGAACCCAGGGATGTGTTTCACTGAGCTACATCTCCAACCCTTTTCTTAAATTTGAAATGGGGTCTAAGTTGCTGAGGCAGAATTCAAATTTGTAATCCTCCTCCTTACCTCAATCTTCAGAGGAGTATCTGGAATCACAGGTATGCATCACCGTGCCCAGCACAATTGTTTAAAGAAACGTGGCAATTTATAATTTTGTTTTCTAAAACACCTGTGCTAAGGTCCTGTCTGGCAGGCTAAATCCAGCCCCTGGCCTATTTACTTTCCAGCTAAGTAAAAATGGTTTTTATGATTATAGAGTTGTTTAAAAAAGAGAAAAAAAAAGTTACAGAGATCAATATGGCTGTAGAGCCCAACATACTTATTATCTGGCCACTTAAGAAAATGTTTGCCAACTCCTGATTTAAGCTATCTTGTTCTTTACTGATATACTTCTTACTTCAAAAGAGATTAAGGTTCAAAGAACTATTTAACCTCACTTCAAATGACCCTGGTGATATTTTTAGACCGTTTTCTGGTTTAATTTTATGTCTTCCATACTGCCTTCAAAAATTCCCCAGCAAGACTCCCTGCAACAACACATGTTCTTTGTACATCTCTTTTTTTCAGTTTTTCAGCTGTGCACTCAGAAGTTATATAACCATCTTAAAAGATGGGTTCTGGATGAGGCTATAAACAGCTCTTATATGGGTTAAATTTTGAATTTTAATGACTCAACATTTTACCAGCTCAGATATTTTCCAAAAGCTATATTAACCCTGATGAATAGATACCATGTAACTGGGCAACTTCAGCCACTCTATTACATGTGCCTGTAATATTCTAGATCAGTTTTTATCTAAAGCTTGCAACTTTTCTATTTTACCTGAGTTTAAATTCTTTTCCCTCTCCCCTATTAAATATCTTAGTCCAGATTGACCTAAAATGTTCTTCTTTTCAGAAAATCACTTTCCATAACTCTTAGCCTTTAGTTCAGAATTTCTCAGCAAAACTAGATTATAGATTTTATCAGTTTTGGTGCTTTGACAACGTAATGAACAAAGTTAAAATTCAAATCTCTCTGTCCTACTTAAAAAATCAGTTTTCTCAGACTGTTTGCCTTAAACTACATATACAAAGTTGTGTGAGAAACTGTTCCATCAGTGTTGATTGAAAACTACACGCAGGTGACACACTTGGCAGGATTAGGACATATACAAGTTTACCAGGCGATCAAGATTAAAAAAAAATAATTCAGAAACACTAATGGGACTTTTGGTACACATCTTCTGATATCACACCTAATTTTCTCTTAGGCTATAGAATTTGTGTTGGGCTTTTTTCAGTGTAGAAAAGAGTTAATAAAGCATCCTTTGGGAAGTGTGCTTCCAGGGTTGGACCTTAGCTTATATCTGGGAACATTTGGGGAAGGTTCCTACCATTCTCTTAATGAGTGGCTTTCTTTACCCAAACTACTCATACAAATAATATGGTTTGTGCTAAACACCTGTTTCCTTCTAGGAGTTTAGAATTATGGCATGTACTCAAGAGATAGAAAGTCTATGTGAACAAGCTCCCAATGAAAACTTTGGGCAATGAGTCTAAAATGAATTTTGTTGACAAAGGAAGTCAAAAGACAAAGAAGTCAGACTGGTCCATTTAAGAAGTTAATATACTTCTCATTGGATAGTAAGAGAGAAATAAAGAAGTCAGGATGGTGCATTAACAATATTAAATATTTTAGAAGTTAAACAGCATTAAGACTAATAATTAGCTGCAAAATCTAGATATAAGTAGCTTTCCAACCTTCATGACTGACAAAGAGGGAAAAGATAATTAAAACTTCCTTAATGTCAGTTTGAGCATCTAAGGTATATATATAAACACTTTCATCAATGTATAGTGATTTATTTTGATCACATTTCTATTGGGACACCAAGCTTTTCCAAGCTCACCAAGAACAGCTGTTTAATACAACAAAAATCCAACTGTCACTACTATTTTAAAATTCACTTAGAAGAACAGTGGGTCATTTTGAACTTAGGTAAATTTCATAATGCTATGGAGAATTTAGACCAAGGGATGATTGCTAAATATGTAATTTTTCTTCTTACGCCTTCTACTTAACCTGCACATTCATTAAATCAGTAATAAGAATTTTCTACTATGCTCCACCACTGTTCTACCTACAATTTCAAATTTCGAAGACCTTCTCCCCTAATCCCTAACTCAAGAATTCCCTCAATCTATATTCTTGTTCTCTGAAGCAAAGAGCTATGCTGAGCTCCCCAAATCCCCATCAAGACTGAAGAACATATTCACCCAGCTGGTAGAAAGATTATCAAATGACTATAAGCCTACTCTAGGACTTACTTTGTGCAAGGTCACGGCCCCTTTGCAGAGTAGACCATACCAGTGGCCTCAGGACAATTCTGAAGGGCCACCTCAACTAAGGGATAAGCCCCAACTAAGGGGTGACCCCAACTAAGAGGCCATAACCAATGGCCTCAGGACAATTCTGATGGGCCACCCCAACTAACAAAATTCATTACCTCAGGACAATTCTGAAGGGCCGCTCCAACTTCAGAAGTCCCCAAAAGATCAGTTGAGGTCTTGTGGTAATTATACCACAACCTAACTTCCTTTGCTTCCCCTGATAGGTGAGGGTCCTAAGGGCATGCCCAAATCAGCTTTCTGCCCATGAATCTCCATCATAATCTGCTTCCAGAGAACCCTGCCTATAAAGGCAATCCACACATGTGCTTCTCATGCTGCATAAAAGAGACTTACTTCATAACTGACCTGAGCATTCCATTTGTTGATGGTCACCTCTATAGACAATCCATCAAAGGAACATTTCCCAAACACACTTCATCTGAGGGAAATGGGAAAAGTCGTGACAGTACTTGTGATTCTTTATCATTTGACTATTGATTAAGTAAGAAAGCTATACCCTTGCTAGATTTACAAAAATTATGAGAAAGTACATAATTTCCAGCAAAGGGGAGGTGAGAAAAAACTATTTGGGAGCAGACTTTTTCCTTGCCTAAAATCATAACACTGTTATAGCAAAGAATGAGAAATCAGTACATATAGAAAATTCCAGTTAAAATAGGGGTATCAATAAATTTGAGAACAGAAAATAACAAGTGTAAAAGGTATCAAAGTAGCTTTTATTCATTTAATTTTTTCTTTCAACTTATAAATGCTATCACAAATTCTAAAATGGACTTGGGTGAAATTTTTTTATTATGAAGATACAGTTCTAAGAACAGAAAGATAATTACATGCTAGCTTTATATTTCCTTGTAAAAATAACATGTGCAAAATTAGTAGAAAATGAAAATCTGAAAATGTTAAGCATCTTCTGTATTTTAGTTTTGATCATTTTTGCAGAATAATCAAATAATACTTGAATGAAGAAAGTATTTAATTATTCTAATTTTATTACTAATGCAGTATGCCCCTCAGAGCTTGGAGTAGTCTTTCAGAATCATCTGGAGTTTCTGGCTCAGCATGATGTTCCCTCTGGCCTTCAGTCGGCCACTAAAGAATGCCTGGGAAGGAGAGAGGACAAGAGTGTCAACTGTTATCATGTTACATTTTCCTTCTTTTTAAAAAGATGACTGTTCAGACTGAATACAATTATTAATAACTCTAGACAACAAAGGCAACTTTTATCTTACAAAGACTCCTATGTATTTTAGAAAACATGGAATAATTTATCTGAAGTGACAGGTCTGGGAGTACTGTTTCAACCCACACTTATAACTGGTTTTGCTCTGCTCCTACATGTGGAGATGAATATTTTTATTATTAAGGATAATATTTTTTAAAAATATTTATTTATTTACTTTAGTTGTACACAATGCAATGCATTTATGTTTACGTGGTGCTGAGGATCGAATCCAGGCCGCGCACGTGCAAGGCGAGCGCTCTGCCACTGAGCCACAACCCCAGCCCCTTAAGGATAATATTTGTATCAATTCAGAACTTTAAAAGCAGATTAAGGATGTTTACTACATCTTTATGAAATAGCCATACAATGACAAAATAAGACAGTGAAGCTCTGTGGTGAACAGATCATGGCTCCAACACCAGAGTGCCAGTTAAAATCCAGGATCTACCACTTAATAGCAAGGTGAGCTTAGTATCTCTGAGCTCCAGTCTCCAGCTATTTAAAAAAAAAAAAAAAAAAAAGTCAAGACAAGAGTACCTAAATAACACAACTCTGTCATGTAAGTTAAAAGAAATAAAATGTGAAATGCTTAGCTAAATGTCTATATATAGTAAGAGTGTATTGAGCTCATCATTAACAAGCAAAAGGCTGGCATGCTAAGAAAAAGTTCCCCATTCTGCCTGTATATATGAGGTGATACAGAAACTTGTGCAAATAACTTAAGTTCTCCCTCAGTATAAATTCCCTACCATAAAATAAAAATAATCATAGTTTTTATAGCTTGAGAATATATGCAATGTAAACTGAAAAAGAAGCTATTTTTAGCTAACTGAAAAAAATAGCAATATTTATACATATTTACCATTAAAAGGCAGATCCACAAATACAATCTCACCTAAGATCCACAATTTGAGGTAGGTACATCAAAAGTTCTCATCCCAATTTAAAAAGATAGAAAAACAAGTTCAAAGACTTTCAATAACAAATTTTTTCTTCAGTCTCATGGGTCATTGCTTTGCCTTTCTTAAGGTTGTCCAAAACAGCCTGATTAAGACTTAGATCTAAAATAGTCCTCCTACCTTGTCATATTCTATCTAACCCAAGATTATCAAATTAAGATCTAAGGGTCAGATCTAGTCTGCTACTTGTTTTTGTAAATAGTTTTATCAGAACATAGCCACTCCCAATTGTTTCCACATAAATACTACAATGACAGCTGAATAGCTAAAACAGAGACCATGGTTATGGTTTAGATGTGGTGTCCCCCAAAAGTTCATGTGCAAACTAGTACAAGAAGGTTGAGAAGAAATGATTGGGTTATGAGAGCCTTAACCCAATCAGTGAATAATCTCCTGATAGGGATTAACTGAATGGTAATTGAATGGAAGGGTGAGGCTGGAGGAGGTAAGAATTGGGGCGTGGCTTTGGGTTATATATGTGTATCTGGCAAATACAGACGTTTGCCAACCACTGCTCTCACCCATTACTCTGCCTTATTTTTCTTTATATAAAAGAGATTCTATTTATTTTCTATTAGTGCTCCAGAAGTAAGCTCCACATGGTAGAAGCACTGCCTTTTTCACTGCTAACTAGAACCTGAGACAGATTAGGTACTAAATAAATTCCTGGAAAGGAATTAACAGAGGACTTACTTAATGCCAAAAACTACTAAGCTCTTCATTTATATTATTGGATTTAGTTCTCAAAAACAATACTTGGGTATCATTACAATCATCTTACTCATTTTTGAGACCCTAAGATTAAGTGATAGAACCAAGATTCAATCTATGTGATGGTGAAAAACAAATTGTGAACAACCATACTATTTCCCAAATCTTTTTAAATTAGTCCGTACATTCTGGAAAACAGTGTATATTCTCAGCTACTCAAACTACTGTGTTCCTTACAAAGTGGAATAGTTTTCTTCAAGTAAGCACTCTGCTTATGAGGTTAGTCACTGCTATTCTGTACTGTAGGTTATGATTATAAACAGTCTTGTTTTGCTGCTATGTGAAAACTATTTCCTAATAATTGTTTATTCAATCATTTGTTTGAACCTCTTCATCCTAAGAATAATTTGATTCTCTTGCAGTTTCTAGTTACATAATCATGAATTGAAAATAACAAACTTCTCCTCTATTCAAACTGCCAGGACTACTTTAATTTGTGTGCGTGTGTATGCGTGTGCGCACGTGCACGCACGCACGCAATGGCCAAAAGTTTCAGAATATTAACTAATGGTCAGAGAAGATACTCTTGCCTTAATGACTTTCTACTTTCCACTGAAAAATCTCTAAATGTTTCACCTTGAGTAATATATTAACTGTTATGTTGAAAGATCCTATCTCTAGTTTTGAAGGAATTCTTAACCTTACCTAGATCAATCATCCCTAATCCCAAAATCATGGATTCATGATTTATGATTCATGGATTGAACCCAGAGGTGCTTAACCACTAAGCCACATCCCCAGCCCTCTCTCTCTCTCTCTCTCTCTCTCTCTCTCTTTTTTTTCCTTTTGAGACAGGGTCTCACTAAGTTGCTGAGGCTTGGCTTTGAACTTGTGATTCTCCTGCTTCAGCCTCTCAAGCCAACAGCATTACCGGCATCTACCACCACACCCAGCCAAAATCTTAAACGTCTTTGAGCACTAAAAAAGTTTCAGATCTTGCAGTATCTCAGATTTTTGGATGAGATGCTCAACTAGTGAATGTGTGCAAATATTCCAAAATCTTCTGATCCGAAGCATTTCCAGTAAGAAATATTCAACCTCCTGACCAAGAATGAGTGTCTAATTTTATGTAGTATTTGCTAATATCATATCGTTTTTTACCTCTGAACTAATGACATAATAGATTCAAAAGTCTAGGTATGGTTTTATCTTTGTTTTACTATATGATAAGGAATATCACCCAAAATTTCAATTTTAAAAAGTGTCAACTGAAACTCCATTTAAAATTACATATAACTTGTATTCCAGAATACTGGTACCAACCATGTCTTCTTCAGATTTGTAAGCAATTTTGCAAATCAGAATTTGGAAGTCAGCTCAAAAACTGTAATTGTCAAACAAGAAGGAATAATGATGAATAAATGAAAACTTTGAGAACACTACCTTCTGAGGGTCAAGCTTGCCCAGAACTACCTCCATGAAATCGTCATCTGAAATTATAATAGTTGTATCAGCAGAGTCTTTTGCAGGGCCTTTGTATACTTTTCCAGATTCATTTTTCAGGTCAATTGCTAGGAAAAACAGGGAAAAAACGATGTGTATCACATTTTTCTTCACAATGAGGTTATATGCAGCTACCCAAATGCAAACAGTGTTTAGAGTTTCCAAGCTAATGTGATACTTATTCTATTTATATATTATATATTATCTGTCATTTAGAAAATCCTTTCTTAGATGCATTTTTTTATAAAGAAGTTCTTCAAAATAATCAAAATGGTTTTCTCCTGAAGTTGTTTATATAACAGAGGTATTATAAATATGAACTAATGTAGAGTAAGATATTCTAAGGAATAAAAGTAGCTGGAGTATATATAATTAAGGCCTTTAAGTTCAAACAGTCTATGGTAACAAATGGAGGAAATATAAATTTCAAAATAGTTCCTAACTGTGGGAAATGTGGGACACAATTTAGTCACCTTTCAAGTACCTGAATTCATTAAAGATTTCACATATGAATTGCAAAATAATAAAAATAGATTTGAAGAATACTCTAGTTATAATTACCACTTATTTATAATTATTTCAAGTTTTTTAATTAGCTTATCTTCCCTAAAAAAACTTATGACAAAAGGATTAACTGTCCCAGAAACAGACTGGGTAATTAACTATTAAAAAATTTACCTCAACATTTATAGAGCATTATACCAAGTTATACCTTAGAAAGTTTAAGCTGTCATATATGATTCAGACCATACATACAGGAAAACTAATTCTACTCGTTCATCTTCAACCCATGAACACACCAAAACACACCTTCTCTTGCTCCAGTGGGGCATCTCTCTCCCTGAAGAGTAAGAAACTCCTGACTTAAGAGTCCAGGAAAAGCTATAAATGCTTAATTACTATGATCTGGTTAGCAAGCCCTGCTCCAAAGAGAAAATTACATAACACCAATGGTGCACAGAGGAAATTTTGCTAACTACACTAAAAGAAGGAAAAAAATTAACAGTTACCTCGGGAAGGGGAAAGGGCAAAGAAGTGTCACCATTTCACTTTGCATACTTCACTCACTTCACTAAGTTTCTTACATGGGTCATAAAATATGAGGTACTACAAGTATAAAATGAAGAGCAAAGGCTCTGTTCTTACTGACACTTCTGTGAAAATACATTCTAATGCATATATCTGTATAGTTTAGAAGAGAAGGAGGGCATGGAGTGGGAGAGAGTGAAAAGAAAGACTTTGATAGTTTTAATTCTGCACAAGTAAGGCTGAGGCCCACAATATATATATTGATAGATAAATAGAAGTATAGATAGATCTCTCAAGGATAAAGCTGGACACCACATACCTTAATGCTAGAGTGCAGGAGTGAGGCTCTTTGTTAATTACAGTTCTTACCTGTCCACTTGCCCTCTCACTCACTTAGGCTGTTTTACCTGCTGCTTCATAGCTAAGACGCTTGTTAGTGATAGAACTTTTCTTTACAGAAAGCTAATAACTAATGCTGATAAAAGACTAACAAAGGGCTAGTTCCCTGAAAGAATACAGCAAGAGAAAGTGTGTTTTGGTGTGTTCATGGGTTGAAGATGAACAAGTGGAATTCATTTTCCTGTATGTATGGTCTGAATCATACATGACAGCTTAAACTTTCTAAGGTATAACTTGGTATAATGCTCTATAAATGTCGAGGTAAATTTTTTAATAGTTAATTACCTAGTCTATTTCTGGGACAGTTAATCCTTTTGTCAAGAATACAGGAATATAATCCCACAGTGGCTCTGGTCACAGTCTACAAAATGGTTCATACAGAAGAATAATTTACCACAATCACCTTGAATTTACAGGAACCTGTAAGGTCAGGGTTAATCTTATAGTAGAAATGAAGAAACTGATTGCACTTACTTTCTTTTAGTGGTAAATTTATTTTAAATTTTTTACAAATGTTATTTCAAACAAAAGTTACAAAAACATTAAGATAAACAAGTCACATAGAAGATAGAAAGCCATAATTGTTTTAAGTGGTTTATAAAAGGTGCTTTGATGTATACTTTTGAATAGTAAATGCACATGGGCATGCAGTCAGGAGCTGCTGCTGTTAAGGGAGAAAAAGTCACTGTTGCTAGGGAAATAGAGACCTTAGAGTAGATACCTCTCCAATTTTCTTTCCAAAGATTTTTTTCTTTAAATGCCTGAGATACTTTTCTGAATACCAATCCAAAATTTGGAACCAACGACCTTAAATTTTAGTTTATATTCAAGTTGAGAAACCCTAAAGGGTGATATTGTTTGACTGCTAGAAGATGAACACCAAACCAGGAGGCTGTGTGTTCTGATGCTTAATGCTATCCTCAAGAATGAATGTATTCACCAGTTCTCAAATTCTTCCACACTATGGCAAATTTTCAAGTCAAAATAAATGATGTCTAGCATTCAAAGAATATCCTCATCTAGTCACCATAATATACACTGCATAATTATACATAATAAATGCCTAGGTTTACTCCAGTTATTAGACTTACCCCATACAATTACAGTATATCATTTTTTAAAAAGTCAGTTTAGTACTTACCAAACAATATTTAAACAAAAATGAATAGTATTTGTATAATCTTGCTATCTAAATGTAAATTCCACTATACTCCTATAATGAAAAAATTACATATATATGAAAGGAAGCAAAATTTAAATCACGTAGGAAAACAACTAAATTCCTCAATACTAACTGGTTTAAACCAATCATCCTAAAGAAGACAAACTATATTTTGCTCAGCAACACTATCTCTCTTTTTTTTGGTGCCGGGGATTGAACTCAGGCATACTCGACCACTGGTCCACATCCCCAGCCCTTTTCTGTATTTTATTAGAGAAAGGGTCTCACTGAGTTGCTAAGTGCCTCGCCATTGCTGAGGCTGGCTTGGAACTCATGATCCTCCTGCCTCAGCCTCTCAAGTGCTGGGATTACAGGCGTGTGCCACTGGGCCCGGCTAGCAACACTAGCTTTAGCACATGAAAATAAATCTTTGCAAAAAGTTTCAGTAGTATGGCTATTCTACCGATATTGGATATACTCAAAGAACAAATATATACCTATTAGGAAGCATGGGACTGTTATTTGTGTATCAAATTCTAAGTTCACCTTGTTTAGTGACAAATGTAAATATTAGAGCCATTGTTCTACAAAGTGAACAGGAACAACAAATCTCCAGTACCAACACAGATTTTCCCTCCATTTTCTTCCTGTATGCTATTAAGCAAGATAGCAAAACTAATGTTCTCATTTCCAACTAGTAATATGGTTTCCAACTCTCAGCCTCCAGTTGTGAACTTACACCTAAGTACCACACACAAAGTGCCCATGATCTAGTTCTTCTCATAGATGCTCTAGTTTGGACAACACAGCTCACTGTCTTCTCTCCCCAATCTCCCTCTTCTTTTTCCATTTTGCAATTCTATTAATAGAGTCAACAACCTCAAAAACACAAGAATTTAGATGCTTGTTCCTCTTTTTCAGACATTACTAATAGCCAACTAATCAATTTTATCTTAGTTAATATTTCACATAGGTCTTCTCCTCACTATTATTACTTTATTTAGGTCTTTATTCCTTTTTCCCTACAATCCAACAACCCTTGTTTACTTGACCCTATTATTTCAATTTTCCTGACACAGTTTCTAATAATTAGTCCTGGGGCAGTCTTTTTATGTTTATGGTATCCAACCTCATAAAGAATTTGGCACACAGCAAAATACACAAATACTTGTTGACTGAACCAACTCTCCCATTCTCTGAAAGCTAAAGACACTTTTTCCTTGTCTCTTACCATATGTTCCATGAGAATTATTTATATAAAAGTACAGATTCACAATACCTTATCTGAATTTATCTCAACTGCCTCCAACTGGATATGTTTTAGAATTCAGAATTTTTCAAATTTTGGGAAAGAACTGAAGCACAGAACATGATATATAATATCTACATATTAGAAAAGAATTCCAAAGGTGCAACACTCCATGAAGAAATTATTTCTACTCTTGACTAATTCACCCAAGGTGAGTTAAATAAAGGAAATAATATCACAGAAGTTCAAGTCATGCTATGTTAGCAATAAATTAGAGGGGGAAAAAAACTTTCCATTTTCAGAGTTTTGGGGGTTTAAAAGTTTCAGATCAGAGTAACTATGTTTTAATTTTCAGGAGCATAGCTGTAAATAGTCTTATTCTATAAGTTCTGAGTCTTTATCTTCTTTGTCCTCTCTCATCTTTCATTTCCTCTAAAATTTTACTGTGGCACAGAACAACAACAGAATTCACTAGGACAACTTTTGGTTGATTTTAGAAATTTGTAGTAATAAATATTATATAATTTAGGGGCTCGAGTTGTAGCTCAGTGGTACAGTGCTTGCCTGGCACATGTGAGGCACTGGGTTTAATTCTCAGCACCACATTAAAAAAATTAAAGATATCGTGTCCATCTACAACTAATTTTTTTAAATGTTATTTATAAAATGTTTCAATGATACCCTATGTTACTATATATTTCACTCATATTAAAAAGAAAATGTCACTATCCTTACAATAGACCTATTTTAATAGAAGGTAAGGCATCAATCTTGGTAATTTAAATAAAATGGTTGCCTTTTCTTTAAACTGTTTTCTGCATGGCTTTTAGTCTTACTAAAACATGTAGAATCAGGCTAATATATGTTACAGTATAAGCTAGAAAAAGATTAAATCATAGCCCTTTCTGAATTAAGCCCAAGATCAAGTGAGAGGGAAAACATAGTTATGCGGTGTCCTCTAGTGACCTCTAGTTACTTTAGGAAGCACCATCTATGAATAATGCTTTTATCAGTCAATTCTCAATGTATACTTCATGATCAAAACATTAGCCTGAGGGCTGGGATTGTGGCTCAGCGGTAGAGCGCTCGCCTGGCACGTGGGCGACCCGGGTTCGATCCTCAGCACCACGTACAAATAAAATGCATTGAATAAAACACATTGTGTACAACTAAAGCAAATAAATAAAAATATTTAAAAAAAAAAAAAAAAAAGACATTAGCCTGAGGTAGAAATAAGGTGCAAGTGAGATATGCCTTCTTTTCCAAAAGCAACTGATTGAGGCCTTCTCTCTGACTTCCTACACCTCTCAGATCTGCCCTTTTGGCCCACAAAGAAGAGGAAGGACTCTGGATTATCTCAGCCTTGCAAGGCAGAGGCCACACTGCCCTCAGCCAGGCAAACCTCCTGCTAGGTACAATGAACTACAGGCCTCAGAGAAAAAAACCTCCCTAAGACACAGCTAAGACTCCTCTCCACAGTCAAAACCAACAGTCCCAGCTGACACCAGAACTCTTCTAATTCTCTCAAGACTTAGACCAATTTGGTTTGAAAAGACTTCCCCAAATACACACACACACACACACACACACACACTGCCCAAAGACATTAGCTATAAAAGACATGGGTGAATGTTTTCAAAGTTTTAAGATCATTTTGATTATTGCTTTGATAAATAAGAACCTGAAGAGGAGTTGCGGGGGGGGGGGGGGGGGGGACTATATGGCATCATCAATAATGAGCAATTAACAAAATTCCAATATTACCAGTGAAATTATATAGGGGGAGGGCTTTCCCTAGATTAACTAAAGGGAATTTTTAAATGTAAAAGCATTTTCTAATACTGTCTGTAAATAAAGTATCACAAAAAAAGGGGAGAATCTTAGTTATTATCAACATGTTACAGAGAAAGTCCAGGCCTACAAGCTTCCCAGGTAGGCCCTCACCGGCAGACTTTCCCAGCCCGCCATCCGCAGAGAGGCGATCCCAGTGCAGGACCCCACCGGAAAAAGTCCCAGCCTGCAAGCTTTCCAGCTAGGCCTTACGTAGGACTTTCCCAGCCTGCCCACTGCGGGGACGCGATCCCAGTGCAGGACCCCAATGGAAAAAGTCCCAGCCTGCAAGCTTTCCAGCTAGGCCTTACGTAGGACTTTCCCAGCCTGCCCACTGCGGGGACGCGATCCCAGTGCAGGACCCCAACGGAAAAAGTCCCAGCCTGCAAGCTTCCCAGGTAGGCCCCCACCAGCAGACTTTCCCAGCCTGCCAACCACAGAAAGGCGATCCCACAACAGGGCAGCAGGAGAACATGCCCTGGTCTGCAAGCTTCCCAGGTTCTCGATAACTACCTGGACGTGAACCGGGACAACTGGCTCAAACTGGAAGGGGAAAAAAAGAAGGACTTCACAGGGTACTGTTTGACTGAGATCTGTTCCTGAGATTTGTTCCTGGGTTCGACTTTGGTTTTCTTTTTGTTGTTGTTGTGTTTGTGGGTTTGTTTGTTTGCTTTTATTCCTCTTTTCTTTCTTTCTTTTCTTCCTTCTCACTTTTGTCTCCTCTCTTCTTGCCTCATCTTTCCTATTTACACCCTGCCATTGCATTCTCAACAGAGGTGAAAACAAGTTATATGCAGTAATTGGGATTTTGAGAACTGGGGCAACTACATTATACAGCAAAGCAGTGTTATGTATAATTTATTGTCTTTTTTTTCTCTCTCACTTTCTCTTTCCTCTCTTTTACACTAATCCCTACTTCTTTGTCATCTCTCTCTATTTTTTCCTTTCTTCTTCTTTTTTGCTTTTCCATCTTTCTTTTTTTCTTCTCTTAACGGTTGCATAAGTTTGGCGTATATATAAATCAGTCTTTCCACTAAATCGTTCACTCTCTTTCCTCTCTTGTCTGATGATATTAAACCACTTCCATAGAATTCTCTTTTCACGCTTCCTAAGAAAGATCAACCCAATACCCTCACTTACTTCTTCCTAATCTTATCACCTCTGTGTCCAACACTTGAAACTATAAAACCCATCACAAACATACAGAGTAAATTGGAACAATATCTGAGTTAACTAAATCTGAACATTGTGATCAAACTGGGATTATATGAATAGTGTTTGGTTTTAAGTGTAAAGTATTTATAAGGGGATCTGATAGCATTGTACTACAGGAGCATCATAAGGATTTAAGGTAAAAACGAAATAGTCGAGGTTCCACAGTGCTAGAAGAAAAATCACACAAGCAATATGAAGAAACAAGGGAAGAAAGTGACTCAAACAAATCAACATATCCCCTTAGAAGATTCCAAGGCAAGCACAGTTTGTCAAATGCCAGAGATGGAATTCAGAAATTACATATTCCAAATGTTTATAGAACTTAAGGATGAACTCAAAAATGATATAAGGGAGCAAATACAAGTGGTAAAAGATCATTTTGACAAAGAACTCCAAAAACAAATACAGAAAGCAAAAGATTACTTCAATAGGGATATAGAGGTTCTAAAGAGAAACCAAACAGAAATTCTGGAAATGAAAGAAGCAATAAACCAAACTAAATGTTCAATTGAAAGCATCACCAACAGATTAGACCACTTGGAAGAAAGGACCTCAGATAACAAAGACAAAATATAAGCCCTGGAGAAAATTGTAGATTACACAGCAAAAATTGTAAGAAATCAAGAACAGAACATTCAAGAAATATGGGACAACATAAAAAGACCAAATTTAAGAGTGATTGGGGTGGAGGAAGGTGCAGAGTTCCAAGCCAAAGGAATGAGTAATGTATTCAATGAAATAATAGCAGAAAATTTTCCAAACTTGAGGAATGAATGGGAAAACCAAGTGCAAGAGGCTTACCAAACACCAAACGTACAAAATCACAACAGATCCACACGAAGACACATTATAATAAAAATGCCTAGAGCCGGGCGCAGTGGCGCACGCCTGTAATCCCAGCACTTTGGGAGGCTGAGGCAGGAGGATAGTGAGTTCAAAGCCAGCCTCAGCAATGGCGAGGCACTTAGCAACTCAGTGAGACCCTGTCTCTAATAAAATACAAAAAAAAAAAAAAAAAAAAAAAAGGGCTGGGGATGTGGCCCAGTGGTCGAGTGCCGCTGAGTTCAATCCCCAGTACCAAAAAAAAAAAAAAAAAAAAAAAAAAAAAAAAAAAAAAAAATGCCTAATATACTGACCAAGGAGAGAATATTAAAAGCCACAATAGAAAGGAAGCAGATTACATATAGGGAGAAACCAATCAAACTATGTTCAGATTTTTCAACCTAGACTTTAAAAGCTAGAAGATCCTGGAATAGCATATTTCAAGCTCTGAAAGAAAAGGGATGTCAACCAAGAATCTTATACCCAGCAAAATTGAGCTTTAGATTTGAAGATGAAATAAAAACCTTCCACAACAAACAAAAGTTAAAAGATTTCACAACTCGAAAGCCAGCACTTCTGAACATCCTGGGCAAAATATTCCACGAAGAAGAAAAGAATAATAACAATGAAAATCAACAAAGGGAGATATTAAACTAAAGGAAACACCAACCAGAGGAGAAAACAAATCAAGTTAAATACCATAAACAAATAAAAATGGAGGGGAATAAGAATCATATCTCATTAATAACCCTGAATGTTAATGGCCTAAACTCACCATTCGAAAGACACAGATTGTCAGACTGGATTACAAAAAACGACCTAACAATTTGCTGTCTCCAAGAAACCCACCTCATAGAAAAAGACATCAATAGACTGAAGGTGAAAGGCTGGGAAAAGTCTTATCACTCACATGGGCTATGGAAGCAAGCAGGGGTTTCCATTCTCATAATAAAGTAGACTTCAAGCCAAAACTAATCAAAGGGGACAAAGATGGATATTTCTTACTACTTAAGGGAACCATTCATCAACAAGATATAACAATTATAAATCTATATGCCCCAAATAATGGGGCACCTACATTCATCAAACAAACTCTTCTCAAGTTCAAGAGTAAAATAGACCACAACATAATTATTCTAGGAGACTTCAACACACCTCTCTCAGCAATGGATAGATCATCTAAACAAAAGTTAAATAAAGAAACTGTAGGTCTCATTAAAACAATTAATAACTTAGACCGAACGGAGATATACAGAATATTTCATCCCTCAGTGAGTGAATACACTTTCTTCTCAGCAGGACATGGCTCCTTCTCCAAAATAGACCATAAATTATGCCACTAGGCAAATCTCAGCAAATACAAAAAAGTAGAGATACTACCCTGCATTCTTTCAGACCATAATGGGATGAAATTGGAAATCAATGACAAAACAAGAAACAAACAAACAAACAAAAAAAAAACTATTCTAACAACTGGAAGCTAAACAACATGCTACTGAATGAACAAGGGGTTGAATAAGACATCAAGGAGGAGATTAAAAAATTCCTAGAGGCAAATGAAAATGTAGATACGTCATATAGAAATCTCTGGGACACTATGAAGGCAGTAGTAAGAGGAAAATTCATTGCACTGAGTTCATTCCTTAAAAAAAAAAAAAAAAAAAACCAACAAATAAATGACTTAACATCACACCTCAAAGCACTAGAAAAAGAGGAACGAATCAACACTAAGAGTAGTAGAAGACTACTTCTACTAGGAAATAATTAAAATCAGAGCTGAAATTAATGAAATTGAGACTAAAGAAACAATTCAAAGAACTGACAAAACTAAAAGTTGGTTCTTTGAAAAAATAAATAAAATTGACAGACCCTTAGTGATGCTAACAAAAAGAAGAAGAGAAAAAACTAAAATTACTAATATCCGTGATGAAAAAGGAGATATCACAACAAACACCTCAGACATACAGAAGATAATTAGAAGTTACTTTGAAAACTTATACTCTAATAAAATAGAAAGTACTGAATGCATTGACAGATTTCTAGAGTCGTACGAATTGCCCAAACTAGAACGGGAGGCTATACACAATTTATACAGATCAATTTCAATCGAGGAAATAGAAGACACCATCAAAAAGCTACCATCAAGAAAAAGTCCAGGTCCCAATGGGTTCACAGCTGAGTTCTACAAGACCTTCAAGAAGAAATAATACCAATGCACTTCAACTTATTTAAAAAAATAGAAAAAGAGGGAGTTCTCCCAGACTGTTTTATTAAATAAATTCCAAAGCCAGGCAAAGACACAGCCAAAAAAGAAAACTTCAGGCTAATATCTTTAATGAACATAGATGCAAAAATCCTCAACAAAATTCTGGCAAATGGAATACAAAAACATACCAAAAGATAGTGCACCACGATCAAGTGGGGTTTATCCCAGGGATGCAAGGTTGGTTCAACATTCGGAAATCAATAAACATAATACATCACATCAACAGACTTAAAGATAAGAACCATATGATCATCTCAATAGATGCAGAAAAAGCATTTGACAAAATACAACACCCCTTTATGTTCAAACACTAGAAAAACTAGGAATAACAGGAACATATCTCAACATCATAAAAAGCTTTTTATGCAAAGCCCCAAGCTAACATTATCTTAAATGGAGAAAAATTGAAAGCATTTCCTCTAAAACAAGACAGAGATGCCCCCTGTCACCACTGCTATTTAACATAGTACTTGAAACTCTGGCTAGAGCAATTCAACAGACAAAAGAAATTAAAAGGATCCAGATAGGAAAAGAAGAGCTCAAATTACCACTATTTGCTGATGACATGATAATATACCTAGAAGACCCAAAAAACTCTACTAGAAAACTTCTACAACTAGTAAATGAATTCGGCAAAGTAGCAGGATACAAAATCAATACCCATAAGTCAAAGGCATTTTTATACATCAGTGACAAATCCTCTAAAAGGGAAATGATGAAAACTACCCCATTTACAATAGCATCAAAAAAAAAATAAAATATCTGGGAATCAACTTAACGAAAGAGGTGAAGGACCTCTATAATGAAAACTATAGAACACTAAAAAAAAGAAATTATAGAAGACCTCAGAAGATGGAAAGACCTACCTTGTTCTTGGATAGGTAGAACTAATATTGTCAAAATGTCCATACTACCAAAAGCATTATTATATAGATTTAATGCACTTCCAATCAAAATCCCAATGACATTCCTCAAAGAAATAGAAAAAGCAGTCATGAAATTCATCTGGAAAAATAAGAGACCCAGAATAGCCAAAGCAATCCTGAGCAAGAAAAGTGAAGCAGGTGGCATCAGCATACCAGACTTTAAATTATACTATAGAGCAATAGTAACAAAAACAGCATGGTATTGGCACCAAAACAGACTGGTGGACCAATGGTACAGAATTGAGGACACAGAGACTAATACATATAATTTCAGCTATCTTATATTAGACAAAGGCGCCAAAAATGTACAGTGGAGAAAGGATAGCCTCTTCAACAAATGGTGCTGGGAAAACTGTAAATCTATATGCAACAAAATGAAATTAAACCCCTATCTCTCACCATGCACAAAATTCAATTCAACGTGGATCAAGGACCTAGGAATTAGACCAGAGACAATACGCCTAATAGAAGAAAAAGTAAGCCCCAATTTCCAACATGTTGGATTAGGCCCCAAGTTCCTTAATAAGAATCCTGTAGCGCAAGAATTAATATCAAGAAACAATGAATGGGATAGATTCAAACTAAAAAGCTTCTTCTCAGCAAAAGAAACAATTGACTAGAGAGCCAACTAATTGGGAACAAATATTTAATACATGCACATCAGATACAGCACTAATTTCTAGAATATATAAAGAACTCAAAAAACTTAATTCCAAAAAAACAAATAACCCAATCAACAAATGGGCTAAGGAATTGAAAAGACACTTCTCAGAAGAAGATACACAATTAATCAACAAATACATGAAAAAATGCTCAACATCGCTGGCAATTAGAAAAATGCAAATCAAAACTACTCTAAGATTTCATTTTACTCCAGTCAGAATGGCAGCCATTAAGAACACAAACGACAATAAATGCTGGAGAGGATGTGGGGAAAAAGGCACCCTCATACATTGCTGGTGGGACTGCAAAATGGTGCAACCGTTATGGAAGGCAGTATGGAGATTTCTTGGAAAACAGGGAATGGAACCACCCTATGACCCAGCCATCCCACTCCTGGGTCTATTCCCAAAGGACTTAAAAAACAGCATATTACAGTGACACAGCCACTTCAATGTTTATAGCAGCACAATTCACAATAGCCAACCTAGATGTCCCTCAGTTGATGAATGGATAAAAAAAATGTGATACATATACACAGTGGGATTTTACTCAGCAATAAAAGAAAATAAAATAATGGCATTCACAGGTAAATGGATAAAGTTGGAGAATATAATACTAAGTGAAGTTAGTCAATCTCAAAAATCCAAATACCGAATGTTTTCTCTGATATAAGGAGGCTGAGTCACAGTGGTGTTGGGTCAGGGTACATAGGAGGATTAGAGGAATGCTAGAAAGGTCAAAGGGGAGGGAGGGGAAGGAAGAGAGCAAGGGGGGGTGGAGGGGAAAAAAGAAAAGGTGGTTGAATAAGATGGATGTCATTATCCTAAATGCATGATTGAAGATTTGAATGGTACAAATATACATTATATACAGTGTTTTGTAAAAAGATGCTCTATATGCTTATTATGAAGTATAATGCATACTACTATTATAAATACAACTTTGAATAAATAAATAAATATATAAATAAAGCATGTTACAGAAAATTACCATTTGCCTAAAGTGAACCATCAGTATCTTCAGTAATCCTGTGTTTTCTAACTCTTTCTAACATACTTTCATCCATAGTGAAAAGTTGAGTTCCAACATGGAAGAAGTAAATAAGAAATTATAATGAGGGCATCTATGTATACACTGTTAATCTACAAAGTTATATTAAAAAATTAGGTATTTTGAAAAAATGGGGAAAATAAATAGACATTAAATTTTTGTCTTCCTTTATCTCCTTTCTGAATTAACCTCCTGTAACCACAAATGGCTTTCAGAAGAACAAAAATCTTCAAAAGGTGAATTGTGGGTATTGTGAGTATATGTCCTTACTTTCTTCTTCATACAAATTTAGATGAAGTTCTATACCATGAACATATGCTGCTTAAAGCAATCACAAACATTATATTAAAAAGAAAATTATTTATATTTAACCAAAACCAATTGGACAGAACTTCATAATATTTCAACTGATTTAAATGTTTTAATTTTTATTCTAAGCATTTATAGTGATTCTTCAGTTGTAATGAGTAATAAAATAATGTACTTTTCAAGGCAATTAAATGGGTACCTTTAAAGAGCAATCTTAGAATAAAAATAATAGAAATTGTAATATATTAACTTCTGCTCTGTAAGTAAAAATCAAAACACATTTTTTCTGTAAAACAGGCACATTAGCTACATGCTGTACAAATGTCAAGTGAAAAGATGTTTCATTCTATCAACTGTAGGATTTCAAAAGCACAGTCTACGGCACTTGCACTGTGGTACCAATATGGTGTTCTATACTTATTACATTGCCCCAGGGAATAATTAAAATCAGATTTGACTCAGGTCTAAAATTTTAGATGGTCCTGGAGTATAAGCCAATCACAGACACCCCCTCCAGGAGTTCCATGTCATTCCAGAGGCTCATGGCCAATCTCAACTACATGGGATCTCACTGTGTCTCATAATTATGGAAGGAAAAAGCTTTGAGTTAAAAACTATTCTGGATACAGTGCTGCTTTTCTTCTATTAATAGACAGGTTCAGGGGACCAGAGCTGCTTGACTAATAGTGAAAGAATCCTGTTTCTTGGGACTTCTAGGTGGAAAAGCATGAGAAATCAAAGTTTCAGTGAGCATTCACTGGCATACCATATTTCTTTTTTTAACAACTCTAGAGGTTAGAATACTCTAAAACATAAAAGTAGTCACACAACAGATGCAAAAGACCTGGTAAAAATTTTTTCCTTTGATCATTTTATCCTCTAATTTCTCTTTATAAAATGGTAACAGAGTCTTTTTGGACCTCCATGCTAGTGAAAGAAAATATAATTGCTTTCTTTCTGCAGCAAGTTGGTTTAACTAAGTGTTTGTAATGTGCCACTCTAATAGATAATTTCCCTAAACAAATAATAACTTTGGGTTGCAATCTGTATGTATCAAGAAAATAATTATGACCTTATGCCAATAATAAAGATAATTCAAATGATTGTTTTGGGATAAATAAAACAATTTAAAAATTATCAAATATAATGGCTTAAATTTACTTCATTTGACCAAAGGAAGTTGAAAATTAAAGAAGCATACACCTACTGTGTAAGTACACTAGTCCCTTAGTATTAGTTCCAGGACCTCCCTTGAATATCAAAACCCAAGGATGCTCAAGTACCTTATATAAAAAGGTACAGCCAGCTGTGGTGGTACACGCTTGTAATCTCAGCAGCTCAAGAAGCAGAAGGATCCTGACTTCAAACCCAGTCTCAGCAACTTAGTGAGACCCTGTCTCTAGATTTTAAAATGCGGGGATCAAAGAATAGGGGGTGGCGGTGGCTGGGGATATGACTCAGTGGTTAAGCACCCCTGGTACACTCCCCATAAAAGGGTGCTGCATTTCCATATAACCTATGCACATAATCCCACATATCATCTCTAGATTATTTAGAGCACCTAATCCAATGTAAATAGTTGTTATACCATATTGTTTAAGGAATAATGACAAGGAAAAACATCTATAGATGTTTAGTATAGATGCAACCACAACAACCCTAACTGCATTTTCAACCATCACAACCCTAACCTGCATTTTCAATCTGTGATTGATTAAATCCTTGGATGTGGAACCTATACATATGGAAGTACCAACTATACTAATTCTAGATATTATAATGAAATCCTCAAATGAATATTTTTATTGTTATCCTACATATCTTAAGATGGTAGGAATTACCTTCAAAGAGATTATCTCTAATTATAACAAGGTTATTTTATTTATGAAGAGTTACCTCAGAAAATCATAAAGTCAGGAATATGACTTACTCCACTTAGCTGCAATGTCTCCACCTTTAGTGATATGCCACTCAAATACAGCATTTACTTTCTTTACCACCTCATGGCCAACATCCTTAAGGCGCCGACCTATTTCCTCAAACACAAGAGTACTGTGAAGCTCTCCACCCTAACAAAAGGAGAAAATTTATCTTAGAAGTTCTGTAAAAATAACTGAAACACAAAAATAATTACAAATATATACGTGCTATAAAAGTGATTTTTAAAAACCACATGTAATAAAGCAACTTTTTTTCATACTAGGCTTCTTTGACACTTTCCTTGTATTTACTTATGTCACCCAAAACCTTAGTTCTTTTAACAAGATTCTAGTTTTATCAGCATTCAAACATAATATTTTTAAAGAAAACTAGGAACTGGATGACCTAACTTAAGAAAGACAATCAAGCAAATCAATCAACTTCTGTGGTCTGATCTTTATAAAATGGGACTAAATTACATGATGACTAAATTCCTTCATGAGTTTTGTTTTGGTACCAGGTATTGAACCCAGGGGCACTTAACCACTGAGCCATTTCCCCAGCTCTTTTTTATTAGGATCTCACTGAGTTGCTTAGGGTCTTACTAAGCTGCTGAGGCTGGATTTGAACTCACAATCCTCCTGCTTCAGCCTCCCAAGTCACTGGGATCACAGGCGTGTGCCATCACTCCCAGTTTTATGTTTTTGATCTTGGATAATTCTTGAGATTTTAATTTTCAGTCAGTTTATGACAAAAAATTAAAGATCATGGTATATAAAAACCTCAACATTACCAGGTTAATATTTTAGAAACAGAATTTAAGTATTTTTATCAAATCTCAGCATGTTGAGAATACAAATTTTTTTAATAAAAAATGCTATTGTTTTCATACCTGCAATACAAATAAAAAAGTTTAAGATTTTTCTCCAAAATATTAAAATTTTTTGAACTGATTTATTAACTAATAAGAAAATTAATTATCTAGAAAGATAACTCAGTAACCTGCAAAATAAAGCTTGAAAAATTTGTAAGTTACCAAAATATTCCTTATTCCAGTTGTGAATTAGTGTTCTTTTTAATAATTATGAATCTTTTTATACCTCTTAATTTTCTAAAACACTGATCATTCTTAAAATGATCTTAACCAAAATTCATAAATAAATCAGTGATTTATATACCAGTTATTATAACCTACCTCAGAGGGTATTTTAGCTGAAATACCTGATATGGGCACAAGATCCACATATGCATTTGAAATGACAATGTCTCCAGTTTCTTGGACCTTATAAGGGTTTAAAAAAAAAAAAAAAAAAAAGGTGGGAGGGAGTTTATTCTACTGATTTCAATGCAAACAAAATTTCACTGTAAAAATGCTATATAGTCATTTAAAAGAAATTTATAATTTTGTTTCATGTGAAAAAATAAAAGGTAATAAATGACAAAATGAATAAATATGAAGTCGTTCTGATTTTAATGTAATTGTTATTAATCCTTAAAAAGGAAAAAAAAAAAAAAAAAAAAAACTATGAACAGGTCCCTTCCCCCAAGCTACCAATTTAAATTGGTTTGGAGTGCAGCCTGGGCATTGGTATTTTGGTGATTCCCCAAACACAAGCCAGAGTAAAAAGTGCCAAATTCTTAACAGTAAAAGGCAGAGTACAATGTCCACATACAGTAGTATACTCAAAGTACATTTCTTCTGTTAATACGGAATAAAAATAGCTAGGAACAGACCATAGTAGTCTTTTAAAAAGTATTAATTCTAGTTTGAAATTTCAGATGACAAGTACAAACAGTGTAAAGTGGAATGCCTAAACAGCCTTTTGCCAAAACAGTCATTAAAGGAATTCTAATTCTTTATTTCAAATTATTCCAAAGGCTATTTCATAGAAATTATCCTATCCTTTTGTATCAATACAGATAAGTTTAAGGAAGCACTTATTAAAACTTTGATTTTTAACAATCAAGAAGTTCATTCTCTCAGGGCCTTCAATACTTTGGAGGAAAAAATCATTTTGTTCATTCTACTTAAAATTATATACAGTGAAAAGTATGGAAAGAGACAAAAAATGAACAAAATGCACTTTAGTGAAGTACTTTCTCATAAACAAGTCAAGCATAGCACTTTAAAACATTGGTTTAAAATGTTTCTTAAAACATTAACAAAATGGAAGCAGTCTTATATATGTAAGTAATAAAAAGAGTATCTCTTAATTACTGTGGGAAAAATAACAAATATATTGAAAGGATAAGGAGGCATGCTTAAAAGAATGGCTTCTCAGTCCTTTAAGTTTTTATTCATAGAAATGTATGTACTGTTCACTGCTAGCACTGTGTGATAATAAAGTCATGGTTCTCAATACTTTGAGTTTATAACCTTATCTGAAAAATTAAACTTACACAAAACAATTAGAGAACAAGAGGGCTCCAGAATATGTGGCACAGATAGTAACTGTAAGAAGGTTTCAAAGAAAGCCAACTGTGTGTACATATGGGTAGGAAAGTGGGGAAGAGTAAGAGACTGCCTCTAAGAGTAAGGCAGAACTTGAAGTCTCTAAAACAGGAAGAATTTGAAAAGTAAAAAATAGTATGCATAGATTAGATTAGGCAGGAAAACATTATAAGCAGCAGGAAGAAATTGGGACTAAAGCAATCATAAGTAGAATTTTTCAAAGTTATCAATTTGAATGGAAAAAAAAAAAAAAAGATACAGTTAGAAGAGGGCCATTGTTCTTTCTAGAGTCAGGTTGACCTGGGTTTATATCTCAGCTCAACCACTTACTATGTGGCCATGAGCAAACTATGAAATCAAGATTTTCTTAAGAAAGAAAATCTCTAGATTCTCTTGTATTTCAATACACAGTTGTAATGCATTTTAAAGTTTATAGTACAGCCTATTTACAGTGTCTCACTGGTAGAGTTGTTAAACCTGCTCTATGTAGTACAAAATGACCAGACAGTTGGGGTTTTTTGTTTGTTTATCTGTTTTTGCTTTGTGGTATTAGGAATCAAACTCAGGGCCTTGTATATGATAGGCAAGTGCTCTACACTAAACTATACCCTCAGCTTTATTTTTTGTTTGTTTTTTTGAGACAGGGTCTCACTAATTCCCTAGGCTGGCCTCAAACTTGTAATCTTCTGTGTCAGTCTCCCAAGTAGCTAGAATTACAGATGTGCAGCATCATGCCGACATAAATTTTTTTTTTTTTAAATCTCATAAGTAAAACAGTGATTGCATGACCTTTTTGGCCTTTTATTGAAACACTGCTAATCCCAAAATTACTTAACTCTATAGGGAGATACACCTTTATTTGCTTTGTCATCTGTTATTAAACCATTAAGTCCCAAGTTTTCCAATTATGCAAACAAAGTAAATATTCAAATATTCTTTCAAAGTTACCATAAGTGATGTTATTTGTTACTCAATATAAGTTTTTATTGGTGATCCACATCTGGGACAAAATTAATTCATTAGGCCCAGACTGCATTGCAATATGTGAATTTTTTGTATAATCAAGACATATATGATTTCTGTCCCAAAGAAAAGATAATTAAAATAACAAAATCTTATTGTTCTGTAGTAAATTAGTTTTGTCTCTATCTCAGCAAATTATTTTAAAATGCCCTTGTTAGATTATATAATGAATTAAAGAGAAGAAGGTGCGCAATGCATCTTATTTTCAATTAATAGTTACCACTGTATTAGAACCAAAATACACATGAAGACCAATGGAATAGATGACACAGACAAATCCACATGCTGTTAGTCATCTGACACTTGACAAAGGTGCCAAAAACAAACTGGAGAAAAGATAGCTTTTTTAACAAATGGTTCTGGGAAAACTGGATATCTATATGTAAAATTATGAAACTAGACCCCTCACTCAGCACAAAAGTCAAATCAAAGTCAATCAAAGACTTAGGAATTAGACCAGAAACTTTGCAACTTCTAGAAGAAAACACAGCATTAATATTTCATCATACAGGTGCAGGGACCGACTTCCTCGACACCTAGAACTCAAGAAATCAAGAATCAATTAAGTAGAATGGCATCAAATTAAAAAGGTTCTCATAGCAAAGAAAATGACAGTATATAGACAGAGTCTACAGAAGTAGAGAAAATCTTTGCCAACTACTTTTTCTGACAGGGGATTGATATCCAGAATATATAAAGAACTCAAAAAACTTAACACCAAAAAAACACAACCCATTCAATAAATAGGCAAAAGAATTAAACAGACATTTCTCAAATGCAGAAATGCAAATGGCCAAGTATATGAGAAAAGTGTTCAACATCTCTAGCAAGCAGGGAAATGCAAATCAAAACTACAGGAAGATTTCATCTCCAGTCACAATGGCAACCATCAAGAACACAGATAATAAATGCTGGTGAGGATGTGAAGAAAAAGGTACACTCATACATTGTTGGTGGGACTGCAAATTAGTACAGTCACTCTGGAAAGCAGTATGGAAAGAAATGAAACCACCATATGACCCACCTATCCCATTCCTTGGTATTTCTCCAAAAGAACTGAAATCATCATCCTATTGTGATGCAGACATATCAATATTTATAGCAGCACAATTCACAATATTCAAGTTATAGAACCAGCCCAGATAACCATCAATAGATTAAAAAATTAAGAAAATGTGGTATATATACAGAATGGAGTTTTACTCAGACATAAAAAAGGAAATTATTGTATTTGCTGATAAATGAATGAAATCGGAGAACATGATGCTCAGTGAAATAAACCAGATTCAGAAAAATCAAGGGTCAAATATTTTCTATACTATATGGAAGCTAGAAGCAAAATAAGGGAAAGGGCAGGGATTGAATATCATAAAGATATAGGGAAGATCAGCAAAGGAAATGTAGAATGCATTTAACCAAATCATGCTATGTGCATGTGTAAATATACCACATTTAATTCCACCCTTTATATATCTATATAAAGCACCAATCAAAAATGAGTGAAAGGAAGACTGGCAGCATATAGGAAGGAGAACAGGGGGAGATGGAAAGCACTAGGAACTGAAATAAAGTCAATCAAATTCCATGTATAACTACAACACTAAAAAAAAAATTTAAAGTTACTATTGATAAAAATATCTGGTTTTTTTCCTCACATCCATACTACTAACAAAAAAAAAAAAAAAGCTAACAGGGAGCAAAGTACCTCTATTATTCATACCTTGGTTTGAAAATGAATCCTGTTTCCTTCCTTCCACATTTCAGTTTGTAGAGTTTGTCCCGGATATACTGGTTTTGCAAAACGAGTCTTTTGAGGGGGGGGAAAAAGCGGGGATTAAAAGTCCTTTTAAAATGAAACTATTATACTAGGTCAGGGTGGGGAATCTGGCGTGGTTAGAAAGCATTAGAGAAAATAGAGGCTTAAAAATATTTAGGCTCATAAAAGACTTAAAAACTATCAACAAATTAGTAGAGAAATACTACAGATAGATACTGGATTAGTAAGCTAATTCTTTCAAATACTGAATCTTCAATAAGTAGTATCTTGACAAATCAAGAAACAAAGCCATAATCATTAGGTAAAGTTACATACATAACAACCAGAGCTACATAAAGAGTTAAATGTGGTCTAAGTCAGAGTATAAAGCATGACTGGTATATATAGCAAAATAATTCTAATTAGTTCATAATTTTCTATATTATTTCATTGAATTTTTACACAATTAGCTAATCAAACACAGCCATAATAAAGAGCATGAAAATAATGTGATCAGGGCAAGACATCAGAAAATGCATTTTCACTACTGCATAGAGTAAAAACTTTTAAGTGTATATCTTCTTTTTCTGTAGTTGTAGATGGACAGAATGCCTTTATTTTATTTACTTATTTTTATATGGTGCTGAGGATAGAACCCAGTGCCTCACGCATGGCAGGCAAGCGCACTTTATGCAAAATACTGAGGCACGGATATTTTCTCTTGTTATTTAAAATGGATAAAAATTTGAAAAACATAAAAACTAAAATTAATATGCTGCCATCACATTACGAAAAGCATATGTTTATTAGAGTTCAAAATCAGCTACTTTACATTTTCTGTTAAATTAAGGTAAATTAAAAATAGAAAAATGAAAATCTTTAAAACAGATGCTGATGTCTATGTATACACCTAATTTATAAAATAATACAATTAATTTGTTAAAACCATATATGATATCCTTTGTGGTACATGGGTAATACATCTATTCATAGATACAAAAAAGAAAAATGTGCAGACTGCCAATTCAATGTAATGATAAAAATGTCTATTTCTGTAATATAGTACTTATTTTAAACACTAAACTTCTTTAATGATAGAAAATAAAGAACTAATATTCAAATTACATAATATTCATTTACCTTAATTGCCTTGAACCTTGACACATCATTATCTGCAAACTGCCGTAAAACATGCCTGGCAGAAAATCCAAAGGTACATAATCCATGTAATATGGGCTTCTCAAAACCTAAAAGAATAGACAGAATTTAGATGGATATAGGCACTTTCATGTTTAAAAAAATAAGTATCCAGTTAATTCAGGATTTTTAAAATGGTCTTTACATTAGTCTGAACTATACCATCTACTTTAAGAAACATGGGAATATTTTTTGTAAATAATGGTTTCTGGTAGAAAATCATGAAATTAATAAAGAGGAAAAGGATGTGAGATCTGGGGGAAAAATTATTTGTTTTGATTGTGACATGAAATCACCCATGGTAATCTATTTCAAAATCTGTGTACTTGGTTGATTCCTCCATTCAGTTCCTTGTTCTCTTCTAATAAATAACCTTGTCCTTTATGTTAACTTAGCCTTCCCCATAGTCCTATTCTAGATCTTCCACTAACAGGAGTTCACTCTACCATAATCTGAATTTCAAGTATATCACAATTTCTGTATCTTGTTTTAAAAAATATTTTTAGTTATAGATTGATCTTTTGCATAAATGTAATAAGAGAACTTTTTTAAATGTTACTCAAATTACCAGTCATAAGTAGCAGTAACTAACATTCTTCATTGATACACATGATCAACTCACCTGCAAGGCTAGCAAAGTTAGGGTCAATGTGTAAGGGATTCCAGTCTCCACTGAGGCGGTACAAAGCAGCCTGTGAAGAAAGAATTGTAAATGTCACTAGTACTCATTAAAAATAGGAAATATGGGCGATCCAAATGGCAGGCTAGAGGGAGGCAGCATTCTGTATCACTCTGTGATCTGTGATTCAAGTAGTGGGAATACTGTTTCACTGGGAGTGATAGAGGACCCTCCACAGCTGTACCAGCCCAGGAATCACGGACACCATGCAAGCACAGGGCTCAAGGCCTCAGCGTCAGAGCAGGACCCCCAACTACTCGCCCACGCAGGGTTCCCAGGTACACCACCTGAACCACCGGCATCAGCATACATGGAGGACTCCTGGCTGTCCACCAGCATGGGAATCCCGGAAGCCAATCACATGCAGGACACCCAGCTGCTACCCACGTGCAGAGCTCCAGCTGCCACTCCCATGTGGACTCCCATCTACCAACATGGGGCACCCCCCAGTCACCTCCACCTTGGGACTCTGCAACCACTGCCATAAATCCCCTAAACACAGTAGCCTGCTTGCAACTGGAGACATTGTACAGGCTCTGAAGACACCGACAGCCACAACACTGCAGACCACAGAGCTGAATCTCTGAACACATCGCCCAATGCCATCGCCCCCCCCCCAGCCCCCACCCGATCTGACTCCCCATCCCTGAAAGCAGCTGCCTTCATCTTGGGTTGCCATCTTTAGTTAGGGCAACTCCCAGTTTGGAACACTGGCTAGGCAGGTACCTAAAATCCCCAACTCCTCCCTTTCCTGGGCAGCCGCTAGCCCAGTACAGTGACTGCCAAACACAAAACAACTCCCAAAACAGGTGCTCAGCCCCCAGAGCACAACCAACCAGAGAGAAAGATCCCCGGTTAGGAAGTAGAAAGGAAGAGGATGAGTGAGACACAGTTTAGAGAATAAATTAGAAACCAGGAACTGTGAGGTCTACAGGTGATATAAGGAGATAAGACCAGGTACCCACATCACACAAGTGGGCCCCAAAGGAGATCCTTGGAGTACAGACTCCCATAGGGGACCAGCGGGTGCCATACCCCAATTCCAGGTGCCCTGTACCCAATACCAACCCTCCCACTCTGGTAACCTTCACCATCCTGAGGGTGGAGATAACAGATAACCCCACCTATTGGATGAGAAGGGTAGCAGGAAAGATAGTGGTCTCTAACCAAAACAATCCTTGATTCTTCATTTGAGGGTTCCCCCCCCCCATTCCTCTCTATTCTCCCACACTCACATCCCCAACATATGCGAAACCAAGTACTTTGCATGAATTAGGATACTAAGGACTGGGACATAAGAATAGTGTATTACAGTTGTGTTGTATAGTCTCTTTTCTCCTATTTTTACATATTTTATTTTACTTAATATTTATATGTTTGTTTTATGTACTCTACTGTCTTTCCACTTATTTGTCTACCAAAAATCACTTCTTCTCTCTTTGCCTGCTACTAACCATCTTCTTTGGATTCCCCTGTCACACTTCCTAAGATCTAACAACTCTATATCCTCACCTCCTACCCCCTCAACATCTCATCGTACACCTCACCTCTGGTCCTTTGTGCACCACCAGAAACTGTAAACCCTTTGCAAACCTACTGTTTATATTATAGATAATAATTGAACTCACTATTTCTGTATATTGTGACAAAATCATAAACATCTTAATAGCAACTACTGGGTTTAAGATTGTATAGTGTTTGTATTGGGATCTGTTAACATTGTTCTTACCCTCAAAGGAGAGGTATTGGAAACCTGCAGGGGAACTATTAGCATATACAGTAAAAGTGGTAATGCCTCGGATCCACAGTGCTAGAAGAGAAGACACACAAACAACATGAAAAAACAAGGGAAGAAAGTGTTCCAATCAACCCAAGATTCTACATTATTAGAGTCCATGGCCAGCACAGCAAAAGAAATGACAGAGAAGGAGTTCAGGATGAACATAATTAAAATGTTCTGTGAATTAAAGGATGGTATAAGAGAACAAATACAGGCAGCAAAAGATCATTTCAATAAAGAGCTACATAAGCAAACACAGGAAGCAAAAGATTATTTCAATAAGCACATACAAGTTCTGGAAAAAAAATCCTTGAAATGAGAGAAACAATAAACCAAATTAAAAGCTCAACAAAAAGCATCACCAACAAATTAGATCACTTGGAAGATAGGACCTCAGACAATGAAGACAAAATATATAATCTTGAAAAGAATGTAGACCACACAGTGAAGATGGTAAGAAACCATGAGAAGAACATTCAAGAAATATGGGATAGCCTAAAAAGACCAAGTTTAAGAGTTATTGGAATAGAGGAAGGCATAGAGTTCCAAACCAAAGGAATGAACAATCTATTCAATGAAATAAATATCAGAAAATTTTCCAAACATGAAGAATGAGTTGAAAAACCAAATACAAGAGGCTTTCAGGATGCCAAATGTACAAAATCACAACAGGTCCACACCAAGGCACATTATAATGACAATGCCTAGCATACAGAATAAGGAAAGAATTGTAAAGGCCATGAGAAAAAGGAATCAGATTACGTATAAGGGGAAACCAATAGAAGATCCTGGAACAACATATACCAAGTCCTGAAAGAAAATGCATGCCAACCAAGAATCATATATCCAGCAAAATTAAGCTTTAGATTTGATGATGAAATAAAAACCTTCCATGATAAACAAAAGTTAAAAGAAATTTTACAACTAGAAAGCCTGTACTACCGAACATTCTAGGCAAAATATTCCATGAGGAGGAAATGAAAAACAACAATGAAGATCAGCAGAGAGGTATTTCACTAAAGGAAAAACTAATCAAAGGAGAAACCAAGTCAAGTTAAATATCAAAAATAAACAAAAATGGCTGGAAATACAAATCCTGTCTCAATAATAACACTGAATGTTAATGGCCCAAATTCACCAATCAAGAGACATGGACTGGCAGACTGGATTTAAAAAAAAAAAAAAAAAAAAAAGACTCAACAATATGCTGCCTCCAAGAGACTCATCTCATAGGACAAGACATCCACAGACTGAAGGTGAAAGGTTGTGAAAAATCATACCACTCACATGGACTACAGAAGCAAGCAGGGGTTTCCATCATCATATCAAATAAAGTAGACTTCAAGCCAAAGTTAATCAAAAGGGATAAAGAAGGATATTTCATACTGCTTAAGGGAACCATTCATCAACAAGACGTAACAATTATAAATATGCCCCAAACAATGGAGCATCTATGTTCATCAAACAAACTCGTCTCAAATTCCAGAGTCAAACAGACCACAACACAACAATTCTGGGTGACTTTAACACACCTCTTTTACCACTGGATAGATCTTTCAAACAAAAGCTGAACAAAGAAACTACAGAACTCAATGATGTAATCAATAACTTAGACTTAACAAACATATAGAGAACATTTCATCCATCATCAAGTGAATACACTTTCTTCTCAGCAGCACATGGATTTTCTCTAAAATAGACCATATACTATGCCACAAAGCAAATTTTAGCAAATACAAAAAGATACTACCATGCATTCTATCAGATCATAATGGAATGAAATTAGAAATCAATGATAAAACAAAAATAAAAGCTACTGCAATAACTGGAGATTAAATAATATGCTATTGAATGAACAATGGGTTGCAAAAGACGTCAAAGAGGAGATTACAAAATTCTTAAAGGTAAATGAGAAGAGTGATACAACATATTGAAATCTCTGGGACACTATAAAGGCAATACTAAGAGGAAGGTTCATTGCATGGACTTCATTGCTTAGAAGAAGGAAAAGTCAACAAATAAATGACCTAACATTACATCTCAAAATCCTAGAATAAGAACAAATCAACACCAAAAGCAGAAGACAGGAAATGATTAAAATCAGAGCTGGGCTGGGGTTGTGGCTCAGCAGTAGAGCGCTCGCCTGGCACGTGCATGGCCTGGGTTCAATCCTCAGCACCACGTAAACATAAATGCATTGCATTGTGTACAACTAAAAGCAAATAAATAAATATTTTTTAAAAAATCAGAGCTGAAATCAATGAAACTAAAACAAAAGAAATAATTGAAAAAATTGACAAAACAAAAAGTTGGTTCTTTGAAAAAATAAAATTGACAAACCATTAGCCATGCTAACAAGGTGAAGGAGAGAGAAAACTCAAAATTATTAATATCAGTGATGAAAAAGGAAATAAATATCATGATGGACATTACAGAAATACAGAAAATAGTTAGAAATTATTTTGAAAATTTCTACTCCAATAAAATAGAAAACATCTGGGCTGGGGTCATGGCTCAGCAGTACAGCGCTCGCTTAGCACATGCAAGGCCTTGGGTTCGATCCTCAGCACCACATAAAATAATTAAATAAAGGTACTGTGTCCAACCACAGCTAAAAATATATATATATTAAAAAAATTGAAAATATCAAAGGCATCAACAAATTTCTAGAGTTATATGATGTGCCCAAACTAAATCAGGATGATTAACACAATTTAAACATCAATTTCAAGCAATAAAACAGAAGACGTCATCAGAAGCCTACTAACCAAGAAAAGCCCAGGACCAGATGGATACACAAGACCTTTAAAGAAGAACTAATGCCATTACTCTTCAAATAGAAAGAGAGCAGGGGCTGGGGTTGTGGCTCAGAGGTAAAGCGCTCGCCTAGCACATGTGCGGCCCGAGTTCGATCCTCAGCACCACGTAAAAACAAAGGCATTGTGTACAACTAAAGCAAATAAATAAATATTAAAAAAAAAAAAAAAAGAAAGAAAGAAAGAGAGCAATTCCAAACTCATTCTATGAGGCCAATATCACCCTGATCCCAAAACCAGGCAAAGACACATCAAAGAAAGAAAACTTTAGACCAATATCTCTAATGAACATAGATGCAAAAATTCTGGCAAATCACATACAAAAACATATCAAAAAGATAGTGTACCACGATTAAGTGGGGTTCATCCCAGGGATGCAAGGTAGGTTCAACATATGGAAATAAATTAATTTAATTCATCACATCCATACAAACTTAAAGAATCATATGATCATCTCAATAGATGCAGAAAAAGCATTCAACAAAATACAGCACCCCTTCGTATTCAAAACACTAGAAAAACCAGCAATAACAGGAACATATCTCAACATTGTAAAAGCTATCTATGCTAAGCCCCAGACTGACATCATTCAAAATGGAGAAAAATTGAAAGCAATTCCTCTAAAACCAGGAACAAGACAGGGATGCCCTCTTTCACACTTCTATTTAATATAGTTCTTGAAACACTAGCCAGAGCAATTAGACAGATGAAAGAAATTAAAGGGATATGGATCAGAATTAATATTGTCAAAATGACCATACTACCAAAAGTATTATACAGATTTAATGTAATTCCAATCAAAATCCCAATGACATTACTCATAGAAATAGAAAAAGAAGTCATGAAATTTATCTGGAAAAAGAAGTGACCCAGAATAGCCAAAGAAATCCTTAGCAATATGTGTGAAGAGCATGGCATCACTATACTAGATCTTAAATTATACTACACAGCAATAGTAACAAAAAAGGCTCCCAGTTCGGCCTGCCCGCGTGAGATTCCAGTTTGGCCTGTGGGCCCTGCGACCTGCGGACGGAATTCCCAGTTCAGACTGCCAGCATAAGTTCCAGTTTGGCCTGCGGACCCTGCGACCTGTGGGCGGAGTTCCAAGTTCAGGGGCTTGCTTAAGTTCCCAGTTTGGCCTGCCCGCATGAGATCCCAGTTTGGCCTGCCAGCTTGGGTTCCTGGTTCAGCCTGCCAGCCCTGTGGACTGCTGGTGGAACTCACAGTTCGGCCTGCTAGCTTAGGTTCCCAGTTCAGCCTGCCCGCAGGGGATCCCAGTTCGGCCTGCTGGCCCTGCAGCCTCTGAGCAGTCCTCCCAGTTCAGACTACCAGCTTATGTTCCCAGTTAGGCCTGAGGGTGGGAGCTCCCAGTTAAGACTACCGGCCAGAGTTCCAGGTTTGACCTACTGGTGGGAGCTCCCAGTTCGGCCTGCCAGCCTGTGCTCCCAGTTCAGCCTGCTAGCGAGGGTTCCGAGTGGGCCTGCTTGCGTGAGTCCCTAATTTGGCTTGCCGGCTTGACTTCCCAATTCGGCCAGCCATCCTGAGCTCCCAGCTCGGTCTGTAGGCAGGAGCTCCCAGTTCGGCCTGCCGGCCTGGGTACACAGTTGGCCTGCTGGCAGGAATTCCAAGCTGGACATCCCAAGGTGAGGTCCAGCTGGGCACGCCTGCAGGATTTCCACCTCTGCCCATCCACCCCGGAGAGGCCATTCCCGCTGAAGACAGCAGGGGAACAAGCACCACCCAAATGCATCCATACTAGCTCAGCCCACTTACTAAGGAGCCATAGTGACAAAACTGTAATATAAAAATAGAAACTAACTGATATATGGATATATATTGGGTACACTGAAAGCTCTAATAATGATAGTTCCCTAAAAAGTGAGGTTTTGGGTAACCCTTAGGGACCTTATAAGACAAAAGAACAGAAGCTGTAATACTCCAGGCTTACCTTGCAAGAGAGGGAAATACATAGGCATCATGAAAAAACAAGGGAGGAAAATGCCTCAAACAAACCAAGATACTACAACAATAGAAGCCATAGAAAGCACAGTTGGTGAAATGTCAGAGAAGGAGTTCTGGATATACATAATTAAAAATGATAAGAGATTTGAAAAAAGACCTAAGTGAACGGATACAGGCAAAAATAGATCTCTCCAAAAAAGAGATAAGAGATCAAATACAGGCAACCATCCATCACACCAACAAAGAGATAAGAGAACAAATCCAGGTAGCAAAAGATTACTTCAAGAAAGAGATAGAGAGTTTGAAAAAAAAACGAACAGAAATTCTTGAAATGAAAGAAACAGTAACCCACTTAAAAAATTCAATAGAAAGCATCACCAACAGATTGGACCACATGGAAGATAGGACCTCAGACAATGAGGACAAAATATATAATCTTGAAGATTTACTGGAATAGAGGAAGGTGCAGAGTTTCAATCCAAAGGAATGCACAATCTCTTCAATGAAATAATATTAGAAAATTTCCCAAGCAGGAAGAATGAATTTGAAAATCAAATTCAAGAGGCCTATAGGACGCCAAATGTACAAAATTACAACAGACCCACACAAAGGCACATTATAATGAAAATGCCTAGCAACAAAATTAAGATAGAATTTTAAAGGCTGTAAGAGAGAAGAGTCAGATTACCTACAAGGGAAAACCAATTCGCATATCAGCAGATTTTTCAACCCAGACCCTCAAAGCCAGGAGAGCCTGAAACAACATATACCAGGCTCTAAAAGATAAGGGATGCCAACCAAGAATTTTATACCTAGCAAAATTAAGCTTTAGATTTGAGGTTGAAATAAAAATCTTCCACGATAAACAAAAGCTAAAAGAATTTACAACAAGAAAACCTGCTCTACAAAATATTCTTGGTAAAATAGTCCATGAGGAGGAAATGAAAAATAATAATGAAAATGTGCAAAGGGAAGAAATACAATAAAGAAACAAACCAACCAAAGGAGAAACCAAGTCAAGCTAAATACCAAAAATAACAAATAAATAAATAAAAATGACTGGTAATACAAATTATGTTTCAATAATAACCCTGAATGTTAGTGGCCTAAACTCACCAATTAAAATACATAGGCTAATAGATTGGATTAAAAAAACAGACCCAACAATATGTTGCCTTCAAGAGACACATCTCATAGGAAAAGACGCCCATAGACTGAAGGTGAAAGGATGGGATAAAATATATCACTCACATGGTCTTCGTAAACAAGCAGGGGTCTCTATCCTCATATCAAATAAAGTAGACTTCAAGCCAAAGCTAATCAAAAGAGATAAAGATGGACATTTCATACTGCTTAAGGAAATCATAGAACAACAAGATATAACTGTTATAAATATATATGCCCCAAATAATGGAGCATCTACATTTATCAATCAAACTCTTCTCAAGTTCAAGAATCAAATAGACCACAACACCATAATTCTAGGTGAATTTAACACACCTCTTTCACCACTGGATAGAACTTCCAAACAAAAGTTAACCAAAGAAAATATAGAACTCAATAATACAATTAATAACTTAGAATTAACTGACATATATAGAGTGTATCATCCATCAATGAGCCAATACACTTTCTTCTCAGCAGCACATGGATCCTTCTCTAAAATAGATCATATATTATGCCACAAAGCAACTCTAAGCAAATATAAAAAAGTAGAGATAGTACCCGGCATTCTATCAGATCATAATGAATGAAATTAGAAATGAATGATAAAAAAGAAAAGCTACTCTAACACC
The DNA here is from genome assembly GCA_025594165.1 of Tamias sibiricus. Lineage (NCBI taxonomy): Eukaryota > Metazoa > Chordata > Mammalia > Rodentia > Sciuridae > Tamias > Tamias sibiricus. Next base: position 49,024,671 of record CM046662.1, on the reverse strand, counting down.
TGGAGACTAAATAATATGCTATTGAATGATCAGTGGTTACAGAAGACATCAAAAAGGAGATTAAGAAATTCTTAGAAGTAAATGAGAACAACGATACAACATATCGAAATCTCTGGGACACTATGAAGGCAGTACTAAGAGGAAAGTTCATTGCATGGAGCTCATTCCTTCAAAAAAGAAAAAGTCAACAAATAAATGAACTAACATTACATCTCAAAGCCCTAGAAAAAAGAAGAACAAATCAACCCCAAAAGAAGTAGAAGACAGGAAATAATTAAAATCAGAGCTGAAATTAATGAAATTAAAACTAAAAAAAAACAAATTGAAAAAATTGACAGAACAAAAAGTTGGTTCTTTGAAAAAATAAATAAAATTGACAAACCATTAGCTATGCTAACGAAAAAAAGAGAGAGAAAACACAAATTGCCAATATCTACAATGAAAAAGGAAATATCACAATGAAGATAATTAGAAATTATTTTAAAAATTTATACTCCAATAAAATAAATAAATAAGGAAGGACAAATTTCTAGAAACATATGATATGCCCAAAATAATCAGGATGATATACACAATTTAAATAGGTCAATTACAATCAAAGAAATAGAGGATGCCATAAAAAACTTACCAACCAAGAAAAGCCCAGGACTGGATGGATACACAGCAGAGTTCTACAAGACCTTTAAAGAAGAACTAACACCAAACACTTCTCAAACTATTTCATGAAATACAAAAAGAGGTAACACTCCCAGACTCATTCTACGAGGCCAATATCACACTGATTCCAAAACCAGACAGAGATAAATCAAAGAAAGAAAACTTTAGGCCAATATCTCTAATGAATATAGATGCAAAAATTATCAATAAAATTCTGGCAAATCAAATACAAAAACACATCAAAAAAGATAGTACACCACGATCAAGTGGGCTTCATTCCAGGGATGCAAGGTTGGTTCAATATAAGAAAATCAATAAATGTAATACATCACATCAACAGGCTCAAAGATAAAAATCATATGATCATCTCAATAGATGCAGAGAAAGCATTTGACAAAATACAACATCCCTTCATGTTCAAAATGCTAGAAAAAAATAGGGATAACAGGAACATACCTCAACATCATAAAGGCCATCTATGCTAAGCCCCAGGCCAACATTATCCTAAATGGAGAAAAACTGAAAGCATTCCATCTAAAAACTGGAACAAGACAGGGATGCCCTCTTTCACCACTCCTATTTAACATAGTTCTTGAAGCCCTAGCCAGAGCAATTAGACAGACAAAAGAAATTAAAGGGATATGGATAGGAAAAGAAGAACTCAAATTATCACTATTTGCAGATGATATGATTCTATACACAGAGGATCCAAAAAATTCCAACAGAAGTCTTCTAAATTTAATAAATGAATTCAGCAAAGTAGCTGGATATAAAATCAATACCCATAAATCAAAGGCATTTCTGTACATCAGTGACAAATCCTCAGAAAGAGAAACTAGGAAATCCACCCCATTTATTATAGCCTCAAAAAAAATAAAATATTTGGGAGTCAACAAAAGAAGTGAAAGACCTCTACAATGAAAACTACAACACGCTGAAGAAGGAAATTAATGAAGATCTTAAAAGATGGAAAGATCTACCTTGTTCATGGATAGATAGAACTAATATTGTCAAAATGACCATTCTCCCAAAAGCACTATACAGATTCAATGCAATCCCAATCAAAATCCCAATATCATTCCTCATAAAAATAGAAAAAGCAATCATGAAATTCATCTGGAAAAATAAGAGAGCCAGAATAGCCAAAGCAATTCTTGGCAGGAAGAATGAAGCTGGTGGCATTACTATTCCAGACCTTAAATTGTACTACAAAGCAATAGTAACAAAAACAGCATGCTATTGGCATCAAAATAGACCAGTTGGCCAATGGTACAGAATTGAAGACACAGAGATGAACCCACACACCTACAGTTATCTTATATTAGACAAAGGTGCCAAAAACGTTCACTGGAGAAAAGACAGCCTCTTCAACAAATGGTGTTGGGAAAACTGGAAATCCTCATGTAATAAAATGAAATTAAATCTTTTTTCTCTCACCATGCACAAAACTTAACTCAAAGTGGATCAAGGATCTAGGAATTAAACCAGAGACCTTGCACCTAATAGAAGGAAAAGTAGGCCCAAATCTCCATCATGTTGGTTTAGGCCCCAACTTCCTCAATAAGACCCCAATAGCCCAAGAACTAAAACAAAGAATCAATAAATGGGACGGATTCAAACTAAAAAGCTTCTTCTCAGCAAAAGAAACAATCAGTGAGGTGAATAGAGAACCTACAGAATGGGAGCAAATCTTTACCACAAGCACATCTGATAGAACACTAACCTCAAGGATTTATAAAGCTCTCAAAAGCCTTAACACCAAAAAAAAAGAAAAAAAAGAAAAAAAAAAAAAAAAAACTCCAATCAATAAATGGGCCAAGGAACTAAACAGACACTTCTCAGAAGATGATATGCAAACAATCAACAAATATATGAAAAAATGTTCAACATCTCTAGCAATTAGAGAAATGCAAATCAAAACTACTCTAAGATTTCATCTTACTCCAGTCAGAATGGCAGCTATCAAAAAAACAAACAACAATAAATGCTGGCGAGGGTGTGGAGAAAAAGGCACACTCCTACATTGCTCGTGGGACTGCAAATTGGTGAAGCCAATCTGGAAAGTAGTATGCAGATTCCTAGGAAAACTTGGAATGGAACCACCACCATTTGACCCAGCTATCCCACTCCTTGGTCTATTCCCAAAGGACTTAAAAACAGCTTACTAAAGGGACACAGCCACATCAATGTTTATAGCAGCACAATCCACAATAGCTAGACTGTGGAACCCACCCTGATGCCCATCAGTGGATGAATGGATAGGGAAACTTTGCTATATATACACAATGGAACACTATTCAGCACTAAAGAATAATAAAAACATGGCACTTGCAAGTAAATGGATGGAGTTGGAGAAAATAATGCTAAGTGAAGTTAGCCAATCCCAAAAAACCAAAGGTCGAATGTTCTCTTTGATATGAAGATACTAACTTATAAAGGCAAGGGAGTGGGGATGAGAGGAATGAAAAAACTTTAAATAGAACAAAGGGGGGGGGGGAGTGGAAGGGGCAAGGGTATAGGAATAATGGCAGACTGAGTTATTCATAACTACCCTAAATACATGTATGAAGACACAATGGTTGTAAAAATACTTTATATAAAAAACAGCAACTTGAGAAATTGTGCTCTTTATATGTAATATTAAATGAAATTTACTCTGTAAACATGTATAAAAAGTTAAAATAAAATTTTAAAAAATGGCATGATATTGGCACCAAAGTAGACTTGTAGACCAATGGTACAGAATAGAGGACACAGAGACAAACCCACATAATTACAGTTATATTAAGACAAAGGTGCCAAAAATATACATTGGGAAAAAAAAGATAGCCTCTTCAACAAATGGTGCTGGGAAAACTGGAAATCCAAATGCAACAAAATGAAATTAAACCCCTATCACTCAACATGCACAAAACTCAACTCAAAGTGAATCAAGGACCTGGAATTAAACCAGAGACTCTGCGCCAAATAAAAGAAAAAGTAGGCCCAAATCTCCATCATGTCAGATTAGGCCCTGACTTCCTTAATAAGACTCCTATAGTGCAAGAAATAAAATCAAGAATCAATAAACGGGATGGTTTCAAACTAAAAAGCTCATTCTCAGCAAAAGAAACAATCAGTGAGGTGAACAGAGAGCCTACAGAATGGGAGCATATTGTTACCACACACACAGAGATAGAGCACTAATCTCTAGGGTATATAAAGAACTCAAAAATCTTAACACCCAAAAATAAAAAATAAAAAAAAAAAAAACAAATAACCCAATCAATAAATGGGCCAAGGAACTGAACAAACACTTCTCAGAAGAAGATATACAATCAATCAACAAATATAGGGAAACCCTTAGGCTGATTAATAAAACCCCCCTTTTCTACGTGGTGGTCCCAGCATGTGTTCATCTACCCTTCAGTTATTGTGTAAGAAATGCATAATGTACCTAATTTCAACTGATTTTTTAATATTTCTAACAAAAATATTTCTAACAAAAAAAGATTACCAGTAAATAAAATGTTTTTTGTAACACCTGATACAGATATTAGTGTTTGTGTGGTGGTATGTGTGTGTGTGGGGGGAGGGGTTTGAGGGGAGGGTGTCAAACAATAAGAAGGCAAGAATTGTATACCATTGCCAAAGAGAAATTCACAAAAATGAATCAATCTACTCTCATTAAAACACAATGAAGATAAAGTAAATATTTATAGTCTCTTAACCAAGCAAAAATTATGCCAACTTTCTTAATGGATTGTTTTAAATTAAGATCCATAACACTATACTAGACATACAAATGTTAAAGACTTCTCACAAACCTACATTCTTCTTATACTAAATTCAGAATATGAGTATATACTGCAAGAAAACAGACCAACAGCTTTTCAATAAGAATAGATTTCTGGGGCTGGGGTTGTGGCTCAGTGGTAGAGCACTCGCCTGGCACGTGCGCGGCCCAGGTTCGATCCTCAGCACCATGTACAAATAGACCCATTGTGTACAGCTAAAGCAAATAAATAAATATTGTTTTTTAAAAAAGAATAGATTTCTGCTGAGGCCAGACTTTTACATTGCTAATTCAGTTAAATAAGGTAGGGTTAGCAGAAAGATCTAGATAATATGGAAAAAGTAACCATATTTCCTGGCATTTAAATTGTTCATTTTTCAAGCTAGAGAGTACTTTTAAAACTGAAGAGCAGAAATTCAGAAAACAATTAGTAGTAGGTATTTAATGTATCTATATATATTAGCTTGATCTTTTTGGGTCTGCCTCAAAACTTCCCTTTCTCATCAAATACTGTGTTAAGTTTTCCAAGACTGAGGAAATGTCATTTTCTTTTTAATATTCTTTGTATAATTTTAATGAGCTCTTTCCCTTCCCCATTGCTCCATAAGATATTTATTTACTTTTCAATAACTCAATATCCTTTTTGTTTTCTAAATATAATCAAGTTATAAATACTAGTGACTTAAAAGATTCTGTATAAGCCTAAAGGACTAAATAATTCTTAAAAAGTACTTTACAAACAAAACATTAGACAAATGAAACAAAAGACACATTTCAGCGCCTCAAATGGAGGTTGCCGAACTCATGAAAGATCATGGGTTCAAATCCAACTATAACATTAGGGCATATTAGAGCACATACCAACTTGCCTGGTCCCCTCCATGAAGGTAATCAAAAGGCTGATGACCTTACCCAAACAATCTTTATACTTTCAGCGCTCCAGCAAGCTACTTTATTTCACTCCCAGTTTCACGTCAATAGCACCACCTTGCAGCATAGGTTTAAAATCACAAAGGAGCAAGCCAGAACAATTGTAAAAGATTGTAAATCTTGTATGACACATTTGCCCAATCCTCATTATGGTGTTAACCCTAGAGGATTAATGCCCAATCATTTGTGGCAGATGGATGTTACTCATGAGCCAAGTTTTGGAAAATTGCGATTTATTCATGTGACCATAGATACATGCTCAGGCATGATTTTTGCTTCCTTACATTCTGGAGAAAAAGTTAAAGATGTTACATCTCATTGTTTGCAAGCTTTTGCTGCATTGGGCATCCCCAAATGCTTAAAACAGATAATGGCCCTGCATATACATCCTTATCTTTCAAACAGTTTTGCGCAAAATTCAATATATCCCATAAAACAGCATCCCATACAATCCTCAGGGTCAGGGCATTATTGAAAGAGCAAACTGCACACTGAAAATTATGTAATTAAAACAAAAAGAAGGAAACTGGAAAAGTCCTAGGGACAGATTGGCAGTTGCCCTGTTTGCCTTAAATTTTTTAACTTTAGACTCTAATGGTTATTCTGCTGGAGACAGACACTGGAACCCACACCAACAACATAAACCTTTGGTTTACTGGAAGGATGTTCTTTCAGGTACATGGAAGGGTCCAGATCCAGTATTAATTTGGGGGAGAGGATCTGTGTTTTTCCAAAGCACGAATCCTCTCCAATATGGATACCATCTAGATTAATAAAGCAGGTACCAAATCATAAGGATCAAGATGAAGTTGTTGAGGAATCAAGATTAATAAAACAGGTACAAAATCAAGAGGACCAAGATGAAGGTATGGAATGATTCCCTTAAAGAGTCCTTCAAAATATTTCACAACTTAAGTGTCATTCCTCCTGGTCAGGACAGGAGATCTCTCTTTAGTGTGCACACAATTGTATTTTTTTTTCTTTTTATATATGTCTTTATGTCTGTGCATTTGTCTAAATTTCATGTAAATGTGATGTCACAAATATATGTTTGTAGGTTTGTACGTCTGTCCAGTGTGACATCACAAATAACAAAGCAATTATGAAAATTTTTATATATATATATATATATATATATATATATATATATGGATCCAAATAACTTTAATTCATTTAAGTTTAAGAGTATTCAATTTGGGTAAATAATTTAATAAGTGAAGGTACCTTCAATTTTGATTTATAGGTGTCCCAGGGATTTCTCTTTAGCGAAGAATATGACTAGTGCTGTATAACCTGATATTTTGGTGTTTTGACATAGGAATGTTTATTTGCAATTAACTTTATTTGTTTTATAGCTGATTAATTTGAATTATTTCAACAGATAATTTCATGGAAGGTTGCAGAGACTCGAGGGTTCCAGCTAACAAATTATTTTTCCAAAGTGCCTTTAGCTTTTCTTTAATCTATCTTTAATGCAGTAAATACCCTCAGTCTTTCTTTGTTTTGTTCTGAATATGATATTTTGCCAGCTTATGTTTGTGGGAGCTTAAGCAGCAATGTGTGTGAACAGAAACCAATTTTAATTTTCTAATCTAATAATTCTATTTTTTAGTTTGACAACTCGCCTCTTGACTCAGTGCTGGATTAGCACTGCCTTTCCTTTAATAATTGATGCTTGAGTTTCTAGGTAGCGGGCCCTGAAGATTTGCCAGTGGCATTGTCTAGACATAAAAAAGACAGGTGCTGCCACAGCTGCAGGGATCATGGTCGCTGCAAACATCCCTGCTGCTCAAGCATCAAACAACCTCACCAGCAGTGTGGCCTCTGCTCTGCATGCATGGGGCCTCCTAGATCAACGTGTTATAACAAGTGGACATTTTGATCTTTCATTGTTTGGGACTTTACGGGACAATGCTTTGCGGGTATTTGTCTAGAGAACTCAGTGTGTTACTTGATAGAACTCAGGGCAGCTGATTTGTTTAAACAATTTGATATGCTATGCAACTTGGCTCATCAGCAGAAGGCTTATCGCCTTAAAGCTGCAGCATCTCCCCACAATTGGACGGCTGTTAGTCATCATACACAGTCGATCCTGAAGGGCTCCATTGGATGGCTGGTAGCCAATGACGGGTAAGATCCCCAGAGGGGGACAACCTAAGACAGGCACAGTCGCACGGGACAGTCTCATGTGGCCAACATATCAACCTAAGACAGGAGTCAAGAGCACAGCCTTGATTATCCGATGATGGGTAAGAATGTTGGTTGCACATGGATGTCCTAGAGCATCCCCTCTTTTAAAACAAAAGGGGGGATATGTAGGAGCCCTAATTAAGGAGATGGCTAAGATTGTGGTTGACTGTGAGCCATAGAGATATTTAAGCATTGCCACCTTCCATGGTCTCGCGAGACTTGGCCAGGGACATTGCGGATCGGGTCGGCACCATTGGTTGGTTGGTTGGACGAGTGTGGTTTTGGTGTGCGGGAGTTGTTGTTGGAGCCAGAGAGAGAAGCTACCAAAATAAAGAGCCTGTTCGTTTCCAGTCTGCCTCTGAACTTATTCCCGCGGCTTCGTTGCTCCACGCGGCAGTCGCTTCAGGCAGCAACAAGCACACATTTACAGCAGTACTCTTGACAACACTCTAAAAGAAAAAGCTACTGTGGAAAGTTGGAGGTGCTGGGCAGAGGGTGGTGCAGAAACAGTACCTGGGAAATCAAAGAAGAATAAAAGAAAATTCACTTCCAGATCGCATTCACTTTAATGGCAAAAATGCCACAAGGAATCCTGGAATATTAGAGCACTGACTACAGAGAAAAGAATTAAAAAGTGCACAGAACTGCCAGTGGCAGTCCCAGAAAGGCATAACTGAAGGAAAGAGATGATAAGACAAAGATATTCCCTTTGAGGACAAGATGGTAATGAAAAACAGCGAGAGGAAGTTTATATTCCTGAAAAATAAAGAGAACTAAAATTTAAAAAAACTTAAAACATCTTCCCCATAGTACTCCACTCCTAAAAGTCAATCATTCAAGAAACTGAATTTTGCTACATGTAAAATTAGGACAATTTCAGGGCTGGGGTTGTGGCTCAGCGGTAGAGCACTTGCCTAGCACATGTGCGGCCTGGGTTCAATCCTCAGCACCACGTAAAAATAAATGCATTGTATACAACTAAAGTAAATAAATAAATATTAAAAAAAAAAAAAAAGAAAGAAAGAAAATTAGGACAATTTCAAACCAGAAACCTTGGAAACCATCCCAAACCATCAACCTTATTTACAAAATGTACAGAGGTAAATAATCTTTTAATCTATACAAAGCTAGTGTAAGATAGAAACAAAGTAAGAACCAAAACATTTGGTACATAAATTTTTCTTTTCAGTAAATAAATCAACTGCCAAACAGAAGAAAACTATAACAAAATATGAAGCATTTGGAGACATGAAACGAACACTTTGAAATTCAAAAAATCATGAATAAATTGATATGAAATAAACTCATGGTTGACTTTCAAAAGAAATAGAAGGAAAAAAGTCCTATTTAAAATGAATACTAAATTAAAAGGTGCCCAAAGGAGAAGATATTTAAATAAAAATGTGATAAGGGTGGAAGAAAGGGAGTGATAGAACTATGAGAATGAAAAGGAGAGCAAGGAGAAATTAAAAGGACAAAGAAAAAATTACTGGAAGAAAAAGATCTAACATGTACCTGGAGTATCTGAAGAAAGAAAAACCAATGAAAGAAAACTAATACTTGAAATTACAATCTTTAAAAGATCTTAATATACATATTCAGTGATCAATGAAACTTTCAAACATTAAAGATAAAGAAAATGTTGAGGGCCTCAAAACCATAGATCTTCTAACTTGCAGAGGAAGATAATTATACTGGCATCAGACTTCTCAAAAACAATATTCACAACAAGGTAGAAATGGAGCAGAATGTTTAAGAAATGAGATTTCATATCCAGCCAAGTGTCATTAAAGAACCTCCCACAGGAGGAGCTTCATCCAACCCAAAAGTAACTTAGCAGCATAGACAAAGGACTATTATATTAAACCATATATTGAACCATAAACTTAAGATGAAGACAAAGATAGAAATGGATAAAAACAATATACACATGTTAAATGCACTGAAAGAGTAAAAATGCATTCTCAAAAATGGGGACAATAAGAAGGGAGGAAAAAAGTAAAAATAAGTTCTTTGTTATACAAAAAACAAGTGGAAAGCAAAGGATGGCAATAAAAAAAACAGTAATAGATTAAATAAGAAAATGAGGCATTTGGGACAGGAAGAAAGATATATAGGACTTCTGATTTTCACTGTTATGATGAGTACCTGGAAGACTTAGTCTTCCACTATAAACAACTAGAAAATTATTTTCTTTAAAAGAGGGATGAGGTTGGGGGATGGGGATATAGCTCAGTTGGTAGAGTGCTTGCCTTGCATGCACAAGGCCCTGGGTTCAATCCCAGCCCCTCAAAAAAAAAGGGGGGGGGTGAGGGTTGCCCCTGGTCTTAGATATTGGATAATACATAGGACAGTACTGTGATTCTTGACCAAAATACACACAAACACACACACACACACATACACACAGTAGAGCAAATATATGTGTATATACATACATATACACATATTTGTTCTATAACAACCACAGATTTCTCATCACAATCCTTTCCAGAGTACAACACAAGAAAGAAACCCAAACAGCAAAATGCTGTCACTGAATTAAAGAAATAGAGATCAGAGTACTGGGGAGCTGATGCAGCTAGATTTTGTGTGCACTAAGGAGGAAGAAATACAAGGAAAAGAACTCCAGAGATGAAACAGTAGTCCCTTGAAGGCCATACAGAAAGGCCCTAAAAGATGAGACACTACATGAAGAAAGCCATGTGGAGAAAATTCAAGGCATCCCAGCCAAAAGCTAGCAGCACAGGCCCTAGACTTATAAAAGAAGCCATTTTGAAGGCTTCCAGCCTTGCCATCTCTAAACTACTATTTGCAGCAGAAGGATCATTCAGTCAACCCACAGAGTCCTGGGAAATAATAAATCGTGTTGAAAAAAAAAAAATCAGGTAGTAGCTATAATACATATGGTAATTTAGTTCTGATTTATTTCAGGGCTTCTCAGTGATGAATTTGCAAATTTTCACCTTCACAGAATCAGTCACATGGAGTTTACATATTGTAACAGGAAGGTGATGATGCCGTAGTAGTCCTAAAAGTTCAAAGGAATATTTCTGGAGCTGAATGTGGCAGTAGATTCATCTCTTTGAGGTTACAGAACCAGAAGATGTACAAGGGTTCTTTTCTTTTAAATACTGAGAACTGGTATATTATATTGTGATAATTTTGCAGACTATATAAATAATAAAAATATTCTAATAAAATTAAATGTTGGGACCCTTCTAGAATAAGAAGAATGCTATATAATTCTGATTCTTCATTGACTTTGCATGGGTCCTTTTAAGTTCTAGAAGTCTAAAGAAAAATCTGAGAGAACACTCTAAGGAGATGTGACTGGATAGTTGAAACATTGGGAATGTAATCAGTCTCTGCTCATAAAATACAGAACTGATTAATAGATCAACTTAGGTGCTTCCATCAGAGAAAAAGCACTTTACATCAAGAAAAAGATATGAGTAAGCAAGTGACCCAGATGGTCCAACCAGCCTCTGCTTTCCACAATTTATAGCTCCACAAAGAGGGATCCTAAATCAGCAAAGGTCCCCAAGGAAGACCTCTTTTTGAGGTTGTGTCTACTTTCAGTTCAACCAAGCAGTAATTTTAAAGAACTACATCTTAATGGATACTAGAACCAGTCTGCCAAAAACTAACTTCACTTAATAATGATAACTCAAGTCTTAATAGTTAAAATAAATAGTATCAGATACGTATCTGGGGAAATTACAAATATTTTTTTCTAATTCTCAAATGCAAAACCTTATTTCTTTATTGTTTGGTCTTTCTAGACTACTGCAGTTAAATTTTGTTTATTATTAAAAACTATAAATTCACCTGTATTACCATATCAGTTTGAAGAAATTCTACTTAAGGCATTATAAATAGAATATTCCAGAAGTAATATTGGTAGAACTAAAAATATGGTCATCAGTTTCTTTACTAAGAAACAACTAAAAAGTTATTTGATTAAAAAAATACCTAGCACAAAGTTTGCTGTAATGGCATAATTTTTTTCATTGTTTCCTCCTCCTCAAGATTTGCCCATCCACAATCATCTTCCACTACTCTCCAATAAATGCTTCAATTTAATCCTTAAATACACATCATGTTCTCTTCCTCTCCTATACTCTATCATTACTTCTCAAGCCCTTTCCTGACAAACTGTGAGGCCTACATCTCTGAGAATATCCACACAACATCCTAGTTCAGCAAGGTCCCATCATTACTACCAAACCCTTCTGTATGGTCACTCCCTAATGAATATCCCTTCTCTGAATGTAACACTTGCTCTACAAATCAAAGCACCGAATTTAACCATTCATTGCTTGAGACAGGTGCCCTAGTTACTTCTGACATCTACTTCTGGACTATCCAAATGTCCTTTCCATTCCATAACAATAAATGACATTTCTTCTACTTGATTTTTATTTCCTACAGAATAGATCCAGTTTCAGATGGTCCACAAATTCTCTGAAATTTATGCAAAGTTTGTTGCAAACTGTTTTATGAAAATTTATATGATATAAAATGGTCAAGAAGCACTGTCAAATGAGTGCCCATTGTTTATACAAAAAATTAAGAACTTAGAAACCCTAACCCCTAACCCTTTATCAGTCAGCAAAATACTAAATCTCGCTAAAAGCTAATAAAAAGTTCATCGTCTGAAAAAAGAATAAATGAAAGAAAACCCTCTAGTAACTGTTTAGAAATTCAAACCTAAGAAATTATTCAGCTTTAATCTACAGAAGATAACATTTTTATTTCAGTATAACCGGAGAATAATAACAAAGCATGTGTTGGGTTTTTTGAACCATAAAACCATGAACCTTTTTTGTTTTATAACGCCCTAACAAAATTAATTTCTCTGTTAAGTTTTATATAAACATGACTGCATTCTTAAACAGTAAAAGATGTGGAAAACATTTAAAGGGGGAGAAAAACAATCTAAGGATAAAGTAGTTTTCTTTCCTTTATTTAGTGCAGAAAAAATATAATTCAGATATACCAATCTTAGTTCTTTTTGAAAATATTTCTATTAGGCAGGAAACAAATCCTGCAGAAGTTCCCAAATCAACACATCAAAAAGAACAAAAAATAAGTGAATATTACAAATAATTTGCTGCTATTACACACTAAGACACAGCATAACTCTATAGAGGTTTAAGAATTTTGTTCTATAACTACAATGTTATTCTTGTGACCACATTAAAAAACAATCTTGAGGTCTCAAAGAAAACTTGCTTTTCTCATCTTTATGCTTGCCTTTTTGTTTCTTAAATAAATCTTAGCAGGCTCCCAGAATTTGTGAACTGACAGGGCACTTTACCTCCCCAATCTGAAAACAAATTGGTTATGCCAAATATAAAAGATTAAATCATCTACCATACAATGTTTTGTTTTTGCCTGTCCTTTAAAGTTAACATGAAATCATATTCTTCCAAGCAATGTGGCACAAATTTCTTTCCCAAAAAGGTAAGGTTGACTAACACCTGCCTTTCTCAATTCATTTATCCTGCCCTCTAAGGCTTTCATGAAATTTTTCACTATGAAATAGCCAGTCTCTTTCAGGCAAGCACTCCATTGCCAACAAAGCACAATGGTATTTGAATTGACTTAATGAAAAAACTTTTTTTGCTATCTAGTAGAGAAAAATAATCAACAAGTAAAATTTATAAAGAATGAACTCCAACCACAGAAAACATAGCTTTGTTATGTTGAAGACATAGTCAACACTTCTGGATGCAGAGAAGTATAGGGTATCAGTGTTATAAACAAAAAAGTGTCATCAGGTGGATTTAACACTTTTCAAAAATACAACCTTACCTGATTAAGTGAGGTGGTATCTGTAAGTACAGCATCAGGAGGTCTACTAGGTATGGCGACAGCTACCTAAAATCAAAAGAGATTATATTTAAATCTTAAATGCAAGTATTATGACTCTCTTTACCTAAACTTGCATTTGCTAAACAACCATGTTTCAATATAATAAACTCTGCAAATTAGGTAAAGGGGGGTTTTGTTTTGTATACTTTATGTTTATGAGACAATGACATTTAAAACTACATACCTCCTAGCTCCATATACATAATTATGTCTCTCAAATAACCCTTTTCAATGTAAGGAATTATATAATCAGATCCATTCTCCATGTCACAAATGAGGAAGAGAACAGTTTTTCCCTTGTAAAAGATGATGATTATAAGAATTAGAAACACAATCAATTTAAATAGATTCAATCTTTAAATTCAGTCTTTTAAAATCCTTACATATTTTAATTTGGCATCATAACAAAAATATACATTTTAAACTCAATTACCAAAAATACTTGAATTTAATGCCAACTTAATGCTAAGTACTGATGAAAATACAGTAGCATGTGAAGGGCAAAAATCACACCGGAGACAACTGTGCAGCCAAGAGATTTATTCACCAGCCTTTATGGCTGGTCGGAAGTAGAAGTAGTACAGGGAGAGAGGAGTCAGGGAGAGAGAAGTGTGCAAGCTCTGGATGGAGGGTCAGTGTCGGCTGTGGTCTCTGGAGCTTTTGGCTGGGGCAGCTGCCGTTATGCTGGAGACTGGAGCTGTCGGCTGGGGCAGCTGCCGTCGGGCTGGAGACAGTGAGTCTGGAGCTGTTGCAGTGGCTGCTTCCTTTCCGCAGGGCTGTTATATCTGAGCTCTGGGCAGGCAGGGACTAAGTAGGGATTTATGATTGGGGGGGGGGGGGGGGGGGTTGTGCCTGAGCAACCTTTAACATAACACTATTGGCTCTTTTCCCAGTAAACAGGGCGACCTTTAAGCCGACTGGCTCCTGCCTGGGGAACATAGTGACCTTTAAGCTGATTGCCTCCTGCCTGGGGAAAATGAAACCAGGTTGCTCCTAATGGAAATTTCCATGGGGGAGGTGGCCTATTGGCCCAAGCCTATCTATCAGCATGTAGAAAGAGAATCCGAGTACAAATTTATGGTTGATTTAAATCAAAGATTAGAGACACATTAATTAATATTAATTAAATTGTAGTCAAATAGCTAATATCTACTTTTCAATAATTTTTTTCTTATTTTATTATTTTTATGTGGTGCTGAGGATCAAACCCAGGGCCTCGCACATGCTAAGCACATGCTCTACTACTGAGCAAAAACCCCAGCCCTACTTTTTAATAATTTATAATAGAAACAAAATTTTTTGTCTCTACTATATAAATTTTCTATAATAACATCAGCTTTTTATTCATTCAGAGTGTGTTAAAGAATTAGGCTATTAAAATGCCAACCTTACACATAGTCACAAATTTATGCTAACAAATAAAATTATAAAAAATCATGGAGAAAATTCCTGTTTCTAAAAACAAACAAGAGGCTACTATTTTTCAAAGATTACCGTTTCAGTTGCATGTAGTGTACTCTGCAAGTTTTATTCATGCATTTATTTTTCAGTTCATTCTACTAGATTTTGGAGCAGTGCTATTTGGGAACCAGATTTCACTGTTTATTCATATAGGTTAAGTATCCCTGACCTGTCTAAAAAAACTGCTTGTTCTACAAAATGTACCCCTTATTTTACAAAATCAATTTTAAGCCATAATCATAAAAATATGCGCAAAGAGCAAGAAAGATGGACAGTGCTGCCATAATAGTTTTACTGTTAACAGGAAAGCAACCAGTTGATGGCAGATGGCTTCACCACAACACAGCATAAGCTCATATTTTTTCTGAAAGAACCAAATGATGCTAGTGAAGAATTTCTATTCAATTATTACAACAATACCTAGAAAAGGGGATCTAGCTTGGATTCTTCACTGGCCTATGTATGAGTTCTGTGTTTGAGGTTGGGGTCTACAAACTTCGTGACTGTGACATGCTTGGTGACTAGGAAGTTTCTATGCAAAGACACAGAATGCCCAGCTGCTAGGATATACCTGGCTTCTGGGAAACTCCTGTGCAAAAGCACGGGATGCACGGCTGCCACATCAATGTCCTTCACAAGTTTACCCTGTTTCCCAGGCCTAGGATGCCCAGCAGGTTCCCTCTGAGGTAATAAGATAACTATACAGGCACTATCTGGTCTCTGTTGTAATGCCCTTAAAGGACAGGGACTCTATGTTTATTCTAACCTGGACCTTACCTCAGTTAGCTAGCACTCAGGGTCTACTGATTAGAATGCAGTCATGGTAATGGGAGGTATGTTGTCTTTGAGTTAATAAACTCCCAGGCAGGGAGGAGCTGACACTTCTTCACCTCTTCAAATCCCTTCTCTCCACTCCATCCTGTTTGCTACCTATGTGTCTGTATTTGTTCTTTGTGCACCTCTTCACAGGCTTTCTCCATAAGTATTCTTTACAGGCCTACAATACTTTGTTATTAACCAATTAAAAAATGAATATACAGGGCTGGGGATGTGACTTGGTGATAAAGCACTTTCCTTCCCTGTATGAGGCCCTGGGTTTGATCTCCAACATGCACAGACACACAATTAGAAAAGGAAAACAAATAGTAGGTTCTGTTTACTTCATCAAATATAAGCTCAGATTTATATTTTCCCCTTTATAACACAATCTCTTCACAAAAAGCTTGAAAATTTAAGTGTAACTGTAAGATTACACTTCTAAGCTTTTCATTCAGACAAGGTCAATGCATATGCTGGTACCAGGCCCAACCTATATTAGGGTTTTTAACAACTTGTAAGTCACTATCTATTAAGTAAGTATAACCCCACATAATCATCACCTGATAGCTGTCCAGGTAATTTTCCCACATACATGCAAGAAATGCTCACAAATTTTTAAAATGCACGCCTAAGACATGGTTTCCCTTGTCTTAGTATTGATCAATATTACTTTTAAAATACACATATTGAGTGCTTGCCTCACATGCACAAGGCCCTGGGTTCAATCCCCAGCACCATGAAAAGAAAAAAAAAAAAAAATGCTTGGTCTAAAATACACATATTGAGCAGCTGGGGAGGCTGAGGCAAAAGGATCATGAGTTCAAAACCAACCTCAGCAACTTAGCGAGGACCTAAGAAATTCAGTGAGACCCTGGGAATGTGGCTCAGTGGTTCAGCACCCCCAGGTTCAATCCCTAGTACCAAAGGAAAAAAAATACACGTATTGACATAATTCACATAAAACTCACCCATTTGAATGTATGATCCAATCATTTTAAGTATGTTCACAGTTGTGCAACCATCACCAGAATCAACTTGACCACATTTTCATCTCCCCAAAAAGAAACCTTATATCTATTACCCTACATCCTTATCCCCTTTCTGTCCTTAGCTATCTTTGTCTCTACAGATTTGCCTATGCTAAGCATTTCATATAAATGAAAATCGTACAATATATAATTTGCTAAATTATAAAGAACATCCTTTAGTCTTTCTTATAAAGAAGGTCCACTAGCAATACCTTCTCTACTCTTGTTTATCTAGCAAATTATTTATTTTGCTTTCATTTTATAAATATAGTTTTGCTAGTTATAAGATTCTTGGGTAATAAGTGTTTTGTTTTGTTTATGGGGGGATAGTTTTTTGCCTTTTAAGCACTCTGGATATATCTTCCCATGGTCCTTTGGCCTCCACTGTTTCTCAAGAAAAGTCAGCTGCTAATTTTATCAGGGTGCTCTTATAAAGAGATGAGTCATTTTTCTCTCATTATTTTCAAAGCAGTCTCTGTTTCTGGCTTTAAATATTTTTACTGATATATAGAATATGGATACTCTTTGGATTTACAATCCATTAAGTTAGTTGAGCTTCCTAGATATGCAGACATAATTCTTGTAACCTCTTATGGTTCCTTTCTTTTTCTGATATACCCATTCTATTAGTGTGCTTAATAGTGTCCCACATTTCTGAGTCTCTTGTTTTCTCTCTGTTCTTCAGATTCTATAATCACCATTCAAACTGTCTTCAAGCTTTTTGATTCTTTTGTTAGTTCAAATCTACAGTTGATCGTTTCTCACTATCTTCATTGTGTGGTCAACTTTATTTTCCAAGAAAAGCCCAGGACCAGATGGATACAAAGCCGAGTTCTACAAGACCTTTAAAGAAGAACTGATACCAATACTCTTCAATTTATTTCAGAAAATAGAAAAAGAGGGAGCACTTCTAAACTCATTCCATAAGGCCAATATCACCTTGATCCCCAAACCAGGCAAAAAACACATCAAAAAAAGAAAACTTCAGACCAATATCTCTAATGAATATAGATGCAAAAATTCTCAATAAAATTCTGGCAAAATGGATACAAAAACATATCAAAAATATAATACACAGGCTGGGGTTGTGGCTCAGGGGTAGAGTGCTCACCTAGCACGTGTGCAGCCTGGGTTCGATCCTCAGCACCACATAAACATAAATGCATTGCATTGTGTACAACTAAAGCAAATAAATATTTAAAATATATATATATATATACACACACACACACATATATATATATATATATATATATATATATATATATTTAATACACCACGATCAAGTGGGGTTCATTCCAGGGGTTCAAGGGTGGTTCAACATACGGAAATCAATAAATGTAATTCATCACATCAATAGACTCAAAGATAAGAACCATATGATTATCTCAATAGACGCAGAAAAAGCATTTGACAAAATGCAGCACCCCTTCGTTTTCAAAACACTAGAAAAACTAGGGATAACAAGAACATATCTCAACATCGTAAAAGCTATATATGCTAATCCCCAGGCCAACATTATTCTAAATGGAGAAAAATTGGAAGCATTCCCTCTAAAAACTGGAACAAGACAGGGATGCCCTCTTTCTCCACTTCTATTTAACATAGTAATTGAAATGCTGGCCAGAGAAATAAGACAGATGAAGAAATTAAAGGAATACAGATAGGTAAAGTTGAACTCAAATTATCATTATTTGCTGACGATATGACTTTATACCTAGAAGATCCAAAAAATTCTACCAGAAAACTTCTAGAACTCATAAATGAATTCAGCAAAGTAGCAGGATACAAAATCATAAGGCATTTCTGTATATCATTGACAAATCATCTGAAAGGGAAATGAGGAAAACTACCCCGTTTACAATAGCATCAAAATAAAATAAAATAAAATACTTGGGAACCAACTTAACCAAAGACGTGAAAGACTTCTACAATGAAAACTACAGAACATTAAAGAAAGAAATTATGGAAGACCTTAGAAGATGGAAAGATCTACCCTGTCCTTGAATAGGCAGAACTAATATTGTCAAAATGACCATACTAACAAAAGCACTATACAGATTTAATGCAATCCCAATCAAAATCCCAATGACATTCCTCATAGGAATAGAAAAAGCAGTCATGAAATTCATCTGGAAAAATAAGAGACCCCAAATAGCTAAAGCAATCCTTAGCAAGAGGAGTGAAGCAGGTGGTATCACTATACCAGACCTTAAATTATACTACAGAGCAATAGTAACAAAAACAGCATGGTATTGGCACCAAAATAGGCCGGTAGACCAATGGTACAGAATAGAGGACACAGAGACTAACACATATAATTTCAGTTATCTTATACTGGACAAAAGCGCCAAAAACGTACACTGGAGAAAAGATAGCCTCTTCAACAAATGGTGCTAGGAAAACTGGAAATCCATATGCAACAAAATGAAATTAAACCTCTATCTCTCACCATGCACAAAATTCAACTCAAAGTGGATCAAGAATCTAGGAATTAGACCAGAAACACTACACTAATAGAAGAAAAAGTAAGCTCTAATCTCCAACATGTTGGATTAGGCCCCAAGTTCCTTAATAAGACTCCTGTAGCACAAGAATTAATATCAAGAATCAATAAATGGGATAGATTCAAATTACAAAGCTTCTTCTCAGCAAAAGAAACAATCAGCGAGGTGAATAGAGAGCCTACTAACTGGGAACAAATCTTTACCACACACACGTCAGATGGAGCACTAATCTCTAGAATATATAAAGAACTTAAAAATCTTAACACCATAAAAACAAATAACCCAATCAATGAATGGGCCAAGGAATTGAATAGACACTTCTCAGAAGAAGATATAAAATCAATCACAAACACTTGAAAAAATGTTCAACATCTCTGGCAATTAGAGAA
Source organism: Tamias sibiricus (assembly GCA_025594165.1). Lineage (NCBI taxonomy): Eukaryota > Metazoa > Chordata > Mammalia > Rodentia > Sciuridae > Tamias > Tamias sibiricus. The sequence continues at coordinate 49,005,035 of CM046662.1, read as the reverse complement.
ATGCAAATCAAAACCACTCTAAGATTTCATCTCACACTAGTCAGAATGGCAGCTATTAAGAACACAAACAACAATAAATGTTGGAGAGGATGTGGAGAAAAAGGCATGCTCATACATTGTTGGTGGGACTGCAAAATGGTGCAGCCAATATGGAAAGCAGTATGGAGATTCCTTGGAAAACTTGGAATGTAACCACCTTATGATCCAGCTATCCCACTCCTTGGTCTATACCCAAAGGACTTAAAAACAGCATACTACAGGGACACAGCCACATCAATGTTTATAGCAGCACAGTTCACAATAGCTAAACTGTAGAACCAACCTAGATGCCCTTCAGTTGATGAATGGATAAGGAAAATGTGGTATATATACACAATGGAGTATTACTCAGCAGTAAGAGAGAATAAAATCATGATTTTCACAGGTAAATGGATGAAACTGGAGAATATAATGCTAAGTGAAACTAGCCAATCCCAAAAAGTTAAATGCCAAATGTTTTTTCTGATATAAGGAGGCCGATTCACAGTGGGGTTGGGATTGGGATCATAGGAGGATTAGAAGAACACTAGAATGGCCAATGGGGAGGGAGAGGATGGGAGGGGGCAAAAGGGTGAAGAAAGAAAGAAAAAAAAAAAGACGGTAGAATGAGATGGATATCATCACCTTAAGTGCATGTATGAAGTCACGAATGGTGTGAATATACTCTGCATACAACCAGAGATATGTAAAAATGTGCTCTACGAGTATAATATGAAATGTAATACATTCTGCTGTCATTTCTAACAACTTAGAATTAAAAAATTTTTTTGAAAAAAAAAATCTACAGTTGAGTCTACAACAGTAAATTTTCATTTCAGTTATATTTCCAGCTCTGGAATTTCTATTTGGTTCCTTTTTATAATTTGTGTCTATTTATTGATATTCTCTACTTGAGGAGTCATATCATCACTTAAGCATGGTTTCTTTTAGTCATTTGAACATATTCATGATAGCTGCTTTAAAGTCTTTGTCTAAGTCCTTTGTAAAAGCTGTTTCTGTTGCCTGTTTTTTTTGTTTTGTTTTGTTTTGTTGTCATCATGTTTTCCTTTCCTTGCCTATGGGAAACACTCTCTTATTTCTTTCATGTCTTATAGGCTTTGATTGATAACTGGATATTTCAGACAATGTAACAACTGGACACTGATCCCCTCCCTCCCCTTTCTACGGCTTGTTAATGTTTAATTCTTTATTTGTTTAGGAATTAGACCATTTTGGTACATCTATTTCCTCCACAGTGTGCAGGCCTGAGTGTGCACACAGTCACCCTGGAATGACAATGATTTTAGCAGGGCTTTCTTCAACTGTCTCTCCCTGATCTCTATGAAACACTCTGCCTCTTTTAGTATCATCTCCTGCTATTAGGCACCACTAATTATCAATGGACTCTTCTATTTTCAAGAATATCCTGGAGGGGGCTAGCGCTGTGACTCAGCGGTAGAGTACATGGGTGAGGCCCTGGGTTCGATCCTCAGCACCACATAAATAAAAGTATTGTGTCCACCTACAATACACGCGCGCACACACACACACACACACACACACACACAGAGAGAGAGAGCACAAATTGTTCCACAATCTAATCCAATTCAATCCAGGCCTCAGGTGAGGTAGTCTTTGAGGTCTGTTATGACTGGAGGAGGGCTCTTATCAGCTGTCTATTCTCTCTAGCTGGGCTACAGTGTAGCTTCCTGCTCTCATGATGATACCATCCTTCCCTTGATTGGTCATCAATAAAGCTACCTTGTTTTTGAGGGCATCTTTGTGCTTGGATTTCCAAATATTCATTCCCAAAAGGAGTCAGTTCACATGAGAAGAACTTCAGAGCTCCCAGTTTTTGTAGCCTGCCTCTCCCTTGAGACAAGATGGATGCAGGGATAAAGGCTCAATTCTCTCCCACGGATTAACTTTATGTTACAAGAAGAGTGCTACACAGAGGCAGTTGCTTCAGGTCTTCTCAGTTTGCCTTTCCAAGTGTGGAACCTCTCCTCTATGAGAAAGCTGGGGCAGCAGAGGTTGTAACTCAAATGCCACAGATACTCACTGTTCAGATCTAAATATAGATTTTCTTGAATAAATGTTTCTTCATTTGCTATATGCCTTTTAGGACAATGTCCAGAAACTAAATGGTTGCTTTTAATAATTTTTTACCAGGTAGTTGTTTCAATGGCAAGTGGATTTAAGAAGCTCCTTATGCCATCATTCCAGAAGTCACCTTTCAATACTGCTTTCAGTAATACTTTATATACTACAGAAGAATATTAACTATAGTATAATCTTATTACTAGAGATAACTTAGAGATAAAGTTCAGGTTAAAGTAAAAAATCTAAATTGTAAAAGATTTTAAGAAAAATGTTTTTAGAGTTGGAGAAATAAACAATAACTAGAATTGTCATACATAAGAGAAATACATGGGTCATTTAATGAATGAAGATTTTAATTTATACAAGAATCACCTGTATTAGGTTTTTCTAAAAACTGTTGGTGCTACAAAGATTGTATAAGAAAGTAACAGATATTCCCATAATTATCTCAGGTGCATATTTTACCTCAACTGAACTTTTCTAAATATAAAACATGTTGTATGTATAATATACAAACGTAAATAGCATTTTATATCCAAGAAACATTCTGATCGAAAGAATGTGCATTACTGAGTCTCTTACTCAAGGACATATGGTAATATAAGAACAAAATACAAATTAAATTCCTTAACTACACATCTATTTTGCTTATAAAGCCAGGCCTTGAGAAGTCAGGTAGAAGGTACAGGCAAAATGGAAGAACAGAGGGGTGTCCTACAAGTGACTCCACCAGAGGAGAATGAAGACAACAAAGAAAAAGTTGTATTTGAGATTGGTGGGTGAGGGAGAACTCTGGAAATTAGAAAACAAGTGATGGGAAAGCTAAGCAGCACTGAGAAAAAGTCAACCTAGAGAAAGGAACAAAGTAACGTATGGTATCAAGCCCAGCTGCCTAGCCAGCCTGGAACTGGGAACCAGATACTGCCCAGAAAAAGCCTGTAATCCCAACCATTGTAGGAGACAGGCAGTCCTAAATGCAAGAGGATTTCACAGAGCTTACAAGCTTTATATCCAGCTTGCGGAACTAGTTGGTCTAAAAATGAGTGCTCTGCTTTCAAGAAGGAACCCACTTTGGGTACCTCCCTCCAACCCCGGAACTTAAGTTATAGCAACAGACATTGCCAGACACCGTCTTAGCTTAGGGGCTGACACAGGCCCCTGACCCTACCAGAAGCCTTGAGCTTGTATGCACCTCTCTGGACAGAAGACAACCCTTCACTGCCTGGCAGTTCAAGACCATGGCTGCCAAAGCCACAAATCTGAGTCCCACCTGCACGTGCCTCACAGGAACTAGGGAGAATCTCCTCCCCAGCCCACTCCATGAAACTAAAGCCAATGTTACAAAGTACCAGCTTCACCCGCATCTGTCCATTGGGAGCTGGGAAAGCTCCCAGCAGCCCCAATCCCTGCTAACTAACTACCTGTCCTCACACAGAAGCAGGTAATAGGGAAGGTTTCTTCCTCAACCCACGGCCAGCAGTACGACTGCCGAAACTGAGCAAAAAGCCTCAGCATCACCCAAACTGGCACCTGGAGATCAGAGGAAGGTTCCATCTGTGTTCTGCAGTTCTAAGACTGGTTAACAATACCACAAGCCTTTTATTCACCAGGTCTTATTCCACATGACCTAGAGACATTCCTACTTACATAATGTAACTTCAGGACCACAGATACCAAAGTGACATCCTTAGCACCACCCTTGCAACCTATAGAAGGTAGCCCTCAGGTCCTACACTTCTACAAGTATAGATACCACTGCCAAAAGCTCAAAAATGACTTGAACATGATCAAGAAGACCTAGGAAAGGTCTACACAGCCAGTATACTTCAGGCACAACAACTGAAACCAAAAGCACACATACTGCTTATACCCTCCCTTGAAACTTGGAGACAGTATCATATGGAAGGCACAAGACCATGAAAGCAGCTAACAATACTACAAATCCCAGGACCAACTTCAATTGCTCCACTGGACCTTGAGTCCATAACCACTGAGGCCACATACTCAGGTGTCACCTGTGTTCATCCTGCAGGACATAAAGAAGGCCCCAACCTATCCTGTGATTCCAAAACTGTAGCTGCTAGTCATAGGCCCAGGCATTTCCTGCATTTATCCTAAGAGTCCTAAGGAAGGTCCCCTATATCCTGTGGCTTAGGGACCATGACTATGCATGCCACAACCTTTGGCATAACCTGTGCTTGCCCTTAGGAACCTGAGAAGAGTCCTCATCCAATCCTACACACCTGCTGTGTCAGCTGCTACCACAAGCACCAGTGCCATCTGGGCTTGACCCTGTGGAATCTGAAGACATACACCTTTGGAAGCCTACATCCACAGCAAAGTTGTACAAATGCCTTCATGATATGTTGCAGTCCTGACAGCCCATAACCCATCTAAACAAAAAAAAAATTGTTCCATGCAGTAGTTATACCAGATGTTGAAACACTGAGGTAAAGACAAAAGAAACATGAAATGAAACATGACGCCCACAAAGGAGAGTAATTCTCCTGAAACAGATCTCTATTTGAAGGAAATTTCATGAATGCCTGAAAAAGAATTTAGAATACTGAAGTCAAGAAAACTCAGCCAGGGCTGGGGTTGTGGCTCAGTGTCAGAGTGCTTGCCTGCCACACGTGAGGCACTGGGTTCGCTCCTCAGCACCACATAAAAATTAATAGAAAAATAAACAAAATAAAAACATTATGTCCATGTATAACTAAAAAGATTATATTTTGTATTCTTTTTTCAAAAATTTTTATTATTCTAATTTGTTACACACGTTTGCAGAGTATATTTCATTTCATATTACATATAAAGAGCACAACTTTTCAAGTTGCTAGTTTTATATAAAGTATTTTTACAACAATTGTGTCTTCATACATGTATTTAGGGTAATTATGGATAACTCAGTCTGCCATTATTCCTATCCCCTTGCCCCCTCTTCTCCCTCCCCCCTCTTTGTTCTATTTAAAGCTCTTTTAATTTAAAAAAAGAAAACTCAGCCAGTTTTTAAAAAAAAAGAAGAAGTCAAAAACCATTCAGGATATGAATGAGAAATTCATTAAATAGAGAGAAATCATTAAAATTAATCAATCTGAGGCTGGTACTGTGGCTCAGTGGCCAAGCACTTACCTCGCACAAGTGAGAGGCACTGGGTTCGATCCTCAGCACCACATAAAACTAAATAAACAAAATGTTGTATCCATGTATAACTAAAAAAAAATTTTTTTAAATAATCAATCTGAAACCTTGAGCTAAAAACTTCAATCAATGAACGAAAAAAATACACTACAGTTCTCCTAAAACAACAGAAGAAGGAATTTCTGAACTACTTAGACAAAAAGAAAAGTCTTAAAAAGAATAAAGGATTAAACCAGAAACTTTGCAACTATTAAAAGAAAGCAGGGTCAACACTCCAACATATTGGTTCAGGCACTAACTTCCTTAACAATACACCTAAAACTCAAGAAATAAAATCAAGAATCAATAAACAGCAAAGCGTCAAACTAAAAAGTTTCAGCACAACACAGGAAACAAGAGTGTTAAGAGAGAGCCTACAGAATGGGAAAAAATCCTTGCCAGCTACTCCTCTGATGGGGGATTAATATCCAGAATATCAAAAAAAAAAAAAAAAAAAAAAAAAACACCACCCCAAATAACCCAAACAATAAATAGGCAAAAGAAGTAAACAGAAGGGGCTGGGGTTGTGGCTCAGTGCTCTCCTAGCATTAGTGAGGCACTAGGTTTGATCCTCAGCACCACATAAAAATAAATAAAATAAAGGTATTCTGCCCACCTACAACAACAACAAAAAATTAAAAATAAACAGACATTTCTCAAAAGAAGAAATATATATGGCCAACAAATATATGAAAAAATGTTCAACATCCCCAGCAATCAGCAGAACACAAATCAAAACTATATTGAGATTTCATCTCACTCCAGTCGGAATGGCAATTGTCAAGAATACAAATAATAATAAATGCTGGTGAAGATGTGTGGGAAAATGTATACTCATACATTGTTGGCAGGACTGCAACTTAGTATAACCACTCAGGAAAGCAGTATGCAAATGGCTCAAAAGACTAGGAATGAAACCACCATATGACCTAGATAACTCATTCTTTGGTATTTATCTAAAAGAACTAAAATCAGCAGAGTACAGTGACACAGGCACATTAATATTTATAGCAGTCAAATCACAATATCCAAATTATGAAACTAGCCCAGGTGCCCATCAACAGATGAATGGATAAAGAAAATGGAGTTTTACTACCCTATAAAGAGTGAAATTATGGCATTTGCTGGTGAATGAACAGAACTGGAAAACATCATGCTAAGTGAAATAAGCCAGAATCAAAAAGTCAAGGGTTGAGGGTCTGGGGTTGTGGCTCAGTGGTAGAGCACTCACCTCGCATGCGTGAGGCACCAGGTTCGATCCTCAGCACCATATAAAAAATAAATAAGGATACTGTGTCCATCTACAACTAAAAAAAAGTTTTTTTGAAGTTAAGAGTTGAATGCGGGCTGGGGTTGTGGCTCAGCGGTAGCGCGCTCGCCTAGCACGTGCACAGCCCGGGTTCAATTCTCAGCACCACGTAAAAATAAAGGCATTGTGTACAACTAAAACAAATAAATAAATATTTTTTTTAAAAAAGAGTTGAATGCTTTCTCTCATACATGGAGGTGAGAGCAAATAAAAAGGAAAAAAAAAAGGAAAGGAAGGGGATTGCATGAAAATAGAAGGGTGATTGGTAGAATAGATTGGTGGACTGAGGGGAGGGAGAACAGACAGGAAAAAGGAGGAATGATAGAATGAAACTGAACAAATTATGCTACATACATGTATGAATATACCACAGTGAATTTCACCTTTATATATACATATCACCAATTAAAAATATTAAAGGGGCTGGGGTTGTGGCTCAGTGGTAGAGCACTTGCCTAGCATGTGTGAGGCACTGGGTTTGATTCTCAGCACCGCATATAAATAAATAAAATAAAGGTCCATTGACAGCTAAAAAAAAAAAAAATTTTTTTTTTTTTAAATAATAATAGGCGGGCATGGTGGCACATGCCTGTAATCCCAGCACTTAGAAGGCTGAGACAGGAGAATCGCGAGTTCAAAGCTAGCCTCAGCAATGGCAAGGCACTAAGCAACTCAGTGAGACCCTTTCTCTAATAAAATAAAAAAAGGGCTGGGGATGTGGCCCAGTGGTCAAGTGCCCCTGAGTTCAATCCCTGGTACCAAAAAAAAAAAAAAAAAAACTATAATAGAAGGAAGGCCAGCAAAGTAATGGGAATGAGGAAAGGAAGAGGGGAGAGAAAGGCAAAGTACTGGTAAGTGAAATAGAACAAATTACATTCCATCATATATGAATGTCACAATGAACCCCACTCTGATGTACAATAAAACATTTTTTAAAATAATAATAAAAAAAAAGATCCTTGGTCATATTAAAAAAATAATGAAGAAACTCTTTAAAAACCTTTGGGACATCATTAAGCAAACAAATATTCATATTATTTGAATTCCAGAGGGTAGTGGGGACAAGATAATGGATTAGAATGAGGAAGCATTTCTCCCAGCTTAGCTATCCAGAACTTAAGCAGTGGGAATACTAGGTCTCCCAAAGGCTTAGAGTAAAAACTCCTGAGACTGGAGGGGCAGTCTGCCCTAGTCAAACCAGAGACTGTTTAATTAATCAGTCTAAAAATAAAAAACCTCTCCATGGAGTTTATCAATCATCCACAGAGAGCCAATCCAGAAGCCATCTTGGGACTACAGCACAGTAGAACCTACAGAAACTGGAAACCCAGATCCAAGAGTTTGCAGCTAGGTCTGCTTGGGCCTGTCTGAGCCTAGCAAACCTGTGGAAAGTATGAAACTGGAAATATTTGGAGGATGGGAATTACTAAGGTTGGAAAGTCTGGAGAGAGCCTGGCTCTCCCTGGGTTCAAGAGACCTGCTGCTAGCAGGGACTGAGGGGCCAGCTATTGTGGGTCAAAAGGTTAGAAGAGAGGATGTGAGGGCAATTTGCTCTCAGCTTGCCCAGCCAGTTGGTGGTCCCTGGCTCCCTCCCCAGTCCGGCATTCACTGGTGACCTGCCAGGCCCAGCACTAGTCCAGCACCCACCAGGGCCCTCCAGCTCCCCAGTCCCCAGTTTTCCTACGCCCTCCCAGCCTCCAACCCAGCCTACCACTCTGCCAACTAGGCCCACAGCTCCACATGCAAGGCCACTGCTTTGCCGCCAGACCCACCCAGTCCAGCATACAGCTTCGGGATAGGCCCACAGGTCTGGGCACTGCCCTGACCCTCCTGGTACAGACCACCTGGGCATCCAACATAGCCAGGCCCCAACTTGCTCCACATGCCCCTTTGCCACCAGACCAGCCTATTCTAGCACACAGCCTTGCTGCTAGACCCCAGGATCCAGCACCAGACCCTGATCTACCTGCCATCCAGATGTGGCCAACTGGTTTCGTCCTTCTAACAACCCAGCTTCCCCAACATACCACCAGGCCTGCAGTCCAGCTTGCCCAAACTCATCTCCCAAGAAGGGAAACTGGGAAGTCTTAAACACCAACCTTCAACACAGTGAGCAACACAATAAAAAGGAAGAACATACCACCCATGGCCCATACACCCACATTCAGATCATACCTCAAAAAGAAATGAAAAGAAAATCAGGTGGGTACAGACAGTGAACACATATGCTCACTATTTTGTCCACAATAATGGATAGGACTCCTTAAATTCTTAACATTTTACCAAGATTTTTGTTATTGTTGTTGTTTGTTGTGGTCGTAGTAGTTCTGTTTTGTTTTTTGATTTGGGGTTTCCATATTGGAACTTTTTATATTTGAACATGTACTTAATGATTCAAGGACTCTTATACATATTCATATTTGTTACTCTTTCCTCATCTCTAGCCTTTTGTTGTTGTTGTTGTTGTTTTGAAGGTGTTATTTTCCCATGCTCTGTATTTTGAGGGCTAGGGTCTCTGATTAGCTTATTTGTATTAATTTGTCACTTTTTTTGTTGATCATCTTTATCACTACTCCATCTCCCTTGTTTCCATCTCTCTCTCCTCCTTTATGTTCTTTAATTTTTTATCCCCTTTCAAACCAACAACATATCCTAAGTTAGCATTGCATCTGCCCTATTCACCCTCTGAAATTGCAAACACTTTTCCATCCTCCTATCTCTTCTCCTTTACACATACTCAACTCTATAGTTAACACTTTGTTATAGTTTAGATGTGATATCCCCCAAAAGCTCACATGTGAGATAATGTAAGAAGGTTGAGGGAAGAAATGATTGAGCTGTAAGAATCATACCCAATCAGTGAATTAATCCCATGATAGGCATTAACTGAGTGTTAACTGAAGTGGTAAGGTGTGGCTGGAGGAGGCGTAGCTTTGGGGTATGTATTTTTATCTGGCCAGTGGAATATATTTCTCTATTTTCTGATCATCATGTGAGCTGTTTCTCTTTGCCACACTTTTCAGTCATGATGTTCTGTCTCACCTCAAGCCCTGAGGAATGGAGCCTGCTGTCTGTGGATTTGTGACCTCTGAAACCCTGAGCCCCCAACTAAACTCTTCCTCCTCTACAGCTGTACTGGTCGGGTCATTCAGTCACAGCAGCGAAAAAGGTGACTAAAACACACTTCTCAACACTAATTGAGATATATAATGTCTACCCCTATCACCAATGTCACAGCAATAATATAGCAGAAGGCATAGACAACACCTATTGTTTAATTTTAAGCCAGACAATTAATTATTTAATTAAGAAATGAAAAATAGAACTGAAAACCACCAAAGGAAGAAACTACACTAGAAGAATGGTCAAAGGAGAAACTAATTCAAATTAATAACTAAAAATAAATCAAAATGACAGGGAATAAAAGTCATATCTCGGGCTGGGGTTATAGCTCAGCGGTAGAACGCTTGCCTCACACATGTGAGGCACTAGGTTCATCCTCAGCACCACATAAAAATAAATAAAGTAAATATATTTTTTTTAAAAAAATCATCTCTCAATAATAACACTGAATGTAAATGGCCTAAACTCATTAGTCAAAAGACACAGACTGGCAGACAGGATTAAAAAACAAGACCTAACAATATGCTATTTCCAAGAGACTCGCCTCATAAGCAAAGACATCCACAAACTGAAAGTAAAAGGATGGGGGAAAACATATTCACGTGGATCTCATAAACACACAAGGGTTTTTGTCCTCATAACAGATAAAGTGGACTTCAAGCCAAAGTTAATTAGAAGGGACCAAAAAGGTCATTTCCTACCACTTAAGAGAATTACATCAACAAGACATAACAATAGTAAATATTTATGCTCCAATAGTGGAGCATCGACATATACCAAACAAACCCTTCTCAATTTCAAGAATCAAACAGACCACAACACAATAATACTGAGTGACATTAACACACCTCTCTCGTCACTAGATAGTTCCTCCAAACAAAAACTAAAGCTACAGAACTAATGAATACAATTAATAATTTAGACTTAAAGACATATGTAGAATATTTCATTCAACGACGACTGAATACAATTCCTTTCCAGCCACTCATGGATCCTTTGCTAAAATAGACCATATCTTGCTGGGCGCGGTGGCGCACGCCCGTAATCCCAGCACTTGGGAGGCTGAGGCAGGAGGATCGCGAGTTCAAAGCCAGCCTCAGCAATGGCGAGGCACTTAGCAACTCAGTGAGACCCTGTCTTTAATAAAATACAAAAAAGGGCTGGGAATGTGGCCCAGTGGTTGAGTGCCCCTGAGTTCGATCCCCGGTACCAAAAAGCAAAAAACAAAAAAATAGACCATATCTTAGGCCACAAAGGAACTCTTACCAAATACAAAACAATAGAGATAATACTTTGTGTTCTATCAGCTCATAATCAATGGGATGAAAAATAAAAATAAAAAATAGAAGCTACTCTAACACTGGAGATGAAATATTATGCTAGTGAATGACCAATGGATAGTAGAAGAAATCAGAGATGAAATTTAAAAAAAAAAAAAAAATCTACCTAACAAAAGAGGTGAAAGGCCTCGATGATGAAAACTACAGAACACTAAAGAAAGAAATTGAAGAAGACCTTCGAAAATGGAAAGACCTCCCATGTTTTTGAATAGGCAAAATTAACACTGTCAAAATAGTGATACTACCAAAAGCGCTATACAGATTTAATGCAATTCCCATTAAAATTTCAATGACGTTCTGCATAGAAATAGAAAAAGCAGGCATGAAATTCATTTGGAAAAATAAGAGGTCCAGAATAGCCAAAGCAATCCTTAATGAGAAAAGTAATGCAGGAGGCATCACAATACCAGACTCTTCAATTACACTATAGAGCTATAGTCACAAAAACAACATGGTATTGGTACAAAAATAGAATTGAAGACCAATGGAACAGAATAGAAGACACAGAGACATAACCATGAAATACAGTTATCTCATACTAGACAAAGGTACCATAAACATACATTGAAGAAAAGATAGCCTCTTCAACAAATGGTGCTAGGAAAACTGGATATCCATAGGTAGTAGACTGAAATCGAACCCCTATATCTCACCCTACACAAAACATAACTCAAAGTGGATCAAAGACCTTCACATTAGACCAGAGACACTGTGTATAAAAGAAGAAAAAGTAGGTCAAAAGCTCTCCATCATTATCAGCTCAGTAACAGACTTCCTCAATAGGACTCCTAAAGCAAAATCAAGAATCAATAAATGGGATGGCATCAAACTAAAAAGCTTCCTAACAGCAAAGGAAATAATCAAGAACATGAACAGAGAGCCTACAGAATGGGAGAAAATCTTTACCACCTGCACCTCAGATAGAGCATTAATCTCCAGGATGTACAAAGAACCCAAAAAACTTAACACACACACACAAAACAAATAATAATAATAATAATAATAATAACCCATTCAATGCCAAATGGGCAAAGGAATTGAACAGACACTTCACAGAGAAGAAATCAGAATGGTCAAAAAACACATGAAAAAAAATCTTAACGTCTTTAGCAATTAGAGAAATGCAAAGTAAAACTACACTGACATTCTATCTCACTCCAGTCAGAATGGCAATCATCAAGAATACAAATAACAATAAATGTTAGGATGTGGAGAAAAAGGCATGCTCATACATTGTTGGTGGGACTGCAAAATGATGCAACCATTCTGGAAAGCAGTATGGAGATTCCTCAACAAACTTGGAATGGAACCACCATTTAACCTAATTATCCCATTTCTTGATCTATACCGAAAAGACTTAAAAACAGCATACTACAATGATGCAGCCACATCATTGTTTATAGCAGCTCGATTCATGATAGCCAAGCTATGGAACCAACCTAGATGCCCTTCAAGAGATGAATGGATCAAGAAAATGTGGCATGTATACACAATGGAATATTACTCAGCCATAAAGAAGAATAAAAGTATAGTGTTTGCTGGTAACTGGATGAAATGGAGAATATCATGCTAAGTAAAATAATCCAGTCTCCAAAATACAAAGGTCGAATATTCTCTCTGGTATGTGAATGCTAACCTTACATAACAAGGGAGGGTAGGGAGGGGAAGAATAGAAGTTGATAGGACTAGACAAAGGAGAATGAAGGGAGCACAGAATGGAACTAGGAAAGACAGTAGAATGAATCGAACATAACTTTCCTATGGTCATATATGAATACACAATCAGTGTAACTATATATCATGTTCAACAACAAGATTGGGATCACAATTGTAATGGATTGCACCCCACGTATGTATAATATGTCAAAATATATTCTACTGTCATGTATACGTAAAAATAATAAATAAATTTCTAAAAATAGAAGTAGCCGGGCACGGTGGCGCACGCCTGTAATCCCAGCACTTTGGGAGGCTGAGACAGGAGGATCCCGAGTTTAAAGCCAGCCTCAGCAATGGCGAGGCACTTAGAAACTCAGTGAGACCCTGTTCCTAAATAAAATACAAAAAAAAAAACAAAAGGGCTGGTGATGTGGCACAGTGGTCGAGTGCCCCTGAGTTCAATCTCCAGTACCACAAAAATAAATAAATAAATAAATAAATAAAAATAGAAGTAATGATAAAGCATGAAAAGAATTCATTGTAAAAAAAAAAAATTCCCCATGAAAAATAGGTTGAAGCCAGAAAAACATGTTGAAATCACTGGAAACAGTTTATTATTATGTCAATGAAAACAAAATTTGATTCTGCTTACAACAATAATGAAATGCAGTCTAGGATAATAAAATATGAGAGGGAAAAAAGAAAAAAGAATTCCAGAGGGTAAAGAAAAGGAAAGGACACAGAGAGTCTATTTCACAAAGTAACAGCCAAAAACTTCTCAAAACTTCAAAAAAGATGGATATCCAGATACAAGTTCAAAGGACACTAACGGGATTCAACCAAAACAGACCTCCACAAAGATATAAATGCTCAAAATGTCAAAATAAAAAAGAATAGTGTCAAGTTACACATAAGGAAATGCCCATTAGACTTACAGCAGATTTATCAGCAGAAACCTACAGTCCAGAATAGAAGGATATAATCAAAATACTGAAAGGAAAAAATGCCAACCAAGAATACTAAATCCAGGGCTGGGGCTCTAGCTCAGTGGCAGAGTGCTTGCCTTACGTGTGTGAGATACTAGGTTCAATCCTCGGCACCACATAAAAATAAAATAAAATAAAGGCATGCCGCCAATCTACAACTACAAAAAAAAATTTTTTTTAAAGAATACAAAATCCAACAAAAATTATTCTTCAAAACCAAGGCAGAAAATAATCTTCTCCAAATAAGCAAAAACTGAAGGAATTCATCACAACCAGACCAGCTCCGCAAGAAATGTTTAAGGAAATGATACACTAAAACTGAAAGGATGATGTTATGGTTTGGATGTGAGGTGTCCCCCAAAAAATCATGTGTGAGACAATGCAAAAAGGTTTAAAGGAGAAATGTCTGAGCCTTAACCCAATCAGTGGATTAATCACCTGATGGGATTAACTGGGCTGGGTGTTGACTGAAGGCAAGTATGGTGTGGCTGGAGGAGTTGCAGCACTGGGGTGTGGATTTGAGGCATATATTTGTATTTGGCAACTAGAGATCTTTCTCTCTACTTGCTGATCATCATGTGAGCTATTTCCTTTGTCACATTCTTCCACCATGATATACTACCTCACCTTAAGCCCTGAAGAATGGAGACTGCTGTCTATGGACTGAGACCTCCGAAATTGTGAACCCCCAAATAAACTTTTCCTCCTCTACAAATGTGCTGGTTGGGTCTTTTAGTCACTGAAGCGAAAAAGCTGACTAAAACAGAAATTGGTACCAGGAGTGGAACTACTCCTGTGACTAACATGACCATGTGGTTCATAAACATTTGGAGATTATCAGAATTGGTGGAAAAATTTTTGAGATGTTTAGCAGTGCACGCTAGAAATACTTTATATTGTTGTAAGCAGATACAAATGGTGGATTCCGTTGGGAGCTCAGAAGACCAGAATGCCAATAGGACCATGGACAGTGAAGACAGGGCTCCAGAGGGTTTAGAGAAAAGGACACGATTGGTAACTGGACTAGAGGCCATTCATCTTATGTTCTGGCTGAGAAATTATCTGCATTTTGCCCGTGATCTGAGGTACGGTGTGGCTAGAGGAATATATTTGTATTTGTCAAGTGGGGATTTCTCTCTCTACATTTCTGATCATCATGTGAGCTGCTTCCCTCTACCACATTTCCACCATGATGTCCTGCCTCACCTTGAGCCCTGAAGAATGGAGCTTGCTGTCTGTGGACTGAAACCTCTGAAACTCTGAGCACCCAAATTAAATCTTCTTACTCTACAAATGTGCTGGTTGGGTGTGTTAGACACAGCAGTGAAAAAACTGACTAAAGCAGATGATAACTATCATCATGAATGAACACACATGAATATACAAAACTCACTAGAAGGACAGAAACACAAAAGAGAAGAGAAACTACATGACAGAAAATTACTAAATCAAAAAAAAATGATGAGAAGTGGAAAGGAACAAAAAAATACATAAAACAAGAAGAATATAATTAACAAGATGACAGGAAGAAGGTTCATACTCAATATTAACCTTGAATATAAATGGATTAAGTTCACCAATGAAAAGACTTATACTGGCTTAATGAGTTTAAAAAAAAAAAAAAACAATTATATGCTGCTACAAGAAACTCACTTCACTGGTAATTGATAACATAAATTAAAAGTGAAGGGTTGGAAAAAGATATAAGTGCAAATGGAAACAAAAAGTGAGCCTGAGTAGCTAAACTCATCAGATACAGCAAAGTTTAAATCAAAATCTAAAAACAAACAAAGAAGGTCATTATATATTGATAAAAGGATCAATTTACCAGGAAGATATAATGATTGCAAATATATATGCACCCAACATGGAACCATCAATTATGTAAAATAAATATTATTATACCTAAAAAGAGATAGACTCAATTACAATAATGGCTGGGAACAACACCCTGCTACCTCAATGGGCAGATCATCTAGGCAGAAAAAGCAACAAAGAAATATCTGAGTTGAACAATATTTCAGAGCAAATGGTCTTAATACACATTTATAGAACATTTCATCCAACAGCAACAGAAACACATTCTTCTCATCAACACATGGAATATTCAGCCAATTTTCAATAAATTTTTAATAACTGATATAATGTAACATCTCAGACCATAACAGAATAAAACTACAAGTTATCAAGAAGAAAAATGGAACATATACAAACACAAGGGAACTAAATAATATGTTCTTAAATAACCAATGGGTAACTGAAGAAATTAAAAGGGAAATAAATATTTCTGGAAACAAAGAAAATAACAACATATCAAAATCTGTGGGATACAGAAAAGCAGTACTTAGAAGTTTATAGTAATAAATCCTTACATCAATACAATAAATCACAAATAACCTACCAATGCACCTCAATAACTTAGAAAAGAACAAAACAAACCCAAAATTAGAAGAAAACAAATAAATCTGAAACTAAAATAGATAAAAATAATCAATAAAACAAAAGTTGTTTTTTAAAAGATAAAATTGACAAACCTTTATCTAGACTAACCAAGAACAAAGGACTTAAATAAACAAAAGCTTAAATTAAAACACTACAGCTGATACCACAGAAATACAAAATATCAAAAGAAACTACTATGAACAATTGTAAGCTCGAAAACTATAAAGCTCAGAAGAAATATATTCCCGAAGACAGAAAGCCTACGAAAATTGAAGAAGAAATGGAAAATCTAAACAGACCAAGAATGAGTAATAAGATCGTGAGACTGAAGCAGTGATTAAACAAAAAAAGTTTAGGGCATCAGGGGTTTATTACTGAATTTTAGAAAACACTTAAAGAACCAGTTCCAATTCTTTTCAACTATTCAAAAAAGAAAAAGAAAAAAACTAAAATGGAAAGAACTCTGCCAAACTTCTTACAAACCCAGCATTATCTTGATTTAAAAAAAAGATACACAAGATATTCAATACAGATCTATATTCCTGACGTAAAGTGCAAAACTCTCAATAAACGATGAGCAAATCAACTTCAACCGTGAATTAAAAAGATCACACACCATGATCAATTGGGATTCATCCCAGGGATGCAAGGATGCTTCAATGCATGCAAATCATAAACTTGTTACATCAAAAAGGATAAAACTTATTACATACAAAAGGATAAAAACCATATGATCATTCATTTTAATACGTTCAGTAAAAGGTCTCAGTAATATTCAACATCCCTTTTGTGATAAATATTCTCAAAAAATTATGTTTAGTAGAAATCTACCTCAAAATATTAAAAACTATACAACAAATTAGAATAAATAAATAACTTAATTAAAAAAATATTGAAAACTATATGTGAAAACCTATGGCCACTATCATATTAAATGGGGAAAAGGCAAAAGTATTCCTCTAAGAACAAGGACAAAACCAGGACATTCACTTTCACTACTCTTATTTAATCTGAATTATAAAGGAAAAATTTAACTTTGCATGTTTACAGATGACATGATTTCATTAAAACCAGAAAAACCTAAAAAGTTTATTAAAAGCTGATAGACCTTATAAATTAATTCAATAAAATTACAGGAATTTGCATGAAAACAGTATAAGTTCACAACAAAAATGGACTTGGTCAAAAATAAGAAAGCAATCTTATTTATAAAAAAAAACTAAAAAAAAGAATAAATTTAAGGAATTGAAAGAGCTCTACAATAAAAATTATAAAACACTAATGAAAGAAATTATAAAGGACACACAAAAAATGGAAAGATGTTTCATGTTCACAAATTGGAGAAATATTATTAAAATTATCATACTACCCAAAACAATCTATAGATTCAATACAATTTCAATCAAAATACCAATGACTTTCTTCACAAAAATAGAAAAACCAATCCTAAAATCATATGGAACCACAAAAGACAAACAATAACCAAAGCGATTCTGAGCAAAAATTACAGTGCTAGTGGCATCTCAATACCTGACTTCAAAACATACTACACAAAGCTATAGTAACCACAATAGCATGGTACTGACAAAGAACAGACACATAGACCAATAGAACAGAAAAGAAAACATAGAAATTACTCCACAGTCATAGAGCCAACCAATTATTGACAGAAGTGCTAAGAACATACAGCGGAGAGAGGATTCTCTTTAGTAAATGATGTTGGCAAAATTGAATATACATGAGGAAAATTTAATTCAATCCCTTCCTCTCACCATATACAAAAATCAACTATAAATGGATCAAAGACCTAAAAATTAAACCTGGAACTATAAAATTACTCCAAGAAAACATAAGGGAAGGGGCTGGGTTATAGCTCAGTGATAGAGCACTAGCCTCACGCATGTGAGGCACTGGGTTCTATCCTCAGTACCACATAAAAATAAATAAATAAAGATATCGTGTCCATCTTTAAAAAATCTTAAAAAAAAAAAAAAAAACATAAGGGAAACACTTTAATACACAGAGGTATACAATGATTTTTTTTAAATAGGACCCCAAAGACATAAGCAACAAAAGTGAAAATAGACAAATATGATTATATCAAACTAAGAAGCATGCTTGTACTAAAGGAAATAATCAATGGAGTTAAAAGACAACCTACAAGGCTGGGGTTGTGGCTCAGTGGTAGAGCGCTTGCCTAGCACGTTCACGGCCCAGGTTCAATCCTCAGCACCATGTAAACATAAATGCATTGCATTGTGTACAACTAAAGCAAATAAATATTAAAAAAAAAAAAAAAAAAAAAAAAGACAACCTACAGCACGGGAAAAAATATTTTTCAAAGTATTCATCCCATGGAGGATTGACATCAAGAAAATATAAAAACTGACCACCACCCCCCCAAAAAGCCACAATTTAGTTGAAAATTGGGATGAAGAATCAAACAGATAGTGCTCAGAAGAAGGTAAATGAATAGCCAACAATGCATGAAAAAAATGCTCAATCTCACTAATCATCAGGGAAATGCAAAGTAAGATATCATCTCACCCCAGTTAGAATGGCTATCATCAAAACACCAAAAAAAACAAATGGTTACAGGGTCTGAGAAAGTGGAACTCTTATAATACTGTTGGTGGGGAATATAATTTAGCACATCCAGTACTAAAAATTAAAAATAAGCTGTCATAGTTTAGATATTAGTTCTCCCCCAGAAGCTTATTTGTGAGACTATGCAAGATGGTTCAGTGGAGAAACAATTGAATTATGAAAGCCTTAATCACCTGATAAAGATTAACTGAGTGGTAATTGCCAGGTCAGCAGGGTGTAGCTGGAGGAGGTGGGTCACTGGGGGTGTGCCTTTGGGGTATAAACATGGTGAACTGAGATTAGTCTCTGCTCTCTGATCATCATGTGAGCTGCTTCCCCCTGCCACACTCTTCCACCATGACGTTCTGTCTCACCTGGAGCCCGAGAAATGGAACCAGCTCTCTATGGACTGAGACCTCTGAAACCATGAGCCCCCAAATAAACTTTTTCCTCTAAAATAGTTCTTGTCAGGTTTTTAGGCACAGGAACAAAAAAGCTGACTAAAACACAGGCCAAGGGCTGGAGCTGGAGCTCAGAGACAGAGCGCTTGCCTAGCACGTGTGAGGCACTGGGTTCAATCCTTAGCACCACATAAAAATAAACAAATAAAATAAAGGCATTTTGTCCATCTATAACTACAAAAAAATTTTTAATAAAAAATTTTTAAAAAAAAGAACATAGGCCATCACAACTGGTGTAGGCCTATAATTCCAGACATTCCAGAAGCTGAAGCAGGAGGTCACAAGTTGGAGGCAAGTCTCAGCAAATTAAATTTTTTAAAAAGCACTGGAGATGTATATCCGTGGTAAAGCAGTCCTGGGTTAAATTCTTAGTACCAAAAAAAAAAAAAAAAAAAAAAAAAAAAACCCTAAAAACAGAATTACAATATGATCCAACAATTCCACTACTGGGTATATAGCCAAAGGAGATGAAAACATACCAAAAAGAAAGCCAAAAATGTGATCAACTGCAATGCCCTTCAGTGGATGAATGGATAAAGAAAATATGGGATAGATACAAAAATCTAATATTATTGAGCCAATAAAAAGAATGAAATTCCATCATTTGCAGCCAAATGGATGGAATTGGAGGACATTATGTTAAGGAAAATGATCCACGCACAGAAAGACAAATACCACATGTTCTTACCCATGTCTGGAAACTAATAAATCAATCTTGTAGAAGAACACAATGGAATTATGGTCACTAAAGAATGGGAAGGGCATGGGCTAGGGTTGTGGCTCAGTGGCACAGCACTTGCCTAGCACATGTGAGGCACTGGGTTGGATCCCTAGCAACACATAAAAATAGACAAATAAAACAAGGGCAGGCTGTCCATCTACAACTACAAAGAATTAAAAAAAAAAAAAAAGTGGAAAGGCAGTAGGGAGAGAGAATGAGAAGAAGTTTATTCAAGGTCAACAAAACAGTGCAGGAATTAGTTCTGGTTCTTCTTTAGCACTGTAGAGTATCTATTGGTTTAAAATAATCTAATATATTTCAAAATAACTAGAAGAGTATGAAATTTCCAACACATAAAAATGATGTTTAAAAAGATGCAAATACTTATTACCCTGGTTTGATGATTACACATTATCTGCATGTGCTGTATTACCATAATGTACCCATAAAGATATACAAATATGTGTCAATAAAACAAAAGCCAGCCAGGCGTGGTGGCGCACGCCTGTAATCCTAGCACTTGGGGGGCTGAGCAGGAGGATCACGAGTTCAAAGCCAGCCTCAGCAATAGTGAGGCACTTAGCAACTCAGTGAGACCCTGTCTCTAATAAAATACAAAAAAGGGCTGGGGATGTGGCCCAGTGGTTGAGTGCCCCTGAGTTCAAGTCCCCGGTACCAAAAAAAAAAAAAAAAAAAAAAAAAAGCCATCCCTTACCTTGAGTTTTTCTGATGTCCGTTTTCCTCCAAAGCCTCCAGAGCCAATGAGAAAGACAGAGAACTGATTATAGCATATAAGTTCCTTCCCAGAATAAGAATAGACTGTAAATAAAAGAAAAATGAGTTACCAAAAAAATATAACTTATTAACCAAAATGTTCACAATTCCATTAAATTTCAAAAATAAAATCCAGTTATGAAAGGGTCCCAAAAGTTATAATGATCTAGCTTGGATTTCAAAGCTCTCAATTTAATGCATTTATAACCAATCTCTAAAAACAGAACTAAGTTTCACAAATCTTTTCTTAACTATGAAATAGCAGTTTCTTTCACTTCTTAAACCTCCCCAACTGCCACTCATATTTTAACTTTTTTATGTCACAAAAGTTTCAAACAATTCCACTAGAAAATGCAAGTAACCACATTCAGACTTTCAAACTCTCTGTCAAAGCACTCAAGAAAAGCATGGAATGTAAAAGAGAAAGCAAGTGAGAATAAAGGTATAAAGACACAAGTGGACAGGGTCCTGGCTATTCTGCTTACCATTATATTTCCAGAAATTATAATAGTAATTGGCACAAAAAAAAAAAACCTAAATAAAGTTCAATTAACTAATAAATCCATAAATAAATGATATGAGTAAACAAGTTCATAATTTCATCTAAACTATATTTACAATTTATGATGCACTGTGACCCATTTCACCAAGTTCCAGCTTAACAAATGGAATAGATCAAGAAAAAATAGTAGGGGCTGGGGTTGTGGCTCAGTGGTGGAGCCCTTGCCTCGGACGTGTGAAGCACTAGGTTCCATCCTCAGCACCACGTGAAAAATAAATAAAATAAAGGAATTGTGTCTGTCTACAACTAAAAATATCATTTGAAAAAAAAAAAGAAAAGTAAAGTTTAAAGTGAAGTTATTACATGATTTTTGTTTTATGATATGTTACATTTGATAAAATGGCAAGATGACTAAAAGAAAACCAGGATTATTTTAGCCAAGTGCCAGCCAACATCCAAAATGACATACAAAAACCTAAAATATGAGAGAGAAAAAGAGGAGGAAAAGGAGAACAAAAGGAGAAAAAGGAGAGAAAACATACATAATATTTAAGAGCATAAAAAACTATATTAAGTAAAATCAACACAAGTTCCATAATAACATATATAGTACAGGTGGTCCCCAACATTTATAATGGCTCAACATAGAATTTTTCAACTTTGCAAAGGTGCAAATGCTATGCACATTTAGTAGAAACTGTACTTCAAATTTTGAATTTTAACTTTTCCCCAGGCTAGCAATATATAGTATGACAATTTCTTACAATGCCGGGCAGCAGAGAGCCACTGCTCCTAGTCAGCCATATGGGATGATAAGGGTAAATGACCAATAATTTAAAGTGCTCTGTGTTCCTATGCTATGACGTTCAGTAGGTTAAGTGTATTAAATTCATTTTTTATTTGAGCTATTTTCAACTTAACAATGGATTTATCATGTAATCCCATGATAAATAAAGAAGCATCTGCATAACCTCCTATATATGACAAAACAAGAAGGCTTATATTCAAAATATAAAGCAATATCAAATGTTCCACTGTTCTTTATTTTTTGACAATAAATATTTCTCTTCTACTTGATCTTTAAAATAAATTTCAGGCAATGTGTCTTTAGCATGTTTAATTACTACTATTTCAACATTTATTAATCACCATAATCTTTTTCCCACCGCAGATAAAATGTGGCTATGATTTTAAACATATTACAAGTTCTATAGGCTTAAATGCACATGCCTAGGAACCTATCATTTAGAAAAATGATACTATGGTCAAATATATTACAAGTTCCAAATAGCTAATACAGGAAAAGTATCTATAATGCAGCCTATTAATTGAGAGCTAACATTTATTCTGCCAAAAACATACTCCAGCAAGCATAGTTCTCCTCTATAATTTGTATTCAAGCCATATTTTTCATAGGCTTTGGTTATGTTGTTTTTAAAAAGCCCCACCTTCCCTGACCCTACTCCGATTATACTTCCTTTTCCCCTCCTTTTCTTTTTTTCTTTTTTTTAATATTTATTTATTTGCTTTAGTTGTACACAATGCCTTTATTTGTACGTGGTGCTGAGGATCGAACCCGGGCCACGAATGTGCAAGGCGAGTGCTCTACCGCTGAGCCACAACCCCAGCCCCTCCTTTTCTCTTTTCTTAAAGAGCTAATCTTGCTTTCTTACAAACTGGAAAATAAACACAAACTTATTAATATATTTACGTAGTAGGCATTATGTCACATATAAAGGCTACCAATCTAACAATATTATATGAGAACTGTGAGTGAGTTACCATCCATAAGAATTACAACGCCAGATCCTTTATCTAGGACATCAGCAACAACTGCTTCACATTTTAATTGTCCTAAAATGAAAAGTAAAATAAATAAATAGACTGTTCTAAAGACCATAAATTATTACATTAAAACATGAAATGATTTAACATAGTTTCTACTGTAATTTCAGCACAACTCAAAAATTATGATTGGGAGTAATCTTCCTGAAGTCATTAGAAACAAAATTTGACATTAATAATTCATAATGCCTGAATCTCCAAATTTGAAACATTAATATTTCTAACAAATTAGATTTCTATGGTTATACATGATGTAGCATTGTCACACCTTTTATTTCCTTCTTATTACTCTGTTCTAAGACTGCCTATTCTCTCACTTAACTGGTTATGTTGTGATAATCATTATTCAAGAGTGAACTCATCATGTTTCTCTTAAAACCTTGCTTTTCTCTTTTGTTCTCTATGAAGAAATGGAATGAACCACCCAACTGCCAAACCACAAACTTAAGTATCATCCTTGACTCACAGAAAATAATCACATGACAAGATTGGAGTATGCGGAGTTTAGAAGAAGAAGTCAGGTCATACTAAAAATTTCTAACATCATCCTGACGTCTAGGGATAGTCATTTGGGGTTTCAAATAAGGAAGCAGCAAACACATTTGCATTTTAGAAATATAATTTTGGCTGCAGTAAGGTGGATAGGCCTGTGGGAAACAAAAGTATAGATAAAAAGAAAACAGAAGGTGAGAAAACAAAGTGGAAAAAGTGTGAGTGGGGGTAGACAGAAATAGAAGATTCTAGACGTATTTAAGATAGACTCAAATAATTTGGTAACTATCTGGATGTGAGAGAAAATTAAAGAAAAGTAAAGCATTACAAAGACAAGCCAGAGTGATGCTTCCCAAAATCCAAATCTGTTCATATAACTCTCTTGTTTAAAATCCTTCAGTAGCTATTTATTGCCTTTATAACAAAATGCGAACTTCTTAACCCGACTTTCAGGACCTTCCAAGATCCTTCCTGGCTCTCTACTCTCATAATCTTGGTACTCTCCCCAACTTTTTTGAACTATTTTCAGTTCCTTTAACAACCAATGCTTTTTCTCACTTCCAAACCTCTATACATAGTATTTCTTTCTTGGTCTTAACTTACAATCTCCTTTTTACATGTTTAAATCCTAATTCAACCTTCAGATCTCAGCCCAGAGTTCATTTCCACCAAGACTTCCCCAACCCCACGTTAAATTCCAGGTTACAGACGTTCCCTTGTGCACTCCTCCCACTATAAGATATTTTATAATGTTTGCCAATGCCTATTGCCTACTAGACAGACTATAAGCTCCGCATAAGCAAGGATAACATTTTTTTCATAGTTACATTACCAACACTCAGCAGAATGCCTGGTACATAATGAATACCTAATAAATATTAAAAGTGAAAAACTCCAGACAACTGATTCCTTAAGCTACCTTTCTTTAGTTTCCAAATTTTCTATTACGAGTATATATCACTTTATAAATTGGTAAAAATCTAGTTAAACGAATGTTTAGGAGAAAAAGGTTCAATGTATACTAACAATTAATTAAACCACAACTACCTGAAATTCTGTTTTGGAAATTTGTCATAATAATTACATTTACATAATGCTTAACTGTTCAAAATTACTTTTACGTATACTAAGATTCAATGGTTACATATTCTGTTAGAGAATCAAGGCTAGTAACATTATCAGTCTCACTTTCCACATGAAATGTATTGTTTTGCACTATTAATGAAGTCATATTGAAGGGCTGGGATTGTGGCTCAGTGGTAGAGCGCTCGCCTAGCACATGTATGCAGCCCGGGTTCAATCCTCAGCACCACGTAAAAATAAAGGCATGTGTACAACTAAAATAAATAAATATTTTAAAAAAGAAGTCATATTGAGAAAGAAATGTCTAATAAAGACATCATAAAAAAATAATAAAGATAAAACTCTTGAACTCAGAGACTCTAAGAGACTGCTATATGCTGGATAGAACATGTTCTGATTCTTGAAGGAAAACAGTGTTTTTGTCAGGTTTCTTCTGTTCTATCTAATGGTTATGGTTTTACCATGATGAGGGGTAAGTTGGCTCATAATAGTACTACCACAGTTAACAAATCAGCAATTAAGAGATGATGACATTAAACTTCTGATGCTTGTAAATTCATGCCTCATCGACTGGTATGTTTTATGGATAGACTATAATTATATAGTAGCCATGCCCTTAGTTTTCTACAGTTTAAAAAGGTTTGAAACCACAAGTATCTTGAATTTTCAATTTTCACATTTACTACAGAGTAAACTTTAAAACTATGTAATATCATTTGATCCATCTATTCCACTTCTTGGTTTATACCCAAAGGACTTAAAATCAGCATATCACAGAGATAACAGCCACATCAATGTTTATAGCAGCTCAATTCACAATAGCTAAACTATGGAATCAACCTAGGTGCTTTTCAACAGATGAATGAACTTTTTAAAATGTGATATATATATATATCGCATATAAATATGTATCACTTATACATATATCATATATTTATATGTGTGTGTAAATGTATGTATGTATATACATATATATATATATATATATATATATACACATATGTGTGTGTGATGGAATATTACTCAGCCTTAAAGAAGAATGAAATTATGGCATTTGCCGGTGTATGAATAGAGCTGGTGAATATCATGCTAAGCTAAACAAGCCAGTCCCCCAAAAAAACAAAAGCCAAATGTTTTCTCTGATTTGTGGATGCTAATTCACAATTGGGAGTGGGGCACCTAGGGAAGAATAGAGTTACTTTAGATTAGGTAGAGGGGAGTGAAGGGCGAGGAGGAGGCATGGGGGTAGGAAGGATGGTGGAATGAGTCAGACATTATTACCCTATGTATATATATAAGATTCTACATCACGTATAACCAGAAGAGTAAAAAATTATACTCCATTATATGTGATGTATCAAAATGCATTGTATTGTTATGTATAATTAATTAAAACAAATAAAAACTACATACGTGCTTTTTTATTTTTTAAATATTTATTTATTTGCTTTAGTTGTACACAATGCGTTTATTTTTACATGGTGCTGAGGATCGAATGCACATACTAGGTGAGTGCTCTACCACTGAACCACAACCCCAGCCCCCATATGTGCTTTTTTGTAAAAAAAAACACACAATATATGCTATAAGAGAAAAAAAATGCATTAGAAACATAACCTGAAGTTAAGTAGGTAAGAGAATTTTTAAAAAGCATTATCCGTACCTTCCTATTCATATCATTGTGCAGTTGTAATCATAAAGATTACATAATAGAGCTTATTCTAATCTCTCTTCATATCTTCAAATCCTTAAAACCAGAACATTCTATTACCCTTATAACAATGGTTCCCAAATGAACCCATTAGGTTAGCTGCATAAGAAACACAAGGAAATTTCTGTGCTGCTATATACCACAATATACCACACAGAAAATCTCCAGGAGTGGAGTCCAGAATCCATATTTTACTAAAAATAAAAGGCAATATGATGTAATAACTAAGGTTATTTTGATATGCAACTAGGTCAGAAAATTACCAAATACCCAAATAGTATGCCTAGGAAATGTTAGGTACCTAACAGATATTTGATGAATGCACCACAAACTCTGCACTGTCTCAGAGATAAAAACAAGCAATTTGAAATTTAATGTTATAATACTTACATTTAAATAAAGCTAGTCCACCTTAAAGAATAAAAATCTCATGAACTTTTAGTAAAATACAGTTTTATTAAAAAAAAATTAAGGTAGAATTCTAACTACTTGCTGATCCCTACATTATATAATGTGAAATACTAAACACTCCTTTTTGTATTTTACAACCTATAAGACCAGTATATAAGTAGACAACATTCTGACATCAAAAGAAACAAAAACAAATATATCAAATTATAATGAAAGAATAAAAAGAAAAACTTGGTGAACAAGGAAGAAATTATTGAGAAAAGAAAAAAAAATGATTATTAAGGTAGGCTTGGTTTTATTTTCTCCAAAAGAAAATAGGAAAAAAAATTAAAATTCCATCTTTTAACATTATTTGCTTTGTAAAAATCAGTATCAAGATAAATACCTGAGAAAGAATAAAAAACTATAATTGTAGGAATCACAACTAATTGTACACACATAATCTTAAAATTTAGAACACACACAAAAGTTCTCTTCAATTGTTAATTGAAGAGACAAAAGAAAAAAATGGTAGTATTGTATATTAATTTATTATAATACTATTAACGGACAAAGTTTAAGGTAACCAAAACAGATACTAGTTAACTTTATATGTACATAGTAATTTCTGATATGTTTCACTGAGTCACTCTATGCTACTTTAACACAATGGCAGAATTTGGAATGTTAATTAGAAAATTATGGAATTAATATATAAGGAACTCACCTGATCTAGGAAGTGGTTTATATAACTCCAAGTATTGCTCCCCATGAAGAACCTATGTTAAGATGAGCAAAATTTTATTAGCCAACTGCTTTGTCCCATAGCTTCTGCTCTGGATATTACTTATCACAAGTGACATTTTACTGTCCACATGCTCCAATCAGTATTCCTCCCATAGTCTCTCTCAGTTTGGCTTCTACTTCTTAATCATGTGATTCAGAAATAATTAGTAGCCAATCTAAAGACACCCATCACTTTTGGAGCAAAGAAAATACATTTGTGTTCTTTCTTGGCATGCATGAAGCCTTGCTGACTGATAATTATAGATTATTTGCCAAATGAGACACTAAACTAGGCTTTATTCCCAGCGCTTATAACAGTGCCTGGAACATATTAGGCATTCAGCATTTGTTGAGCAAAAGTGAACAAAAAAGCCAGTGCTAGTAAAGTAATTTCAGGTCACACATACCAACCAGAAATGTTACTCAACTAAAACACAAAAATAAACCTTAAAACCATGTTCAAAGGCAAGCACTGTCAGTGTCAACATTCCCTTTTTATCATTATTTCATAAATTATCTACAAAGAATATGCACTAAGGGCACTGTGTAAATTAATAGCAACAAAGCAAAATAAACCATCCTATGGAGGAGAAGCAAAACTTGATCCTTACACCCAAATCACTACACTCCACAGCAGTGGGACAGTCTCCCAGTCCCCAAAATTCAGAAGGAAAAAAAAGATGGGAAAACAAATGAAGGACTACCTGCCTTACTGGGTCATACAGTCTGACAACTCAGGGTTGGGAAGACTGGGATTCAAATTCCAAGATGGCTATCATTCCTAGTCACAGAATATAACCACCATTTATGATTTCCAACTCTGAGGGGGGAATTTTGAAATATTTGTTTTAATTTTTTGCACTTATGTTATCCAAACAGAAGAACAGTGTGTTGTAACTACCATGGGTGAATAACTAAAATAGCAAACTGCCCAACATATATTTCAGGCCCTCCTCCCAATTTCATCAAATACTCTAAATTAGTTTCCCATGTATTCAGAGGAGATACCCATGAGCAATGGGATAATCAATTCAACCAGTCACAGAAATCTGCTCAGAACTCTATGACTCAAGAACTACTGCTGGGCTCAACTTTAACCTTACTCCAAGATTAAAATATATCCTACTTCAAAAGCTTTCTAACAAGTGTTCGTTTTATTCATTCTTTCAGGTTTTTTTTTCAGTTTCTGTGTATTGCTTCTACCTGTGAACACTGCAGGGCCCCTAAACTCAGATCTCTTCTCTATTTAAACTCACACATTAGATGATTTTAACTAGTCTAAAGTCTTAACATATCACCTATATGCCAAGTATCCTATTAGACCTTTCCTCCAAACTTTAGATTTACACTCAGCTATCCTTTTTACATCTTCAGTTGAATGTGTAACTTATCCAAAACCAAGTCCTGACTACCTCCACCTTAAAATAAGTGTGTATATGTGTGTGTATAATTACACACAGTAATGTCATATGCAATTACTATATATGTTAAATATATTGGATATTTAATTATACATTGTACTTATTGTAGGGTGAAGAGGGTATAAATCAACAAACACCTTCCTCCTAGACTCTTCTTTCCTTCCCCTCCTATCTAGCATTTTTGCTTGGATTACTACAATAGGCTCCTAGTGGTTTCTTAGCTTCTGTGCTTGTCTCCCATACAATCTCTTCTCCACACAGTAGCAAGATTAAACCTGTGAGTGAATATAGGTGAATCATGGCAATCCTTAAAAGGGATACCCTTGGCCTCCCATGTTAAACAGAATATAAGCTGAAATCCTTACAATGACTACAAGGCCTTCTTTTTTTGCCACGTCTTTTTTTGCCACGTCTGACCCCTTACACACTTTACAGCTATACTGGCCCCTCTGCTGTTCCAAATACAAGCCAAGTATGTACCTACCTCAGGGCCTTTTTTCACCTGTTCTCCCCCAAATACTCTTTTCCCAGATAACTATTTGGCTTGCTTCTTCACTAATATCATGAGATAAGAACTGTCACACCCATTTTATAGATAAGGAAACTAAAGCCTAGAGAAGTTATTTACCCTTCGTCAAATACCAAATAAATGACAGAAAGAGGATTAATAACACTATTCCAGGGTTGTAGGGCAAATAATTATTTTCTTCTTTTATCTGGCATTTTAAACTAACTCTCCCTCTCTTTTATTCTTGTTTTGTTTTGCTACAAGGAATTGAACCCAGGGGGCTTAATCACTAAGCCACATCCCCAGCCCTCTTTATATTTTATGTAGAGACAGGGTCTCACTAAGTTGCTTAGAGCCTTGCTGAGTTGCTGAGGCTGGCTTTGAACTCGTAATCATCCTGACTCAGCCTCCTGAGAAGCTGGGATGACAGGCATGTACCATGGTGCCCAGCTCTTTTATTCTTAAACACAAAAATCAAAAGATATGCTAAATCTTTACTCCTGAAATAACCATTGTTATTAACTATTTCATAGTTTTTTTGTATATGTGTGTGTATGTGTGTGTCTGTATGTATGTACAATATATACAATACATATACACATATGCATTGAATGTGACATTTACTGATAACATCTAAAGAAACAGAAGAAAAGTCAAACAAAATTTCTTATTAGGCATACCTTTGCAAAGTTGACTGAAAGCCCAGGAATCTCTGCTAATCCTCCACCCATGATAGATTTCTGAGCTATGATAACTCCAAAGGTAGGCAAACAGGAGAAATCAGAACTTCCTTCATAAACAAATTTCAAATCCTTTGGATCTTTGACAGATGCTCCCACTCCAAGAGCATACATAATAGTTTCCAGTTCCGTGTAAGCAGAAGAAAATGAAGGGAGTTTATAGCCAATAGCTCCAGCCTATAGGAAAGTTGAAAAATTATTTTTTCATTGATATTTTTGTCAAATTTTTGAAATTTTAACTTTTCAAAACTATTAACTGTTTATATACCAAGCTTTGCCTTTGAACAGATGTTAATCAAACGTCAATGAATTTGATGGAAAATAATTATTTCATTATATTTATTCATTATTCAATTCATTAATTTGATATTTTACATAAAAACCAAGTAATGGCTAGAAAAGGACTTCATTTGCAGATAAGTACTTTTTTATAGCTTGCTTCTTGCTAACATATGTCTCATTTTCAACTTTCCTGTCTCTGACAGTAGAAACTTTATTAATTCAGCAAATACTAGCTACCAAAATCCAAAAAAGAATGACTCTGTTATAAGAAGGGATAGTGAACTGTTTTACAAAATCAACCATATAAAATTCACTGTAGGGGCTGGGGCTGTGGTTCAGTGGTAGAGCGCCTGCCTCACACATGTGAGGCACTGGGTTTGATCCTCAGCACCATATAAAAATAAAGATATTGTGTCCATCTACAACTAAATATTTTTTTTAAAAAAGTTCATTGTAAACAGATGAGCAAAGCAGTGCTTAATGCTTATAAGTTAAACTGCTTAATAACAGTTTCAGTTAAACTGAGATTTAACATAAAGTGTCTTTCCAGGATGTCCTTTGCCTAACTGGATGGTAGATTTTTCAATTTACAGATGATATGCCTAGCTACTATGTGAAGCATATATTATAAAAGAATGATGTCCAATTTTTCAGTCACTTTTATCCTACAGCAGGAGTCAGCAAACAAAGGCTAGAAGTTTACAAGGGTTTTGACATTTTCAAAAGGTAGTTTAAAATATATATATATATATATATATATATATATATATATATAAAACTTGTGGTATAGCTCAGAGGTAAAGTGCATGCTTGTGCTTTGCTTGCACAAGGCCCTGGTTTCAATCTCCAGTGCCAAAAAGAAAGAAAAAGAAAAACTGGAATACTATGTGTTAAAAACAGTATGTGGCCTCTAACACCTAAAATATTTGTTCTGTTCCCAAAATCTTTGCTGACTCCTATTTTAAAGTAAAAATCCCAATAACACACTGAGAACATTCATGGGTTTAAAAATTAGATTCCTAATGTTATCATTAGCCTCTATTTTAAAGTATCTATGCCATGTTTCTCTTCATTATTAGGCATAACTTCAGAGATTCAAAGAAAATGAATGCATCTGAAAAAAATAAAGGGGGCAGTGGGGGGAGAAAAAGAAAGAGGAGGAAGAAGGACAAGTTTCAGAGAAGATAACATTCCCACTTACAAATCCTGAAGTGGCTGTAGATGTTGCATGACTGGTATGATTTATTGAAACTCCTCCTTCTGCATCTATTTTATGTAAAACTTCAATCATACCTGCAACTGATTCTAAAATTAAGAAAAATAAAGAAAACGAAGCTTTGTTTAAAATGTGACTAAAAAAGGAACAGTAAGCTAGATAACAGTTGCCAACTACAGAACATCCTCATTATTCATGAATTGAATATATGATGTTAGACTTCTGTAGGAAAAAAAAACTATGAAAGACTTTGAGAAATAGACCAAAAGCATAGCCTAATGTACTCTTCCCAGGTTATCTAAGCTTTTCATTATTTTTGAGCTATTTTATAAATCCATAAAGTAGGATACATGTCCACAGATACTTAACTTCTATCTGTCTAGTGGAAAGACAACTGATTTCCCTTCTCTCTGTACCATCAACACTCCCTCTGGGATGGAAGAATGCCAAAACCTCCACCCCAGGTCTGTACATAGTTTTAAAACTTCTTGCCAGGTACAGTGGTGCACACCTATCATCTCAGTACGTTGGGAGATCCCAAGTTCAAGGCCATCCTCAGCAACTTAGCAAGATCCTGTCTCAAAGTCTAAAAAATGAAAAAGTGGAGGTGGAATGCAGGAGCCCTGATTGGGGAGATGGCTGAGATTGCAGTTGGCTGCGGGCCATGGTCAGGCATTTCCGCCTTCTGTGGTCTCGCGGGACTTGGCCCCGGATCTCGCGAGACTTGGCCCGGGATCTGGAGAGACTTGAGCCGTGACTTGGCAGATCTGGTCGGGGCCATTTTGGTGGTGTGTGGTGCATGTGGTTGTTAGAGCCAGAGAGAAAAGCTACCAGAATAAAAAGCCTGTTTTTTTCCAGTCTGCCTCTGAACTTGTTCCCACAGAGTAGTTGCTCCAAGCGGCAATAGCTTCAGGCAGCTACAGTGGGAGGGCCTGGTGGTAAATTTTTTGGTGCTTCAAACCACCAAAAAATAAAAATAATAACAACAATAAAATATCTCCAGAGACAGAGAAAAAAATTATCATGAACAGTGACTCTAGACAGAAAGTAGAAGTTGCTGTTTTGGGGGCTAAAAGGTTGTAAAGAAGTTCATGGGACATCCACATACATATTAAGATATTCTGAAGGCTCTGGGATATAGGCTTCCTACTAAACTCAGATAAAAATAAAAAACAAAACATAAAGTCTGAGATGACCAACATTACTTGCTACCCTAGGTCACGCTACTACAGAAGTTTCTTGACTAATCCTCTCCCTATGTCCCCATGCAGCCTGCTGTCTTGAGGGAAGGCTATTTAATTGAAAAGCACCATGGTACAGGCTAAAAGCACTTCACTCAGAGACAGACAACCTGAATTAACTCTTAGCTCAAATAATGGTCAGTTTTGCTGGGATTTAGTTTCATCATCTCTAAACTGAAAGTACTAAAATAAGTGCTCTGGAAAGTCAATTCTTATAGAAAAGATGACTTTTTTATTACACTTATTTTTACTTACAATGTCATCTGTTTTTTCTAATAGTCTAATGCTTTTGAGGCAGAAAATCAAGAGAAATGTTTTTAATATACTTTTCCTTTTTCTTTTGTTTATTTTCATTGATAAGTGACATTCATAGAACAAAATTATCTCAAATATCAAATTATAAAATTGCTACCATTTACAACATATCAATTATGTTATCATCTGACTGAGAAAAGGCATAATGAAAATTTCAAGAGTGTACATGTAGGAAGGAAAGTATCATTAAGACACAAAAACCTAGCTGGGCGAGGTGACACACACCTATAATCCCAGCAGTTCAGGAGGCTGAGGCAGGAGGACAGTGAGTTCAAAACCAGCCTCAGCAAAAAGCAAGGCATTGAGCAACTATTTCTAAATAAAATATAAAATAGGGCTGGGGATGTGGCTCAGTAGTTGAGCTAGACATGGTGGTGCACCTGGAATCCCAGCAACTCAGAAGGCTGAGGCAGGAGGATCTCAAGTTTGATGCAAACCTCAGCAACTTATTGAGACTCTCACTAGTAAGCTATTTAGTGAGACCCTGTCTCAAAATAAAGAATAAAAATAACTGTGGATCCAGCTCCGTGGTAAGGTGACCCTGGGTTCTACCCCCAGTACAAAAAAAAAAATAAAAATAAAAACCAGAACAGTCATTTTTCAGATATATTCTTCTATCAACTTTGAATATAAAATTATTGAGGAAAAAGGAAAAATGTTTTTTCTACAAAATGATTCTGACTCATACTCTTACTCAGAAAACTCTTTTAAATTTCACATGTTAAATGCAAGTGTGACTTTTACTAGGAAAGAATGTGAATTTAATTTGGTCTCTCTTCCTGTGGGTATGTTGTAGGGGATTAAATAATTCAAGTTAACAAGCATTTACTAAATCTGAGTTCATCACTATGATAACACCAAGCACAAAAGAACTATATATAGGGCTGGGGTTGCAGCTTAGTGGTAGAACACTATCTAGCATGCCCAAAAACCTAGGTTCAATCCCCAGCCCCAGGACTACAAGCGAGAGAATATTACATATAGAGAATATTACATATAAGATACAATCTCTGCCTCAAAGAATTTGCCATGCAGTTAAGAAACCATACATTCATGGAAAAAGCAATGGACATCAGTTACAATTAGATGTTTTTTCTTTTTTCTTTTTTAAAGCACAGTACAGGGTGCTGGCTGGCTGCCTGGCCTGGCTGACCTGCTTGCTCCCTCCTTTCTTCCCTCACACATACTCAGTAACAAACACCCTTCAGTCCTCACTAGAGAGTAGAGTCTCCACCCTCTGAGCATTCACTCTTCAAAGGTTCGTTCCCGCTGTCAACTGTACTGACTTTTTTTTTCCTTTTTTTAAATATCTATTTATTTATTTTAGGTATTTTTACGTGGTGCTGAGGATCGAACCCAGGTCGCGCACGTGCTTAGGAGAGCGCTAAACTGCTGAGCCACAACCCCAGCCCCACAATTAGATGTTAATGAGATATTCAAGTGGGTTGGAGTTCAGCTAACAGAAAGATCAATGTAGCCCAGATTATCTGGAAAGGTTCTGCTGAGTATCTAGGCTTGAGGATTTGTAAGGAAGCACTAAAATTATGCAAAAGTGATAAAAGGAAGACAAAGTAGATAGAAAGGAAAAGGAACAATAGCAAAATCAAAGCACTAAAGCAAAGCCTCTTTTATTCATTGAATGGAAAAGAGCTAAGCCCAAGTAAAACAGGCTTAAATAAACTTTGGAGGAAATAGAGAAAAATGGGGTCAAACTAGGAGCATATATCTAGATTTAAAAAAAGATTTTAAAACCAGCTATCAGGTAAAAAGTAGGTGCATTTAGCACAAATAAGTAAATGCCTTGTGCCATCCATCCCCCTGCTACAAATAAGCAAAAAAAAAAAAAAAAAAAAGATTATAAAAATTGACCGTAGGAAATAAATATCTTAAATATGAAGAGCTCTAATATCTACTATAGCAGAAAATATCCTACATATAATACAAGAGTTTAAGTCATCACAGTTTAGAAGGCCATTCCATATGATAAGAGAGAGAATGTTTGTTGCCTGTGGTTCCCCAACCAGGATTAAATGGCTTGGGATTCTCTTTACCTTGGATATTCTGAGGCTTGCTGGCATTATCAAAGTCACAGATCTTCTCCCAGTTAGCCTTCACTGCCTCAGGAGTCATTGGCTGATTCCTCTGTCTTGCAATGGCTCCAAGAGTCCGCTCCCAGCGTACTAATTATAGAAGGGGGGAAAAAAACACAAGATAATTTAGGAGGAAAACAGAAAGTAAAATTTCTTAACTTCAAGAAAAAAGAAATTCAGAAAAAAGGGTTCCACTTTGTAGAGTTTTACTACAAGCATTAAAATGCCTTTTTTCCTAAAAAAAAAACACTCATCAGGAAAATGTCAACTAAAAGAAATAATTTTGAAGGAAAAAAATTTCTCCTTTGACTGTGCCAGGCACTAGTAAAGGCAGAATCTCATGCTGAATCTGAAAGTTAAATTACAAAATAATCACACCAAAAGACTTACCTCATAACTACAGATCACTCAAGTAAAGATACGTAACTCTTCTTGTATATAAAATGAAGATTAACAGAATAGAGCTTGTTTGATAGTAAATCGAGGACTAGTGGTGGTAACAGGTCAAAGATTTCAGTTAACAGGGGCTGGAGTTGTGGCTCAGTGGTAAAGCGCTCACCTAGCATGTGTGAGGCACTGGGTTCGAACCTCAGCACCACATAAAAAATATAACAAAGATATTAAAAAAAAGATTTCAGTTAAAAAAATTATATCAGATAACCATATATAATTCTCTTTATCCTTCTTTTGCCCTTCTTCCATTTCGACAAGAAGTCAACTAAACTGCACAGATTTACAGAAAATATAAGTTCTGCATCAATTACATCAGGAGAATTTTAACATTGTTTCTTTTTTAAAATCCAGAAGAATAATTTTATTCTCTCTTATTGCTGAGTAATAGTCCATTGTGTGTATATACCACATTTTCTATAAGAGAGAATAAAATCATGGCTTTTGCAGGAAAATGGATGGAGTTAGAGAATATAATGCTAAGTGAAGTTAGCCAATCCCAAAAAGCCAAATGCCAAATGTTTTCTCTGATATAAGGAGGCCAATACACAATGGAGTTGGGATGGGGAGCATAAGAGGATTAGAGGAACACTAGAATGGCCAATGGGGAGGGAGGGGAAGGGAGGGGGACAAAAGGGTGAATGAAAAAAAAAAGATGGTAGAATGAGATGGATATCATTACCCTAAGTGTATGCATGAAGTCATGAATGGTGTGAATATACTTTGCATACAACCAGAGATTTGTAAAAAAGTGCTCTATATGTTTAATATGAAATGTAATGCATTCTGCTGTCATTTATAACATCTTAGAATAAAAAATAAATAAATTTTTAAAAATCCAAAAGAATAAATACCCTGGGAACCTTATTTAAGCATAATGATTAGACTGTTTTTGATGACTGTGTGCACCCCCAGAACTAGGGATTGAATCCAGAGCCTCATGCATACTAGACAAGAGCTCTACCACTGTGTTATATGGTCAGCCCTTTCTAATTTTACTTTGAGACAGGGTTTTGCTAGGCTTCCCAAGCTGGCCTTGAATTTGAAATTCTCTTAACTCAGGCTTTTGGGAAGCTGGGATTACAAGAGGGCACTTTAAGATTTAATAATTTAGTAAGTACTGGGAAATCTAGAAATGCCTGCTTTTGCATTTTTCCTATTGATAAAGTGCCAGATAGAACTTTTATTGTGGCACTTATCTTCCTATCATAAGTGGGTGCTTTTTCAAAAGACACCCAAATGCTTAAGGAACTAAAGTCACTTTAGCACCTGGTAAGAACAGTCATTAATGCTAAAAATATTAATACTTTATGTTGCACCAATGCCCTCCAGTGACAGAAACCTTTTAAGTAACTCTATTAACTGTGTAATTAATTTTGATACCAACAGCCAACTGAAAACAAGGTATTAGAATTTTCACAAATTTTTAATTCTACAAAGCAACTATCATTAGATTTAAGAGACAGGACAGAAGAGCATTGATGCTAAATGAATTTACTATTAAAGAGAAGAAAACAATTCCCATATCAGTTGCACTTTGTTGTCCAATGTTGAAAAGTTGTCCAATGTGATTCCTCACTCTCCTGATGTCTTATGCTACAGGAAGGAAATAAATACATGAAAGAATTGGAGAACGTGCCTGCTATGCCATCTAGAATAGGCTCCTCCCATCTTTTCAAAAGCATCTCTCCCTCCCAACTCACTTCTCTGCTGAAACAGCAAAAATAAGCATGTGGAATGCCAGAGATACTGGAGGGTAAATACCAATA
The DNA here is from genome assembly GCA_025594165.1 of Tamias sibiricus. Taxonomy (NCBI): domain Eukaryota; kingdom Metazoa; phylum Chordata; class Mammalia; order Rodentia; family Sciuridae; genus Tamias; species Tamias sibiricus. The sequence continues at coordinate 48,967,492 of CM046662.1, read as the reverse complement.
TAAAGAGAGGAGACTTTGCTAAATGAAGGAATCACCACTTATGAATAAGACAGGAAAAAGTCCTGAATAACGGTTGCCTACAGAAAGAACAGACTTTCAAAAGTGCACAGGACAATCACAATGTTTTAGAAGATCTGCAGTGTAACAATGTTCAAGTCTGAATATGTGTGCACTAGATCTAATGATTAGGCACTTGACAATATTCTTATTACCCAGTTGTAATGGAAATGCAGATTTAAAGATATGGAAATAACCAATGGCAAGCCAAAACTGAGAGACTTACATTTTCCAATCCATCCTGCTCCAACCTAGCAAAAAAGAGGGAGAAACATTATATTATATAATGTATAATCACTAGTAGAATTTTTTAAAATTTTTTTTAGTGTTGATGGACCTTTATTTTATTCACTTATTTATATGTAGTGCTGAGAATTGAACCCAGGGCCTCACACATGCTAGGCAAGCGCTCTTACCACTGAGCCACAATTCCAGCCCCAGTAGAATTTTTCGATTTAAAATAAAGGTAGCAATCTTACTAGGTAGAATAGAATGCTAGATGACAATGAATGAAAATAATATGGCTCTACAAAAGTCCACTGTTCACATGAATTTATGCTGTTCCTATCATCACAACAGAAACCTAAAGCAACATAATGTAGTAGGAAAAAAAAGTAAGAGGCCAAGGCTTGATGCCATATCTTCTACTGACTAGCTATGTGACCCTGGTCAAATCATATGGCCTTCCTAAACCCAAATTTCACTATATGTAAAATAAGGATAACAACACATACTTCATGCGGTTACTGTGAAGTTTATACAGTGTAAATTGTACACATTATAGTATCAAAATAAATGTCCCTCTAGAAAGAACCAGTGAACTAAAAAAAAAAGAGAAAAAAATCAAAGCCCATAGAGTATTTGACTTAATGAATTACATGTATTCATGTTAGCAAAACATCTTTATATAGAGATAAGGCAAATAACCAAATACCAACTGCCACACAGAAAGATAAATTTTATATTTCTACAATATTTTTAGAGATTCAGGAAAATCCTAAGGGAAAAAATGTCTGATATAAAGAAAATATGCATGTTTTCAAACACACAACTACTTTGTAGCAGAACTTCATATTAAAATTCTACATGCATGTGGTAGAAAAAATGTATCAGTAGACAGCACACATCTTGGTGGCTCTAGGCATAAGGATGTGACTTTTCATCATCTTTTGCCTTTATATTAATAGGCCCATGCCTTTTATATATCTGATGAATCTTGGTGTAGTTAAGAGTATATAAATCAGCAGTGGTTTTGATACCAGGTAAGAGATATCACCGTTTACCATACTTTGGGAATGATACAGTAACAAGTTCTTCTCAGATGCTAGAAACAACTGCTCCTGCTCAACCAAAATCTGTATCTGCCACTCTGGTTATCTATCAGAACTTTGCAAACAAAGTGGCAATTTAAGTTAGAATGTTACACCCACCTCTTAACCATATTTTATCAATCAGGCATGTCAAATGTTCGTCACTAAAAATGTTCACAATAGATTAAATGAAAATAACAACATAAAACTTTATCCTCAGCATGAGGATGACTTTGGATGCATGTTTAAAATACACATATAAAAAAAAGACTGGAAGCAAATACATAAAAATATTAATACAGTTCTCTCTGCTCGTAGTGATAAGTGGGTAATTTTTATTTTCCTCTATATGTTCCTATATAGTTAAAATTTTCATGCAGAGAGGATGCATTTTTGTTTACAGAGTTAATAATATAATTTTCAAAGTTAAGTAATTTTTTAAATCCCTTAATTAGATAAAAGAGGATCAGGCTAAATTTTAAACTCCAGATGTCTTGATATTATTAAATTTTCCTATTCTGTAAAATTAGATTTGTAAATTTCCTTCCACTTCTGATTTCCACAATTCACATTCAATGGGTATGATTAGAAAGGTGGAGGCATATATCTCTGCTTAGCTATATGACGGCTATTTTTACCCCTTTAATTTACTCATCAGCTTTTTATTCAAATGAAACAGGCTAATAATATAGTATTCCTTTCAAACTGAGCCAGGATCTTTTGCTACCAAGAAATGTTTTGGATGTCATAGTATTCTACATACTGCAGGTTTATTATAGAGAATCAAAAAATGGAAGGAAGGAGGTTCTAATATACAACACTTCAGGCTAGGAAAAATGATCAAACTCAAATGAGTAATCAAAATACATACATCAGCTTAAAAAGAGAATGGGAAAACAGAAAAGTTTTTTTTTTTTTTAAGTTAAAACAAATAGTAAGTTGTATTTATTGATCTATTACAGCCAAACTAAATTCCTGATATATATTGGTAAATAAAATTCTGGGGAAGACTTGTTATATATTAGACACAATGTTAAAGGTTTAAAATTATGTGTAGTTGTGTTATAGTTTGGATCTGGAATGTCCCCAAAAGGCTCATGTGTTAAAGACCTGGTCCCAACTGGCAGTGCTATTGGGAGGTAGTGGAAACTTCAGGAAGTGGGGCCTAGTTGGAGGAAGTAGGTCACTGTGGGTACATCCTTGAGTGTATCTTGTCCTTGGCCCCCTTTTCTCCATTTCCCAGCTGCTATGAAATGAACAGCTCTATCCATCACATGCTCCCCATCATCATGTTCTGCCTTGTGAAAGGACCAAAGCGATAGAGCCAAATGACTATGGACTGAAACCCTGAGCCAAAATAAATCTTCCCTCATTCAAGCTGATTTCTCAGGTATTTTGTGACAGTGACAGAAAGCTAACACAAGGTGCCACAATAAACTTCAAGAAAACTAAAGCTCAGGAAGGTTAATTTATACAATATCCCAGCAAGTCAGTGATTATCAGAACAAGAATTCAAAATCTGATCCAGTTGACTCTAAATCTCAAGCTCTATCTTTCCATTTTAAGAAAATCAATGCTTCTTAAATCAATGAAACCTTCTATATTTGACTAAACATATCAAACTAGCCATATTTGCTTTTGGTAAGACTATTAGAAATGGAGAACCATGGAAAAACATAATTTATAAAGCTGATGTTACTTCTTCCAAAAGGACACTAGTCCACTCTTGTACCTTAATAACATAAGCATAATATTCTAAAATATACAAGTTATGTCAATTGGTGCAGATTTGCACAAATGTAAGCATTTGAAAAACATTAATTTTAAAATACTTTTTTTTATATTTAATTACACAAATGTTGCCTTAGGAAAAAACAGCAAGTTTCAGAATACCTCAAACAAACCACCATTTTCCTCACAACTCTCATGGCAAAGCCAAAGGATCAGCGGTGCCACATACTCAGGCTTTAAAGCTTCAAAAAGATCTAAAATAAATACAAAGAAATTACAAACAAGAATATGTACATGTTTTATCTGTCATTCTGCTTTGTGAAAATTTCTTACTTATGTAGGTGAAATTTCTTATGTTGATAATTCAGAGACTTTAAATAAACAAGAAAAATATATATGTATACTCAAATACTAAAGGTTTTTAGAAGAACTTTTTTGTCCCCATTGAGACATACCTGAAACATTATCAAGTTTCTAAAATTGCAGTAATTAAACATACCTTTACACGATGGGGAACACATTATTCTGGAGAAAACATTAGAGCAGTCTCAGCAAAGACTGATGAGTAAACTTGTATATAACATGAGAATCATTCCCAAAATGATTCCCATTCATTCCCAAAACTATGCCACTCTTCCAGCTACTTAATGAGAATCTTAGAAAACTTTAAACATCCTTGACAATTAAAATGGCAGAAAATGATTGAAATGGACCCTACAACCATCAAGATGAGTAACAAAACCTAAGAATTATTTTTTCATTGTATACCTCTGTGAGCAGCTTAGTACAGCAAAAAAGTACTACATAAGAAACACAAAGATTGAAATGTACTCTGTAAACATGTATAAAAAGTTAAAATTTAAAAAGATTTGGTATTAAAAAAAAAAAAAAGAAAGAAACACAAAGACCTGGAATTTAGTGCTGGCCCTACAGGTAAGCAACATAAGAACTTGGGAAGATCACTTAATTTCCCTGTACCTGTGTCTTCATCTATAAATTGGTAATTAAATTATTTTCCCTATTTCACCAATTTGTTCCAAGATTCCAATAAGATAAAACTGTATCTTATGGTATCTGTTTTTAAGCCAATTCTTTATTTTTTTCCCTAGTTCTCAATAGACCTTTTTTTTTTTTACTTATTTATATGCGGTGCTGAGAATTGAAACCAGTGCCTCACACATGCTAGGCAAGCGCTCTACCACTGAGCCACAACCCCAGCCCTTATGATATCTTACCGACCTTAAATCTTATCTAAAAAAATCAAATAAATGCAAAAACCTGTGATATAATTTTAACATGATAAAATAGCAAAGATGTACTTATAGTCCTGCAAATTAAAGATCAGCTACAAAATCTTCACTTCATGACCTCTATAACATCTCAAATCCACATGCATTCCAATGGCATAGTGTTCTCCACTTTCCATTATACACATGAGGAGAAAAATCAAAGGAAGACTCCAACTTCTCCAATAACACAATAAAACAAATTCTTAGGCTGTATACCATTCTTCTCAATATGTAACATTCCTCTAATTTCCCATATACCAACTTGCAAAATTTAATGCTAAAGGATGTTTATATTCAGATATTTGAGGTGACTCTAAGTTCATACTGAATGCAAAATAAAAACGTCTATAAAATACAATTGAGGGCTGGGGTTATGGCTCAGTGGTAGAGTACTCGTTGCGCATGTGTGAGGTACTAGGTTCGATCCTCTGTGCCACATAAAAAAAAGTATTGTGTCCATCTACAAGCAAAAAAAAAAAAAATTTTTTTTTAAATCCAATTTAGTACATAAATAAGCCAAAGGAAAAATATTCTGCTTATACAAAAAAAATGTTACTAAGAAGGCCAGTTAATTCTCAATCTGCTATTAGCTCTAGTAAATTCAGTATAAAGTTATGTAAAAATCAAAGTTAGTCCCATTTACCCCAGCAGTGTTTCTTCCACAATATTAGATACATAGCATTATAATGAAGCAAGTACTCTTGACAATTTTGTCACCAGAAATGTTATTATTTTAAACCTTATACAGACAAAGGAATAATCACAACCAAAAAGAAAGAAAAAAGTGTCCTCAGTTCCACAGTGCAGGGAAGGCAGGGTTGCCCTGAGAACAAATTTCAACAACAGTTCTGATACCTAAAATACTTAGAGGTAGGCCAGCATTGAGATGAGGTTCTGACGCTAAACTGTTCTACACTGAACCTCAACTTTCAAGGCATACTGTAATAGACCAGCTTGTTAAGCCTCCTGGTTACCAGCAGTAGCAAAGACAAATCCTCTCTGAAGAAAAAACTATCAACTTAAAACAGAGAATAAACACAGATTAAGACCAAGTAAAGGGCTTGTGATTAAAAATCACCAAACACCCATGAGGAAAACCATAATGAGTAAAAACTTAAAAAAGTAAAAAAACAGATTTATACTACAATGGAATGTTGTAATTTAAAATATGTTGTATATATACAGACTTAATGCAATTCCAATCAAAATCATAATAACATTCCTCATAGAAATAGAAAAAGCAATCATGAAATTCATCTGGAAAAAACAAGAGACCCAGAATAGCCAAAGCAATCCTTAACAAGAAGAGTAAAGCAAGTGGCATCACAATACCAGACCTTGAAATACACTACAAAGCAACAGTAACAAAAAAGGCATGGTACTGGCACCAAAATAGACTTGTAGACCAATGGTACAGAATAGAGGACATAGAGAGAAACACACATAAATACAGTTATCTCACACTAAACAAAGGCACCAAAAAACAGCCTCTTCAACAAATGGTGCTGGGAAAACTGGAAATCCATATGCAGCAAAATGAAATTAAGCCCCTATCTCTCACCATGCACAAAATTCAACTCAAAGTGAATCCAGGACCTAGGAATTAGACCAGAGACCCTGCACCTAATAGAAGAAAAAGTAGGCCCAAATCTTCATCATGTCAGATTAGGCCCCAATTTTCTTAAAAAGACTCATAAAATGCAAAAAATAAATTCAAGAATCAATAAATAGGATGGATTCAAACTATAAGAGCTTCTTCTCAGCGAAAGAAACAATCAGTAAGGTGGAGAGCCTACAGAATGGGAGCAAATTTTTACCACACACACATCAGATAGAGCACTAATCTCCAAGATATATAAAGAACTCCAAAAACTTAACACCAAAAAACCAAATAACCCAATCAATAAATGAACTAAGGAACTGAACAGACACTTCTCAGAAGATATACAATCGATCAACAAATACATGAAAAAATGTTCAACTTCTCTAGCAATTAGAGAAATGCAAATCAAAACTACTCTAAGATTTCATCTCATTCCAATCAGAATGGCAGCTGTCAAGAATACAAGCAACATTAAGTGTTGGCAAGGATGTAGGGAAAAGGCACACTCTTAGATTGCTGGTGGGACTGCAAATTGGTACAACCACTCTGGAAAGCAGTATGGAGATTCCTTGGAAAACTTTGACCCAGCTATCCCACTCCTCAGTCTATACCCAAAGGACTCAAAAACAGCACACTATAGTGATGCAGCCACATCAATGTTTATAGCAGCACAATTTACAATAGCTAAATTGTGGAACCAACCTAGATACCCTTCAGTAGATGAATGGATAAAGAAACTGTTATATATACACAATGGAATATTACTGAGCAATAAAAGAGAATAAAATGATAGCATGTGTAGGTAAACGGATGGATTTTGGAGAATATCATGCTAAGTGAAGTTAGCCAATCCCCAAAAAATCAAAGGCTGAATGTTTTCTCTGATAAGTGGGTACTGATCCACAATGGGGAGGAGGAACAACATGGGAAGAATGAAGAAACTTTGGGATAGGGCAAAGGGGAGGGGGGAGGTAAGGGAGGAGACATCGGGATAGGAAAGATGGTGGAATGAGATGGGCATCATTACCCTAGATACATATATGATGACACGAATGGTATGACTCTACTTTGTGTACAACCAGAGACATGAAAAATTGTGCTCCATTTGTGTACTATGAATGAAAATGCATTCAGCTATAATGTATAATTAGAACAAATATATTAATTTTAAAAATGCAAAAAATAGAATATATTGTATAGAAAAGCTACCTACTGATTCAGAAAAAGAAATGCCATGTTCTAAAACAAATGTTAGTATAAATGCAAAAAGTAAATGGTACCATAAAATACTTGTGTCCCATGAAGTAACTAAGTTTAAAATAATTCCACTTATCAACTGTTTCATACCATTTCACAGAAGCTTCTTTTAAAGTAATATGAAGATTTTCTTTTCAGAAATATGTAAAGCCCAGCCAGGAATACTAAATATCATAAACATTTCTCCAATAATCAAATATTCTATTTATTATATAACTAGATAAATAAATAGGCTTTCAAGCATACATTTAATTTTTTTAATTTCATATTTTCAAAAAACAATTTTTGACTCATACTACCTGATTGTGATATGTGATATGTGATATGTGATATGTGATATGGAAACTACAGTGTTCAAAACATGATATTGGAAAAAGGACAGGCATATAGATCACCGGAACACAACAGAGTATCCAAAAACAGCCACACATATGTCAATTGATTTTACACTAAAGTATCAAGGCTACTCAAATCAAGAATGAGGAACAGTCTATAGAACAAATGAACTATTTTCTTCAACAAATAAATAGTTTTTAAAAAAAGAAAAAAACATGTTAAATGCCTACAGACCTTCTTAAGATCCTTAATGAAATATATCAACTCTAAAAATGTATCTTTTTAGAAAACCAGAACTTTTTAATAATGAATTTGGTATTAGGTGGTGTCAAATTATTTTGTTTGATACAATAAAGACACTTTGGTTACAATGGCTCTATCTATTACAGATTCATTTCCAAGTGCCTATTTAGTGAAATATAATATCTAGGAATTACTTTGAAATATTACAGAAAAAAAGGAGAAGCAACAAAATAAATGCAACGAAATTGCTATTTCATTGTTCATAATTTGTTGAAGCTGGGTGATGGGTACATAGTTTTCTGTTTGGAAACTTCGGGGGTTTTGTTTTGCTTTGGGTTTTTGTTTTTTGTTTCTTTGGGGTAGTACTGGTAATTGAACCCATGCTAGACAAAAGCTCTATTGCTGAACCATACCCTCACTAAAGCTCTATACTTCTCAATTCTCTTCTTTATTTTTATGTATGATGAATAGTTGCACAGCAAAAGTTTTGTTTTGTTTTGTTTTTAACAAAAGAAGCGTAACCACAAAAAGCACTTTTTAAATTATGGAACATGAATAGGGTAAAATATAAAGCAACCATTTAAAAAGTCCTACACAATTTTTCTTAATAAAATGTTCATGAAATAATAAATGGTAAAAATAGTAATTAAACTTCCATTCTTCCAACTGAACATGTAAAACTTGGAAGTCATCAACCACTTCCATCTTCAAACCAAGAAAAAAGCTGAACAAATAAAAACTGAACAACTCTGTTTAACTCCACCAGAGAACTGAGTCACATGGTAAACTACCACCTAAAAAACTGTAAAAATAGGCAAATTCAGAGAATCATGGCTTACAGGGAACAGAAGTCTCTAGAGCCTAAAAGACCACTTAACAGTAACTGACAAAAGTCCTAGAGGCTGAGTGTAAACATGCTTGATCTTAGGGAGGCACTATATTAGTAGATCCCTGACACTTTGGTCAGTTTTATTTCCAAAAACTCCACGAAATTCTCACAGTGAAGATCAGAGAAAAACCCTCTCATGCTTTGTACATGAGAAAGGAGAAAATAACCATTTTGAAATATGGTTATATTCTATTTGACACAGGTTTGCTCTGAAGAGAAATTACTTTACCAGAGCCTTACATGACCTAAGGGAAGACCAATTATACAATTAGAGCCCCTCTAGCTTCCCAATCTCAAATAAGGGAAAGAAAGAAAAATGACACCTCTAAGAAGGGCTGGGATTGTGGCTCAGAGGGAAAGCGCTCATGCGAGAGGCACTGGGTTTGATCCTCAGTATCACATAAAAATAAAATAAAGATATTGTGTCCACCTATAACTAAATAAGAATTTTTAAAATGTAATGCTAAGAAATTCTTCTGAAGGTCCTGACCCAGGATGATGATCCACTAAAAAAACTGGAGAATTAATCATTAAAATATAGAACACTCCCCCTTCCCAATGCAACATAGCCACATCTATAGGGTTCCAATATAACAGTGGATTACAGCTCATAGAGTTCAAAGACACAAATTCTATTTGACAAAGAGTTTCCAAGCAAACCCAAAATAACAGGGAACACAAAAACTAAAGCAGATTAAAAAAAAAAAACTAAAGCCTCTGATACCAACTGCTAAAGCAAATAATAAACATGGTCTAATTCCCAATGAGATAAATGTAATTCCTCACACTAAGGGTTTATTTACATCGATTTTTAATCATCTAATACATCATGTTCAACTTTCAACAAGAAATTGCCAGTCATGCTAAAAAAGCAAAAAAAAAAAAAAAAAAAGTACAGGTTGAAGAGACAATGCAAACAACAGAAACAGATTAAAATATAGCAGAGATCTGGAAATTATTAGACTGAGAATTTAACTATAATTAATGGGCTAAGGGCTCCAATAGAAAAAGTAGACAACGTACAAGAACAAGTACTGTAAGCAGAAAGAGGGAAACTCCATGAAAGAATCAAAGAAAATGCTAGAAATCAAGATGACTGTAACAGAAATGAAAAATCAATGAGCTAAAAGGCAAGGCAACAGAAGTTTCCCAAATTGAAAGGCAAAGAGAAAAAAAAAAAAGAACAACCAAAAAATGGAACAGGATATTTAAGAACTGTGGGCAATCACAAAAGATATAACATGTTCAATGGGAATTCCAGAAGGAGAAGGGAAAGAGAAGAAAGCAGAAGAAATTCTTGAAGCAAGGATGGCCAAAAATTTTCCAAAATTAAGGAGAGACACCAAATCATAGGTCCAGAAGCTCAAATCACACCAAGCAATAAAAACACTAAAAATATCCACCCAAGCATATTATATTCAGATGGGAGGGGAGGGGAAAAGAAGAAAACCATGGGCACAGCCAGAGGGGGGAAAAAACCTTACCTAAAAAAGAACAAGGGTAGAGGCTAGGGTGTGGCTTAGTGTTAAGAGTGCTTGCCTAGCATGTGTGAGGCACTGGGTTCGATTCTCAGCACCACATATAAATAAGTAAAATAAAGGTCTATCAACAACTAAAAAATATTAAAAAGAAAAAAAAAAGAACAAGGGTAAGAATTATATTGGACCTTCTCCAGAAACCACATAACCAGAAGGAACATGAAATGGAATATTTAAATGTTGGGGAAAAAACCATCAATCTAGAATTCTATATCCAGTGAAAATATCCTTCAGAAGTAAGGAAATTAAAAGATGAGAAATATAAGTCACTTATTGGGAAAAGAAAACTTTGTGAAACACCTATCTGATAAAGAACTTGTTTCCAAAATATACAAACAACCCTTGAAACTCAAACAAACAACAAAAAACTCGATTTAAAACATCTCACAAAGAAAACTTTGTGAAACACCTATCTGATAAAGAACTTGTTTCCAAAATATACAAACAACCCTTGAAACTCAAACAAACAACAAAAAACTCGATTTAAAACATCTGAATAGAGGGGCTGGGGTTGTGGTTCAGTGGTAGAGCACTTGTCTAACATGTGTGAAGCACTGGAAAGGTATTGTCCATCTACAACTACAAAATAGATATTTTTTTTAAAAAATCTGAATAGATAATTCACCAAAGATAAATAAATTTAAAAAAACATAGAAGAAAATACCAAGCACCACATGTCACTAGGAAGTTTCAAATTCAAACAACAAGAGATAGAATTACACACCTATTTGTCTAAAATTCAAAAGACTGACAATAAAAAAAAATGCTGCCAAGGATATGGAACAAGACCTCTAATTCATTGCTTCACCAATTGTTTGGCTGGTTTCTTACAAAGCTAAACCCAGTCTTACCAACCATTTATCAGTCACACTTCTTGGTATTTATTCAAATGAGTGGAAAACATGTTCACACAAAACTCTACACACAAATGTCTATAGCAACTTTACTTCATAACTGCCCAAAATGTCCCTCAATAAATAAATGAATGAACAAATTGTGGTACATCTGTACCATGAAATATTAATGAATGACAAAAGGAATGAGCCTTAATTTTCCCCAGACATTCAAAAAGAAAAGGGGGGTGGGGATTAATAAGTGAAGCACAGGGACTTTTTGAGTATTGAAACTATTCTATAATGGTAGATATGCAACATTACAGAATATACTGCTATACAACACAAAAAGTGAACCGATTACAAACTATAAACTTTAGTTAATAATAACAAATCAATACTGGTACAATGACTATAATACACATTTACCACACTGATGCAAGATACTAAACACAGAGGGAAACTGGATAGAAGAAGTATATGAGAACTCTCTGTACTACCTGCCTAAAATTCTATAAAGCAAAAACTGCTCTAAAAAATAAAGTATTAGCCCGATACAATGGTGCACACCTGTAATCACAGTAATCAGGAGGCTGAGGCAGGAGAATCACAAATCTGAGGCCAAACTTAGCAACTTAGCAAGACCTTGTCTCAAAAAATAAAAAGAACTAGGGATACAGCTCTGTGATAAAGTCACCTGAGTTCAATCCCCAGTACTGGGGGTGGGGAGGGAGTACATTATTTTTCTATATTCATTAAAAAAGGTAAGAATTTATTATTCCATTCTATAAAAATGCATTTGTATCTATCTATGCAGAGAAAATGGATGAAAGTTTACTTCAGTATGTTAAAATTACAAGTCATTTTTTTATTTTTTCCTTTTTTTTTTTTTTTAATTTTTGACACTGAACAACACACAAAATGCTTTTGAAATTGGAAAGAAAATAATTGTTTTAAGTATTGAGAAACTTAAATACTGTTTTTTTTCCCCACAACACATTTGTAACAGCAATAAAACCATACACTTACCTTCAGGCATAACAGTCTGAGTCATCCGTGATCCAGCATTAGGGGCAATAGTGTTACAGTGAATGTTGTTTTTCCTGCCTTCAATTGCAAGAGTATTTGCAAGGCCCAGAATACCCAACTTTGCAGCACTATAATTTGCTTGGCCAAAGTTGCCATATATTCCTGAAGCTGATGAAGTCATAATGATCCTAGAAGGAAAATCAATCTCTCAACATTCTCTTTTCTATGTTTTGATAAATTTACAACTCTCACCTTATTTTGGTACTATTGCAACTGTCAAAAGCAATTCTTGGGTCATAAGCTTCTTAGAGTCTTGATTCATATCTTAAAAAATATTGATATAAAATGATAAGATTTAACTATTTGAGAAGAATCCCTGATCAGAGCCAAATGAAATTAAGTGTAACAACAGATATTTGTTATTTATTGAAAACAATAAGATTTATAAATATAAACTAACAACATGTAAGTTAAAATTTTAGCAAGAAGGCTAGGGTTGTGGCTCAGCATTAAGCAATCGCCTAGCACGGGCAATGCCCTGGGTTCAATCCTCAACATCACATGAAAATAAATAAATAAAATAAAGGTATTGTGTCCAACTACAACTAAAAAAAATTAATATAAAAATTTTTTTTTTCAAATTTATTTTTAAAGCATTTTAAATTCTTCCCTCCTTACCGCATTGCCTCTCTTCCTTTCTGGATAATATTAAATGCCCCAATATACAATGCCCTTTTATAATCTGACTCAACCTCATTCTACTTGGACCAAATAAAATAAATCATATCATTTATTTTCAGAAACTGCCAAGGATCAGGATAAACTAGAAATCTTCAGTAAGAATAGGCATCACAATTAATTTGTTTTTAGAAGGTATACCGCAACCCTAAGTTAACAGGGATGACACTGACACTAGAGTGCAACAGCATACACTGAGTTAAGTGCACTACCACCACATTCTTTTTTCGGGGTGGGGGAGGGTTGTCAGGGATTGAACTCTGGAGCACTCGACCACTGAGCCACATCCCCAGCCCTATTTTATATTTTATTTAGAGACAGGGTCTCACTGAGTTGCTTAGTGTCTCCTCATGGCTGAAGCTGGCTTTGAACTCAACGATCCTCCCATCTTAGCCTCCTGAGCCACTAGGATACAGGTGTGTCCCACCGCACCTGGTCACCACCACATTCTCGAGTCACACATGTAGGACCAAACAAAGAAAATCCTACAGTTCCTAAACAATTTATGAAGACTAACTCAGGTCTGACCAATATCAGCAGGAAATAGCCACTCATCTTGCCCCAAGTTGGTCACTGGACACACAAAAAGCCATTTTATTTAGAAAATAATGTATAACTGAATCCTCAATGTTTGTACTACTTTCTAAAATGCCAAATAAGAGAAAAATTATTAATAACAAAAAGTAAGAGGTGAGAAAGAAATATAAAGCCGTCTAGCTCAGCTAATCTATGACTATTAAGAAAACACCAATTTAATGTGAATGTGCCAAAACTACATTTTAAAAGCCTACACATATTTGAAGATACTTTCCTCAACATGAGGCAATCTTTTCATAACACTTTGTATAATCCTTCTTTGTATACACACACACACACACACAAAATCTTCAACCTCCTTGATAGTTATATGAAATTCTACCTTCCATAATTCTGTTTCTTCATATGATCCCATGCTGCCCGGGTGACTTGAAATGAGCCCCGCAAATGAACTCTCTGGATTATATCTAAAATAACAAATTATTTTTATATAATTTGTCAAAAATTAGATACATGTCTCAAAATCAATGGTTTATTTAATTAAAGATACTCATTTTATACCTAAGCATTAATAATCAGCAATTATCACATCCCTATCTGGTTAACCATTTTTTTTCTGGTTCAATTATACTACCAATCAACAGTTCACACCCACTCTTATAACCACTTTCCCTATAATCTACAAAATTATTTCAATCCCTATACATACCTAAATGCAATGCCATCTTTAATTAAGGCCTATTTTACATAAAAATTTGCTGATATACTCAAGAATTATAGCACTTAACATCAACATCAAACAATAATCATATAGCACACAGACCTCATCATTAATAGTTACAAAATACTCATTATATCCCTATTTTTTACCAAAGTTTAATAATGAGTGGGGGAGGGGGTGAGAGATTGAGAGGCAGAGACAGAAAGGGGCAGAGACAGAAAGAAACCCACCTGTTTGCAGAGATTTCAATCTAATCAACAGAATGCTTAGGAAATATACTGATAGGCCACTCTAGATTTGATGTATTCTTTTAGCTGTCAAGTTTTTTTAACCATTTGTACTTATTTTTGTTTCAATTTGGGACTTCAACAAATATTTTCTGTGTACATTAGAAGAAAGTAAGAAAGAACTAAAAGAAACACCTCAGGATGACTGTAGAAGGACAGAATCAGAGAAGGAAACACTTCATTCATTAAAGCTCTAAGAAAATTACTAATATAAGCCCCCTTTTCCCAGTAAACCTTATCTTTCATCAGCTTCCTTCTTACCCCATGTATTTAAAGAAAGACAAAATTAAAAGCTCTTCTTCTCTTAATTCTAAGTCAGAAGAATTTTTTTTTTTTTTTTAAATGGTGCTGGGAATCAACCTAGGGCCTCTGTATGCTAGGCAAGTGCTCTACCACTAAGCTACATTCCCAGCCCATGTTTTGCTTCTTCCAAAAGGATTTCTGGAGGCAGAAACATGTGCTATAAACAACGATACAATTATTTTATCTCAGTTGCCAAGCCTGCCACTTTTTCAGCCACCACTGTTTTAGTTCTGATGGCCATAAAGTAAGAAAAGAAAAGTAAAACAGTCATAACTGTGATAGGTTCATTATCTAAACTCAATCTTTACAATGTGGCAAAGGAAAATTAAAATCTTTTCTATTTATTAAAAGCTTCAAATTTACAACCAGGCTTTGATCTTTTTGTCCCACCCTATTCAAAGATTGTCATCATTTTAATTTTTAGTACCCTAGACTCTATTCCATATCCTGTTCTGCTCTTGAGAGAATCACAGCTAGATAAAAAGACAAAGGCTATCAGAAAGAGTTAATGCTGCTAGAAAATACTAACCATCTCTTAGGGAGAAAAATGGAAAACAAACAGAAAAGAAGTCCTTCAGATAACTTCTGCCAAATTATTTAACATTCTTTAAGATTTATAAAATATTTTTTAAATGCTACTTCCAACTATTCATCTTTTTCCATGTAGTTTATTCATTATTTATATGAGGAGAAAAGTAGATAGAAACAGTGTTTTCCTTTAACATGTAAATATATCAAATATCAAAAAGGCAACATAGATAGGCATATTCTAGAGAAACATATTTAAAACAACTTACCCCAGTCTTCATCACTTATTCTACTGAAGGAACGGTCCCTCAGAATTCTAAAATATTGATATTATATAAGGTAAGAAAGGGCATGGAAGTATACACTTATAAAAACAACTGCATGCACTTTACTTAAAATGAAAAAAGAAATACTCACCCAGCATTGTTGACCACAACATCTACAATAAATATAAAAAGATCCAAATCACAACTACAAAAGCAGGTACATTCATCTGCATTTGCTTACAACTAATATTTCTTACAAAATTACATGGAAAAGTAAACATAATAGACAAAGAATACTATCAAAGCAAAAATTTATACCTAGAGGAAAAAAAAAAAAACTAATTCACAAAAGCAAAAGTATCATATAACATCAGTGCCTTCCTTTCAAACTTATAAATTTTCCCACCTCCATCTTCTACCATGATTCTATCAGCTTATTTAAAGAATAAGCTGTTGCACAACTCTTGGATTCTAAGAGTCCAGAACCATAGCCACCCTGCACTTAACTTCAAAATCACTTGAAATTTTAAGTTTAAAAGACTTTTCAGGCTGGGGGTGTAGCTCGGTGGTAGCACTTGCCTAACATGTGTGAGGCACTAGGCTCAATTCTCAGCACCACATAAAAACAAACAAACAAACAAACAAATAAAATAAAGGTATTAAAAAGGACTTTTCACTGTCACTGCCACTGAAAAGTCCAAAAAGCTCAAAGAGAAAACCATTAAAGTTAGAAGCTGATGTCCTATTTTGATACACATTTGTATTCTCACTATATAGAGAATAATATTAATATTCAACCACCATCTTGTGGCTATTTTAACCCTATGACTTCAATCTCACAACTTTGTGGTCTCTATATTTATCAGAGGTATTTGAAAATGGCTCTTGAGTTCAACCTAAGATAATTAGAAAATAAATATGCTAGATCTAACAAAAAGTGAGGGCATACATTCAATTTACAAAAAGTAATGTTTTTCAGATTATAAACATGTTGGGCTATCTGCAGTAATTTTTCCCTAAGGTAATTCTTTAAACTTTCAGTAAAAATATGCAGAACTAAACCAGGAAGATTTATCTAGGGAAATATGGACTAAGCACTATATTTGACATGCTTCTTTAAAAAAAAAAAAAAAAAAAAAAAGTTTTTTTTTTTTTTTTTTTTTTTTTTTACTTTATACAATCATCTTAATTTACAAGGATTGAACCCTGTGCCTCACACATGCTAGGCAAGTGCTCTGCCACTGAACTATGGCCCCAGCCCCCCTCAGATCATTTTTATCCAAATCGTTATAACTCTTCAAAAGAAGCTGCAGGGTCCTTTATTGCCAAAATACTGACTTAGTTTTATAAACATATTTAAAGCTTAACTGAATTATTACAAAAAGGGCACTGAGAAAATACAAATTTTTCTAAGCACTTAAGGTTCAAAAAACAATAACAATAAGCTCAACACATATATTCATAAAAATGTCACCTCAAGTCCTTTATGAAATAAGGTAGGTTAAATAAAATAATTAACTTAGAAAACTAATCTAAAAATATTTTCAATAAAGAGATTTATTTAATGGAAAATTTAAAAATATTTGATTAGGAAGGTAAAAGGTGCTCTATCAGGGTCACAGACACAAAGAAACATCACCTATTTTTCCAAAAGCATCCAGTGCTGTCTTCACAACCTTCTCTCCTGCTTCCACAGAATCTGAGGGAAAGAGAAATTAGTACAAAACTTCAGCAGTCTCCTGCACAATAATCGATCCCATTCACCCAATAGAACTCGTTTCCAAGAAAATGACATTTATATTGCAAGCACATAACATATTGAAACACAGATGGTCTAATGTTATCAAGGATATTTGGCCCCTAAAAAATTATTTAACCTACAAGAAAAGGAGTGATGAGGAAGATTATTAAAAAATATTTGACAAATACTCTATAAAGCAGCACTGACCTATTTATCAGCTCTTTCTGTGAGGAAGGCAATGTCCAATTTCCACAATGTCCAAATATGGAAGCCACTAAACATGTGGCTACCAAGTGTTCAAAATGTGGCTAGTGTGACAAATTTAATGTTTAATTTTACTTAATTTATATTTAATTTTAAATAACTACAGTGGCACTTCCCTTTAAGGATACAAAGGAGTATTTGGAGGAGAAAGACGTAGGTGCCTTTTTAATCTGAAAAAACATACTCAGTGTTATATGCAAATCAAATCTACTATTTTTATTTATCTTTTTATTCTACTTTTTGGTAACAGGATTGAACTCAGGGGCACTTAACCACTGAGCCACACCCCCCAGCCCTGTTTTGTAATTTATTTAGAGACAGGGTCTCACTGAGTTGCTTAGCGCCTCACTGTTGCTGAGGCTGGCTTTGAACCCACGATCCTCCTGTCTCAGCGTCCCGAACTGCTGGGATTATAGGCATGAGCCACCGCACCTGGTCAAATCTACTATTTTTGCAATACTAAATACAAAAATCAAAGCTCAACAAAATCTCATGGCTTTGTTATTTTCTACTAATCAACCCAAGAAAAGGCAAAAATCTCCACAATTGTGATGTTCAATCTATATTTACCTAGGAGATAACACAGTAGAATGTTGCAAACACAGGCAATCTTGTGTGCAGAGTACAGATGTAAGACCAACAACATATCCATGCTCAGACTAACCTGGTCATTTGCACAGCCCTTCTAATGGCTGTGCCAGCTTCTAGTTCCCTGTATTAAAGCCCTACATACTTGAAAAACTTTGAGGGGCTTCTGTTTTCCTGACTGAACTCTAAATGATATAGGCAGCATATCAAAATTAGTAAAATGGGGAGTCTGGAATTTTCATAGTTTAAAAAAAATGGGTTTTTAAAAATACAGTTTTAAAATTGAAAACATTGGGTTGGCGCTGTAGTTCAGTGGCAGAGGCAGAGCACTTGCCTAGCATGTGTGAGGCACTGGGTTCAATTCTTAGCACCACACAAAAATAAACAAATGCAATAAAAGTGAAAACATTGTTGCTAGATCTCCAGTGTGGAAAGAAGATATTTACTATCTTATTCCCTCAAACACTCAAACCATATCCTATTTCCTCTTCCCTAAAATTTCAAAAGGAAGTCTATACAATTTTATCTCTGGCCTATGAAAACAATCTAGTTTTCAGGAGAGGCAGTAACCATTAGCTTTTAAAAGTAAACCTATACCGCCAGGCATGGTGACACACACCTGTAATCTCAGCAACTCAGGAGGCTGACGCAGGAGAAACCCAAGTTCGAGGCCAGCCTCAGCAATTTAGTAAGCAACTTAACAAGACCCTGTCTCAGACTAAAAAAGTTTTTGGGATGTGGCTCAGTGGTTGAGCACACCTGGGTTCAATCCCTGGTGGAAGGAAAGAAAGAAGGAAGGTAGGAGGAAGGAAGGAAGGAAAGAAATAGAAAGAGAGAGATTGTGAGAGAGAGGAGAGGAGGAGGAGGAGGAGAGGAAGAAGAGGAGGAGGAGGAAGAGGAGAGAAGAAGAAGAAGAGGAAGAAGAAGAAGAAGAAGAAGAAGAAGAAGAAGAAGAAGAAGAAGAAAGGGAGAGGGTAGGGAGGGAGGTGTGTGTGTGTGTGTACTGCTACTTAACATTAGGGAACTTATTCCTGGTAATTGAAGTCATCAATAAAATGGAGGCCTAGTTGGATTATATGTCATTTTGTTTTTCATTTTCTTTTTAAGTTGTTGATAGACCTTTATTTAATTTATTTATATGCAGTGCTGAGAATTGAACACAGTGCCTCCTACATGCTAGGCAAGTGCTCTACCACTGAGCCACAACCCCCACCCATAGATGGTATTTTTGGTTTCTTTTTTTTTTTTTTTTTTTTTTTAATTTTTTACTTCACTTGTCTTCACTCTTAAGATATCGGGCAAAAGGCTTTCCAAAAGGTGTGGTAACAGAACCAAGGTTCGTAAATATATCTAAGCTGGCAAAACAACGTTCGGTAAATATCATACACTTAAATGTGCACACATTTTTCTAGTATTATTCTTTTTTTTTTTTGGTACCGGGGATTGAACTTGGGGGCACTCAACCACTCAGCAACATCCCTAGCCCTTTTATGTATTTTATTTAGAGACAGGGTCTCACTGAATTGCTTAGGGCCTCACTGAATTGCTGAGGCTATCTTTGAACTTGTGATCCTCCTCCTCAGCCTCCCAAGCTACTGGAATTACAGGTGTATGCCACCTCACCCACCTCTGAGATTATTATTAAAACTGAAAAGCAAAACATTATTCAGATTTTGATTCTTAAAAATCATTGAACTGCTGACCATAAGATTTTGAGAAAGTAATTTTCCAATTTGCGTAACTCTATGTAAAATCTGTTCAACTGCAATATTTTTTATTTGCCTATAAAGTTAACATGGTTCCAAATTTTAAAACTAGAATTCCAAAAACAATGTGAAAGTGATGGGCTGGGGTTGTAGATCAGTTGTAGAGCACTCACCTAGTATATGTGAGGCACTGGGTTCGATCCTCAGCACCACATAAAAATAAGTAAATAAAATAAAGGTATTTAAAAAAATAATGTGAAAGTATTAAAATGTGTGTAATTATGCAAAAACATTTTAATGCTATTTTCTGCAATTTTTTTAAACTTTTAAATATTTAAAGAATTCTATTAACATTATTTCACTTGTTCAATGCTTTTGTGATGAATAAATTAAAATTATTAACATTCAAAACAAAAGTGGGCTGGGGTTGTGGCTCATTGGTAGAGAACTTGCCTAAAATGTGTGAGGCACTGGGTTCTATCCTTGGCAACACATAAATAAATAAAATAAAGTTATCATGTTCATCTACAACTAAAAAAAAATTTTAAAAAGTAAAGTGGTGCATGCCTGTAATAATAACTACTCCAGAAGTTGAGGCAAGAGTATCTTTAGCAAGGACGTCTTTAACAAGACCATGTCTCAAAATACAAAAAAGGACTGGGTACATGATGTAGCACAGTGGTAGACAGCTTACCTAGCATGCATAACGCCATGGGTTCAATCCCCAGTATTAGGATTTAGGATGAACACACCAAATGTAAAGGTTGCATTTACTATTCCACCCACCCTCTGCCCATGACTTTATTTAACACCTAATTGGATTCTTACAGTTTTACAAAGATAAGAAAGTTACATATAGCACTGACACCTTGTGCAGAAATGGAATATAGAGGCTAGTACAAAAAGGGGTGTCATTTCACTTCTTATACTATATTTTTAAGAATTTTTTTGGAAAGATTTTTAAAAAGACTCTAAGATCAGGCTGGGTCTGTAGTTCAGGGGTAGAGCACTTACGTAACATGTGTGTGAGGCACTGGGTTTGATCCTCAGCACCACATAAAAATAAATTAATAAACAAAGATTTTGTTTCCATCTACAACTAAAGAAATATGTTAAGAAAATACTCTAAGGTCATTCTATAGAAATATGTAAGACCTTTTAACAAAACAGATCTTTTTATTTCTTTCTTCTTTTTTTTCCCCCTCGCTATACTGGGCATCAAACTCAGGGCCTTGTGCATGCTAGGTAAGTGCTCTATCACTGAGCTATGTCTCAGCTCTTTGTATTTTATTTTGAGACAGAGTCTCATTAAATTGCCCAGACTGGTCCTGAACTTTCAATCTCCCTGCCTCAGTCTCCTGAGTAGCTGGGATTACAGACATGTGCCACCATGCCCTGCTAAAACAGATCTTTTTTTTTAGTTGTTGATGTACCTTTATTTTATCCATTTATTTAAATGTGGTGCTGAAAATCAAACCCAGTGCCTCACATGTAAGGCAAGCACTCTACCACTAAGCCACAACCCCAGCCCTTAAAAACAGATCTTTTGGGCTGGGATGTAACTCAGTGGCAAAGAGTCTGCCTTGCATTCGCAAAACCCTGGGTTTGACCTCCAGTTCCAAAAAAAGACAAAACAAAAGAACCCCACCAAAAACAGATCTTTTCAGAACAAAAACAAACTGTTATCTATAATAATTTATTAATTACATATCATGTGCTCCTTAATAAAATGATTAAATAAACAGAAAAATGGTTATGATCATGTGAAATAATCTATAAATAATTCTTTAATTCTCACATATTATGTAGTATGTAGCTGAAGAGCTTTGACAGACTTAAATAAAATCTAATATCATAATTACATATCTTCAAAATATCTTTGAGATATTTTCTCAAAGATTATTAATGTGAGCAACTGCATCAACTGAAGGAAAACAAAAGAAATAATACAGTTATCTTAAATACACACCATAGTTGGCCACAGCTTTTCCACCTTTCCTTCTTATTTCTTCAACAACTTTATCAGCAGCTAAGGAGCCTTTACCAACTCCCTTGAAGTCCCCTCCTAAATCATTCACTGCAGTGCAAAAACAAATAACGATTAATTTCTAGAGCTTCAAAACATAGGTTAGAAATGAAATTCAAATTACTAGTCTATTTCCTCAATCACATGCCCAGTTTTTCCTATCCTTTCCCCATCTTTCAAAAAACACCATAAGCATTTTCAGGACTTGCCTCTTTGTTTTTGAACAGACACAAAACAGCAGCAAAAACACAGGTTCATTACATGAAATTTTTAACTTTACAAGGCTTTTCCTCTTGAAAAGAAAAAGGAATGTCTCAATTCTTCAGTTAAAAGAAAAAATGTGAAAAATCACTTCACGATTCAATACACCAAAGACAATATAGTAGTTCAGGGGGGGGGGGGCATTGAAGTTACACTGAAAGAATAATGATTAGTAGGAACAGGAAGGAAAGAGTGGGACAGGGTGGAAGAAGGGTGGTGAGATATGATCAACACAATGATGTATGAATGTATGGAAATATCACACTAAATCCTACTAATGATATATAATTGATATGTGCTAATAAAAAATGAAAAAAAAAAAATAAAATAGCAATGATACAGCAATTCCACTTAAGATTATGCATCCAGAAGAAATGAAATCAGAACAAAATGAAGGGAAATTCTCTTCAAATATCAAACAGACATTAGCACTTCATGTGCAATGTAGCTTTGTTCACAATAATCAGGTATATAAACAACCTAAATGTCCAAGGGTGGATGAATGAATAAAAGGGATAAACCATGAACACATTATGCTAAGTGAACAGAACAGTTCAGAAGGACAAATACTGAATGATTCCACACAAATACTGAATGATTCCACTTATATGAAAAATCTTGATTAGTCAAACTCATGGAATCAAAGAATAGAATAGAATGGTGGTTTCTACGAACTAGGGACAGGGTAGAAATGGAAAGTAGTTGCTAACTAATGGGCACAAAGTTTCATATAGTGCTTGTAACAATACCATTTTGTAAACAAACAACAGTTAAGAGGGTAGATCTCATATTAAGTGTTCTTACTACAACAAAATGAAGAGATTAAACATACAATATGAAAAATCTTCATATCAAGAAAACCTCTGTTTACATGAATGGTGATTAAAAAAAAGCATGGTTTTAAACTCTTAGGAAAAAAACACTTGTAAATTTTCACAAAATATACTATCATGTTCTAAAATGAAAGAAAGACAAAACTGTTGCCAGGCTTGGTGGCACAGGTACTCAAGTGGATAAGGCAAGAAAATTGCAAGTTTGAACCAACCTAAGCAATTTAGCAAGACCCTGTCTCAAAATAAAAATTAGAAAAGGATGGGGATATCAGTGGTAAAACACTTGTCTAGCAAATGTGAGGCCCTGGTTTCAATCTCCTGTACCAAAAAAAAATTGTTAAAAGAGGTCAAAAATTACATACAGAACTAATACATGCTCAGTCACTAAATTTATATCATGATTCCATCTTTATATGTTTAACAACTGACCACTTCACATGACATTTTCCTACATTAAATAATATAGTTACTGACAATAATTGCACATTTATTATTTTCAAAAAAATCTAGAAGGACACACAAATCTGTAAGAACGACGCTTGCCCACAAAGAGTTTCTAATTTACTGAAATTTAAGTATATGACCACAACAGTCACACAGATTATACAGTAACATATTACAAAGTATGTATCCAGGTCAAAATAACTAAATAATAGGGCCAACATAACTAAATAATAGGGCCAGCATGACTAAGTAATAGGGTTGAATAACCAAGGTAATCTATACAATAATTCAAGGCAAAATTAAAAAGTAACACACAAAAATTAATGAAAATCAAATACATCAATGCCAAATAACTTAGAAAAAGCAGAATTCAAGAAAAATGCTTGAAAGAAAGAATCTACACAATGAATTTGGGGGGAGGGGAGTTAATCCATAGGTTTTGAGAAATACAACCATAAAAAATAACCAATTAATAAATGATGTGATGGTATACATTAAAATTTTAAATCTTTCAATACAGATTGTAACACTTGAAAAAACAATCTTTTTCTTTCAAAAAATGTACTTTAAAAAAAAAGGGGGGGGGGGGTTCAAAGTAGGATTGGGTAGTTAAGAAGGAAAAGGGATGATAGAGAGAAAATCAATGCCAGGCCACTCTTAAAATCAGCTAGGGCAAATGTGTTTTCATTTTTTTTTTTAAGGAAATTCATTTTTTAAAGGATAGACTGGGGTATATTTTTTCCTAACAATATAACAGCATATATACAATTACCAGTCTTACTAAAACTGAAATACAAAAAAATTTAAAATAAAATGTTCTGCAGGGGCTTGGGTTATAGCTCAGTGATAGAGCACTTGCCTAGCAAGTATGAAGCACTGAGTTCAATTCTCAGCACCACATAAAAATAAAGAAATAAAATAAAGGTATCACGTACATCTACAACGAAAAACATTTTTAAGAAATAAAAATAAGCCGGGGTGGTGGCGCACACCTGTAATCCCAGCACTTGGGAGGCTGAGGCAGGAGGATTGTGAGTTCAAAGCCAGCCTCAGCAATGGCAAGGCACTTAGCAACTCAGTGAGACCCTGTCTCTAATAAAAATACAAAAAGGGCTGGGGATGTGGCCTAGTGGTCGAGTGCATCTGAATTCAATCTCTGGTACTAAAAAAAAAAAAAAAAAAAAGAAAGAAAGAAAGAAAGAAAAATAAATGTTCTGCAGATACAAAATAATAAAGGTTTATATTATCCATCAAGAGCTAAAAAAAGTGATGAATCTTCAAAGACTAATTTTGACTATTAATTATTCATTTCCATGCAATTATTCAAATTACAGGAAATAATCAGTTAAAAAATACCCAGACTTTATGACATGCAGCTAGCACTCTTTTATGACTCCTCTTAAATAAGCACAAGAAATTTCCAAATCAACTGGCAAATAACACTGATAAATTTGTTCACCTGAATGATAAAACACTACCCCCAAGTGGAAATTTTACAAAGTGCAACCAGTTAAGCACAACCTGGGTAATTTATTGAGAAAATGACACGCAGTTAAACAATATTAGAATAGACTTATTCAAATCAAGTCTCTACATTAGAGAACACTAAATTAGCAGTGACCCATTCAATCACCCCACTATAACCAGACTTAAATCACTGGGATTAAAAACTAGAAAAGCACTAGTTAACACTGAAGGGCTTAGATAGCAATGTTAAAACAAATATGTACAAAGAGAAGTACATATATATTATATGACACTTATCACTTCAATGTATGGCTAAAATTCTAGTAGTAGTAGCATTAGTAGCGCTAGTAGTACCAACATACTAATATGCATACTTTACATTTTTCAGTGAACCACTGCATGTATTGAAACATTTAATCTCCACACAATTTTGAGACTGGTAGAAACAGCAACTCCTACTTTCACAGATGAAAAAGCAATCTGGAAAAGGTCCTCACCCAAGGCTCCTAGAAAATACAAAATAGCAAAACCTAGAACCTAAAACCTAGTCTGGACCTGGAATAACTATAATATCACTCTGCTCCTCTAACACTGTAAGCAAGTTCAGTTTGTCCTAAAAATAACAATCAGTGTTTCCACTAAGAACAGAAAAAAATTGCATTTGTTTAGGAAGGGTATAGAGAAGAAGATAAAGCAACTTCTCTACTCAAACACTTGTAAAATAGATAGGAAACATGTTAATATGCTAAGGAAAGAATCTTGTCAACTGAATCTTGTGTCTTTTAAAATTCTATTTGTTGTACAGGTTTTTATTGTTAGAAGTTAGTTTTCTTGTTTCCCTTTCTTTACTTTTTTTTTTTTTTTTTTTTTTTTTTTTTTGGAACTGGGAATTGGACCCAGGGGCACACACCAATGAGCTACATCCCCACCCCGACTTATTTTTTATTTTGAGACAGAGTCTCACTAAATTGCTTAGGGCTTCACAAAATTGTTGAGGCTGGCTTTGAACTTGCAATTCTCCTGCCTCTGCCTCCAGAGCTTCTGGGATTACAGGCATGAGCCACAACACCAGGTACCTAGCATTTTTTGATTATTGGCTCCAAAGACTATACCAGTGATACTTCCTAGTGTCACTTCTAAATACTGACTTCTCCCAGCCACTCTTAATTTCTGAAAAGCACATGTCCTGTATCAGCAGGTCTTGTCATTGATTTCATTAGGATTCATCAAATGTTTACTGAGTTCCCAGCCTGGATCCAGCACTGTGCTGGGTACTTTGGGCGTTGCAGGTAAACAGTTTATGCAGTGAGGAGCTGCCAGTTCTTTTGAGGAATTCTTTATCTCCGTTTCCTTCCTATTCTATCATTTCAAGCCTACATTAGTGCTGTTGCCATCAGGTGGTCTTTTGCCTCCAATCTAAACCTCTCGAGGCTATCAGACTATTGCTGGAGTAATGTTCTTAAGGCAGCCTTTGTAATATGTCAGTACCTTCCTCAAAAATCTGCAGTGGATTTCCCTATTGTTTGCTGCTTAACTTTTTTTTTTTTATATCTTTATTTTATTTTTATGTGGTGCTGAGGATCAAACCAGTGCCTCCTGAATGCTAGGCGAGCACTCTACTTCTGAGCCACAACCCAATAACTGCTTAACTTTAAAGATGCCTTATATCTGGGCTCACTTTAAAGCCTTTTTTTTTGAAACTGCATCTCCTTTAGTTGCCCTGGCTGGCCTCAAACTTGCAATCTTCCTGACTTAGCCCCCTGAGAAGCTAGGATTACAGTTGTGTACCACCACACCCAAATAGTAGTTCTTTCTTTTTGCTATAGTTTATATGGCAATTTCTAACTTTTTACTTACCTAGTAAGAATGAAAATGTTACAATACTTTACATTTGAAGAGTGCTTTATCATTACTTACACATATTCATGTTCACATAAATAAAGGGGCTAGGATGCTTTCACTGATGAACTGATAAATTCCATTCTTGAGCACTGTGCCTAGTACATGGTAACTAGGCAGTAATACTGGCTCCTTTCTCTTTCTTTGATAAAGGTCCTTAATTTTTTATGAAATTTAATTCACCATAATCTTACAGGTTCAGGAAGGAAGCTATAAATAAAAAGGTCATATATTAGGCAACAGAGTCAGCTCTGAACCATGACCTGACTTCAAGAGCAATCAATGCCCTTTTCCTATTGACATGCACCTCCCAACTAGCAGGATCTGGACAGTGGTTGAAAAACATAAATTCTAGCATCAGCCCACAGGAATGTAAGACTCAGCTTTAGGAGCTGTTCTATAACTGGAGCACAGGAAAAAGAAAAAAAAGTCATGTCAATCTTACTACAGAGGATTATAATTTAATTTATCCAAAGGTGTTACTTCTTCAGTTCAAGAGTATAACAACATCTGCCTTGCCTTTCTTACTAAGAGGTTCTTGCTGGAACATGTCAGTCTGCCTTGTATTCATGCCCTCAAGATAAAACTTACCACTCAGAGATGGGTATGGCTTATCTTCTGAGGAAACCTCAAAAACTATTCAATTCCCAGCACCTCAGCACCTACTTCAGATATGTGCAAATCTCTCAAGAAATATGTAATTTATACAAAACTAAACATCACCTGAGAGCATGTAAACCTAAGGCTTAGAAATTCTTATACCCAAATTTAAATAGTCCACAATGTTTTATGTTATAGAATATAAAACATAGCACTCATATTAATATGAAATTAGAAAATTTCTTTTTTTTAATATTTATTTATTTGTTCTAGTTGCACACAATGCCTTTATTTTTACGTGGTGCTGAGGATCGAACCTGGGCCACACACGTGCTAGGCGAGCGCTCTTCCACTGAGCCACAACCCTAGCCCAGAAAATTTCTTAAATGATATACTTTAGTCTTGACTAAAGGATTTGGCCAATAAAATATGAATGTAAGTGGCATGCCACTTCTGAACAAAAGTTTTAAAAAGCCACCAAGTAGATCCATTTTCATGTTCCCTCTGCCCCAATAATAGCAAAGTCCCAGATAACAGCTGCTCCTTCAGCTAGTATCCTGAAATTAGGAATACAGAGTACAACACCAGCTGACAATAAGCTGAACACGAACATGGAAATAATTCTTTATTACTCCAAGCCACTGAGATTAAAAGGCTGTTTAATAACCCTGCACAACCTAGCAAAAGAGGACTTGAGAAACAAGCTACTTTATTTCTTAAGGTCTTACTGGCCTCTGAGCTAGTCATAGGACAATATGACTGATCACTTTTCCAAAAACAAAATATTCTGATGTCATCAAAACATCCTAGGTTTATATATTTCCCTTTACAATTTTTTTGTTTGCTCAGGTAAACATTATTCTAAGCAAGAAAATACTGACAAAGGAGAAAAGTTTGTGCACAGCACACAATCTAGAAACACAATGTTTATGTGTGCAGGTAACAAAATGCCTTGGTGTTGGGACTATGTCTGCCAAGGGGTGTGGCTATGACGTAGCGTGAGAGGCTGAACCGCCTTGCTTGCTGATTGGTTAGTTCTGGGCCTATTTAAGTCAATGCTTGTTCAATAAAGAGCTCTCTCTCCTCCGGACATCCCGTGAGCTATATACAAGACTTTCTAGGTGTGGCGTGTTATCTGTTCAATCAGGCAGAGGTAAGGCATCTAGCGATTTCTGTCTCTTAAGCTCGCCCCGCCGGGTGAGTTGTAATCCTTCTTGCAGGCAAGAGGAATTCCCTGATAGGGCCCAGAAAGGGAAACGCAACTCAGAGCCCGGCTCCATTCATAACTCGGACCCCGGCAGGTTGGCGCCCAAAACGTGGGGCGGGAACAAGGAAAAAATTATCGGTGAGCTTAATAAGGTTAGAGACACAGCGTCTCTTTCGCTGCAGAAATCCCCTTTTATTATGGGACAAATCTTAGCATTCAGGAAATCACGAGACCCAGCCCTTGAGGCGTGGCGCAGTTTATTGAGAAAGCAAGGTCTCCAAATATCAGACGGTCAATCGGAAATAATCTGGAGTTCATTAAAACGGGCGGCTCCCTGGCTCCAAAAGTCTGATTTTAATTCTTGGGAGATTTGGGACGAAATAACACAAATTTTAAGGGACCGAGAAATTGAGTACGGGGAATCCCCGCCTCCGGGAGTTTATCCAGCTTTATCCGCCCTAAAAGCGTACTCGCTTTTACAAGAAAAACAAACACCTAACTTTTCCCGGTCCGCAAATTTAAAGAAATCTCACTCCAGGGAATTAGAAACTACAGCCCTTCCTTTAGAGAGACCTAACCAGGTCCCAGAGAACAAAGACCTCCAGCCACGTGGCTCGGATCTTTGTGAGAGGGAGCTTTCAGCGCCATCACCATACCAAGAGGCGCCAGCGCCCTCTAGTGGGCTTTCACCTGTAATGGCATTTCCAGTTAATTTAAATCCGAGGGAAGACAGGCCAAACATTTGGTATCCCTGGGAGACTCAAGAATTAAAAGAATTAAAAAAGGCTGTAGCAGAGGATGGTGTAAACTCACCATGGGCAGAATGTATATTACAAAATCTTGCTCATCGTGCCTGCACCACAAGAGATTGGAAGGATCTAACAAAAGCTGTGCTCCCAGGACCGTTATTCCTTAAATGGTGTGCATATTTTTCTGATGAATGCCATACGCAGGCTGAGAGGAATCAAACATCAAATCCTCCCATACCAATAACCTTTGGGATGCTGTCAGGAACTAGTGATCAGTATGCCACAGGAATTCAACAAGCAGAATTACCAGCTCCATACAGAGAACAGGTGCGAGCTCTAGGGCTGGCAGCATGGAAAAAGCTAGAGGAAGGCCCCACAGAGCTTCCTATAGCTGGAATCACTCAAAAAACTAATGAGGATTTAGCCACATTTATTGAGAGAGTGGAAAAAAGCCTTCAAAGGAAATTTCCACCTGGTACGATGAGGGATCAATTCGCAAAAATGTTAGTGTGGGAAGGAATGACCGCAGATCACAAACTGGCCTGTGCTGGGTTAAAAGATAGATCTATGGGAAGATGGATTATTGCCTCCAAAGATGTGGGTTCAACAACTCACCAATCTCAGATATTGAGCACTGCTCTCAATGCCCACACTGAGGTATTAGCAACAGTTTTAAATGGAAAAGGAACCTGTTTTAAGTGTGGACGGCAAGGCCATTTTAAAAGAGACTGTCCTAATGGCCATGGTAGGCCTCCAGAATGCTCCCCTGGCCAGACTCAAAGTCCAGCTGCCCCTAGAACACTCTGTCCTAGATGTAAAAGAGGATATCATTGGAAAAAAGATTGCAGGTCTAAATTTGATGTTCAGGGGAAACCTTAAACTCCTAAGGGGCAGCCTCCAGCCCCGTTACATCAAGGAGGTTCCCCTGCTCCCCAGTCCCCCTCAGGTCCATTGGACAGTTCCTATTGTTCCAGGGATTAGACCAAAGATGGATATTTATATATCAGAAAGGAAATTTCGTTGCCTAATTGATACTGGGGCAGATCGTACTATACTAAGGAAAGAAGAGATTCCACCCCAATGGGAACTAATCCCAGGGCCTCAGTTACTTGGAGTAGGTGGAAACACTCATTCAGAAGAGACCAGAAATTGGCTTAAAATGGAGAGATGTAGATGGAAACCAAGGGGAAGTTCGCCCCTTGTGGCCCTTGGATTAACTTCTAATTTATTAGGTCAAGACATCCTAGGAGAAGCTGAGGCTTACATTACTACAACCCATAGAGAGCCTAAAAAAAGATATGGAGAGAAAAACTTCCAATCATCAAATAGGGTTTCACCCCCAATCCTAAGGGCCACTGCTCCCAAGTTCCTGCCATTCAATGGCGAGATGGCCCCCCAATCTGGGTCGAGCAGTGGCCCCTTCCTACTAAAAAACTAAACCATTTGAGGGCAATTGTCCAAGAACAGTTAGCCCTAGGACACATTAGACCTTCTCTTAGCCCATGGAACAGTCCTGTTTTTGTTATACAGAAGGCCACAGGGAAATGGAGGATGTTACAAGACCTCCGAAAAATTAATGATAGGATGTTCCTTGTTGGCACACCTTTGCGTGGCCTTCCCTGGATCCCTTCTATCTCAAGAGATTTAACCTTAATTGTTATTGATATTAAAGATTGTTATTTTTCAATACCTCTTCATCCAGATGATTATGAAAAATTTGCATTCTCTGTCCCATCAACCAATTGTCATAAGCCAGATGAAAGATATGAATGGATAGTTCTCCCTCAAGGTATGGCTAATAGCCCAGCTTTTTGTCAATATTATGTTTCATGTCTTCTGTCACCATTAATGAAAAAATCACAGCTTACCTTATATGTCTATATGGATGACATCATCCTGGGTGCTGCTGATGTCCAACAACTAAACTCTGCTTACTTAACCCTCCGAGAGCTCTTAGAAAAAGGAGGATTACACATATCCAATGATAAAATACAAACTATTCCTCCCTTTAAAATATTGGGGACAAAAATTAGCCTAGACTCTGTTTGTCCTCTCAAACCCCAACTTCTCATTCAAAAATCTTATTCCTTGACAGAGTTACAAAAGCTACTAGGAGAGCTAAACTGGTTAAGACCTTGGCTTCATACCTCTACTGAGGATTTATTACCTCTCTTTGAGTTGCTACGGGGAAAATCCCCCTCTGATGTGATTTTACTAGAAGAGAGTCATCTGTCAATATTACAAAAAGTTCAAGATGCCCTCAATTCAGCCCAATTGGCTCGATACCAACCAAAGCAACCTCTATATTTATGGATTTTCTCAGGTGCTAAACTCCTGACAGCTGTGCTCACCCAGATGGGAAATCCCTTAGAATGGATACATTCCTCTGTGGGAGGAGCACCTCGAGTTTATTCCCAATTAGATCAATTAGCAGATCTTGTAATAAAAGGAAGAGATACATCATTGAGGCATTATGGAAAAGACCCAGATATTTTAACAATTCCTTACCGTTTGTCAGATTTTGAATGGATACAGAGAAACAACCCTAGAGTCTCCTATGCATTAGAAGGATTTCTAGGAAAAGTTGACTGTCATTACGGGTCAAGCAAATGGACTTCTTCTTTCCCAAACTGGAGTGGACTCCCCCCATCTTGTTTTCTAGCAAGCCACTCCCCAAGGCAGTAAATGTCTTCACAGATGGAGGAAAAGAAGGGTCAGCAGTTGTAATATTTCACCCATCCTCAGGCCAAAGGACACAATACTTTGAAGCAGTTACTGGTTCTGCTCAATTTAAAGAATTATATGCTGTTGCATTAGCCTTGACCCATGTCCAAGAGCCTATGAATCTTTTCTCAGATAGTTTATATGTAATTAACCTATTACCTACTTTAAATGCCTCATATATAAAGATAGATAATAATCCTATCACCCCTCTGATGATCCAGGTTCGATCCCTGTTAAAAGGGCGTAATGAACCTATGTTCCTCCAACATCTTAGGGGACATCAAGGCGTATCTGGGCCCCTATCTGAGGGAAATCAGGCCGCTGACCGGTTGGCCACCACAGGTGTATTAACAGTTACAGTTCCATATCAACAAGACCTTCAGTTAGCTCAAGGTCTTCACAACCTTACTCATTTAAATTGGAGAGGTCTACATAATAAATTTCCTTTAGTTCCTATAAAAGATTTAAAAAAGATTATAAGGACATGTAAATCTTGTTTGCCCTTCTTACAGGTCCCACCTCTCCAGTCCCCTGGAGTAAATCCCAGAGGCCTAAGGCCCAACACTATCTGGCAAACTGATGTAACCCATTATGTGCCATTTGGAAAATTAAAATATATATTTATGTCCATAGATACTTATTCACATGCTTGTTGGGCCACGGCACATTCTGGAGAAAGGGCTAAACATGCTGAAAGTCACTTTTTACAATGCTTTGCTATTCTTGGATTGCCAAAACAAGTTAAAAAAACTGATAATGGACCCTGTTTTGTAAGCAAATCGTTACAAAAGTTCTTCCAAACTTGGCATATTAAACATACCACAGGGATTCCATATAACCCCAAAAGGACAAGCCATAATAGAAAGACATAATAAAACCTTAAAGGACCAATTAATAAAACAAAATGGGGGAAGCAACCCTCATGACCAGTTGAAAACAGCTATGCTTGCTTTAAATATTTTAAATTTTTCCAAACAGCAGCCTCTATCTGCATTTCAGAGACACTGGTCTAACCAAACGCCTTATATAAAAGTTGAGGTCCGATGGAAAGACCCATTAACTGGAGTCTGGAGAGGTCCTGATCCATTAATAAGTGCTGGCAGAGGTTTTGGATGTGTCTTCCCAATGGGGGAGCAAAACCCTATATGGGTGCCTGCCAGAGATCTCAAATATTGCCAATCCGACCAAAATGACTACCCAGGAGCACAAGCTCTTGAGGAGTGATCCTTTCTTTTTCCACAGAAATGAAAAAAACCGTGACAAAGCTCCTGTCGTGCTGTGATTAACCTTCTCATCACATCCATTTCAAAATTCATCAAAGACACTATCCTGGACTCCTTCTTTGTCAACATCTCAACCCTCTGCGATGAGAGAAGAAGGACTGTGCCATTCCTGTGACAATTATCTGGACTTTATGCTAGATGACTTCCTTTGGACTCTGAGAGAAGAGCGCTATATCTTAGGACAATTATTTAGACTTTGTGCTGGACGGCTTCCTTTGGACTCTAAGAGAAGAGTCCCATTCCTGTGACAGTCATCTGGACTTTATGCCAAAGGCTTCCTTTAAACTAAACTAAATAGATGGACTTTCTCTTTTTGGTGAAATCCTTGCTAAATGGGTAGACTTTCTCTTTTTGGTGAAATCCTTGCTAAATGGGTAGACTTTCTCTTTTTGGTGAAATCCCTAATTGTCATTGTCTTTGTGTGCACCTTTAGCCCTATAGAACTGGCCAGATACAGCTAGGTTGTCTACTGTCACGCTGAGCTATAGCCCTATAGGCTTGGCCACGGTCCTTAACAGGATGCAGAGGTATGCCATCCAGTCAAGCCTTCCCAAAGGTGACTGTCATGTCCCGTGTGCTCCCCTTGGCCACCTGCTGGCCCTAGACACGTCCACCTAAAGTGCTAGAGTGATAGCCAATAACAGGTAAGATTTTTCCCAAAGAGGAGAAGTCGACCTAGACGGGCACACTCTCTATGAGTTGGACACCCTAAAAGATGGGACATCCCATTTAAAAATAAATGGAGAGACCCATTTTTTAAATAAACAAAAAAAGGGGAATTGTTGGGACTATGTCTGCCAAGGGGTGTGGCTATGACGTAGCGTGAGAGGCTGAACCGCCTTGCTTGCTGATTGGTTAGTTCTGGGCCTATTTAAGTCAATGCTTGTTCAATAAAGAGCTCTCTCTCCTCCGGACATCCCGTGAGCTATATACAAGACTTTCTAGGTGTGGCGTGTTATCTGTTCAATCAGGCAGAGGTAAGGCATCTAGCGATTTCTGTCTTAAGCTCGCCCCGCCGGGTGAGTTGTAATCCTTCTTGCAGGCAAGAGGAATTCCCTGATAGGGCCCAGAAAGGGAAACGCAACTCAGAGCCCGGCTCCATTCATAACTCGGACCCCGGCACCTTGGTGGCCTAGAAAGTACACAAGTAGGACATAAACTAAAAAAGTATAGAAAATATCAACTGAAAATTCTGGACAAGCTGGGTGCATGCCTGTAATCCCAGCAATTTGGGAGGCTGAGACATGGATTGCAAGTTGGAGGCCATCCTGGCCAACGTAGTGAGGCTCTGTCTCAAAATAAAATCTTAAAAAAGGGCCAATATTCTGCTTCAGTGGTAGAGTCCATGCCTGCCATGTGTGAGAACCTGGGTTCAATCCCCAGTACCACACACACAAAAAAAAAGATTCTGCAACTGCACAAAGGCTGAATTCTGCCCTTTAACACCAAACTAAATCTGGCTCTTCAGACAAGTCTAGCAAATATTTTCCTCTGCTTTCTTGGACTTCTGATCAGCACTTGCTTAATCCTCATGTAATAAAACGAAATTAAATCATTCTCTCTCTCACCATGCACAAAACTTAAAAGTGGATCAAGGACCTAGGAATTAAACCAGAGACCTTGCACCTAACAGAAGAAAAAGTAGGCCCAAATCTCCATCATGTTGGATTAGGCCCCAACTTACTCCATAAGACCCCTATAGCACAAGAATTAAAACCAAGAATTAATAAATGGGATGGATTCAAACTACAAAGCTTCTTCTCAGCAAAAGAAACAATCAGTGAGGTAAACAGAGAACCTACAGAATGGGAGCAATTCTTCACCACAAGCACATTAGACAGAACATTAACTTCAAGGGCATATAAAGCTCTCAAAAACATTTACACCATAAAAGCAAACAACCCAATCAATAAATGAGCTAAGGAACTGAACAGACACTTCTCAGAAGATAACATACAATCAATCAACAAATATATGAAGAAGTGTTCAACATCTCTAGCAATTAGAGAAATGCAAATCAAAACTACTCTAAGATTTCATCTTACTCCAGTCAGAATGGCAGCTATCAAAAACACAAACAACAATAAGTGCTGGTGAGATTGTGGGGGGAAAGGCACCCTCTTACATTGCTGGTGGAACTGCAAATTGGTGAAGCCAAACTGGAAAGTAGTATGGAGATTCCTAGGAAAACTTGGAATAGAACCACCATTTGACCCAGCTATCCCACTCCTTGGTCTATACCCAAAAGACTTAAAAACAGCTTACTACAGGGACACAGCCAAATCAATTTTACAGCAGCACAATTCATAATAGCTAGATTGTGGAACCAACCTAGATGCCCATCAGCTGATGAATGGATAGAGAAACTTTGGCATATATACACAATGGAACATTACTCAGCACTAAAAGAGAATAAAATCATGGTATTTGCAGGTAAATGGATGGAGATGGAGAAAATAATGCTAAGTGAAGTTAGCCAATGCCAAAAAACCAAAGGTCAAATGATCTCTTTGTTATAAGGATACTGACTTACAAAGGCAAGGGAGGGGGGATGAGAGGAATGAAGGAACTTTAAATAGAACAAAGAGGGGGGAGGATGGAGAATGGGCAAAGGGATAGGAATAATGGTAGAATGAGTTAGACATCATTACCCTAAGTACATGTATGAAGACACAATTGTGGTAAAAATATGTCATGTAAAACCAGCAACTTGAAAAATTGTGCTCTTTATATGTAATATGAAATGAATTGTACTCTGCAAACATGTATAACAAATTAGAATAAAAATAAATTTTAAAAAAAAAGATGAGAAAATAAATACAACACACATGTCCCTGTGAATATTACCTTTTGTCAGAATTCAAACACTCATCATCTGAATTTAACAAATTCAAAAGTAACAGGAAAACAATCTACACAAACACACATTGCTGTAAATTTCATAAAACAAGTTTATATACTATGTTTATATCTTAGTCAAAACAAAAGAAAAAAAATATAAATTAATTCAATTTTAGAAACATTAGCCCCTTACACCAAAAAGACAATGTCAGCAAAAGAGTCAAAGAACAAAGCACTTTCTTTGCATAAGGTAATATTCCTTCAGGAAATAGAAAAGATGAGATCCTTGTTCTTATGAAAAATGAATAGGAAGCAAGCAATAGATAAAAAGTCATAAAATAAAAATATTAATAACTAAATAGCAACACTTAAAAAGGAAAAAAAAACACAAAAAAACAGCATGAGTCTTTAGTACTACACATCAAATATTCTTCCAAAAATCTAACAAAAAGCCTGAAATACACAACAGTAGCCCCTGTTCAAACACTATAATGTCAAAATCTGTCCTTGCTATAAGAAACAGATTGGATTCCCAGGCATTTTATTATTTTTGATGCTACTGTAAATGGGGTAGTTTTCATCATTTCCCTTTCAGAGTCTTTGTCGCTGGTGTACAAAAATGCCTTTGACTTATGTGTATTGATTTTGTATCCTGCAACTTTGCCAAATTCATTTACTAGTTGTAAAAGTTTTCTGGTAGAGTTTTTTGGGTCTTCTAGGTAGATTATCATGTCATCAGCAAATAGTGCTAATTTTTTTTTAAATATTTATTTATTTACTTTAGTTGTACACAATGCAATGCATTTATGTTTACGTGGTGCAGAGGATCGAACCCGGGCCGCGCATGTGAGAGGCGAGCGCTCTGCCACTGAGCCACAACCCCAGCCCCAATAGTGCTAATTTGAGCTCTTCTTTTCCTATCTTGATCCCTTTAATTTCTTTCGTCTGTCTAATTGCTCTGGCCAGAGTTTCCAGAACTATGTTAAATAGCAGTGGTGAAAGGGGGCATCCCTGTCTTGTTCCAGTTTTTAGAGGGAATGCTTTCAATTTTTCTCCATTTAAGATAATGTTAGCTTGGGGCCTTGCATAAATAGCTTTTATAATGTTGAGATATGTTCCTGATATTCCTAGTTTTTCCAGTGTTTTGAACATAAAGGGGTGTTGTATTTTGTCAAATGCTTTTTCTGCGTCTATTGAGATGATCATATGATTTTTGTCTTTAAGTCTATTGATGTGATGTATTATGTAAAATACCTGGGAATCAACCTAAAGAAAGAGGTGAAAGACCTCTATAATGAAAATTATAGAACACTAAAGAAAGAAATCATAGATGAACTTAGAAGATGGAAAGACCTACCTTGCTCTTGGATAGGTAGAATTAATATTGTCAAAATGTCCATACTACCAAAAGCATTATACAGATTTAATGCAATTCCAATCAAAATCCCAATGTCATTCTTCAAAGAAATAGAAATAGCAGTCATGAAATTCATCTGGAAAAATAAGAGACCCAGAATAGCCAAAGCAATCCTGAGCAAGAAAAGTGAAGCAGGGGGCATCACCATACCAGACTTTAAATTATACTATAGAGCAATAGTAACAAAAATAGCATGGTATTGGCACCAAAACAGACTGGTGGACCAATGGTACAGAATTGAGGACACAGAGACTAATACATATAATTTCAGCTATCTTATATTAGGCAAAGGCACCAAAAATGTACAGTGGAGAAAGGATAGCCTCTTCAACAAATGGTGCTGGGAAAACTGGAAATCCATATGCAACAAATTGAAATTAAACCCTTATCTCTCACCATGCACAAAACTCAATTCTAAGTGGATCAAGGACCTAGGAATTAGACCAGAGACAATACACCTGATAGAAGAAAAAGTAAGCTCCAATTTCCAACATGTCGGATTAGGCCTCAAGTTCCTTAATAAGAATCCTGTAGCGCAAGAATTACTACCAAGAATTAATGAATGGGATAGATTTAAACTAAAAAGCTTCTTCTCAGCAAAAGAAACAATCAGTGAGGTGAATAGAGAGCCAACTAATTGGGAACAAATATTTAATACATGCACATCAGATAGAGCACTAATTTCTAGAATATATAAAGAACTCAAAAAACTTAACACCAAAAAAACAAATAACCCAATCAATAAATGGGCTAAGGAATTGAGAAAACACCTCTCAGAAGAAGATACAAGATTAATCAACGAATACATGAAAAAAATGTTCAACATCGCTGGCAATTAGAGAAATGCAAATCAAAACTACTCTAAGATTTCACTTCACTCCAGTCAGAATGGCAGCCATCAAGAACACAAGCAACAATAAATGTTGGAGAGGATGTGGGGGAAAAGGCACACTCATACATTGCTGGTGGGACTGCAAAATGGTGCAACCGTTATGGAAAGCAATATGGAGATTTCTTGGAAAACTGGGAATGGAACCACCCTATGACCCAGCCATCCCACTCCTGGGTCTATTCCCAAAGGACTTAAAAACAGCATATTACAGTGACACAGCTATCTCAATGTTTGTAGCTGCGCAATTCACAATAGCTAGGTTGTGGAACCAACCTAGATGTCCCTCAGTAAATGAGTAGATTAAGAAAATGTGGTATATACGCACAATGGAATTTTACTCAGCAATAAAAGAAAATAAATTAATGGCATTTGCAGGTAAATGGATGAAGTTGGAAGACATAATGCTAAGTGAAGTTAGTCAGTCTCAAAAATCCAAATACCAAATGTTTTCTCTGATATAAGGAGGCTAGTTCATAGTATTGTTGGAAGGGGGTACATAGGAGGATTAGAGGAACACTAGAATGGTCAAAGGAAGGGAGGGAAGGGAGGGGAAGGGAGGGCAAGGGAGGGAGCAAGGGGGGAGGGATGGGGAGGAAAAAAAAAAAAAGAAAAGGTGGTTGAATGAGATGGATATCATTTTCCTAAATGCATGATTGAAGACCTGAATTGTACGAATATACTTTGTATACAAACAGTTGTATCTAAAAAGATGCTAAATACATGCACTATGAGTTGTACATATTAAAAATTATAAAAATAAAATTAAAAAAAAAAAAGAAACAGATTGGATTAGCACAGAGCAGCTATGATCTTAAACAAGGAATATCCAAAGTCTCTGTGTCCCTTTCATAAAGTTAAGCTACACTCCACTGCTTGGGCCTTCTTTGTTTAGAAAATCTCACAGCATGCTTACTTTTTTGTTATGTGTCTCCATAAACAAATTGAGAGAAATTTCTCTCTCTGTATTCTCCAGGAAAATTGGGATTAAGAAGTCATTTTAGTCATTAATTTTATCCCAGGAAAGATGCTAATAAATATCAGGTCCTAATATCTGCCCTACACACACCCTTCATTCAGTTCTTCCACACAAAGGCCTAGTTATGGACAAATTGTCTACTGTGTATCTACCAAACACCAAATAATCAGACCAGCCCAAACTACTTAGATTATTAAAACTTTCCACCTTTGGGATTCTTCAGTATAGTATCTTCCAACTGATCCCAATCCCATCATACAACTAAAACTACAAAACTCACCCCTGAATGAATTTTAAGTTTTGAAGTGAAAACTTCTGATGAAAGAGATAAGAGACCCAACACTTTTTATTGCTTGACTCCAAACCTCCATTTCTCAAAATTCAATTATTTCTTTTATTAATGTATTTTTGGGGACTCTCCTTTGATTTTAAATTAGTAGGTAAGCTTTCTACCCAAAAAACTTACAGCTCACAATACTAAAGTCAAGAATTTCCTTGTATTCAACAAATGCCTGCCCCTCTTTATCAATTCTATTAAGTTAGAAATTCTGTGAAACAACAAATTATATTATTATGTGTCCTTTTATAAATATGTAACAACAAATCCATAAATATGTACAACTATAATGCACCAATATAAAAGTGTGGAAAGAAAAAAAAAGAAACTCAGTGAAACTACTTTAAAGTTAAAAAGTAAATCTTTAAAAAGTTCACCTTAAAGGGGTAAAAGATGTGCTGGCAGAAGTAAAAACTTAATGATGAAATTATATATTGACAAATTACTTGACAGAAAGACAAAAGTGGCTTGTGAAGACTGTATTTTTAGAAACTACTGATTAAAAAGAAAAAATATACCAACTTACCAACAACTAATGCTCCTCTTTCTGCAAAAGCCAGGGCATAAGCTCGACCCAAACCTGGTTTAAAATAATCAGAAAATGTCAGAATTATTTTGGTCCACTCAACTCAGTCCCCATTTGAAAGTCAGAGGTGAGCAAATAATTATAATAGAAGAGTCTTCATTTGCACTCACAAACTCTACTCCACTCTCATTTGCTTGCAGAGGCTAGAAAGCTTAAAACTACATTTTTCCATCCACCCTACTTACATTTCCTAACTTGCTACCTAGTGCTGAAATGCCAGATGTGAACTGGATTCCACCATTAGATGCAATTGCATAAAATTTAGAAAGTGGAAGTTACAGAGGTCACCTTACCAAAATCTGAGCTGTTAGTATTAGTTAAGAAGCTGATTTTCTCTGAACCTTCCTATTTATTAAAACGCATCAACTGTGGAGGCAACTTACTTAGCCAGCTTCCTAATCCCTGAATGGCAGCTTCCATATTTTAAGTCTGATGTCCTGCAAATACATGAGCTGTGACAGCGGTCAAATGGCAGACTCAGAACTACTGGCTCCTCTAACATACCAGTTCTATATTGTTCCAAAAGTCATTTCAAGAAAAGTCACTAAAACCCAACTGCCTGTATTAAACCCTTTTGTTTAAAATATCTTAACAATTTCTGTATCATTTACTGAAGCTTGACTATACAATCAGTAAACACACAAAAAAATTTAATTCTGATTCACAGCTTTGGATATAAATTTATATATCCAAAGGTATGTGTACACATGTAGATTTTATAATATGTATAACTCAGAATATCTCAGGAAGAATATATGAGAGACTGGCAATTAGTAATTACCTTTGGAGAACAGACTGTGGCAGCAACTAGGAGTAGAAGACTTACTTTTACATTGTTTAAATTTTTTTAATGTGTACATGTTTTAAAATTTAAGTTGATTGATAAATTTCATTGATAAGTGGATGAACTGAATTGACAATTTTTATTTGGTATAAACTAATTGATAAATAAGTACACAAATAACAAACTAAGATGGATAAATATCAGGCTTTCCCAAAAAGAAAGAACCCAAAATAAAAGTTTTATTTTTAGAACCCAAAATACAAACTTTCCAAAACTAAAAGATATCACCACATAATTTATTTTAGAATTAAATCCAATCTGAATGGATAAGAGAACTCAGCCAATTTATAAACAGGAGGGGCTAAGCTCATAATTTTCTAGTCACAATTCATTAATGTTTCAAAGTCAGTTTGGTGGGATGTAATCAGCATTTATTAAATAAAACAGAATAGAAAATTTCAGAGTGCAGGGCATTTTCTATGTACTGTATCATGACCTTGCTTCAAATAGAGATGGGGAGCGGCTCCGAGGTAGAATGCACCACTTACATTCAGTCACTGCCAAAAGAAATTTAAAATACCTTCAAAAACAAAGAGTAAGCAAAATGTTTTTCCAAAATCTCATTTTAGAATAAATACAAATATGGGAATAAACTACTTGGACCCTAATTAATAATGAAATCGTTTTCTGAAAGGCAAACTAAGATGTAGTTTATCAATGAAGATGTAAAAATACATATGAATTAATTGACAATGCCATTGTTTATGGCTTGTAATATATCATTCAAATAATTCCTTGTTAGGGCCCTTTTATTACAAGGCTCTCTAAAAGGGAAATCAAGGATGCATAAAGTTATGATCCCTTGCATGTTCCGGAGGTTACAGAGATCATCCACTGGGGGAAACTAGAGCAAAAATCTTACTGCAGAGCATCTATGTGTGTGTGAATAGTTTGTTTTAATTTTTGTTCTTTAAAAATTGTGGGGTTTTTTTGTGTGTGTGGGGGGGGGGTACCGGGGATTGAACTCAAGGGCACTCGACCACTGGGTCACATCCCCAGCCCTTTTTTGTATTTTATTTAGAGACAGGGTCTCACTGAGGTAAGTGCCTCGCCATTGCTGAGGCTGGCTTTGAACTCACGAGCCTCCTGCCTCAGCCTCCCAAAGTGCTGGGATTACAGGCGTGCGCAACCGCGCCCGGCTTTATTTTATTTTATTTTTTTTTTTTTTTCACATAACAATTCTTCACTTTGTTTCTCCTGAAATATATGAGGATCTGGCAACTTTCCTAAGGGCTGGCCCACTTCAGAAATGTCTCTGCTCTTCCTTTCTTCACTCTTCCTGTCCCATTCCCATTTTATTTTTCTATCATTTACCTCATCCCTGCACGCACTTGCCTTGACAACTTTTGCCAGGATTCCACTGGACTTTGAAAACAGGTTTGGTAAGCATACAATACAAACTCCCCAGTAAGGAGAGCTCTTATCAGATGGATGCCCTCTTTATAGGCCCTCTCCAGAACTTAAAAAACATCAGACATTAGAAAATAAACACTAACTGCCTTTTCAAAGTCAAGAAGCTGGCATATCAACTCCTTAGATGGGACCTCCACGCCTGAAGCGGCTTTTCAGGCCTTTAAGAGATCGGACCAAGGCCTAAGAGAGTCTCCTGGCACCAAAAGTCACAATCAACACCCACAGAGCCAAGAACTTTCACCCAGTTGTGCAACACGCAGCCCAGCCTGGTCTCTCTCAGGAAAGACCCTGAGACCTTGGGAAGCTGCCGGTGGGTGCTGGGGAAAAGAAGGCTGCACCTGCCTGAGTGACCAGGGACTTCTGGCTCCCCTCTCACGGCCGACACCCCCCCACCCACCCCGCGCCTCGGGCAGCCACCTTCAGATTCAGTGCCTTGAAAACAGCGGTCCCTCCCACCACCACCGCCACCGGGGCCCAGCCCTAGCTCAGCTAGCCGCTTCACCACTGCAGCCCACAGTCCGGGCGCCGGGACCTGGACTGTGACCGCAAGCACATCCCTGGCCGGAACCGGAGGGCCCGCAGCGTGAGGGGGACGCGCGCCCGCTCTCCAATCTTGCAGGCTCACCTCCTCCCGCGCCGGTAACCAGTACCACACGCCCGTCGAACCTGAGCGGCGAAGTCATGACTCCTGCCTTCACCCTCACACACACTAGCAGTGCCACTGGGCTCAATCAACGGTTCACCGAGAGGCTGGGGGAGTGGCGGGGGCGGGATGAGAGCGAGCGACCAGCCGGTCTCTGGGAAGAAAACAGGCACTGTAGTTTCCCAAGTGCGCCTGCGCAGGCTAGCTTTTCCCAAGTGCGCCTGCGTGGGGAAAGCATGGCCCCTTGGGAAAGGTAGTCTAGCGTGACTGCCTGCTGGAAGAGCCTGCCTAAGAGGCTTGGTTTAAGAAGTACGTTTCTGCTGCCTGAAGAATGGAGCTGCCCCAAGTTGTGTGGCAGCCCCCTACGTATATTCCCTATCATTCCGTCGTTCTCTCAACAAACCTTTTCTAAGTTTAGGAACCAGCCTAGAAGAATATCACGCGGCACCTATCCTTACAGGGCTTTCAGGTGCAGAACTTAAGAAAGTTACCTTCTCAGTGTAATTCCTGGATCTCTTGCATAAAAATCACCCGGGAACGTTCAAAAGGCAGAGTCCTAGATTCCCACCACCGAATTCCTGAAATAGACTCACAGGGGACCAAAAAAAAAAAAATGTTAGCAAGTGCTCTTAAGTAAATTTTGTGCCTCCCTCACGGCCGCCCTCCTCTTCCTCCTCCTCCTCCTCTTCCTCCTCCTTCACCTTCCTCCTTCTCCTCCTTCCTCCTTCCCTCCTTCTCCTCTCTCCTTCCTTCTTCTCCTCTCCCTTCTTCTCCTCCTCCTCCTCTTCTTCCTCTCTTCCTCTTCTTTCTTCCCTCCT
Organism: Tamias sibiricus; assembly: GCA_025594165.1. Taxonomy (NCBI): domain Eukaryota; kingdom Metazoa; phylum Chordata; class Mammalia; order Rodentia; family Sciuridae; genus Tamias; species Tamias sibiricus. The sequence goes on along the minus strand of CM046662.1, from coordinate 48,923,438 downwards.
CTTCCTCCTCCTCTTCTTTTTCCTCTTCCTCCTCCTCCTCTTTTTCCTCTTCCTCCTCCTCCTCCTCCTCCTCCTTCCCATCCAGGGAATACACGTGCAGCAGCAGTTAAGGTGATATAGTGACATTCATTCATTCAACATTTATTGAGCATCTACTAGGTTTAAGTTACAGCTGAGTAATAAAAATTCTTGAAGCTTTTCAAAGGTGATAAACTTTCAATATGGTGCAACCTATTAAGACTCATGACAAATGTGTGTTAAGTATGCTGATCAATTATGCCAAAATAAACTAACCCTGTCCTGGCTAGAGAAAAGGAGGAGAAAATTCCAAAGGAAGTGAAGCAGAAATGACTAAAAAAGAAAGCCCTGAAAAGAAGGGCATTATAGACAGAGTAGATAAAAGCCAGGTTTGAGCAGGAAAAGGATAAAAGCACAAAACTAAGCAGAACCAGTCAAATCATGCTTAAGTATTTGAACTTTGTGCAAAAAAAAAAAAAAAAAAAAAAAAAAAAAAAAAAAAAAAAAAAAAAAAAACAAGTTTTGAACAGTATTCCTCCACAGACAGTGGGCAGAACACATATCATGGTAAGATCACTTTGCTGCTTTATGGAGGGTTAATTATAGGTGGACAAGAAGAATATATTAAAAACGTGGGGAACATTATGGAGGCCAGAAGAGGAAATGTTGGAGAGAAAATGGACATTTGGAAATGGACTTAATAGGTATTTGTGATTAACTGGATGTGGATATGAGGAAGGAGCAACTAAAATAATACCACATTTCTGGTTCAAGCGCCTAGGCTATAGGGGGCCACTTATCAAACCAGAAATATTGTGGAAAGAGCAACTTTTGGCTTCACTTTCAGAAAAACTGTGCTTAGGAAGAGGAAGTGAAGCCTACAGCTATAGAAGCTTAGCAGGCAGCTGTGGTTGTAAGCTCTGTACGTTTGGTTTCAGTGCTCCAGCAGAGCAAGAGAAGTCTCTGTGACCCAAGCCTAAATCTTCAGAGTGCACATCCTTTCATTGACAGCTGGACCCTAAACCAGCTTTCTTCTCTCAGCCATTTGTCCACATCTGCTTTACACTGTTTGGACCCTTAAATTCTGGTATACATGGAAACCCAAGGAGACAAGCTCCTAGAGTCCTGCATTCAAGAAAGAGAATTAGGGAGATAGGTTAGAGCAGCATGCCTGGCAAGCTGGAAACTCTGGAGCAAGGCCCAGTAAGTACAGAGTTGGTGGAGTGAGCAGGGCGGAGGGAGCCCTTGAGAGAGATTAGCAAGATAATAGCCAAATTGTAAACAGGTACATAGGCCAGCTTCAATTGGCATGAAAACAAAGTTCCCTCACCTTTAACCCTTACACATAAAACAGTAACCTGGCACACTATAAACCAGCTATTCAGGAGTTTGAGGTAGAAGAATTGAAAATTGGAGGTCAGCCTGGGCAAACTACCTGTCTCAAGATAAAATTACACCCTGTCTCAAGATAAAATGGGGATGTAGTTCAGTGATAGAGTGCTTGCCTAGCATGCCTGAGGCCCTGGGTTCATCCTAATACCCAAAAAAGAAAGAAAAAAAGGGAAGGAAGAAGAGGTACAGTATGGCCAGGACCTTCAACCAATGGGGCACAATGCCTACAAGTGAATCCTGCTTCTGGGTCCTAAACCCACTCTTCTCACACCCACTAACCCTCTAACCTTCCAAAGCAGGTCTACATGTGCAGTTCTCCTTGGTTTAGACCAATAACAAACTCCTTTGCTAACTTGACACGTGGGAATCCCAAGTTCAAGGGTAAGCCTGTGCAACAATTCAGTAACCTTTGATCTTTGCACTCCTGCTCCCTGCAAGGGAGAAGGCACCACAGCTTTATCAACTGAGCAGCCAAACTTGCTCAATATAACTCCAAGGAGAAGCTTGCAAACTTATGCACGGACACCTTTGCCTAGCTCCACAGTGAAGCAAGCTCACAGATCTCCTTTGTGGAGTATTTGTTTCAATCTTGTGTGGTAATCTTTCTTGTTTAATCAAATAATCCTGTTATTCTGGTTTTTTAAAAACTGCAAAGCTCATTATTCCTACTTCCAGAAATCAAACTGCAAAATCAAGTCTGTTGTAACCTAAGAGAAACTGTGCATTCAGCCACAGGCCTACAACCTAAGTGAGAATTAAGCCTCTCTCAGCCATTGCTAAAGAGCCAACATTCTACTTTCAAGTCTCAAAACTCAGTTTTGGCTAGTACTGATGACAGCTAACAGGAATAGGAAAGTGCAAGTGACAAGTAAAATAAGTGTCCATATGACTGGAATGGGAATGAGAGGTGATAAGTATAGAGGAATTACAGTCATCAAAGTAAAATCAGGTACATAATTTAACATACTACAAAAGAGTGTTTTTCTATATAGCTGCAGCTTATTTTCTCTAATGGTCTCATCTTGCTCTCAAGTCCTATTCTTGTGGGAAGGAAGATGGAAAAAGAGACATAAATGTATCAATTAAAAGCAACATGGACCAGGTTCAATTGTACACACTTATAATCTCAGCAACTTGGTAGGCTAAATGTCATGACCACACTATGTCATTAACATAGACCAAACATGTTTGTGTCTTTCCACAATGTCATAATTTATTAACAATAAATTCACAGGCTACACCACTTTCATCAGTGGCAGTTCACTGAATACTTGTGGGTCACCTGGTAGTCATAAGCCAGGCAATCACAAGTTCTTTTATTCCAATCTTAATTTCTAATATATAACACTCAAGTCACATATCATATGCTATACAATTTTATATAAATATATGACAGAAAAGCTAAGAAAGGGTGAAGGCAGCCACAGAAGTTCAGGAGGCTGAACTAAAAGCAAAAAAAGAAAGCAGATATGAATGCTAAGAGTCACTCTAGGTGGTCAAATAAGATCACTAACCAGCCAAAGAACTTGTCCAAAGTGCAGAGCTGTCAAAGTGAAGAAACTTATTCTAGGCCAAGGTCTGGAGGGACAGCAGTTTCTCAGTGTGAGCCTGAAGCATCAGCTTGAGATGTCAGCTTGGAGTGGGATTTATGTGGTCCTCACAGGCAGAGAAACCATACTCTGCTAAAGCCCAAGGATATAGATTAGGGGGTTCATCACTGTGGCAATTTTCCTGGGCAAGGCTCATAACGAGGCTACAGGGTCAAGGTGCCACCAAGTCCACTCTCGGGGTGCTCTTCGTTTTATGGATTTCTAGTGAGGGCATTGCATCATCCAATGTTCTGGTGTGTTTGGTAAGCTCATGGCCTGGTTTTTCCAATATGAGTTTGATACTCCCATGCATCCATGTGCTTCTGATTAATTCAATAAGTTCACAGGTGGTCATTCTTATTAGCATGATTAATTTATTTATCAGTTTGTGTCTTATGGTTGTGACAGGTAGATGGTGGTGATTCACTTGTGCAAACAAGGTGTAGAATTATTTCACTTCAGCGGTTTAACTCAAAATGAAGTAGCTTACAGCAAACTCCTGCTTTACAAAATGGAGTAGCAAAGGTTTAGGTACAGACTGAAAACTACCCATCTCTACATCAAAGAGTGAGTCAGAGCAGGGCACAGCCTTCTTTCCACACTGAGGCAGGAGGATCACAAATTCGGGGCCAGTCTCAGCAGTTTTAGTGTAACCCTCTCTCAAAAAATAAAAAGGGCTGGGGAGGTAGCTCCATGATAGAGGACCTCTGGGTTCAATTCCTAATACCACACACACTCACAAAAAAAAAGCAACTTGGTCTGGTCTGTTTGGAGTAAATTTCTTTCAGGATATTTCTGTCTTCCCTCTTCCTGTAGCCTAAATGTTAATTTAACATAGAGGAAAGTTTTGTCAGGATAGGGACATTCCTTAAGGTCATGCTTCTCCCTCCAGTTACTGGTGAAACTTGTAATTTATTCTTTCAGAATAACTGAGAGCTCTCAGTTGTCCCCAACTCACCTACCCTCTGCCCCAACTCAAATCTAGGTAGCCTTGAAATCATTTTAAGGTCCATGTGTGGGCTTAGCTATTTCTAAAATTAGTGATTTATATCTTGATCTCTGTACTATTTTAGTGAATTCTATGGGAGTCAAACTTATTTTTATACAAATAAAAAATATTACAATGAACATTTTGCACAAACAACAGTATATCTTTGCATGCTAGCCAAAATCCAAGAGAGAGGGAAGAGGAGTTTCAGCTCATTCATCAGATAAATTGATGATGATAAGACCATGGCCATTCTGTAGCAGTCATCCTATCCTGTTCAAGATCACCTGCAAGGCAATCTAAAGTTCTCAAAGTCTAATTTTTATCCTTTCAAATGCCCCATCTTTTCAGGCTGATCCAGGAAGGAGAAAAGAGATGTTGGGTCCCTAAAGAACCCAGGTAGATTATATCCCCTATTCTTTCTAATCTCTCATCCATTCTTTTCCCAGTAAGAATTCTGTTTGTTTTTCCTACTGGTTAAAACTGATAAGTGCACTCTCTTTGCTCCAATCTAAAGGATGTCTCTCTTCTAAGAAGTCACTGTTCCATGGGAGAAACAAGCTGTATGGGTTAGTCCTCATGGTGTATGGAAAGCTGAGAGTGCAAGAAGGGATAGTACAGGGAAACCACATTCTTTTTCTTTTTTGCCACCCAGTTTTGCCAGCTTCCTATTGTTGGAAAATTCCCCATCTGTTTCTTACCTCAAAGGTTGAAAATGCCAGCTATTCATCTTCCCAGCCTTCCTGGAAGCCAAGCATAGCTCATGATCCAAGTTTGCCAATCAGATACTTCCTCCCAAGGCACTGAAATGGAAACTAATGATTGATGGAGTGGATTAGAAATTGAGCAACATTGGTTCTGGTGAAGGGTGATGGAAGAAGGGAAGGCATTGGTTTTAGCCAGAGTGGGCAAGATTCAATGGCAGTAGTCTCAGAGGTATAAGTGGCAGCATCTAGCACCCAGCTGCAAGAGTAGCATGAGTTGGGCATAGTTCCTGGCTGCAGGACCTCAGCACCTCACTCTCTTGCTCCCCTAGAAATTCTGTCAGCTAACCTGTGTCCATTTAATAATCCTTCTACTTAAATCAGCCAGAGTTCATTTTTCTCACTTGTAAGTAAGAACCCTGAGTGATACAATTATTTCCAAAGTATTATCCTTTGTCAAACTGGTTATGGCTGAAGCCACAGTTTTGGTAATGATTTTAAACAGATGCTGAGCCTAATAGTTCTCCCATTCTTTGCAGGGTCTCCATAGCCCCCAACAACCAGAAATACCTTGTTCTATTAACAGGTTTCCTCTGGCTATGAAGGAACCTTAATGGAGCAATTGAAAGGCTATCAAAAATAGCCGGGCCTGGTGGCACACACCTGTAATCCCAGTGGTTTAAGTGGCCGAGGCAGGAGGATCGCAAATTCAAAGCCAGCCTCAGCAACTTAGGGAGGCCCTAAGCAACATAGAGACACTGTCTCAAAATAAAACATAAAAGGGGCTGGGGATGTGGCTCAGTGGTAAAGTTCCCCTGGGTTCAATCCCTAGTACCAAAAAAAAAAATAAAATAAAATTAGCCACCATTTCTGATATATAAGAAACTACATTTGAGACATGTAGAAAAAAACATTTCAATCTTTAATATAAAAGAACAAATAACAGGGGCTGGGGTTGTGGCTCAGTGGTGGAGCGCTCGCCTAGCACATGCGCGGCCCGGGTTCGATCCTCAGCACCACGTAAACATAAAGACATTGCATTGTGTACAACTAAAACAAATAAATAAATATTAAAAAAAAGAACAAATAACAAATCCTGTTCAGAGACAATTGTCAATTGGTCTTTTATGTTTCTGCCTATACCAACCGACCTTTTGTTCCTGTCTTTACACAGATGTTTGTATAATCAGCAGTATAATCAATCGGAAGATAGAGATAACCTTACCCTATGGAACAAAAGTCAGGTTTATTTACTATCCATTATAATAAATGTAATGTCTCCCTCTAGAGCAAGGGGTCAGGCAGGTTTCCTTGCATCTGGTATAAAAGATCCAGTTTTGCTAAGCTCAGAGCCCTTTGGATATGGTACATACCCACTGCATTCCCAGCATCAACATAGCCCTTCTGCCTCTCAATCATGGGACAAAATACAAATATAAAGCTTATGGAGTTTGCTGTGCTGTGATCAATAAAGTCCTTTGTCTCTGACCCAGAAGTGTTATATTCTATTTCAGCATCCATTGAACTATGCTAACTAGATAGCTTACAAGCAAATTACAATTTCAGACCTTTCACAATCCTTGATGAATCCATGTTAAAAAGAAAAATAAGCATATTGTGGAAAGAAAAGAGCTTCTAAACTGGGTGTGGTGGCACAGGCCTATAATCTCGGTAACTTAGGTGGCTGATGAAGAAGATCACAAATTTGTCACCAGCCTAGGCATGTTTAGTGAGACCCTGCCTCAAAACAATAATAATAATTAAAAAAAAAAAAAAAACTGGGGATGTGGCTCAGTGAAAGAGTGCCCCTGGGTTCAGGGTTCAATCCTCAATACCACCAAAAAGAAAAGAAGAAGGAGGAGGAGGGAGAGAAAGGGAAAAACCTCATAATTCCAACCAAAGTATCATGAAATGCTTCAAGAAGGAAAAGGCATTTGATCTAAACTTTAAGGATTTAGGTAAGCATGACATTAATTAGAATATGGAGCCCCAGAGAAGGAGTGAGTTTGTTAAGGGTAGAAAAGCAGAAGGGGAGCAGGGGTGGATTTGGTGAATTTGATAAGACATCTGGATTTCAGGATGCAAGTGAGGCCTTTCTGTAGACAACCCAAAAAGCAGTTTGAAAAACAGTTTTGGGAATTCAGGAGAGAAGAAAGAGATTAAGATAGAGCAGAGATCAATATGAAAATCACGTTGAAGTTTTGGAAGTAAATAAACTTATCCAGCCAGAATATGAAGGGAACAGTGAGAAAGAGAAACAGAAGGGAATCCCCACATTTCAGACCCAGGTAGAGAAAAAGCATCTGTAAAGACTGAGAAAAAATGAGTGAGAGCTGTAACTAACAATGACCAGAAAAATATAACATCCATCTAAGGGAGAGTAGAAACTGGAGAGATCAGTAGCACCAGATGCCACAGGGAATGTGTGTAATTGGAAACTGTTGTCTTTACAGGCTTATCTAGAATCAATCACTACTTGGAAAGGTGAAGTTTTCTGAACCTTAAATCGTGTTTCAGACTTAGCCACAGTAAAGAGGATTATTTCATCCCTCTTCCATACAGCTGCACTTAATGTCTGGCTCCCAAACAAAGAGGAATGGCCAATTTAATGGAGGAGAGCTAGAGACATTCACTGAGCCACATTTACTAATGATTAAGGACACCTTGATCTATAGGAAATAACCAGACCCCGCCATTTCTCTTTCACTTCCTACACCTCTACAAGGGACTATCTTCTATTTCCTTTCTCCTGTCCATGGATCAACAAACTGGTCAAGATGGTTTCTCAGCTGATAAGAGACCCCACCATCTCCCTTTCTGGTCATACTATCAGCTTGGTCCAGACCATGACTTGAGATGTCATGGAGTACCTGGCGTACCTGGCACTGGACATTGAGAAAAGAATACTTTTTTTTTGCAATTTGTGTTATTAGTTTTCTTTTGGGACATGTGGGTGTAACTTTCCTATCTCTGCAGTTTCAAAGCTTGGGGTGTGAAATAGGGAGGGGCCCACACCGAACCCTGAACATACTGGTATCCAATGTGGCAACAAATAAGAGCTATCGTCTGGATTAAAATATGACAGGAGAGATAAAAACTTTTGTATTTACTATAACTAGTTTGGGCTCTCATTAAGCAGCAGGTGACTTTAGACTACAACTTTGCCAGCTAATTTCAAACCACAGTAGCTTAGGTAAAAGAGAAAACATATTCATTTGGGGATCAACATAGGCTTTCCAGAAACTTACACTGCATAAGTCAGGATCAAGTCTTGAACAAAAATGGAAATTTCTTTCTTGGGGGAATCACAAGAAATCTTCTAAAGGACACAATACTGAATAGGCAGCTGTACTATGCACAAATTTCAGGTTCGTTACTAGAACCAGTAATGGAGCACTTGAGACTTGGATTTTTCTCAAGCTTGATTTATAGGTGAAAATCTAATTTTTTTCTATTATCTTTCTCCTTCATCTTATTTCTTTGCCTTGAATAGACGATCCAGGTTAGACTGCTGCTGCAAGAAAATATTTGCAGTAAAGAAACTTCTATGTATCCTTTGGAGTAGCAAAGTTTACGTCAATGTGCCCTCCTGGGCCTCTGAAGCCTAGCCACAGTGGTGATGGTAGCTGCATCACAGCTACAGAAAGCCTTGGGTTTATGCAAGGTATCAAGAGGAGCACACAGAAGCATAACCAACCTCTTTACAACTTCCCAATTGGGTTTAGGTTCATCAACCCTGGCCAGCTGGCACAATATGACTGACAATCTGACAAGCTCAGACAAGAAGATTTTTTCTCTTTTCTCATCCCCTAGATAATCCTAAATCATTTGGCTGGCAATTGTAATATAGGTCTGGATTGTACTGGGATCTGAGACTGTCATTTTTGCTTGTAATAACTGCAGTAATGTTTTCTAAAGATTGTGGGTGAGTAGTTTCTCTGACATTGGTTGTATGGATTCTGTGCTCTTTGAGAAAGTAAGACACGTGAGGGAATTGCAGTTGGGTTAGTCCTACTTTGGAAGTATTAGAGGAGCTTCGTTCTATTCTAGATTAATAGCACAAGATACAATGATAGCAGCCAGTGGTAAACAGTGTATAAAAGTTAAACACTTTTAATAAAAGCAGAACTATACTTTCCATTTTAAACTTATCTTTTGAACACATGGATCCCAATGTAGAAGGTAAGATTTGAACATTCTTACATTCAAATCTTTCTCTATTACAGGCTGCTATGAATCAGATACTGTTCTTGGTGCTAAGAGCAAAACAGACAAGGTCCCTGCATTCTTCAGGGAGAAAAGCAATGATAAATATACAAATAAGTAAATAATTGCAGATAATGGCAAGTGCCGAGGAAAAATATATAACAAACAGATTTCATTATGTCCTAAGAACTTTCTTTGTGTTTTACAAATATTAATTCAACTGCTTTCCTAACAACTTATAAAGTAGGTGCTATAAATATCTTCATCTTCAGATGAGAAACCTGAGCACAAAAAAGTTAAATAACTTAGCTAGCATCTAGTGAAGTGGGGATTCAAACCCAGTGGAGCAGCTTTCTTGCCTAAAATGAGGATATGGAAAAGGAGTTTGGAAACAGAGATGAGAAAGTAGGAGTATTAAATTAGAGTGGGTGTCTACGAAAGGATTATGAGGAGTGAATTTTGAGCTCAGATCTGAAGGAACCAGTCAAGCCAGGATGGGGACAGGGCTTTCTAAACAGAATGAACAGCACACACAGACTATGGGAAGAACACCTTAGCATTTCTTCATACCAGGGAAAGATCAAAGAGGCAGACAAAGACCAGATTGCGTAAAGTCCTACAGGCCACAGTAAGGAGTATGGACTTCATTCTAATTATAATGGAAAGACCTTGAAAAGTTGAAGAATAAGATTATCTAATATGTAAAAATGTATACTCCCCTATGTATATTTATAAGAATGTAAATGAATAGAGAAAAGTCCAAGAAAAGCATGCCAATTGATAATAGTGGTTAGTTCTAAAGATGGGTTGGATGGAGACCATGAAAATTATTAAGGAGACTCTCACTTTATCTGTTTTTTACATGAAAATGTACTTGTGTGGTTATACAAATGAAACATTTTAGAAACAATTTAAGTTCCATAAAATCCCATGTATTAAAACCCATTCAATTACAACAGACACAATCATGCTTAAGAAAACAATAGAGTCAGGCATGGTGGCACGTGCCTGTAATCTTAGCGTCTCTGGAGGCTGAGGCAGGAGGATCACGAGTTCAAAGCCAACCTCAGCAACTTAGCAAGGACTTAAGCAACTTAGCAAGACCCTGTCTCAAAAAATATATATAAAAAATGGGCTGGGGATGTGGCTCAGTGATTAAGCCGCCCTGGGTTCAATCCCTGGTATAAAAAAAGAAAAACACAGTAGAGCAGATTGTGATGCCTGAGTGACAAGATGTATATCTCCCCTACAAAAATCACAAGTGGCCAAATGTATTGCATAGTAAAACCAGTTTGGTGAGCAAAGAAGTTGGGAATACAGAGAAGAGTCATGCTAATGAAAGTTATATTGTGAGGTTGAGAAAAGGCAATTCAGCAGTCAAAATTCCAGGCTGGTTTCTTTCAATGGGAAGCAATTGATAAGTCCTAAGCATTGTGTAAACCACTTTCAGTGCAAAGCTGAGCTACTGCCAGCTTTTGTCTCCTTTCACAGAATGTCCCTGATGAAATATGCTTTATTAGTAAAACTGGCTTATCTCGCTTACCTACTCCTTTGATGCTTGAGGCACTTGGGATTTGTACCCACTTTCCCATTTATTACTTTTAATCTTCCAACTTCCTGTTCACAATTCCTCATTCATCACATAGTTTATTTTCTGCTGTTTTGCTCTCCACCTCAGCTCCTTTTGTACTGCTTGGAGACTTCAGAATCATTGTGCATTGGACCCATTAAATTGGGCCCATCCAATGCCTTGTCTTCTGGTTAATTCCCTGACTTCCAGGGACTTTTTTCAAATCTAATCAACTATTCACATTTTTCTCCTATGGTTATACTCTGGGCATGCTCATTACCAAAAAACCTTACCACTTCTGAAATTTTATGCCCAACTATCCTATCTTTCTAGTGCAAATACTTCCATTGCAGAATTCTTCCCTATCATCATGGCCCCTATACAGTGGATCCTGGCTCTCTTAATACCCAGAGCCTTTCCTATCTTCTTTTCCTGTCTCAGTTAGACTCCAAGACCCCTCATTCCAATCCACAACCTCCTCTCTGCTACCTATCATAGTCTCCTAGAAAATTTGGAGATTTTCCAGTCTAAAATGTTTTCTAACTTCTATCATTTCTTTCTTTTTTTAAAAAAAAAATTTATTTATTTGCTTTAGTTGTACACAATGCATTGGTCTTTACGTGGTGCTGAGGATCGAACCCGGGTTGCGCACATGCTAGGCGAGCGCTCTACCGCTGAGCCACCACCCCAGCCCCATTTCTTTCTTAATACACGAGTTACTTACAGGTTTGTTTGTTAATATCACACAGGATAATTTTCTAATAATCTTTTTTATTAATGATTTCAAGCTTAATGCATTTACAGCAAAGAACACTCTGATTTTCAAGCCTTTTTAATATATTGAGACTGGCCTTAGGATCCATCATTTTGCCAATATTAGTAAAGATTCCGTGTGTACTTGACAAGTGTGTAATTTGCACTGTGGGGCTTAGAGTTCTATATATGGCCATTAAATTTGCAGATCATGCTATTCAAATCTTCTGTATCCTTACTGATATTTTACCTGCTTATACTATCAGTCACTGAGATAAATATATTTAAAAGAGACCACTACAGTTGTGGATTTTCTAAATTTCTTGTTGTTCTCTTTCCATGTTTTGCTTTATATTTTGAAGTTATGCTACCTTCCCCTGATCCTACTACTGAAACCCTCTAGAAGAAACTGAGGAACTTAGCAAGGTTTAGTTTTCCAAATTCTGGAGAAATTCTCTAGTATTTCACTGGAAAAAATAATCACTGTGGCCAAGCATATTGCAGAACATGGTCTAATTCTTGACAAGACCTAAAACTAGCAACCCTCCCCCCCCCCCCAAAAAAAAAAACCCTTATGTGGGAAATTCTTCAAAAAAAGGTGGACTAATGTTTGCACAGACAATACAACTTACCTTTCTATAACCGTAGTTAAGGAGCATGTGAACACTCTGAAATTAGTGTAACAACTCAGATTTAAGGAAGTGGCCAGTTTAACGTGGACGATGGGGGAGGACTAACTATTTCATGTGGATTAGTGGACAAAAATCTAGAATCAGAAAACTCAAGGAGAAGTTCTGGAAAGAGAGATACAAGCTACTTTTACTTAAAAGACATACCTCAGTTGGATTCCTACCTCTTTTTAAAAAATATATATATTTATTTGTTTTAGTTGTACACAATGCCTTTATTCTTACGTGGTGCTGAGGATCTAACCCCGGCCACGCACGTGCTAGGTGGGCGCGCTACCACTAAACCACAACCCCAGCCCTCTTTTTTTTTTTTTTTTTTTCCATCTATGCAGTCTTGGATAAATTATTTAACTAATCTTTTAAAATGTGCCTTGTAAATAGTAATTATCCAATAAAAGTTAATTTTTTTCATGAGGAGGAATGACAGTTGATTTTAGAACAAACAGTGATTATAAATATATGTTCATAGGTAATTTGATCTATTTATGCTTAATTGTGCATAGAGTTCAGAGTATGAACAATGAATTTAATACTTTCATCTAATTCTCAGTCTTAAAGAATCTCAGTGCAGGGGATGTAGCTCAGTGTAGAGTGCTTGCCAAGCATGTGCAAGGACCTCAGTTAGAATAAAAAAATAAAGAATCTTGGGGCTGAGGCTGTAGCTCAGTGGCAGAGCACTTGCCTAACATGTGTGAGGCACTGGATTTGATCCTTAGCACAACATAAAAAAATGAAACACATAAAATATAAGCATGCTGTCCATCTACAACTACAAAAATTTTTTTTTAAAGAAATAAAGAATCTCTTCAACATTTGACCAGAAGAAGTGGCATCGCAGCAACATTATCTACTGCTACTTACAAATTACTCCCAAACCTACACAGTTTAAATCACAAACATTCAAGCCGGGTGCGGTGGCGCATGCCTGTAATCCCAGAACTCAAGAGGCTGAGGCAGGAGGATCGCGAGTTCAAAGCTAGCCTCAGCAATGGCGAGGCACTTAGCAACTTAGTGAGACCCTGTCTCTAATAAAATACAAAAAAGGGCTGGGGACGTGGCCCAGTGGTTGAGTGCCCCTGAGTTCAATCCCCGGTACCACCAAAAAAAAAAAAAAAAAAAAAAAAAAATGTGTCTCACAGGCAATTCAGGCATCAACATTAAGAATCATTTCATCGTTTCGTTCATCTGGAAAAGATGCACTCCAAGCTCACAACTGTGGCTGAAGGCGGACCTCAGGCCTTCACTAACTATTGGATGGAAACTTCAGTTCCTTGCCCCAGGGACTGTCCCTTAAGGCTTCTCACAGCATAGAAGCTGGCTTCTCTCAGAGTAGGTGGATGAGAGAGCAAGAGAAGCAAAAGTCTATTGTTGTTTTTTTAAAGTCTCTTTTTTTTAAAAAAAAAATATTTTTTAAAAAAGAAGTTTTAGGCAAAACTGAGCATCAAAATTGAGCAGAAAGCACAAAGAATTCCATAAACTCACTGTTTCCACACATGCAACTTCCCCCACTAGCAACATCCCCCACCAGAGTGGTGTCCATTTGTTATAATTTTGAACCTGATGAACCTTTAACACAAAGTCCATAGCTTATATTAGAGTTCATTCATCATGCAGAATAGTGAAACTACCCCAAACTTATGCTTTACTACACTCATTCATCTTTTCCCCAGCAGCCCCCTGCAACCAATGATTTTTTTTTTACTGTCTTCATAGTTTTTTCTTTTCCAAAATGTCATAGAATTGGAATCATACATCATGCAGCCTTCTAATGGTTTCTTTCCATAGCTTCTTTCATGACTTGATAGTTTTCTGGTATTGAATATTATTCTATTGTCATCTGGCTGTACCACATCAGTAGAAGGAAATCTTGTTCACATCCAAGTTTTGGCAAAAACTATAGTCTTTTTGTAACCTCTTTTATGTGACATCCCATTATGTTTGCAATAGTCTATTCTTTGAAAGCAAGTCAAGTCCAACCCAGGACAAGGACATGAATACTACAAGAGAAAGATCATGGGGACAATCTTAGACATTGCCTACCATACTAGGAGAGATGACTGTTTATAGCTACCTTGACTATGCCTCAACTCCAGGCCAGTTCAAGAATGCCCTTTATAGAATCTATGCCTGAAAAGAGGTTATTCTTGTATTAAAGTCATAGAATTTACCAAAGCACTAAAAATATTGTGTAAATAATAGCTGCACTTGGCCCTACCTATTGAGAATGACCCTAAAAACTAAGCACAACACTTTAAAATTTGTGTCCTTATATTTTCCTTAAAAAATGGAATCCATTTCAGGCATGTATTCTTAGACAGCTTCTGATCCCATTCAGGATTTTGAAAAAGAGATCTCCCAAGCTGTGTCATTTGTTTCATTCCTCTCTGTATTGCAGAAAGAACACATTATAATAGAGAATACAATATCCAATACATAAAATTATTCTAGAAGTATTACACATACATTGTTAGTCAAATGAATTGGGTCCTACAGTTTTAATTTTTGTAGGAAAATTTACATTATTTACTCTAGCTTTAAACAACCAGGTGATTTGTGCAAAGATGGTTTGCAAAAGTTAGAGAGCAGTGGCACTATATCACCACAAGAGGAAGTAAAGAGCCATAGAAACATTGAGTGTTTTTAAAACCAGGCTACAATTCCAGAGGATACAGAGAACTCTTGCTGTCTCCATCTTCTCAACTCTTTTTCTTCTTCTAAAAATCTAGAGACTTTTTTTTTCCTGGCAAAAGGCAGAGGCGATATCTGCAAATGCTGCTGTAAAGGTGAGGTAAAGATGCTGAGGATGTAGCTCAATTGTAGTGTTTGCCTAAGTACTTAGTTCAAACCCTAGTACCAAAAAAAAAAAAAAAAGAAAGAAAAAGAAAGAAAGAAAGAAAGAAAGAAAGAAAAGAAAGAAAGAAAGAAAGAAAGAAAAAAAGTAAAAATAGCTGGGAGCTGGGAGCAGTTTATTTCTCTGTCCTGGGCTGATTTTCCCAACAATTCTTCCCCATGCGGATTTACACAGCAGGGCATTCCCGCCTCAACACTGAAGGCACAGGATGTCAGTGTTTGTCTCTGCTCTCTGATTTGAAATCAGAGCCCAGATATCTGGGTTTCTGGGAATATTTACTATGTTCAATCATCCAAGAGCTTCTTGAATAAATTGATCAACAAGCAACTCATTCATTAAAACACCAATGAGGGGCTGGGGCTTTTGGTCAGCGGTAGAGCGCTTGCCTAGCACGTGCGTGG
This sequence comes from Tamias sibiricus, assembly GCA_025594165.1. Classification (NCBI taxonomy): domain Eukaryota; kingdom Metazoa; phylum Chordata; class Mammalia; order Rodentia; family Sciuridae; genus Tamias; species Tamias sibiricus. Next base: position 48,908,277 of record CM046662.1, on the reverse strand, counting down.
CCTGGGTTCGATCCTCAGCACCACATAAAAATAAAGGCATTATGTACAACTAAAACAAATAAATAAATATTTTTTAAAAAGAGAAACCAATGAGTAACTTTCAAAGGCTTACAATAATCACTTGGTAAGCACAGAAATGTCAGGTTTAGAGCCTTAAGAAACACTCCTTTCTTGAATGACATAAATAGAAATCCCCAATAATAATCCCCAATCATTCCCAAGTCCTTTGCACCTGGGGAAGTTCTGAACCCAGCCCTAGTGAGTGGCGCCACATTATATCTAATTACCACACACGGTGTTTGGGGATTTTTTCATTATTAGTCTGGCTAGGAAAAGGGAATGATTAATAGAGCTGAGTAGGATGGTTTTCCCTCAGCAGTTAGATGCTACAGGCAGAAATGTCAGATGACAGATATAGAGAGGAGTAAATACAAAGGGAAATAAATTATGACTCTGACAACAGAAATATGATTCCTGGAGTCCTGTCTGACACTTATGAATACACATAGATTCATCAGAACAGGTTTCTGAACTATGATGGAAGAAAGTTGAAAATAAATCAAATGTCTGCCACAAATAGTGTTTGGATATTTATTTATTTGGGTGGTACTTGAAATTGAACCCAGGGAACTTTACCATTGGGCTATAGCTCCAGCCTTTTTTTTTTTTTTTTTTTTTCTTCCTACTTTGAAAATACATATTTTGAGACAGAGTCTTACTAAGTTGCCCAGGCTAGCCTAGAACTCCCGATCCTCATGCCTCAGCCTCCCAAGAAGCTGGGATCACAGATACGAGCCATTGCACCTGGCAAGATTTTATTTTTTTCTAACTACATTTCTGTGAGGACTCTTCTCCAAAGAGCTCAAAGAGTTGTGCTGAATAGAAATGTAAACCTCTTGGGCTGGGGTTGTGGCTCAGCAGTTCCCGATCCTCATGCCTCAGCCTCCCAAGAAGCTGGGATCACAGATACGAGCCATTGCACCTGGCAAGATTTTATTTTTTTCTAACTACATTTCTGTGAGGACTCTTCTCCAAAGAGCTCAAAGAGTTGTGCTGAATAGAAATGTAAACCTCTTGGGCTGGGGTTGTGGCTCAGCAGTAGTGCGCTCGCTTAGCACGTGTGCAGCCCGGGTTTGATCCTCAGCACCACGTAAAAATAAAGGCATTGTGTACAACTAAAACAAATAAATAAATATTTTTTTAAAAAATGTAAACCTCTTTTAAACATTGCCAAACACAGAGTAGTCCAGGCCTGATGGTAGAAGAAAAGACAGGAGAAGAAAACAAAAACCCAAGATATTTTAAAAAGAGGAGGGCTGGAGAAAGGACAATGGCTAAATCTTTTTTTTTTTTTTTAATGTTATTTTAGTTGTAGATGGACACAGTGCCTTTATTTTATTTATTTATTTATTTTATGTGGTGCTGAAGATCAAACACAGTTTCTCACCTGAGCTAGACAAGTGCTCTACCACTGAGCCACAACCCTAATCCCAATGGCTAAATCTTTTAGCTTAAAAACACTCGTCTGGCTGAAGAAAGACCACAACTAAGGCCCTGAACTACACTGATCTTGAAAGCCTGGGGGAGCTTACTGCATACAGTATGGGAGACCAGTCACATCTTGAATCTTGGAATCATCCAGCAGATTTCAGATCCAGAAACATCTCATAATGCAGTTCCACCAAACTCCTCCTCCCTAGGCCCTCTGCTATTAACCCTGGTCCCTCTTGCACGATGCTTAATTACTATGGAGAAATTTGTCTCCTCCTCATCATAACCTTGTGATCCTACCATTGTATCAGTATCACTTCCCAGCTTTAGACCCACTTGAGTTGCTATGACTTTACACTTGGGCTTCAAAGCACATGGTTCTGAGAAGCAGGCTAGCCTTGTAGCCAGGATAAGTTACTATGTCAAGGTCTATCATAGAAGCTTCAGCAAAAGAGGATGGAGTCCCACTGGCTTGTCCTTGTCCATCTATGAATCAATCACTGCAGCCAGGAGAATATGAAGCTCTGATTGGTCAGGCCTGATTTCATGCTACCTATAGAGCTGGAAATCAGCTCTGCTGGAACCATTTGTAAGAAAAGCACAGCTCCCCAGTGAACTATAGGAGGCAGTATAAGTAGAGTAAGTGAATGTTGAGCAGCCAAGCAGCAGGACAAATTACCTCAACCACTTTTCAGCCCATCCCTCCCCATAGTCTCTGTACTAATCAGCTTTACATCACAACAAAATACCTGACACAGGCTATGAAGTAAAGAGAGGTTTATTTTGGTTCATAGTTCCAGAGGTCAAAGTCCAAGATTGGGCAGCCCTATTGCGTTGGGCCTTTGGAGAGGATAGTACATCATGGTGGGAATACCTGTTAGAGCAAGTGCTCACAGCTCAAGCCGGAAAGAAAGGGAGAGGGAGACAGAGAGGGGGAAAGACCTACCATCCTGGCCACAACTCCAATAACCTAAGGACTTCCCACATGGACCTGCTTCCTAAAGGTCCTAGCACCTCCCAATACTGCTACTCTGGGGACCTTTACCATATGGAATGTTGGGGGACACTCATCCAAACCACAGCAGTCACCTAGCACAGTCCATTTGAACTTTGAATATTTGAATGTAATGCAAATGAAGCCCTGGTGTTGTGTAGCATGGTGGCCCTGACCAATGATGAGGATCATTAGTATATGTTTGATTGGTGCTGTTTCAATCTCTGCAAATATTTTTCATTAATTTCTATTGTTGCCAAGTCTCTCTCTCTCTCTCTCTCTCTCTCTCTCTCTCTCTCTCTCACACACACACACACACACACACACACACAGTCTCAAGGAGACAAATCAAGACAATTTTTGATAGCAACAACACAGATCTCACATAATAACCATTGGGGTTACAGAAGAAACTTCAAGTTTCTGTAGGATGGGAGATGTTTTCATCAGCTCTATTTTTAATTGTTTAGGGAACAGATATCTTATCAATAAAAACAGATCACATAAAATAAGCCATTCGTTTCAGGTGAATATCTCCATTTCCCCCTTGGAGCACTGTAATAAAATAAATAAATGTAATTATCTTTCACTGTCATCTGGTTCTCATATTAACTAGGCATAATTAAATCAATTTCCAAGTGATTCATTAGGAAGGAGTGATTGTCCTTCCACAATGAGATGATTTCTCCAACTTTATAGAGCAACAAGCAGATATAATGAGGAGTAAAACAATTCTTCCCAGAAAATTCATCATTTTTCCTCACAGTGATTCAGTTCTTCCCCTATCATCTGTAGCTTGCCCCTGGAAAATCCCACCATCAGCCTTGTGGGTGATCCTGGGAGTGTTGGCTCCTGGGAATTAGGTCTTCTGGAAAGTCTGGACCTACCATGGGAAAAGGTGGGCACAGGCTCAGAAAGAGAGAAGCTACGAATGTGAATCTCAGTAGATGAGGTGCACAGGTAAGGGAGACACTGTATGCAGTGCTTACAAAAACAGTTCCTGGGGCTGGGATTGTGGCTCGGCGGTAGAGCACTCTCCTAGCAGAGTGTGCGGCCGGAGTTCGATCCTCAGCACCACATAAAAATAAAGGCATTGTGTACAACTAAAGCAAATAAATAAATATTTAAAAAAAAAAAAAAAACAAAACAAACAAACAAACAAAAAAAAACAGTTCCTGGATTCAGACCTTCTAAGCCGTAATTACAGCACCACAATTCATTAGCTGTGTGTGCTTCAACAAGTCCTTTCTTTCTGAACCTGGGTTTTCTCATCTATAAAATGATATGAAAAGTTTTTTACCTTTTGGAGTTGTGATGGAAAAAAGATAGTCCACAAGAGGATTTAGTGTACTGCTAGGCACAGAATTTGGATTAGGCATTTAGATTTGTGTTGAGCTTTCTTTTTTTCCTTAGGGTTTTCTTTTTTTTATTCTAAGTTGTTATATGTGAGAGCAGAATGCATTACAATTCATATTACACTTATAGAGCACATTTTACATATCTCTGGTTGTATACAAAGTATGTGCTCAAGAAATAAAGATTAGCCTAGACTCTTCCATTAGAGAAGGACTATCATGAACAACTTATCATTGCTTTAACCCAAGCAAGGCAGACATTATTGGATAACCCAACTCTTTAGTGAAACTAAGAAAACAACCAGTATTTAGGTTTCCCTTTGCCTACCAGCTACACATTATCCTCTTTCTAGTGAGTTTGTGCTTCTAATTCAGATTATTTTGCATCTTTAATGCACAGATGCAATAAGATTCATCATCATACAGTCCAAAAAGGAAAATTTCAAAGCATTATTCATACTGATACCTTCTATTTTAAAGGATGTACTAGAAATCTTGTTCTGAGTGTTTTTATATAAATTATCTCCTTTAAAGATTCTTTGAGATAGGTACTCTGAATATGTCCATTTTATAGATGAGAAGCCAAAGCTCAAAGAAATGAAGACACTTTCCCAAGTTCCAACTACAAAACTTGCTTCCTTCACTTTCCTAAACACTTTAAATAAACACTCACAAATGCTTACAAATAATAAATCTTGATTTGAATCAATACATTCTCATGATAACTTCAGGGAAGACTTTAATTCTGAATTTTGGCTGGTCTGTCTCCATTAACTGTGCCAGTGCTCACTAGTCTGTTTCTAGGCAGTGTCCAGGGACTAGAGGTTTCTGAGGTTCCGTCTCCCTCCTCTAAAGGAGCTAAAACTTTCCAAAGGAATGTAAAAACAACTTGGCAATCATCTTGTATTAATCAGAACTCTTTCAGTTAAAAGTAATGAAACTTTACTCTAATTGGCTTAGGCAAAAAACAAAAACAAAATCCCAAATGTAAAGGCCCTCAAAACAGAAAATCCAGGGGAAGGCTTTAGATATGGGCTGTTGTGAGAGCCATCTGAGGGCTATGTGCGGACCAGATCAGCTTGGAAGCCCATTGAGTGGGAAAGTCTGGTATCTGGGAACTTACAGTTGGCAACCCTACTGTAAGATGGCCCAAATACAAGTGAACTCCCACACAGCTCTGCCAAAGTTCCCACAGAGCACTGGAAATGGGGTGACCTGCTACAACCACATAGCCACACAACCTCTCTGAGATGGGTGTGACCTACCAAGAAGCCAATCAACCTGTGGACTGTAAGACATCATGAAGCAAGAATCCACCCCTGAAACCTTATCCCTGCCTTTGATGTACCTCCTTAAATAAACCATAGGAGCCATTTTCTAATTGTTTGGCTCCAGCTTCTGTGTGGGCTGAACCTATCAGGTGCTCCATCCTTTAAAACTATGTTTTCTGACTTTGTCTTTTGTTCTTCATTAATTATTTCTGACTTTAAATTCTTCAGAGGCTTATCCCTCTGAGCAGGCAAGAGTTCCTGGTGAGGTGCTGGCCACCCTGCCATAGGCTATAAGCAGATGATGGCACCAAAACTCACCTTTTTCCATTTCTTGGCTTTACATCCCAGATTCATTGCTTTCTCTGGCTGGTTCTGTCCTCATGGAAGCACATGGCTGCCAGGCCCGTAGCCTCATAGTTTCAAGTCTAGTGGAAGAGAAAACAATTCTTTTCCTGAATTTCAAGCAAAAGGACTAGAATGATCTACTGTCTTTTTTTGCCCCAGTGCTAGGGATTCAACTCAGGGCCTCAAGCATGCTAGGCAAGCACACTGCCACTGAGATATACCCTCAGCCCCAACAGCTAAGTTTGATTGCATGACTGTACCATGTATTCATTCCTGAACCAATTGCTGTAGGGAAGGGGATGTAATGCTCTGATGGGTCAGAGCTGGGCCATATGCCTGTTATCACAGGTGACATCAGCACATGGAGAGAGAGTGAACTGGGGACAGATGATACTTCTAAAGAAAAACTAGGAAACATTTAACAATAGAACAAGGAATGGGTTTTAACAACAAATGTCAACTATCACATACATAAGAGACTATAGGTCCTAATACCTTAGAAATCTAGAGACTCAATTACATATCGTTCTCAACTAAACTCCAGGCATATTGAATGACAATAAGATATAACATTAGAAATCAGAACAAACCCCTACAATCCACTGTAAACATAAGAGGAGAAGTCCTATGTGCCAGGAAAGAATGCATTTAATTAGTTAACATAAAGCATCTCTCACTCAACAGTTGGTAAGCCAGGGTCAGTACCTGTGAATTCAGAGTAAAGTAGCAAGTGTAAACCATTCCTCCTCCCCCACACTCATTTGGTCATGACCTTGGAAATTCCAGGATTTGAAACAGAGAAGAAAGAAAGAAAAAAGAAAACGAAACCAAAGGAAGCAGAGGCAAGCAAACTAAGAAGTTTCAGCTTATCCTAAAGAGCTAACACAGGAGAAAGACTCTTCTCAGCTGGTGCCCATATGGGTTACATGTTGTGTACATGGAATGTATGTCAACTCTACAGCCAGGGGCAAAGGTGAGGCAGAGGGAACTGACCAATCACCTCTTTTAGAGCAAGAATGCATAAAGTACCTGATCTTAGTGAAGCACTGGGGAATGACAGGGGTCATTGTTGGAGGAAGACCACAGACTGTTAAGATGGAATTTGGTTTTGGTTGGATTAAAATATTAGCACAGACCTGCTACTTTTGGTTGAACATGTCCCTATATTCTAAAAGTAAAAATAAAGAGATGTAAAATGATACCTAGTGAATATTTTCAAGTATAAACCACTACTTATTGAAATTTTGGATTTTGGAGCATTCAGATTTTGTGTTTTCAAATTAGGCATGTTCAACCAGTAAAGTCTATGAATATATTCCCAAACCCAAAAAAACCCAAACAATAAAACTCCAAAATTTAAAACATATCTGGTCCCAAGCCATTTTGGATAAGGGATATTCAACCTGTAATTTAAAACACTCCAAGGATTAAACATGTTCCCTAAATATATTTTCTTTGCATCAGGTTCCTTCTTCAGAAAACAGCCTGGATCAAGGGTAAGTGCACTTCAAATCTAAAATTCAACAACTAGAATTTCCTGAAGAAAGGCAACTGCCAACTGCAGAGGCATTTCTGCGCAGAGACCTGGTCCACCACACTCACCTGCACACAGTCACCCTCACTGAGTGGCTTCCTCATCCATGCCTAACGGTCATCTGATCTGTGGACATAATAAATGGGATCTCAATTTTCTCACTTTGAGCAACAAGCTAGTTGTTAGGTAGAATAATTTTCAGCATTCTAATTTGGATTTTCAAGAGCACACCTCATGTAGGTAAGCCCATAACTAAGGGGATTGAAATAATTGTCTGGCAGAAACTCTGCAATTGAACATCTGGAACCAGCAAAAGAGTATACTAAGTTTTCACCTCAGCCACCTGCCCGTTCTGGGAGTACCAGGTTGCTGCATAGAGAATAGCTCTCTCAGTTTTGGTCCTGGGTTCAAGCCCTGGCTCTGCCACTTAACAACTGCATTACTGAGAAAATGTGTTATCTTCTCAGAGCCAGAGTCTCTTCTATGAAAGGGAATGAGACCACATAACTTGTGATGAGAGAAGATGATATAAAACATGTAGCAGCTCATGTCGCAATCAATAAGTGCTTCAGGGTGGGGAAGTCTGAATGCCGAGATAATCAAGAGAAGATGTCTGCAGAAGGAACAGCATTTACAAAAAACAGGAAAGGATCAAATTCAGAGATACTCATTTTATCTCTGTAAGAACTAATCCTGACTACCCCAAATGTGCCACTTCCTCTTTTCTGGAACAAAAAAATAATGTTGTGACCTGTGAGAATGCACACCAAAGTTTCTCTTGATCCACTCCCACATGTGCACAAGAGTTTTGAGATCATGTCCGGTGGCAGCCCTTCTACAGGGTCAGGCAGTTTGCCAAGTAAGAGTACCCAAATCATCTCATTTCTGTCACTTCCTGAGGTACCCAAAAGCTGATGGTGGTGGTTCATCAAACTCCAGGAAACATCATGTAACTATCCCTGCTCCAACTCACTAGTCTTCTTGATAATTCTGCATCTTTAACACTAAAGCTCTCTCTAAAAACAGACTTTATTCCCTTTAAAAGATGAACCCAGGGGAATATTGAAAAGGTAGGGCATTGGCTCAGTATTTTACATTTCAGAAATCATCATCATCATGACCCCACAGTATTATTTGGCTGTTGGTGTTTATCTGGCCTCGGAACTAGTGTTGGTTTTATTGCTGACATTTGGCCTAAATGAGCATAAAGCCTAGAGTAATTAAAAAAAAAAACTCTTTTTTTTTTTTTTTAGTTGTAGGGGGACACAATACCTTTATTTTATTTATCCATTTTATGTGGTGCTAAGGATTGAAACCAGTGCCTCACACACATGAGGCAAGCACTCTGCCACTAAGCCACATCCCCAGCCCCTAGAGTAATTTTTATTCTTATATTTAACTCCACAACATACCTTGAAGAATATCCTTATGCCATTTGCTGTGTAAAGTTAGCAGTCAGACACTCTCAGAGGTAGTTCAAAAATATTTGATGCACCTCATAATTAAAAGAAACTAGATTTTTTAAAAAGTATGCACTGAATGATTCCATTTATAGCAAGTGCAAAAACAGAAAAAAAAAAAAAAAACAATATCTAGTGCTAGATGTCAAAAAAGTGGTAACAGTGAATGGGTGAATTTAGGGTGGCAGAAATATTCAGCTTCTTAATGGGAGAACTGGTTAATAGGTGTATTAACTTTGGAGAAAATTCTAGAACTGAGTATTTATGCTTTTCTATATGTATGTTATACTTCAGTATGTTTACTGAGAGGAGGAAGAAGATGAAGAGGAAAAAGAAGAAATATATGGAAGAGAAGGAGAACAAAAGAAAGAATAAAAAAAAAAAGAAAATGCATGGAAATTAAATAAATAAATAGATACATAGATAAATAAAGCAAGCAAGCAGCTAGGTAGTGACACACACTGTAATCCCAGCAGCTTAGGAGGCTAAGGAAGGAGGATCCCAAGTTCAGGGCCAGGCTGGGTTACTTAGTGAGACTCATCTCAAAATAAAATAAAGAGCTTCAGAAGTAGTTCAGTGACAGAGTGCCCCCTGTGTTGAATCACTAGTACTGGGGGTAGGGGGAGGCAAAATAAAAAACACCTGGAAAGCTGTTCAATATTATTAAAATCACAAAAAAGTAACACTACAAATCTATCAAAACAGCTAAAATGAAAAACATAGAAACCAAGTCTCTCATACATTGCTGGTGTAAATGTAAAATGGTACAGCCATTCTGTAAAACAGGTGGTTTTTTCTCTCTCTCTCTTTCAGTATTTATTATATGATTCAGCAATCACATTCTTGGGCATTTATTGCAGAGAAACAAAGAATTATGCCCACACAAAAACCTATACATTAATATTTATAGTAATTTTACTCATAGTTAAATAATCTGGAAACAGCCCAAATGTCCTTTAGTGGGTGAAAGGCTGAACAAAAGCTAGCATATCCACACAATGGAATACTACTCAGAAATAAAAACGAGTGCATTACTGATACATGCAATAACCTGGACATATCTAAAGGGTATTATGCTGAATGAAAAATAGTCTGAAAAGGTTTTATACTATATGATTCCATTTATAGATCAGTGAAAACTAAGTAAGGTTTGTAGTCTAGTACCAACATACTAGTGTACACTAATTTCCAGTTTTGATATTACAATATATCTATGCAACAGGCCATCACTGGAGAAAACTGAATGAAGGGTACATAGAACTATTTTATGATCTTTATTTCCTCATGAGTACATGATGAAAAAATAAAATGTTTAAAAAAACAAAAGAGAAGAATTTTTTTAAATTTATTTATTTACTTTAGTTGTACACAATGCAATGCATTTATGTTTACGTGGTGCTGAGGATCGAACCTGGGCCGCGCACGTGCAAGGCGAGTGCTCTGCCGCTGAGCCACAACCCCAGCCCGAGAAGAATTTTTGATAACCCCAAAAGTTCTCAATTTGCAGCTACAGAAAATGCTTGCAAATGATAAGGAAAAGGAGCAAACAAACTATACTTCTTAGACTCAGAACTTCCTCTCTCTTGTCTCCTGGGTTTATAATGATTTGCATAAAGGGTATCACATCAAATTACAAACTAAAACTGTAATCTCCATGTATGTGTAGGAAGATTTTCTTGGATATTATGAAAACTAAACAGAGGGACTAAAGTTAAGTTATTTAGGGGAAACATCTGTATTGAAATTAGCATGGGGGGGATTGAAAAGCTTAATTTGTCTTAAATTCCAAACTCGATTCTTTCTTACAGCAACCAGGAAGTCAGAGCCCCTTACCAAAATGGTGGCTTTCCCTTTCCTTAAGCCACAAGGAGTAGGGAGCCAATGTCCTGTCATTGAAATAGTTTCTTTAAAAGTCTTGGAAGGGAGAGTATGTCTCCTTCAGGCCAGATTAGAGAGGACATCTTTTTTCTCAGTTTGTTAATGAAAACCAAATTGATTCAGAACACAGGATATGTTTTTGAGCAATCATCCATGTTTATATTATCATTCTTGGTTGAAATTACATGGTTAAGAGATTTTTTTAAAAAATATATGTATATTAAACTAAAATTTAACTGCCAAAAGTCCATCTTTTTTTAATCTAGAGAAATAAAAACTTTCATGAGTTAGCAAGTATCAGGAAGTGTTATTGTTATGACCTAGGAACTTCAGCCCTCCAAAAGTAACACAGTGAATAGGAAAAGAACCCCATCTTGTCTAGAGCTGAAGAGCCTATAATCAAGGAGATAGCTAAAGATTGCGGTTAGCTGAGAGCCATAAAAGATGTTCTAGTTTCCACCTGATATTAATACATTATCCAAAGAATCTTTGTATGCCCGTGAACACTCTGTGACGCACCTGTAAGCTCGAGCTGTAAGCACTTGTCCTTGTTAAAGCTATATGTATATAACTGGGTGAGGTTGGTTAGAGTGTGTGGGAAGAAGAAGAAGGTGGTGGTTGGAGTTAGAGCGTTTGGAGTGATTGCTGGAGCCAGAGAGAGAAGAAGAATAAAAGACCTTTTGTCATTTTCATCCTGCCTCTGAATTTTCCTGTGGCGTTCGTTGCTCCAAGCGGCTTCCGCTTCAGGCAGCAACATAGAGCCACAAAGAAAGCCACTGGGAATGAATCACAGTCAAGGTCTACACCCCACACTGGGCTTCATCCTCGGGGCTGTATTCCTGCTCTCCAGGGCTTCGCCACCAAGAGCACAGACTTGTTCAAGTTTCCCCCCAGACTCAGACAGCTTACGACAATGATACTAACAAGCGAACAAACATAACCACATGGTGGCCAGTACTTGCTGTCAGTGCATGGCAGGCCACAAATGTGTAAGAGGAAGGACCATCCTCTCTGGACCCACTCAGCCATGTACTCCCAGGTCCTGGCTTAAGGGCTCAGGGGACACACATACTTCACTGAGCACAGGAATATGAAGCTAGAGTTTATCCAGCATCATAAACTGGGGAACAATCTAATTTCTAGATAAGTAATTTTTTTAAAAAGCTCTTCCTTTTGCTACTACTCAGATATTCTCAACTATTAAAATATTAATTAAATGTGGATTAAAATATTACCTTGGTTTTTACTTACAGTCTTCTACTCAGGAGATTTTATAATCTACATTTATGTCATGGACTTATTTACAACCACTTTTGTTTTCAATGAAAAGCCCCATAAAATTTTTTCTTTTACCTTTACTGTCCTTCATAACACACACACACACACACACACACACACACACACACACACACTCGTACACATAATTGCTATTGATTTTGAAAAGGAAATCTGCCACTAACTTTGACTTTATTGCTTTTAAGACATGAATTTAAAACTAAAACACTGGCTGAAAAATTTCGTGGGGGGGGTTAATGGGGATTAACTCAGGGGTACTCGACCACTGAGCCACATTCCCAGGCCTGTTTTGTATTTTATTTAGAGACAGGGTCTCACTGAGTTGCTTAGCACCTCACTTTTGCTGAGGCTGCTTTGAACTCTTGATTCTCCTGCCTCAACACACCCCTACCCCCAGGCCGCTGGGATTACAGGTGTGAGCCATTGTGCCAGCTGGTTGAAAATTTTAACATTACAAAGCTTATGTTAGGCTACTAAAGACTATCATGGACTCTCCAGCATCCTGAGAAGCCCAGTATGGCACTAAATTATGCCTGCGTTGTTAGTATCCCTATCAGTCAGTAAACTCTTTAGAGCAGGAAGTAGGTGCCACTGTAAAGTACCCAGGTCTACACTGGTGTTGGGCACATAGTGGGTGTTCAACCATCATTTCTTGAATTGCTTAGATTCACCTATCAGTCATAGCTGGGACTCACATGTTGACATAGACAAGCATGCAGTTATTAACAGGTTAGTCCAAACAAATTATTTCAAACATTTGTTTCCAGTTAAAAATAAGCAGTTGCAGCCGGGCGCGGTGGCGCACGCCTGTAATCCCAGCACTTTGGGAGGCTGAGGCAGGAGGATCGCGAGTTCAAAGCCAGCCTCAGCAATGGCGAGGCACTTAGTAACTCAGTGAGACCCTGTCTCTAATAAAAATACAAAAAAGGGCTGGGGATGTGGCCCAGTGGTCGAGTGCCCCTGAGTTCAATCCCCGGTACCAAAAAAAATAAATAAATAAAAAATAAGCAGTTGCATGAAGAACTAACTCCAAGTCGCCTAAGTACTCTGTTGTCTTTGCATGAAGGGAAGTTAATGACATGGTATCTAGTCTCAAAAGTCAGCATCAAAAAGCAAAGTATCCCAGAATTTCTTTTGTATTTCCTCCAGATTGGGCCTGTGTAAAATATAGGGTTAAGTCAGCAAGCTCCGATGTTCAAACCCTGCACATTCCAAAGAGAAGACTGACCCTTAACTAGATCCTGGAAGGTAATTTCTAAGCCCTTAGAATATCCTGCTTGATAAGAGTGTTTTTGTATACTAAGGAGCATGAACAATGCCAGATAATTTATGTTAACAATGTGATTTATGGTAAGGAGTCATTTTTATACACCTGGGGTTCTGGGACATTTTGCATCAATTTGACCTCTAGAAGGCCTGGAGACTGAGTAACTAAGGTCAGTCACGTGGGTGTTCCCTGCCTCAGTAAAAATGCTGGACACCAAGGGTCAGATGAGTTTTTGATTTAAAATATTTTGTACATGTTGTAACACATTGTTGCTAAGAAAAATTAAGCACTGTCTCTGAAATTCTACATGAAGCAGACAACTGAAAACTTGCATTTAGTCTTTCCTGGACTCTGCTCTACTCACATTTTTCCTTTGCTGACTGTATCCTTTTACTTTAATAAACTGTAACTGAATATAATCATTTTTCTGGGGCTCTGTGAATTCTTCCAAAGAATCATCAAAACCGAGGGTGCTTTGAGGATTCCCAAGAGCTCTGACCAATAGAATGAGGCAGAAATTATGCTAGACCTATTAAAAGCATGAGCCTTAATAATGCCTGGAAATTCAGGCTTTTGCATTTTTGGATCCTCTGGGTAAACTGGAGGCAGAAACCACAGAAAGAGGAGAGACCCAGTGATCCCAGCTGCCCGGTCAAATCTTCAGAAGATACCACTCCCAGCCTTATCTGACTCTAAGTGAGATACTCCAATAAAGAGAACTGCTCAAGGGGATAGGAGTATAGCCCAATGGTAGAGCATGTGCTTAGCATTCACGAAAATCCTGGGTTCAGTCACCAACACACACACACACACACACACACACACACAAATTCTTTTAAAAGAAAGAAAAGAAAGCAATTGCCCCATTGAGCCCATTCAACCCACAGAATCATGAGAGAATAAAATGGTAGTTGTTTTAAATTACTAAAATTTGGAGTGGTTTTGTTATACATCAACAGATATCTAAAGCCAGAAGGAATGATCAAATAATGGAATGGATTAAGAATTTAATTGGTTAAATGACCATACATAAGTAACTGCCAGAAATCATAAATTTCCTAAATTGAAAGCAAAAGCCAATTTTTTAAAAAGGGGACTGAGATTTGATAAAATTCCCTGTGTCTGCTGAAGTCTGTTGCTTAATTTCTTTAGGCTCAGGTTTATTTGTACTGCTTATTTGGAAATAGCAAAGGTCACCAGTACCTCACACAGAAATAGCCATCAGGAAGCTTCAAAGCCCTCCATATTTTCTTTAATTTTATTCTTAAAATGAGAAAATGAAGTCATTGATCTTATGCAATTTTTAGGAGACTTCCTGTCAGGGGAGGAGGTGGACACAGGTTTTCTGACTGCTTCAGCACATGTCCCCTGAACCCTCCTTGGTTCTACCTGGTCACCCTCCAGTGAGTTCCCAGGAGGAAAAGATTCCAAACTCCTGACACGGTGTTTGAAAACACCATGGAATGTTTCCACCCATGGATTTCACTGCATGTTCTTCAGTGAATATTTTAACAAGCTAAAAACGTGACTCCTCAGTCAAGAGAACACAAAGTCCATATAATTAGGGAATAGTAATAATGCTGGAACTTTTATCTAATTATCAGCAAGTCCTCTTCCAGGGCATTAAATATCTTCTAATGCTTTATCATTTGCTTAGCAAGTATCTATTCTTTTGATCACAAGTGGTCTCAGAGGAGAATAACAAATGGTATAGAATGGGTAAGTGGTAACTCCTTTGGGACTAATAAAAGTCCATTTCTGGGAAAATGGAACCTGGGCTTCTTATAGTCAATCATTCCAGATGATGGTGACAGGATAGATAAGTTTCTACTTCTATATCTTGTGTTTGTACTTCACATTTTTTAAATGACTTAACCCATTTGTGAGCTTCTAAATGGAAAAACCAAAGTACAAAGAAGCATATTGTCTTAGACCTTGTCTTAGATGAATCAAAACACATACTTTTGAAAAGCAAGCTTTCTTTCCTTGTGTTAAGAATAAACCCCAAGTGCCTGATCAGTCACTTTATTTCTGAGTTAATGCAGTTAGTGGGGAAGACAAAATTTCCTCAGCCACCCAGGAAGAAAGATAAGGGAGCCAACTCATCAGGGCTGCCTGACCTTACAAAAGTATGAGGGACATTTGGTGGATACCGAGCCCAGTTCTCTACACTTGAAGAATATTTTCCAAGCACAGATGTTTTTCTCTTAACTGTGAACGCTGGCTGACTTGTCTATATTCTTTTTCAGTGCTCTGAACAGTACATTTTTAGAGTGGCTTGTCCCTCTATAACTTGGGTCTGATACTTATTACTATGTGAAAAACACATTTTGGTTTGACAGAAATAAATCAATATTATGCAGAAATGTTTCCATTTTGGGATTTTTTTTTTTCCTGAGAGAAAAATGTCTTCCTGGCTTTGGGCCATACAGAAGTGTCCATGAGGATACCTGAGAAAAAGACACAACAAATTTGTGATTACAGTGATTTCTAATTGTAAGCAATTACAGATTTTCCTGTTGTGTCATTTTGGAAACAAAAAGTTGGCTTATTTTTCTGGCTAGTTAGTGCTTCAGTACTTTCATTATGGGGGTTTCCTATAGTCTTTATCCGAATCACAGAAAATAAATTTATTTCAAAGCTGGGATAAAACTTGGTCAATCACAAACTTATCGATCAATCACATAAAACTTGATCAATCACTGAGCACTAAAACCTGGTCTGAGTTTAGAAGCTTCATGCCCAGAATAAATGTATGAAGTAAAACACTGCAGTTTGGATAATTTAGATAATGCAAGTGTCAAAATGCAAGATTGGCAAAAAATTTTAAATATTATAATTCCTATGAACATAATAATTGTTTATTAGAATATTTTCCTAGCACTTGAATAGCATTTAACTTTTTATTACAAATATTTTCAACATTATGAATAAACATATTTGTTTTTCATTTATTATTTGTTAAAGTTGGTAGGTTACATTATAATTTAGCTATATAATCTTATCATATATCTCAAGGATAAATTAAAATTCTCAGTTTAAAAAAATCCAAGCAATTTGATATGTACAAACCACAAAAAAAAGTACTCTTTTAAGCCTGGGTGGATGGCAGGAATCCATCAGAAAGTTTATGCTTTGTAAAAAAAAAAAAAAAAAAAAAAAAAAAAAGAGTATTTACATAGTGGGAGAAAAAGAGTGTTTTGGATAATTGTAATATAAGACAAAAAAGAGCAATATTTCTGTACTATAAAGTTTCTAACACATACTTTGATTTTTTTAGCATAAAAATCCACTTTGGTTTAATTAAAAATCTATGTCATTATGTATATGGCACATTAATTGAATTCTTTGTATAAAACAAATGTAAATATATTGTAACACATGCTTTTCCTTTTGTTGCTATGAAAGGTGGAATAATCAGAAAAATACAAGGTTATTTTTTAGCTTAACAATCAAATGTTTTCAACTTCCAAAGCTGAAAAATAACGTGGGAGCTTTGGAGTGGTGTCATCCTTGCAACACAATAGGGAGCTGTCACAGAGGTCTTGGGCCTCTGCTAAAGGCTGCTGTGGGGGAGGGGGCACGCCGTACCTCTTGAATTAAAGTTCCACAAGAGACAGAAATCTGAGCCACAAGACGCCTTCAAATTCAGAACCATGAAGAAAACTTTGAAAAATGTCTTTGTATAAAATCAGACCCAGATCTTTAGAAAACAGGTTAGACCTGTAGTGATTTAAATTCTACCTAAAATGTCACTATTTGAAAAACCATTTCAGAAGTATAATGCACACCCTTCTCTGAGCCAATGATGTTTGCAGAATTGCCATTAATTATACTATATTTAAATAAAAAATAAGGTTTTATTGATATTCTGGCTGTCACACTTAGTAGCTATGTGACCTGATGCAAACTCCTTAATTTCTCTGGCCTCAGTCTTCTCATCTGTGAATTGATGAAGGTTGTGGCAGGGAGTAAATGAGTTAATGTACCTGGCACATAATAACCATTTTGTGTCAGTTGTGGTGTTTGGGTCATCATCCACTTACTACTGTACAACCTCCTAATTTTTGCAGAAAAGCCAACAGCATAAAAATTAATAAAATTCAATTACAACATAATTCCTTCTTTTCCCAAATTTAAAAAGACATCATTTAAAAAGGTTCCTAAGATACACAAATTACTGTTAACTTGGTTCCGAATTACCTACTGCAAGCCCATTTAAATTCTTTCTAGTTCTTCACCCTGCCCACCCTCACAGCCATTCTAATTTTATGAAGTCCAATTGTATGAGAAATTAACTCACCAATCATGACTTTGTGACTGACCCTTCTAAGGCATTCTTTCTAGACACAAGACTGTTAAGTGATGGGTCCCCTCAAGAAGAAATGGTAGCATCTGGGTGGATGTGATAGCATATGACTACAATCCCAGCAGCTCAGGAGGCTGAGGCAGGAGGATTCCAAGTTCCAGGCCATCCTCAATAACTAAGTGAGACCCTAAGCAACTCAGTGAGATCCTGTCTCTAAATAAAATATTTTTTCAAAGGGCTGGGGATGTGGCTTGGTGATTAAGAACCCCTGGTTTCAATCCCTGGTACCAAAAAAAAAAAAAAAAAAAAAAAAAAGACTGGAGATGTGGCTCAGTGATTAAACACCTCTGAGTTCAATCCCTAGTACCAAAAAGTCAAAAAAATTAAAAATTAAAGAAATGGTAGCAAGTAGGATTCCTCCTTTCAGTATAAAGTTGTCCCTCCACATGGATTCAACCGTGGATTAAAAATATTTTTTAAATGTGTGTACTGAACACGTACAATACATGTACTTTTCTCTCCCTTTTTTCCTTTCTTTCTACTAGGGAATGAACCCAGCGGCACTTTACCACTGAGCTACATCCCCAGCCCTTGTTAGTTTTTAAGTTTAGATAGGGTCTACTAAGTTGTTGAAAGTTACCCTAAATTGCTGAGGCTGGCCTGGAACTTGTGATCCTCCTGCCTCAGCCTTCTGAGTCACTGGGATTACAGGTGGGCATGACTGTGTGCAGCAAATGTACTTTTTCTTGTCATTATTCCCTAAAGGATACAATTATTTACATAGCATTTACATTGTGTTCTGCAAGTAATCTAGAGATGATTTAAATAATGTAAGAGGTTATGGTTAGGCTATATGCAAATATTACATCATTTTATACAAGAGACTGAACATCCATAGATTTTGGTATCTGCAGGGATCCTGGAACCAATCCCCCATAGACACAGAGGGATGACTGTACTCCTCACTGCCTTTTCTCTTTATGAGATCAAGGGTTGCTCCTGCCACTCCCATGCATATTTAATTGCTATCCTGAAGGGGCAATAATATGATCCAAATGTGCCCAGACATATCTAACCAGCCCACCCCCCCCCTGCAAGGTGATTTCTCCCTAGGTCTTGTCCACAACTAGAGATGAGCAAGAAGCTCATTCACCATCTTCCCAGGCACTCCATCATCCGTACTCCTGCTAAGAGGTCTGGTAGAGAACAGAAGGCAACAAATTAGTAACTCACACAGCTTTCCCATGTAAGAACGAGCGAGCTGGTTGAGTAAGGCTGTTCAACTCCATTCCTGAGCCATTCAGCAGGTTATGAAGTGCAAGGACCAATTCTGCAGTCATTATGCTATTGTTATAACATCTAGTGATCACCTATTGGCTCCAGGAAGTAAGAATGTTACTTTTGGTTCAAATCTTAGTCTCAGGATTTAATATCAAGCAGGAAGATACTCTGCCTTTGCTACTTGTCTTATTTAGCCAAGCAAAGGATGGTCCTAGAGAAACTGATCATCCCCCTCTAGGTGGTGATGGGTTAAAGCAGATCTCAACTTCTGGAATTTTCATTTGTGGGACCCTTCCCAGTGAACTGTTATTTTAACGTCATTATTCTGGGAGGCAGGCAAAGTCAAGGCCAAAGAGTACACTAAATCACAGACAGAATGACAATGCAAATCAATATTTAGTGCTGGTGGTTGAGCCTGTTATTTCCCAGAGATACAGTCAGCTAGCAGGTTTCCACTTCTTTTTTAAAAATACTCTCATTTGCTATGCTACTTTATCATTTACACACTTAAAATTACATAGAAATGGGGCTGGGGTTGTGGCTCAGTGGTAGAGTGCTTGCCTAGCACATATGAGGCATGGGTTCGATCCTCAGCACCACATAAAAATAAATAAAGGTATTGTTTCCATCCACAACTTAAAAATATATTTTAAAAAATTACATAGAAACCAAGACAAACTGCTCAGAATGCAAATGTTCTTTAGTTTACTCATTAAAATAGCCAATAACAAAATGCCAAAACCTCATAGGTAAATAAAAAAGTGACATTCTTTATTTATCAAACCTTCTTAAATACCAAAATGCATTCATCTTTCTGCTCATGTTCTATAGCAACATCCTTTTTTTCCCTTTTGTCCCACATACTCCTAAGTTACTTTGTTGGGTTCATCTCTAAAATAAAGATTTTTTTAACTTTCTTAATGTTACTTATTTTTTATTGCCCCAATATCAAAACCAATTGATAGATATATTTTCTCTTGGTCTCTAACATGTGAAATGATGTTAATAATGGAGATTTTATCGGCACACTTTCAAAGACATCAAAGATAAACTCGAAGCAAGCATTTCAAAGCAATAACATGCCATTACATTCTTGAGAATTTAAGTATCATTGTTTATACAAAAGAAAAAGTACTCAATTGCAGAAGCATATTCATACATTGGACATAATTCGTAATGTCTAATTAATTCACTTCCACAGTACTGATTTCAGACATGGAGTTTTCTGTTTTTCTGAGGGTTCAACATGACTGCCTCAGATTTAATTCTTGAATGCCAATGACATAATCTTTAACAGAAGAATCAAGAGTAGACCTGAAAATAGAATTGATTCAAAAGGAGCAATGACAGCAAGAGAAATTTCTTAGCTTCATAAAAGAGCATGTATATAGTAAGAAATAAAAGTGAAACAAAATATGTAATTTTGTACATATCAGAAATATCCAATGTGCCACCAATAATTGCCCTAAAATCATCTTAAAGTTCAGATCCGTGCTTGTTTCTCTTTGAATAACTCTATATGTGCATTACCAGGCATACATTTTTCTCATGATCTGTCACCCATTAACAAGCTTTTAGCCAGAATTTTTGGCAATATTTTCTTCAAATAAAACCTCATGAAAGCACTACCATTAAAGTCTGATAGTTGAGTTGGGCAAAGTCTTTCTGAAATACGTATAACCTTTTAAAAAAAATTCTTTTGTTCCTTCATGAATCAGCAGTGCTCCAACTTCAAATAAATCACAATCAGTCACAATCTTAACTCACACACTCATATGTTCTCTTCATCCAACATTTTGTTGATTCCATCACAAAGTTTTTGTAAGTGAGGTTTAAAATTTCCAAAGGGATTATATAAGGCAGCCAAAAATTCACAATTTGAAAAATGATCAAAGACATTGTTAACCCGTCCATGTGACTTGGCAGTGAGGTGGCGCTGGATGATCTGGTGGAGCAGCTCTCTGCACTCGTTCAGCAGCCTGGATAACACGTTCCGGTCAAAGGTGTAATCCACCTGATGGAAACTGACCACCGTCATGGCAAGCTGGTGGACTTTCTTCTTGAACTTCTCCATCAGTGCCAGCTCGTCTTGATTAAACTGATTATTCCTGTAAAGGATGGCCAGCTTGATGACTGTCTTGATGAGGTTTTTGATGATTTTCTCAGCCTCCTTCTTGTTCTGGGTGTATTCCTTGGTCACTCTGTAGAGCTCGTCCAGCACCTCGCTGCTTGTGTCATCGATTAATGTGGTGGCGATGGATTTGGACACCATTTTACCCAAGATCTTCTTTTGTGCCTGAACGGCCAGGTTTTTGGAGTTAAAGACATCTGTGGCCACTTTGAAAAAAAAAGAGAAAAAGGAGAGAATAAAAGATCAGTAAATATAAATAAGAGAATCAAATCACAAGGCAAATATTAGGAAGTGTTTTTCCTCACTTTCCCACTTTTTGTGCTTTGCCTCCCATCTACTAATAAAATCTCTGTCAAGAAAGTCAATTTAATTTCCCCCCCACATGTCTGGGCATTAGATTCTCTTTTATGGAATTAACAGGATGATGTGTGACTCAAATATTTTGTAACTTTTGCTATGTAGTCAATACTTTCTTCAGAAGTTGGTGACTTTTTTGAAAATAACTTTTTGATTTCAAAACAGTACATCTCATGAGGTGGTAAGTTTTTACCTGATTTAACTTTATAAAATGTATTAAAAATATAAAGTCAACTCTACTCCTATCCTCTGGGCAATAGCAACCCAGAGCAATTTAAAGAAATTAATTTAAATGAAAGGAGGATAAATGGCAAAGCCTTGAAATTAGGTAAAATGGGAAATTCTTAGAAGTAGATGAAAGGGAGAGACTGTTTTATAATACATTTGCAAAAAAAAGCCCAATTTCACAAGACACTGGCTGGCATGCTCCAGCTCCGCCATCCTGACCACCTTGAATTTCAACTCCCAGAAATCAGGCTTTGGAAGGAAATACTCCTCAGAGTCCAATGTGATTTGCCATTTCTGAGGAATAACCCATTGTTCCTTTTAAATTTTTACACATTTTGAAATAGCCATATTTAATGAGCTATGAGAACGTGCTACACGAAAAACATACTTTGAAAAAGCTGATGCTTAGAATTTACTTGGAATGATCATAACTTTTAATTTGACAAGTGTTTAAGATACATGAAACAATAGTTGTATGTATAATGCTTCTAGCTTAGAGCAGGTCAGTGAATATGCTAAAAATGTTTATTCCCCAAGTCAAGTTTAATTTTCCTTTACCACAATTTCCCTTTCTCTGTCCATGTTGCAATCTGAAAGCTACTTCTCTATAACTGTGCTTTATCCCTAATCACCTAAGGCTTCAGAGCTTCTGTTCTAAGGGTGTTTACCCTATCTTTGTTCCAGAGGTAGCTGTTCTCCTCACCACACATGCCAGTGTATGACCTTAGGCCAGTTGCTGGAAAGTTTGGTGATAAAAGATAAAAAGCTTACAAATACAAGCAGGTAGGAATGAGTCAGGGCATCAATGATATAAAATTATTTCTCATTTGCACAGGCTAGCATTATGAGGAAGCAAGAAGGCAAATGTTTTCCAACCCAGGCTGGGAGGACACAGAAGAAGTGTGACTCCCTCAATCTGGAATTGTCATTTTAGATGTGAAATTGGGGCAAAGAAGAGTCATGTTCTATTGGCAATTTTGCCTCATGGTAGGTATACAGTACTGTGCAGGAAGCTACAAAGTGGTTCCTAATGATCATTCATAAATACACAATCTTATATATTTACTAAAAGAATGTCATGATTAAACTAGAAGTGCAGCCCTCACAAAAGCTGATATTTAAACTTCTGAAACACTAACTGAAACTGCAGAAGAAGAACTGAAATTTATTTTGAGAAAGAAAAGGAAAGTGAAAAAGAATGAGAAACAGTCAATTTCATGGCAGTTTCCAAGCTTTTAAATGTTGTCAGTTAAGCAGTGGTCTATTTCTATCTTTATTTCTTCAATGATTTACAAAAGAATGTTAATTCACAGTAAAGAATTTATATCAGAAGAAATGGCACCCACATAGTTAATATTACTATATGAAGGCCAAGGGCCATCTCTTACCTTAGAACTCTTGATAGGGGCCTCAACAAATAAATAAATCTGACTTAACCCAGGAATAGATACCCAAACATTTCCAGATACGCAACAAATAATTCTAGGATTTCAACAATGTATTCTGCATAAAGTTGAAAAGTTATTCTGTTTTTAATCTTTTAGAACTTGGCACTATCCCATTTGGGGTTTTCTGCAATGTCTCTCAGATGGACACACTTTATGTGTTGTACCAGAGGGAGAGATTCAAAAGATTCCTTTGTGCTATTTTCTTCATCCTAGGCTGGACTTGCAAGTTTGCATCTCTTCTCAGCTACTTATTAAATCTCAATGTTCCATTTAATTTCAAACATAAAAAGAAACAAAAACTTTGGGGCAGTATTTCAACTTCCTGCAAAAGGATGTAAAGGCAAATCTATTGCCTGCTAAGCAAGACTATTCCCCATTTACTGGCAACCAAATCTGAACCAGGACAGGGAAGTTGATTTCTGAGGCTTTCATACTCATTCCAGAGGAACTTCAAACCCTGTTTGGAAACACAGCAACTACGTCACACTTTCATTTTATTCTTTGGATTGTTCCAGCATAGTTGTCTTTTAAAATGAAGATAAAACACTTTCTCCCCCTCTACCAGGAAGACATGCATGCAGGGAATTTATTTTCCAGCATTAGAATAGGCTTTTTCTGAGCCAACTGGGTTTTGTGGCTGAGAGCTTCTGGCCAGCAATGTGTGGTCTGTGATCATAAAACATGACTTTTTTCTTCCTTGTAAATTAACTGCTGCCAGCCACTCCTGCTCAGGCTCATTTGTCAGTTCCACATGCTCTTCCAGATCCCTTCTAGGCCTGGTGTAGCTCACAGCCAGTCCTGCACCAAATTTTTCTCCTTCAGTCTCTTCTCGCCCCCGTGTGATCTCATCCACTCCCATGGCTTCAGATACCACCCATGTGCCATGACTCCCACAGCTATAACTCAGCCTTGACTTCTTTTTCAGACTTGTTTTATAAAAGTATTTTAAAGATTTTTCTTTTCCTTTGTGATTTTGTAGGCATCACAAAAGCAACATGTTCAAGACTGCATCCTTGATTTTTTCCTGTCCCCTAAAGGAGTCCTCCTCCATCTTTTTTAATTATTGTAATTTGTTATATATGACAGTAGAATGCATTTCAATTCATATTACACATATAGAGGATAATTTTTCATGTCTCTGGTTGTACACAGAGTCACACCATTCGTGTCTTCATACATGTACTTAGGGAAATGATGTACATCTCATTCCACCATCTTTCCTATCCCCATGCCCTCTCCCTTCCCCTCCCTCCTCTTTGCCCTCTCCAAAAGTTCCTCCATTCCTCCCATGCCCCACCCCATCCCCATTATGGATCGGTATTCTCATATCAGAGAAAACATTCGGCATTTGGTTTTTTGGGATTGTCTTACTTCACTTAGCATAGTATTCTCCAACTTCATCCATTTATCTGTACTCCTCCATTCTTTACTACCTCAATGAATAGTTTTCCTTCCAGCTATTTGCTAAGTCAATACCCGGGAAACTGTCCACCATACCATCCTCACCCTTACTCAGCCCATTACCAAGTTCTTTCCATTTTATCTTCTCCTTACTTCTCTAAATTCTATATATTTCCCTCCAACTTCATAGATACTATCCAGTAAAAGCCCCTTTTCAATCTCTTCACACAGCAACATGATATTTTTAAAATGTATATTAGAAAATGACACTCCATTTAAGTTCTTTTCTAACCACCACACCTCTTTGTTGCTGAAATCATCATTTGCCTAAAATTTTATTGTCTTACTCTTCCTACTGCTATCTAAGTTATCTAAGGACAGAGGCTCTATCTTGTTCATTGGGCCACGTCCTAGGCATGGAAGGAGATTTCTCCCATCTCTTCACTGTACTTAAATACTTCCCAGTGAAAATGTGCTGGGAGTTTTAAATACACTTTGTTTGTTTGTTTTACAAGCTAGAGAAAGTTATTTAGTTTACCTCACTAAATATGTAGGTTTCTTCCTTAAGAAATGCATTTCAGAGTGTGGCTGCTCTTGCCATCATCAATCAACTTTTTGAAACAGGAAAAATTTGTTGTACACAAAGAGAAAACATCCGAGAACAACAAACAAAACTTTTGAGTAACAGCAAAGTGCAAGGCAGTGGAAGATTAAGCACAGCTTCCTCCAGCTTCTGGCTGGATTATGTTAAACATGTGATGGAGGGACCAGAGGGTGTTCTGGGAAGAAACTAGGATGTGCAGAGATGTTCCCCACAGGGCAAGTGTTGAAAGCACTGGTTCATTCTTTTACCTATTAAGATGAATCCACTTGCCTTTGGAAGTAGAAGTATAAATTGTTGACTAATGAAAACAACAATGCCATATATTAAAAAAATACAAAGAATTACTACTATGTTAAAGCTGTTTAAGATTGTTTTTTGTTTTTGTTTTTTTTTGTACTGGGGATTGAACTCAGGGACACTCGACCACTGGGCCACATCCCCAGCCCTTTTTTTTGTATTTTATTTAGAGACAGGGTCTCACTGAGTTGCTAAGTGCCTCGCCATTGCTGAGGCTGGCTTTGAACTCGCGATCCTCCTGCCTCAGCCTCCCAAGTGCTGGGATTACAGGCGTGCGCCACCGCACCCGGCTCTAAGATTGTTTTATAGACACCTGCTTACCTTACTGCCCCCTCTCTCTCTCTCTGACTTAATCAAATAGTCCATTTCAGCAATATTTGCTGTGAAGAAAACTACTACTGGGAGTCTTGGTTTTAGCAGCAACAATTATAAAGTTAGAGATCAGTATTGATGATAAAAATGTACTGACCCATGGATACAAGAAAAAATGTGCAAGGAAGGCAAAAAATGGGGAAAGCCTTTTAATAATATTAATAAATGAAAAACTACAGTTTTCTGAAAATTTGACAAAATGTTTCATAACTATTCCCACTAAGAATCTGCCAATACTATATGGTGAAGTATTCTAAGTAACTTTCTTTACAACTTCAACATGATTTTTTCACCCAACAAATTTGTTATACTTGTAACTTTTAAGCAGTAACCACAGATGCACATGTCTTTGCAAATCCTTGCCTACTTAAAATTTGATTTAGCATGGCCAGTATTTGGAAGGATGGAAAAGAAAACAATTTGGAGAACATGGCTGAATTAAAATTCTTTAAATAAATATGCAAAATCTTAGTTCTCTTTATATCTGAATGACTTCAAACTTAAAAGGGACTTAGTAAAAAGGCAGCTTTGGTGATAAGAAAGTGGTGAAATTGAAGATAAGCACCGTCACAAGAATTCAGCTGGCTAAGAAGTGAACCTGCCTACACTGGGGTTAAAAGCAAGGAACACTGGGAATGGCTGGCAATGCATCTGTGTTGGCAGCCTCCCTGCTGAAAAGAAGAAAAGTAGGAAATTCAACAGGATGGAAAAGAACCAAACAATAAACAGGCAGGCAGGCAGAAGGAAGGAAGGAAGGAAGGAAGGAAGGGAGGGAGGGAGGGAGAGAGAGAAGGAAAAGAGAGAATGAGAAGACAGAGGTGGGTGAGGGTCACAGCTGGCAGAGTAACAGAGATAGGAACTTCAAGAAGGGTTGGCTCTGGAAAGGTCAAAGCAACAACCATGGTTACAAGTTGGAGGCAATATTATCATTCACAGAGAGAAGATAAGTGCCAACCATCTTAATTCAAAATTTTTTAGGTCATACAGGTAGTTGTCACACCAGAGGGTAGTCCTGGGAGAATTGCTGGCCTTTAACTTGTGATCCTCCTGCCTCATTCTCCCATGGTTGGGATTATAGGTGTATGCCACCACACCTGGCTGAATGAACATTTTGATGTATGTGCATTTTCCTGACCCAAATAAGGACCAGTAATATACACTATCACAATGACAAGCTAAGTCATTCACTCCATGTCTCATACCCATTCCAGAAAAATGCATGCTCATTTAAAAAGACAACATAGTAAAGAAGATACATCTCAGAGAAAATGGTGGCTTTGAAATGTCCCCTCTCCCTGGGTCTTTTCTGTGAAGTATGAGGAATTGTCTAACGAACCCTTCCAGAATTCTCTTATTATCTTTCCTTTAGCCATTTTATAATTCTCTGCATTGTAGAAAGCTGACAGTATTACAAGTGGCTCCTTTCTGTAGAGATACAAATAAAATTTGTCTATTTAGCTGCAATCAATTTCTGATTTTCCTTGCCTATGCATTGCTTTTAGGATTCTCCTTTGAACCAACTGGAAGAGCTTATTATTTCCCTTACTAATTGACTTAAGAAAAATCCTTGATACAACTAATTTGTATGTATATGAGAGTCATGAGTTTATCTTCTTAAAAAACACACCATTCACATATTGGAATTTTTTCCATCAAAAATATTTAAAGTATGAGGACTGAAGTATGAATCTTTTGTGTACTGGTATTCTTTTCCTGTGGCAACTTATTCTCCCAGGGTCCTAGAAAAGTGGAGTGTCCTTATATAAGTCCAAATACTCTGTAGCTAATGGGTCTGTGAACTACCGTACTGCTTAGGGATATTATGGAGACTCAGTTTCCTCATCTACAAGCTGAGAATAGTGAACCACCCCTCTTGGAGTTGTTCCAAAGGCAAATAAACAGGAGCCACATAAAAGTCTCACATAATGCCTGCCCCAAAACAGCCTTCTCCACGGATTTGTCTAAAGAACACAATAAATTAAACTTCAAATACATTCTGATGCTCTTTAGTACTAAATCACGTTTGGTCGAATTAACCAACTCCTTCCGAAAGTATTATGGAACTGAGATATGCAAAATACCAGATGGCTGTGTGAAAAGAGACCTCATGTACTTTAGCTAATAAGAAGTCTTATTTCCTTTTTCACAATGACATTTTAAAAATATAATATATTAAAGTTCTTTAGAAGAAAAAACTCTTTTTAAGGTGTTGAATCTCTTGCTAGCAACAGATTTGACTGCAAAGGACTCTGACAGGTAGCACGAAGGTATTTTGCCTAGAGAAAATTGACCCATTGAGAACGGAATTAAAGCCTACCACAAAAAGATAAGAAGAAAAAAAGTTTCCACATCCTTGCAAATCTGTGGGACAGGGGCAAGATGCAAACGAGCAAAAATAAAGCCAGAGTGAAAACCCAGTTAAAGCTACAACAGCTGACATGCTCACTTCAGTCAGCATTTTTATGTGAGGCTTCCAAAGTCTCCCAGAGAACCAGAGACTCAGCAGGAAACCAAGGAAGAACAGCATGGATGGGGAAGAATGGCTCCAAGTCAAGAGTCCTGGCTTATAAACTCGAATACAATTTAATTTCTTCAAAACTCAGTTTTCTCATCTGCTAAGTGGGAGTCATTTCAAGTCGGTGTGGCCTAAATGAGGTTGACTGAGTTACAAATGTGATCACACCCAGCAAGTGTGCTAGGCTCAAAGGAACTCTGAGTGGTGCTACCTGATTTAATATCACTTGAAACAGAAAAGCTGAGATTCAAAATGTCATTTTCTCAATGGCATATAGTCAGTTAAATGGTAGAGATGAACTTGAACTCAGAGGTATCTAGCTCTCTGAACAACATTATAATGCATGAGCTTTAGAGAAGAGACTTCCTCCTGAAGACATGGGAAGACCTAAGAATGTTTGGGTAAGGGAAGTGAAATAAAACAAAATAAAAAAGCCTGGGCCTCCCTCAATGAGGAAATAGATCATAATAGCTCAACCCAGCTGGGCTGTGTTTTCAAAGGACCTGAGCTTTTTAAGACATTTTAGAATTTAACATGAAAACACACACACACACACACACACACACACACTCAAATTACTTAAACCGTTCCAAAGCCAGAACACAAATATATAAAGTGAAAAGTCTCCTTAGGTTTGACAGTCACTGCACAGCCCTGACCCAACCCTTGCTTCCAAGAGGCAACAACTGTTTAGATTTTTAGCATCCTTTCAAGAGTCTCACAGCCCCCTGCATAGATAAGCAAAATATATCAATAGATACTGAGCAGTGGAAAGAAGACCTGGAAGCTTGCGATTCTTAAGACCTGCAATTTTTTTAAAACTATTTTTTAGTTTTAGATAGACACGATAGCTTTGTTTTATTTATTTATTTTTTAATGTGGTGCTGAGGATTGAACCCAGTGCCTCATATATGCTAGGTGAGTGCTCTTCCACTGAGCCACAACCCCAGCCCAAGACCTCCAACTTTTTAGTGATGAGAGAATATAAAGTATGTAGGTGTCCACAATTTTATGCATAACTGACATAAAAAGGCAAGGTGTGAAGGAATGCAGGCTATTCACCTGTTATTACCTACATCCTAGCAGTAAGACTCCTTCAGCAATAGTGTGAAGGTAGCAAGTATGTGATGTGGATCTTTTATTTAATGGGGGTGGGAGGCTATGGCAAGTAAGTACTGCGATTAGGGTGATCATAAAGTTTATCATTCAAATGGAATACTTTTAAAAAGGTGCTGTTAGTATTTACACCATCACAACAGATTTGAGACTCTCCAAGGTAAATATGAGTACTCACCCTACATAATTAAGAAGGGATCAAAAGTAGGGATTTACACAAATATTTATGACCTGAGAAATTTCTTGGGAATGCCACAAGAGCATTAGCCAGATTTTCTTCCAAACTATGTTAAAAAGAAAACAAAAGGTCTGGGGCTGTAGCTCAGTGGTAGATCACTTGCCTCACACGTGTGAGGCACTGGGTTTGATCCTCAGCATCACATGAAAATAAATGCATAAATAAAGATACTGTGGCCATCTACAACTAAAAAAAAAAAATTTTTTTTTTTAAAGAAAACAAAAAGTAGTTCTTAAAGTTAAGAGGAATCTCATGGGGAAATTTTTCTTTTAGTTTAGTACGTTTGGGAAATAGCATATATCACAGTCCCCTTTGGAGATGCATGAAATGCTTTTATATTAAAGGTCTTGATTTTTTTTTTTTTTGAGGGGGGGTACTAGGGATTAGACCCAAGGGCACTTAACTACTGAGCTACATCCCTAGCCCATTTTTGTATTTTATGAAGAGATAGGGTCTAACTGAGTTGCTAAGTGCATTGCTAAGTTGTTAAGGCTGGCTTTGAACTCTCAATCCTCCTGCCTCAGCCTCCCAAACTGCTGGGATTACAGGCATGTACCACCCTGGGGTGAGGTCTTGATTTTTGCAATAAATAAACATTGTAACTTTGCTTACCTATATATATATATTTTTTTTTTTCTTTTTTTCTTTTTTGGTACTGGGGATTGAACTCAGGGGCACTCAACCACTGGGCCACATCCCAGCCCTTTTTTTGTATCTTATTAGAGACAGGGTCTCACTGAGTTGCTAAGTGCCTCGCCATTGCTGAGGCTGGCTTTGAACTCGCGATCCTCCTGTCTCAGCCTCCCAAAGTGCTGGGATTACAGGCGTGCGCCACCGCGCCCGGCTGCTTACCTATATTTTCTAAACTAATTTCACACAGGAACCAATAATTTGTGGAATAAGGTCAGTGAAAATAACTGGTTAACAGACTGACAAGGAGTCTTGGTATTCCTCTGGAATGGATTCATAATGATCTTGGGCAAATAGGGGAGTGCAAGACAGGTAGTGGGGCAACGTCAGGCAATGTGGTGATTACAAACACAGCTCTAGAGTCGGACTATCTGGGTCAGAAGCTGGACTCAGCCACAGAGTGCCAGAGCCCCCGAACCAAATTACCTACCCTGTCTACACCCCAGTTTCCTTATTGGCAAAAGGGGTTTCAGTAAAAATAATCCACTTAGAACAGTACTAAATACAAAGTAAGTGAATCAATTTATGTAAGCAATTATTATTATTGTCATTATTACTGCTATCCTTATCATTAAAAAAGATAGTGTTGAAGTTCTGCTGGGATGGGGTGCCTGAGGAGTGAGGGGAAAAGAGAGAACATGAACACACTTAACAACAAAAACTTCTGTGGAGTGTTTATAAAGTATCAGACACTGTGGTTTCAAAGATAAATAACAGGATCCCTTCTCCCCTGGCATGCAGACTCACACAGGAGGGAGGGAGCAGATGAACCCAGTTAGGCATAACACACCATGGCAAATTCTACTGTAGAAACGTGACAATGCACACAATGGACAGGCAGCCAAGACAGGGAACATTAATATTCCTGGACAAGGTGATGGAGGGAGGCTAGGCATGAGAGAGGTTTCACAAAAGGAGATCAACCTCAAAGGAAAAGAAGCTTCCACCCTACTTAGACATAAATGTGTCTATATTCCAGAGCTGACCTGTAGACTTCCTATGGCTAGATAGGGATTAAAAATTCTGTTCATCAATTCGTATTTCAAAAACCAAAGGATGTGGGCTAGGATTGTGGCTCAGTGGTAGAGCGCTTGCCTCGCACGTATGAGGCACTGGGTTCAATCCTCAGCACCACATAAAAATAAATAAATAAAATAAAGGTACTGTGTCCATCTACAGAAAAAAAAAAAAAAAGGATGTGTGTGTGTTCTATAGATTTTTTAAAAAGTTTAAACATTAACTATGTATAACTTATTGTCAAGGCCCTGAAAATACTCACTACAAAGGTGCTCAGTTTTGGGAAGGGTTTTGGCAGGGAGAGGAAAGGTGTAGCAGGTGTCCAGGGCAGAATTCTGTGTCATTGGCCAGCATCAGAACACCTGAAAGAGTCTAAGTAATTGTTAGACCTGCTTTTCAGAACCTCCAGGGGTACAAAAAAGAACTCCAGTGGTACAGTCTAACAGTCTCCACTTACAAGAAGCACCCCACACGATTCTGATGTATGTAAAGCCGGGGGACCCCCAATCTAAGATGTACTCCTAGAACACTGTACTTAAAATTTCAAGCAGACACAACTGTAGCCACAGAAGCATGTTGAAAGAGGACTTTGAGCAGGTTTAATTCTATCTCAAAATTTCTTCGTAAAAATAGAGATGTCAGCTTATACACAGAATCCGGAGAAAATGTTTTCAGAATAGAGCTTCAAAACCTCAAGGAATTGATAACATATTCAGGAGAATAGAAAAGTTAGCCTCTTTTAGATGATACTTCAAACCAGAGTTTGAACAGGGCCTAACTATATCTCTAGGCTGCAGATGGGTTTGAAATTGAATGAAAATATCCCACAATTGTTTATACAAAACTGACTTTAGGGTACATTTTCTTTTCAAATTAAATGAATCCTTCTTTATTTACTATGTTGAATTAGGACATGCTTATTTTTCTTAAAGATATTTCAATTAGGCTTAATTTATTTATATATTTTCTTAAGGATATTAAGTCTTTCCACTGTTGATATGATCCAATCTTTCAAACAGAAATGTGGAGAAAAATCCTCTAAACAGCTCCACAATTTTCTACACTTTTCCACCCCATGTTCTCCCACCATGCCAGAGGCCCTGACTCCTAATGAATATTCATATTCATTCACTTAGAAAACCAGTAACAGATCATGGAAATCTATCACACTAGAGTGAAGTTCAGTTATTGAACCAGCCCTCCAACTATCATCAATAGTCACAGAGCTTTCTGGTCTGATCAAATTACACATAACAAAGATAAGCAAATAACAAAATTACAATTGACATGTGTGTAACATTCCATAGTTTGCAAAGTATTTTTTCATCATAACATTTTCATATGCATTTCTGGTTTGGTCCTGTAATTAAGTACTTAATCCTAAGGGGGAGCCAGGTAAGAGAATCAAGGCTCAAAAGTCAAGGGACTTATCCAAGGGTGCATAGTTAATGAAAAACTGAGACATATTACTTCCTACCATACCATACAGATGCTCTACAAGAAAAGCAAAATTAAATAATGTCTATTGCTTATGAATTTTCTATCAAATGCCACATGTTGCTGAGCTAGTTGCAGAATCCTACTTCTTAGAGCTTGTGTGTTCTCCCAGGTCAGTGACTCCGTGAACCAAAAATTAGGGGCACAGGTGTTACACATCAGAGAACAGAAAATAAGGAAAAGCTATATGTCTACCCTTTGCCCTCTCCCTCTATCCCTGCCTGGAAAAGTGCTTCTGGTCCTGTCAGCCTCAGTTTAAACACCATTTCTTCCAAGAAGTTTTTCCAAGTGTGATGGCCAGAATAAATTGCTACATCTAACCTGCTCTTCTGCCTGGTGAGAGAGTTAAACTCCTATCTAATCTTAATCATGTATGATCCTTGACAACTAAGGTACTACATCTATTCATTTCTGTATTCTTCCAAGTACTTAACACATGCCCTCCAGCTAGCAATGCTTTAATCTGCTTCCGTGGAGCCCATCAATACCTTCTACGGCAATTCATGAAATTAAGTCAGAAAATCAATTCAATTCCTTTTATCCAGAGCTTAACAAATGAATTTACTTGCATTCCCTGGCTAAAAACATAACCCTATATATGGGATGTAAATGTGTGTGTGTGTATGAGAGAGAGAGAGAGAGAGAGAGAGAGAGAGAGAGAGAGAGAGAGATGCTACGAGACTCATGCATGCTGTGTATTTTCTTTTTTTTTAAATCTGCTTTTCTCCCCTGCCCTTGGCCAAAACATACTGAATAACTAGCTACTTTGTTTAGAGAACTGACCATATTTAGTTAATTCAATCCTTACAGCAAATGGTCTGAAATCTTCCATGCAAATGCCTCATACCCATTTGTCTGGGTATTTTAAGAGCAACAACCTCTTGGCCTCAGCTTGGGCATCTCTCAAATATGCATCTTGGCACAACCTCTCAACATTCTTGCCACAGTCTTTCCAGTAACTGTACTAAAATTTTAAGTCAGTCAAGCATTTTACGACCATGCCCGTGTCCTGTGGCTAGATTCTGCTAAAGGTAAGTAAATGATAAGATGGGATTTGCTGGGCCTAAAAGTACACTATTTCATTTCAAATATCAGGACTCATAAGCTCTGAAATTCTAGGATAAAATCCTGAAAAAAAAACAGAAATTTACAGAAGCAGTGTTGCTCACCATTGGGTACTTCCAGGGAAGCATGTGAGTTCTCTACAAAATGGTTTTTACATCTCTTTCTATCCTTTTCTCTCCCTTCCTAACACTCAGGCATTCCCCTATTTTATTTGGGTCAGGATGAAGTGCAGAGATTATAACCTGTATACACCATTATTTGGACTGTACATTGCTATACTGCTCTTAGGATTAGTGGTCCATGTTAGAAAATTAACCTCAAAATCTGTGTTTCTAATTTCATTTGAACAATCATAAGACCTGACGAAAATGGACCCGCTTTCCCACATGACAAAAATGGTCTTGAGCTAAACTGTTGCTGCCTCCTTCAGGAGACTCATCCTTCCAGTTTACCCTAGGTATTCGTGGCTCTCCACACAACTTAGGTTCATTTCCTGGGTGCTGTAGGCATCAGCATGGGTGACCTCTGGCTTACAGGCAGAAATATGATAGATTTCAGAGCCAACCTATGGAACTCCTCCTGGGGAATCATGAATTAAACAGCCTGCCCAGCAGTGTACTTGTATATCAGAAACCAGAGCACACATGCAGGTTTCACACAATTGAGAAATAATCTCACCCAAAATTATATGTAGCCAGTGACTTCCTAAGGAGGATCTGCAGGGTGAAGTGGTGGGGGGAAATTAGGAGAGATAATGATTTGTTTTCATAACACTTGTTATTTAGTCCCAGACTTCAGGAAGCTACATTTGGGCAAGAAAATCTCCCCCTTATTTCTATAGAATGTTTCAACTGGGTCATAGAGAGGTGGTAAATTTGCCAAATCTATAAAAATCCTAGAGAAAAGTCGATTTTCCATTCACTCATCAAATTCTTATAGAGCACCTGTTGTGTGCCAGGCAAAGCACCTGCCTTCAGGAAGCTCAGATTCTAGAAGGAGACTTGTAACACAAACAGACAACACATATATAAATGTCAAGAAGCCACAGAGGCTACAGGAAGAAGGTTGTGGCAGGGAGGAGGCCTTTCAGAAAACATGACATTTGCACAGATATGGGAAGGCAGCTTGGGCAACTGCCTTCAGCAGTGAAATCCCTCAGCTTTTCCCCAAATATCACTTCTTCCATAAAGACTTTATCTATTCCAGTCAGAAATTCTCTATTCTGTCTTTAGCTCTGACTAGAAACTGCTTTGTGTCATGTTTATTTGGTGTCATTTTCCCTAAAAGTAAAGTCTTTGTGATTGGTTCCAATTTTTTACTTATTCCTTCCTATAATAAATGCGCAGTTAATTTTTAATCTATATTTACTGGATTAAAAAAATTCCCAGGTTGTTTGAGGGGAGTAAGCAGAAGGACAGAGGAAATGTAGAAGTGAATACTGTTTTTATACAACAAAACCAAAATAAGGCTATAAATAAATTATATTACTATTCATTATATGCCATATTTCAAATACTTTTATATAAGAAACAGGTATTTCCATATAAACTTTGGGGAAAAGTTTATTGTAAATGAATCATTATATAACTAAAGATAAGCATTCAAAAATCACCTATTGATACCATTTGCAACTGGTAGGAAATACTAAATAATCCATACTCTACATAGATGATAATTCTGTTTTTAATTTAGATGTGTGGCCTTTTAGGATTAATTCAGAAGAAACTGAAAATCTAAAAGGGCACAAACTCTACCTTTTTTTGTTGTTGTTAGTTTGTTAAGGAAGAAGGAGTTGAAGATTCTTCGGATAAAATTTTTTACTCTATTCCTATTGAAACTGGATAACTTAAAATTATTTAGAATTTAAAATAACAAAGTCCACAAAAGCTTGAAAGAAAAACAGTTTTGCTAAAACAATTATAATCCTCTTATGCCAATGACACATACTTGGTATATTAAAATCATTTTTCAGTTAAAGAAAACACCTAAAAAGATCATTATAGCCATTCTCTTCTAAGAATTGAAAAACATTTTCCTAAATATATTAACTTGCTGTCTTGAAGATGGATTACTTCTCTAATGGCAGGTATCTGGGTAGAATAAACTTTGGCAAATAACATAACCAACCAATTTTATGACTCGTTGCCAAATAATAACAAAATAAATATCTTCTCTAAAATACCTTGGAGGCACCCACCTTTTGTAGTTTTTGTCTTTCACCCATCATTCACTGCTCTGGAAGCCAGCCCATCATCCCACCTCTCACCATCTCAATCACCAACTCTGTTTCTAGAAACAGAAGAGGCCATGGAGACCAAAAGAGGAACAAGAGAAGACCAGAGGTCTACCCAGGGTCACAATGTGATCCCCATTAACTCCTGACAACTCCCTGCTTGTGGAAAGTTACTTTATGTCAAAAAGAGCAAATAGCTGTGTAATCACACACAGCTCAGGAGCTGAGATTGGAGGATCACAAATTCAAGGTCAGCCTGGGGAGCTTAGCAAGACGGCTGTCTCAAAAAAAAAAAAAAAAAGAATTTATTTAGCAATTCCTTCCTTTTAAAACAAAGCTTAGCTGGGGGTAAAGACAGATATCTGTAATCCCACCAACTGAGGATATAGAGGTAGAAGTATTGCAAATTCAAGGCCAGCCTCAACAACTTCAGGAGACCCTGTCTCAATAAAATAAAGGGGGGAGGATTGGGATGTGTCCTAGGGGTACATCATCCCTGGGTTCAATCCCTAGCACCATAAAAACAAACAACAAAAAGCTTACAGACTTTTAACTGGCACTGTTTGGTTGGGCCCATAGTTTTTCTTTTCATTGAGATAAAATTCATACAATGTAAAATTCACCACTGTAACCTTTTTAAAAGTCAACAGTTGGGGCTGTGGATATAGCTCAGTTGGTAGAGTGCTTGCCTCACATGCACAAGAACCTGGGTTCAATCTCCAGCACCACATATATCCACAAAAAAAAAAAAAAAAAAAAAAAAAAAAAAAAAAAAAAATCAATTCAGTAATTTTAAATCACATTCACAATATTGTACAACCATTATCTCTATTTAATTCCAGAATGTTCACATCACCCCCCAAGTGGGCTCCCATGATGTTTTAATTTTTTTAATATTTATTTTTTAGTTATAGGTGGATACAATATCTTTATTTTATTTTTATGTGGTGCTGAGGATCAAACCCAGTGCCTTACACACGCTAGGTGAGTGTTCTACCTCTGAGCCACAACCCCAGGCCCTGTTTTAATTTTTTTGTTAGGAGAACAAACATGCATGAATTTGGAACTTTCCTATAAAAATTCACATTTCTGACTTCTCAGGAAAAATCTGATCTTCTGGCAACACTGAGGGAAGAGGTGGGGTAACACAGGTCCTCTCTAATTTCCCACCTGGTTACTCTGGCAGTTGGGTAATTTCCTGGCCCCTACAGGCATATGAGTAGCTGCCCCTGATTGAAATGACCAGGGGCTCAAACCATTCTGAATCACTTTATGGAGAGCCTTGGAGTGAGACTCCTGGTGACTCAAGAGCTGACATCCCTGGGCTGCTGGGGCTGGCAGTCAACCTGAGTGAAGTTTCATAGCTCTGACTCTCCCAGGGGATCCCAGGGATTTTGACAACTTCCTTACTCATCTCCTCTCAAATGTTGTGCATTTCCACCTCAGGATCTTTGCTGAAATCTCTCTTCTGAAAGGCACCCTCCATCTACCTGAGTCATGTCCTGAGCCCTGAGCCCTTGAGTACCACCATCACAATTTCTCTATGGTTACTTAATATACTTTTATTAAAAATTAATTACATGGCAGGGTGTGGTGGCACACACCTGTAATTCCAGCTACACGAAGGGCTGAGGCAAAAGGATCGATCGATCACATGTTTGATCCAGCCTGTCTCAAAACAAAATAAAAAGGGCTAGGGATGTAGCTGAGTGCTTGCTTAGCGTGTGTGAGGTCCTGAATCAATGCCCAGTGCTGCAAAATATAAATTAATTTGTTAATTAATTTACATAGAAAGGAAAACATATATTCTATGTTCCTGGAGACAGGAACTCCTCCCCTAAATATATCATAATCATAAACATCATTAAATTTTTTTTTTCAAAAATCATTACAAGCCGGGCGCGGTGGCACACGCCTGTAATCCCAGCACTTTGGGAGGCTGAGGCAGGAGGATCGCGAGTTCAAAGCCAGCCTCAGCAATAGCGAGGCACTTAGTAACTCAGTGAGACCCTGCTTCTAATAAAAATACAAAAAAGGGCTGGGGATGTGGCCCAGTGGTCAAGTGCCCCTGAGTTCAATCACCGGTACCAAAAAAAAAAAAAAAAAAAAAAAAAAATCATTACAAATGAAGTTAATGAGGAAAAGCACCCACATGATTAGTTGCTACCAGGTACTGTCACCAAAACAAAATCTTTTCACTACCCCATATCTACCTGAGTGGTACAAAAGAAGGTAAGCTGGTGTAAGGTAGCAAAGATCTCATAGCTCCCAACCTGAGCATTCTCTGTGAAAGAGGCAAAGGATTCCAAGGAACTGCAAAAGGACTAATCTCTCACGACATTGTGAAGATGATTCAACGCTATGTCTGGGTTCTCATAAAATCATTTTCTGCACCACGAGAGGCATGAGCACCATGCTTTGGGAAACAAAGCCTTATTCCAGAGCTTCATGACTTCTCAATAGCTTTGCCTCAACTCTCTCAGCTGCAGATAGTCTTTAAGCCTTTCTCACCGAGACATGGCCTTCGGCTTGTATGTACTCACCTATGAACATGCCTGTTAATTTCTCCAGACTGAAAACCAAGGACAGCCACAGGTCTTTCACACAGCAGATTCCTTCTCTTAATGCCTGGCCAGATTCCTTATGCCTGGCCAGATCCCTGTCATATGCCTGCCTTGACATCCCTGGTGAGGAGAGTTTGGAAATGACTTTTAAAAATTCCAAACGGAGTAAGACTTAGTAGATGAAGTGCCTCAAACAGTGAAAGGCACAGGGATAAATACCCATATCTCTCTGCCTTTTCTTAACATTTGGGATTTTACAGAGTACTGACACAATTATGAGGGGGAACTCATTCTTGATATACCAAGAGCTACCTCATTTAGGGCAGGTTTTTTTGTTTGTTTGTGTTAAAGGCAAGTAAGTGTGGGTGGTAGGCTGGGAAACAGGAGTGGTGAATATGGTTTCTAGGCTTTGTTTTTAGGACGGACAGAAAAAAACTGAACACCTTCTATAGTGAATGCAGGTGTCAACACATGCCCAGGAAGACTGTAATCACATTATCAGAGTCAATATGGCAGATACAAAAGACAAAGATCTCCATAAAGAAAAGCTGTATTAACACAACTTTTTAAAAAGGTATTAAGATACAATTTGTGATGGTCAACTTGTACTTTTAAGGTATCTGGATTAAGTTTTATAACAGAAGACAACCCTTATAAAATCTGCATACAATGGTGTACTGATACCCATTTTAAAAAGCTAGTAATATACTTTTACTGAGTTAAATAATTAAGAAGGTTTATGATTATATCTTCGTACTTGGAAAATATTTTTTATCACATCTAGCAGTTATTTGACATTAAGTTCTTGATAAATAACAGGACCTTTAATTAAAACATTGTTTCTATAGAGAAAGAAAACATACTTGGTTGAAATTTTCTTCATATTATTTCTAATATCCTCATTGCTGCAAAAGGCAGAAAAATTCTATCTTTGTCTATTTTGTGTTGCTGTAAAAATACCTGAGGTGGGTACTTTATAAAGAAATGAGGTTTATTTTGTCTTACAGTTTCAAAGGCTAGATCAAGCAACTGTATCTG
Source organism: Tamias sibiricus (assembly GCA_025594165.1). NCBI lineage: Eukaryota > Metazoa > Chordata > Mammalia > Rodentia > Sciuridae > Tamias > Tamias sibiricus. Next base: position 48,868,985 of record CM046662.1, on the reverse strand, counting down.
CTGAGGACTTCACATTGTATCACGATGCATGGTGACAGGCACACAAATGACAGTGGCAAGGGGGGCACGACACATGTGCCTTGCTTTATAACAACCTGCTATCCTGATAACCACTCCAGTCCCATGAGACCTAACCACTACCAGGAGACGGGCAAATCCTCTGAGGGTAGTGCCCCCATAACCCAATCACCTCCCACCAGGAGCCCCCTCTCAAAGGTTTTACTTCCTCTCAATATTGCTACATTAGGGACCATGCGTTGAGTGCAAGAACTTTTAGAAGGTAAAGCATATTCAAACTATAGTAATATCTTAGAAAAATGACATTGAATTTATCTCCAAGATGTGAGGCAATGTATATTATGAAGAGTACATACATGCCTAGAGAAAATCAAACCTTTTGAATATATGATTTCAGTCCAATTCTAAAACTGAAAAGTAAATCTACCCTACCTGAACCATTTCCCTGTGAGTTACTGTCCAGTTAATTTTTCAGTTTGCACCATTCACCCAAACCCTGCTTTGAGAAGGATGGTGAGAGGGTCAGTGATTTGCAGGAATGGAGGGGCTTGTCTGCTCACGTTTCGGCATCCGTATTTAACGCCTTTTGTTGATCTCAGAATGAAGGAGACAGATGCTACTGTTGGGCATGGAATGTGGTCTTGTGCAGTATTTTTAAACTGTCAGCTGTACAGTTAGTCTTTATATAGGCAACAAACAAGTGCCTCTCTGTACCTTTATTTTCATGAAATACACAAACACACAAATGCCAGAATGGCACCCACATTCCATCGCAGGGCACGTTCTACAGTGAACACACACAGTGAATTCTGCCACCTTATCCTTGTTAATCAATCAAAACAAAATAAAATAAAACCATATATCACATTGCCTCTCCAAAATTTAGAAACCATGTTTAAACATATGTTTAGAGACTTTGGCTAATATCAAAAAGGAATTTAATCCTTGAAAAGCAAGTCTCTAGTATCTATGAAATAAACTACTTTTCTTTTCTTAAGCTTACATTATCACAATTTAGAGTAATCTTAGATACAGGCAAAAAAAAAAAAAAAAAAAAAAGGGAAGCTACAGAATCCTTAGACTAAGATTCTAGGTTCCTAAGTTCAGGCTTTAATAATCTCCCTCTTCAAGGTTTTAATGGCATCTAATAAAGCATCAAAGGGTCGGGCTCTGGGTCAGCTTTTCTTGCTGATTTATATATAGCTCACTGAATTATGATGAAAGGTAGAGAAGCATAACATTTTTATGTATTTTAAAAAAATCATTAGGGGTAGGTGAGAAGATGCTTGGCTCTATGACTGCAGGCTGGGGTTGGCTGTGTCAGTACAGGTCTTAGTGACAGCTACTCCTTTGTCTCTGAGCCCAAGCCTATGGAGGGCCAGAGCGCTGGCAAGATCTTCTTTCCAGGCATAATTCAGATCATTTTAACCAGGAGCTTTTTATCTGATGGAACTTCAAGGTATGCATGTATATGGTTAGAGAGGGTTGAGGCCTTTAATTTACTGGCAAAGTCTGATGAAGGCTGTTTTTCATCTTCTGCATGCAAACTTGAAAGAAAAGCCAGGATTTTAGTTGCTAAAAGTACTAACACAGGGTTTGAAAGCCTCCTATACTTGGCTCAGAGTTTTATGTCTAGATTCATGCATTGTTTCTCTGCCCCCCCCCCCAATCAAGCAACACCTTGCTCTTGTCCAATCTTTCTCCTAAAACTTCTTTTTTATTTGAAATTAGACTTAACTAGTAATAAGCTTTTCTGGGCTAATTTGCATTCCAGTGTCTTTAACACAGGAGTAACTCTGCAGTTACACAATCCCAACAAATTGAAACAGAGAGATTCTAGTTATTGTGGCAAAACAACCAAAAAATTATTAAAAAAAAAAAAAGATAACTGAAATTATATGTGTTAGTCTCTGTGTCCTCTATTCTGTACCATTGGTCTACCAGTCTATTTTGGTGCCAATACCATGCTGTTTTTGTTACTATTGCTCTGTAGTATAATTTAAGGTCTGGTATAGTGATGCCATCTGCTTCACTCTTCTTGCTAAGGATTGCTTTAGCTATTCTGGGTCTCTTACTTTTCCAGATGAATTTCATGACTGCTTTTTCTATTTCTATGAGGAATGTCATAAGGATTTTGATTGGAATTGCATTATATCTGTATAGCACTTTTGGTAGTATGGTCATTTTGACAATATTAATTCTGCCTATCCAAGAGCAAGGTAGATCTACCCATCTTCTAAGGTCTTCTTTAATTTCTTTCTTTAGTGTTCTGTAGTTTTCATTATAGAGGTCTTTCACATCTTTGGCTAAGTTTCTTCACAAGTATTTTATTTTATTTGATGCTATTGTAAACGAGGTAGTTTTGCTCATTTCCCTTTCAGAGGATTTGTCACTGATATATAGAAATGCCTTATGATTTTGTATCTGCTACTTTGCTGAATTCATTTATGTGTTCTAGAAGTTTTCTGGTGGAATTTTTTGGGGTCTTCTAGGTATCAAATCATATCGCCAGCGAATAGTGATAATTGGAGTTCTACTTTACCTATCTGCACCCCTTTAATTTCTTTCATCCGTCTTATTGCTCTGGCCAGCGTTTCAAGTACTATGTTAAATAGAAGTGGTGAAAGAAGGCATCCCTGTCTTGTTCCAGTTTTTAGAGGGAATGCTTTCAATTTTTCTCTATTTAGAATGGTGTTGGCCTGGGGCTTAGCATAGATCGCTTTTATGATGTTGAGATATAATTTCAGTTATCTCATATTAGACAAAGGTGCCAAAAATGTACATTGGAGGAAAGATAGCTTCTTCAGCAAATGGTGCTGGGAAAACTGGAAATCCATATGCAATAAAATGAAATTAAACCCCTATCTCTCACCATGCACAAAACTCAACTCAAAGTGGATCAAGAATCTAGGAATTAGACCAGAGACACTACACCTAATAGAAGAAAAAGTAAGCTCTAATCTCCAATATGTCAAATTAGGCCCCAAGTTCCTTAATAAGACTCCTGTAGAGCAAGAATTAATATCAAGAATCAATAAATGGGATGTATTCAAACTAAAAAGCTCCTTCTCAGCAAAAGAAACAATCAGTGAGGTGAATAGAGAGCCTACAGAATGGGAGCATATTTTTACCACACACACATCAGATAGAGCACTAATCTGTAGGGTATATAAAAGAACTAAAAAATCTTAACACCAAAAAAACAAATAAACCAATCAATAAATGGGCCAAGGAACTGAACAGACACGTCTCAGAAGAAGATATACAATCAAATACATGAAAAAATGTTCAACATCTCTGGCAATTAGAGAAATGCAAATAAAAAGCACTCACACCGGTCAGAATGGCAGCTATTAAGAACACAAACAACAATAAATGTTGGCGAGGATGTGGGCAAAAAGGCACACTCATACACTGTTGGTGGGACTGCAAATTAGTGCAGCCAATCTGGAAAGCAGTATGGAGATTCCTTGGAAAACTGGGGATGGAACCACCTTATGACCCAGCTATCCCACTCCTCAGTTTATACCCAAAGGACTTAAAAACAGCACACTACAGGGACACAGCCACATCAATGTTTATAGCAGCACAATTCACAATAGCTAAACTGTGGAACCAACTTAGATGCTTTTCAGTAGATGAATGGATAAAGAAAATGTGGTATATACACACAATGGAGTATTACTCAGCAATAAGAGAGAATAAAATCATGGCATTCGCAGGTAAATGGATAAAGTTGGAGAATATAATGCTAAGTGAAGTTAGCCACTCCCAAAAAGCCAAATGCTGAATGTTTTCTCTGATATAAGGAGGCCAATTCACAGTGGGGTTGGGATGGGGAACATGGGAGGATTAGAGGAACACTAGAATGGCCAATGGGGAGGGAGGGGAAGGGAGGGGGCAAAAGGGTGAAAAAAAAAGACGGTAGAATGAGATGGATATCATTACCCTAAGTGCATGTATGAAGTCACGAATGGTGTGAATATAATTTGTATACAACCAGATATATGTAAAAGTGTGCTCTATAAGTATAATATGAAATGTAATACATTCTGCTGTCATTTCTAACAATTTAGAATAAATTTTTTAAAAAGAGTCTTGATCTCTATACAGCTAAAGGAAATTGATATTTCAGAGCAAGCAATCATTCTATTCAATGAAATTTTGGTTTGTGTAAATAATTCCCTTTTCCCCTGAAAGGGTCGTATTAGGCTTTTCAGGTACCTTGTATATTTTTTAAACCTGGATTTAAAAAAAATACCTTAATTTTTATTCATTTACTTTGTGGTGCTGAGGATCAAACCCAGTGCTTCACTCAAGCTAGGGGAGAGCTATACAGCTGAGCTGCAATCCCATCCCTTAAAGGCTGGCTTTTTTTGTTGTTGTTTTTGTTTTTTTGGTACTGGGGATTGAACTCAGGGCCACATCTTCAGCCCTTTTTGTGTGTGTGTGTGTGCTTTTTAGAAAACTTTTTTAAATTTTTATTTATAGTAGTATGTATTACAGTTCATACTATACATATATAGCATCTTTTTACATAAAACAGTTTGTATACAAAGTATATTTGCAGCATTCAAGTCTTCAATCATGCATTTAGAATAATGATATCCATCTTATTCAACTACTTTTTTCCCCCTTCCCGCCTTGCTCCCTCCCTTCCCTTTGGCCATTATAGTGTTCCTCTAATCCTCCTATGTACCCCGACCCAACAATACTGTGAACCGGATTCAGCCCTTTTTCTATTTTATTAGAGACAGGGTCTCACCAAGTGCCTCACCATTGCTGAGGCTGGCTTTGAACTTGAGATCCTCCTGCCTCAGCCTCCCAATTGCTGGGTTTACAGGCATGTGCCACCACACCAGGCAAAGGCCGGCTTTTAATGAAGCTTCAATCCAAAGCAAAGCAGGGCTACTCTGTCCTGCCTCAGTCATGAAAAAGGAAGAGTCAAAAGTAAGGGCTCAGGGACAAGCGTTTCAATCTCAGCCACATCCTGCCCTTTGCCTCATTCTTTATACACTTGAAATCTATTTCTAAATTTGGCAAATGAAGCCTAGTTGGGGCCCTAAAGATGTCTCAAAGAATCACTACTGATTTTCCCCAACCCAAAATAAAAACATTTGCACGTATTTTGTATCTCAAATCATCTTTCCCCAGTGATTTCTTATTTGAAAAGCAAATAGAAGCTCAGAGCCTAATACTTGCCCAGAGTTAAGAATTCAAGAAGAGAAATACTTGTTAAAAACAGCCTGTAGTAAATGCTGCTTTTAGCATTTCCACAACATATGGAGTCAACACTTCTTATATCCTACCAAAAAAAAAAAAAAAAAAAAAAAAAAAAAGCTTAGAAAACACATTAATAAGGGCAGATTTTTTTTTAATTGATGGAGGGGAAATTACATTTATTGAGGGAGATAGCAATAAAAAATAAAATATGAAGTTACTTTTAAAATTCAGGAAATAATAACTGAAGGTAACAGGGTGATAAAAACAAAACAAACAAACAAACAAAAAGAACTTTAAGTTTCTGCCAAAATAGTATGAGTCTTCCTGAGCTGCTGCTACAGGGCTACCTGACAAAAGAAAACCTTTTAGGGGAAAACAATGTTACTGCAGGTGGGCCTTAGATTCAAAAAGACAAATCACAGTGTGTATATAGCTGCCCAGGCACATGCTCTCTACCCTGTATAAACTGCTCCACAGAGAAGTAAAGATTCTTTCTTTTTTTCTTTTTCTTTTTGTTACTGGGGATTGAACCCAGGGGTGCTTAACTACTGAGCTACATCCCCAGCCCATTTTATTTTTTATTTTGAGACAGGGCCTCACTAAGTTGCTCAAGGCTTCACTAAATTGCTGAGGCTGGTCTCTTACTTGCGATCCTTCTGCCTCAGCCTCCTGAGCTGCTAAGATTACAGGTATGCACCACCATTCCCAGCAAGGTTATTTCTTTATTACCTACCTTAGGAGATGATGACTTAAAAGGGGCTAAAAGCAAAAAAGGAAACAAGGAGAGAATACTGACTCTAGCTAATTTCCACAACTCTTTAAATATCCTCTTATTTCTTTTTAAAAAAAACAACCAAGCACCAACATCATGAAATAAGTTTAAATCTGTATTAATACACAAAGTCTGGTGAAATGATGGCCTGGGAAATAAGCAAAAAGCAAGTGGTTGGCTGTGAACGTCAACACTCATCAGCTATGTTAAAATGAGTGACAAAGACCGATTCTATCCAGAAATCCCCCACTTTATTTTTAAGCGTGGAAACTGGTTAGTCATATCTATACTGAGTGCTTCCTGTACAAGGGCATACTGATGGCAACCAGCTGCCAGTTTAGTAGCTGCCTCCACTTGGTCAATTGAGTCATTCATGGAATACAAAACAGCATCAAACACTTCAAAAAACCTGGCTAACTAAAGCTCTAGAAGATACATAATGAAAGCAGGTTTAACTGTTTCACAAAATAGGGATGGACATCCCATGAAAAAGAACAATGGAAGGAAGACAACAGACAGTACTATTCTAAAAGAGTGTGTGCTGGTAGGTTCTGTGATGTTGTAGCACCTCCACCAAACACAACAGTTGTCCCTCCCTCCTCTAAGATGAACTAGCACAGCTGACGCAGTCCAAGTCATCATTTACAAAAACGCCTAAGATGACAGAATGACTCCATGAACTAAATAATGACAAAAACCAATTTATCCCTTTTTGAAAAACAAATTCAGTGTGATTATGTTTTCCAGGAAGGGTTGTCTGAGAATTTTAAAGAAACAGGAACAAAGAGAAAACACACAAATCAGGAATGCACATTGTTTCATCTGGTCTATTGGTCTTTTTTTTTTTTTTTTAATATTTTCTTAGTTGTCAATGGACTTATTTATTTATTTATATGAGGTGCTGAGAATCGAATCCAGTGCCTTACACATGCTAGGCAAGTGCTCTATGGCAGAGCCACAACCCCAGCCCCTATTGGTCTTAATGTTATGTTAAGAACCCATCTTTGGGAAAGAGGGGAACACAATTAAAGACTGTAAGAATGATTCTTTTTGCAGCAGCCCTGAGAGCTGTCAGACTTCAGCTAGAATGCCTCTCCCAGCAGCAATTATAATTTGCCTAATTAACCCTTCCACATGTTGAAACAAGCCAGCTAAAATTCCACTGCTGAGAAACACAAGGAACCATTCTCCTCCCCCATGACCTAAACCGGATGTACAAAGGAGATGATCCCAAAGCATGCTGGGATAGGTGGCAAGGGCAGGAATGTCCAGTAATTGCTTCTGTACTTCTAGGGTTATCAGCCTGATCATCAAGTCAGAGCTATGGCTGAGTGTTCAAATAATTTAAAACAGTTCTACCCATAAAAACTTTCAGCCTGAAATTCTTCCAGGAGCCTGCTTACCATCAGACTTGTTAATGAGGGAAACCCCAGAAGTTAGGTATAGCTTCAGTGGAAAGGGGATTTGGCTCTCTATCCTTCCCAAAGCCATTCACTGCTTCCCTGGCAGAAAATGGATGGTACCGTGAAGTGGGCAGCTTTAAAATGATTCCCACAGGCAGGCACTGTGGCTTTTCTAATTCATCATGTGCCATTTGCAAGCTTTGGACAAAATCACTTTTATAACCTAGTAAGAAAGTTACTAGACATCCCAGCCAACACAACACAACCCTGGCTTCTGACTGGCCCCAATTTAGAAGCTGGAAGAGCAGCAGCATTCCTCTATGTCACAGCCTTGTTTATGGGCCTCTGCATTAACCTTGCCTAAGAACTGGACTGCTTCTCTGTCCTGCAAACACCATTTCATTGGCTCTAAGTCAGCATGGTACTTTGGAGACCACCACTCCATCCCTCCTCCTGCTAAATCCAACAAAATAAGCAACCTTCCAAACTTACCCCAGTCATGATGGTTTCTTGCCCAGAGGTATTGTCGCTTGCTTCTTGAGTTCTGCAGCTATATTTTTTGATCTTGGAGTTATTTCCTTACCCCTCCCTTCCTCTCCCTTTGGACTACTACTCCTTCCTTGGAAGGCCTTCCATAGAGCCTGGATCCCACCCTCTCTACCTTCCCACAGCTCCTACTATTTCTCCCTCATTGTTCACTTGAAACTTTGAAATCTGCCAAATGGCCACTCTCTACCTGCTTTGCTATTCTGGTTTCTCAGTCATGTTTTTCCCTTCCCCTTTAATCGGTGTTACATGTCCCCAATCCCACCTCCTTGAAAACTCATCTGAGAGACTGCTGCTTTAATTATCACACTTCTCTGAAGAATTTGAGTCCAATGTTTGTTTAGACTTGTGATATTGAGAAGGGGTGTTTTTCATTAGAGCTATTTCATAACCAATTCAATTCCCATTTTAATCCTTGAAAGGTGAAATAGTTTTAGAAGTGTTTTATAATAAGGAAAGCAGTAAGTGCACTAATATCTTACTTTAATCAAATAGCTTTATAGAAGGAAAAGATTCCTCGGGGTGAGCCCATCATCCCCTGCTTTTTATGGGATGTGAAGTGAGGACTTAACTGGGGGAACTCCATTGGCAGGTCTGGGCAGGGTTCTGTTATTGGGTGCCATCATGAGCCTCCTGATTCACTCTGCACCTCCTGAGGGAAGCTGTCGGAGCACTGAGCTTTCCACAGACATCACCTCATGGGTTTTCACGAGGGATAAGCCAGGTAGCGTATTTCTGTTGGTGTGATAGCCATTTTCTACATTATTACAGTAGAAAATTTAAAATTCTCAGAATGGTTCAGTTTACTAGAGTGACCCAAATCCTACTTATTATGTATATAAGACTAGAGTCCTCAGAGATTGAGATCATATGACAAGGCTAGGGTAACTCAGACCATCAGTGGTTTATGCTCATGTCACAGGAAGAAAAACTTTTACAGGGGGGACCAGTAAATGTCAAAGGGATAAGGGGAAAATTCTCTAATTCATAGGGCAGCCAAAGCATTTTTCTAGTGTGAAGAGCTGGGGGATACTGTGATGTAATAAATCATGTGACACATAGTGTTTGGTAAGACATGGAAAACTGGTTGGCATTGGTAAACTCCCACTTTTGGTGTCAGAAGTGTTATAAGTGTGTAGAAAACAGGCTTTCTTTGGTGGGGGGGGGGTGGTTATTTGTCCTTTTTAAGCTGATTCAATTTCCTACCTATATTCACTTGTTAGCCTCATGCTCAGGTGCTGGTGCTGTGTGGTGCCCACAAGGAGATGCCTGAAGGCATGCTCTTCCATACCCGTGGGAGGGGTTGAGCTAGAGATAAGGAACACAATCTGCTGGCAAAGAGGCCCGGAAAGTGCAAAAATGGAGATGACAGGCCAGGTCCCTGGGAGATGGGGCACTTGCTCACAACAGGTACAGTCACCTCCCTGAGCCCAGTGCCCTCTTCATTCCTTCTTTCACTCATTAAAAACTGGCTGAATACATATAATGTCTTCTGATCCCTTAGCAGATGAGCTCTGCAGGCTCCCCACTCTACCTGAGCCCAGTGTCAACAGAGGCCCCCAAAGAAGGCAAAGCACTCTCTACAACACTTCTCTTCAGACGTGGCTGACCACTTCCTCCATGGGGCTCTGTCCTCCTGGCTTCTAAAGCCCCATTCTCTTTTTGTTCTCCTCCTACCTCTTGAGCTACTACAATTCTGTTTCCTTTATTGTTTCCTTGTATCTCTTTCCCTGCAAAAATGATTGTTTCCAGAAGTTAAACATATGACCCTTTCACTACAGGGTTTTCCCTCAGAGATCACAGAAAGAAAGTCATCTCAAGTCACAGCTCTTGCCAGCTTGGCATTCCTAACACATTAATTTGCATCCAACATCTCCTGTGCAGTTCAAATCCCTCCAGTTCTTTAAGATGATTATTTTCCTCCAAGAAGGTATCTTGGACACGCTTTAGTAAAATTATTCAGATGAGGAAACTGAAGTTCAGAGAGATTAAGTAGTTGTTGAGCACAGTACATACATTCAGGGACAAGGTCATGAGCAGAACCACTCTCCTGATTCCAGTGCCTTGCCTGGCCTTTAGTCTGGCCCCATGTACTGCTACAACATCTCCCTGTACCCTCCACACTTCTGTAAACTTCCTTCCTAATTCCAGCAGACAACAGGTGCAGGTTTCCTATCTGTCGCATGTTTTCCTCTCCTCCCCACTTGCTTAAAGGACCTAGATGAAGTACCAAGTTATCCCTCTGGGAAGTCACTGCCACCCTTTATGACTTTTGGTACATTAGATCTCTTCTGTATTCTCACAGGACCTACTGTCTGATTTTCAGATCTCTAATCATTCTAAGGTCCCCATCATGTACTTTTGTCCTATGGATGCACATGTGTCGCATGTGATACCACCCAAACCAAAAATTGATTGAGGACAGGACCAACTGCATACACAGTTCTGCTCCCGCAGGCCCTGCAGAGCTGGTACTGGCTCCATCAACATTTGTTGCTATGAGTAACTGAGGCCTAGGGAAGACAGCACTGGGCTAGGGAGAGAGGCTGTACCTGGAAGCAGAGGTCTACTAAACTGTTTATGGCAGGCAGAAGAACCTGTGCTTCTGGGGAAACCTCTGGTGCCCAGATCCTCAACCTAGCTGAATGGGCCACCTGAAAACTCAACATGCCAGGCCAGCCAGCATAAAGCACAGGTGGCATGTGAAACTGGAAGGAAACATTCATGCATCACTTATTCTCTTGACAACCTAACTGGGACAAATGAGCCTAAAGCTGTCATCATCACTTAGGGCCCAAGGCTTAGCCATCAGCCTCCTTCACCAACTTCTAGGAAGAAACTTTGCTCCTAGTCTCCCAGGTTTTATAAAATTAAATCTCACTTGTCGCTGCAAAGCTGAAGAATGTATTCCCACTTAAGTCTATAGATGACACTATGTATACAAACAACTCCCTAACACACATTTTCAAAACCATAAATACCATAAGGTACTAGCCTAATAACATGGGCTCTGCACCATCTTACTGATTCCCAGAGTAGCACTGTCTCAGCAATTTACTCCCTGCTCAGCAATTAGCCACAAGCAATTAGCCCTACCTCCAATTCTTCTTCAAGGTTGGTAAGCCCTTAGAACAAGATTTAAGCAATTACTCTCTCAGATGTCTTGTTCGGTAGCTGGAGAAGCAGTGGGCTGCCACCCCACACCCACTTCCTCAGAAAGATGCTCTCACTCCCAGAATGCACCAGACCTGTAGCATGCTCCAGGGAAGGTGTGGCTGTGGGATGCCCATCTGCTCCCACAATGGCATGGCATGTCCTGTGTTGGATGTCAGCTCTCTTCTCTCTCTTACACACACACACACACACACACACACACACACACACACACACAAAACCTTCTCCCCCAAAAAAGAGATCCCTACTCAATCAGCACTCTCAATAGTTAATTTGTCTTGATTGATATTCTCAGAGGAATGAAAACAAGTGAGTTCACTGTTTAACTACATCTCACTTTGTCTGCCACTTTCAAGCCAGGGATCTAATAGGATCTACTTGCAGAGCAATATTTTATTTCAATGCCTTATGTTTTATTCTCCTGAGTTACACGAAGAACTTAAACAGGAAATCTCTACTTGTTCAAATATTCCATTTAAGTTTTATAAGTTCCCCACAAAATGAGACCTATAGACACAGATTAGGTTTGTCCTGCTTCAAGGGGATCTCATGCAAAAAAATCCAGAATTCTAAAACTTAATATTTGCAAAAATCCTTGCTTGCAATATAGCCAAGTGGGTAGACAAAGACTGGTGATCACCTCTCTGGGCCTCAGTGCTCCATCTCTAAGATTTAAGAGGTTAGATAAAAGGCTCTGCAAAGTTGCTTTTAACTCCAAAATCATGATGATTCTATAAGTATTTGTTTAGGTATAATTTTAATTACAAAGGCTGCAGACTTTTCTTAAACATTACTGATATGATTATGATTTCAGTCTGCTTTAATTCAGTTTACACTATATTTTTAAGAACAATCTCCTACAACCACACTCGTCTCCCTGATTTCCAAGTTCTTAGCATCATTCTTCTTGAGAAGGAATTATTGACAAATAAATGGTTGTGGAAAATTTAGTGACCAAATTATTCTGAGATGAAATCACTGGATCCTGAGATTTTTGTGGCCCTACTGAATTCTCTTTCACTCACTCACTTTTTGGCTACTTCCTGGATTACCAATAGCCAGGAGTATAGAATTTAATCATCCATTTTATCCTGACTGTTCAGTAGCATCAAAATTCAGGGGCAAGAAAAGTATGACTCATATTTAGACTGATAAAAAAATTTTCAGAAGTGAGAAAGAAAATGCCTCAAGTGTATTTAAGTTTATAGATCTGGGGGGTACCAGGCAATGTGAAGTCATCAAGTGATGTCCACTATAGAGGAGAACATGTGTCATATCACTAAATGGACTTTCCACTTTAAGTCCTTATCAGCACACTCCACTCCAAGGCTAATGACTACATAAAAGGAAGAAGATAACTATGTCAAAGCACGGTGATTAACGGTGTCTGCTGTACCTTTTACACTATACGACAACAAAGTCAGGCAAACCAACCATCAGAGCCGTATCACTGCCTAACCTTCTTGCCTAACCTTGAAAAGCAAGAGCTGGGAAAGGGAAGGCATAAGGGAGAAAACTGATAAAGCAATGCTTAGTGATTATATAAGCTGCCACCCCACACGAAGCTAAAACAGTGAGAACAGCACATGATGTGACAGCTTATACAATTTCGTTAGGATTCTAACACAGAATACGAAAGGAGGATATTAACAAATCACCACCATGGAACAAGTGAACTTTTCTTCCCTATAACTACTTGGCCAGCAAAACTTTATGGGAACCAGTCCAGGACATTAGTTTGGGGAAAAAAAAAGGGGGGGGGATAGGGGTTAAGATCCCAAAAGCACGGGAAACAAATGCAAAAACAAATGATTTATATCAAAATAAAAAAAAATTCTGCACAGCAAAGGAAACAATCAATGAAGAGATAACCTGTAGAGTAGGAGAAAATATCTACAAACAATTCATCTGAGAAGGGATTAATATCCAGAATTTATAAGGAACTCAATTGCAAACACAAAAGTAACCTACTCAAAAACTGGGGAAGTGATCTGAATAGATACCTCACAAAAGACATAAAGATAGTCAAGAGGTATGTGAAAGAATGCTTAACACAAGTCAGTACGGAAATGCTATTCAAAACTCATGAAATACCATCTCAAACCTGTTAGAAAGGCTATTACCAAAAAGACAAAGAAATTCTGGCATGTATGTGAAAAAGGGGAACTTATACATGATTGATGGTAATGTAAATTAGCATTAGTATACCCATTATGGAAAACAGGATAGAGGTTCCTCAAAAAACTAAAAATAGAATTATCATGATTCAGCAATCCCACTACTAGGTATATATCCAAAGGAAATAAAATCAGTTTATCAAAGAGATATCTACACTCTCATGTTTATTGCAGCACTATTCACATTAACCAAGTTATGAAATCGACCTAGGTGTTAATTGATGGATGAATGGGTAAAGAAAATGTGATACAGAAAGGATAGCCAGGTGTGGTGATACATGCCTGTAATCCCAGCAACTTAGGGATCCTGAGGCAGGAGGATTGCAAGTTCAAAGCCAAAGCTGGCAACTTAGTGAAACCCTGTCTCAAAAAATTAAAAAAGAAAAAAGGTCTGGACATCTATCTCAGTGGTAAAGCACCCATGGATTCAATTGTCAATACTATAAAATGCAGAATGGAATACTATTCATCCATTAAAAAAAAAGAATGAAATCCTGTCATTTGCAGCAACATGGAAGAATTTGGAGGATATCGTGTTAAGAGAAATAGGGCAGGCACAGAAAGATAAATAGCACAGTTGCTAACTAAGTTGATCTCATAGCCATAGAGTAGAACAGTGTTTGCCCCAGGCTGGCAAAGGGAAGGGGAGGAGGAGATACAAAGAGATTGGTGACTGAGTACAAAAATACAGTTAGGAGAGGTATATTCTAGTGTTCCATGACACAATAGGTGACCACAATTAATAATGATTTAATAAATATTTCAAAATAGCTAGAAGAAAGGATTTTGAATGTTTCCTGAATTTGGGTCCTTTTCACTTCAGTAAGCTCCAGGTATCTCCTACCTGCCCCAGGTTATCTTCTAGATCTCCTGTATCAGAAGTTGGAAGGATGCATTTGAGAATCCCTGCCTGTGTTCTTGGCTGCCTAGAGACAGCAGAGAATGTTAACACCTGGCCTCTTCTCTTTCTCCTCTGAGACTCCTGGTCTGTCCACCCCTTGCTTCTCTGGGGTGCCTGCAGACATAGGACACAGATCATCTTCCTGAATGCCAAGCTTATTTAAGGATGGTGAGGGCAGCTTTTGGGCATTACTGTAAGTACTATGTTTAAAGGTTGAAAGAACAGGCTCAATTATTGTTAGTCTGCCTCAGTTCAAATTCTGATTCTTCCTATTCTAGCTTTGTGCTTTTGGGCATAATTTTTAACTTCTCTGACACTCAGTTTTCTTAGCTATCAACTGTATCATTTATACACATTAAATGAGATACATACAAAGATACACAGCACCATATCTAGTATGTGAAACAGCTCAATATATTTTAGTTTCAATATTGTTTCTTCAGTCTTCAAGGAAATCTGAGATGCTGGCAAGTTACTTAGGGCCCTGACCCCAGTGATCAAAGACACATGCTTATTTTGCCTCTGCTATTAAGAGTATGTTAGTGGAAATTTTAAGAAACCCAAAATAGGTTTGTTGTCTGGGTTTAGAAGGACCTATTCCAATTTCTACAAAGAAGCTAGACAACTTCTTAGCAATGCTCTAAAAGGTTTCACCCTATCACAAATTTCATTTACAATTAACTAATTACTTTAATAAAACTTTATTAGGATTTCCTATATGTGAGGGCTTTGATCTAGTACTGGGAATGCTAGGGGATGAATGGGGGGCACAAACCTTGCTGTCAAAAGCTCACAGTGAAGTGAAGGCAAACGAAAATGAATAGTCATAACACAGATGAAAACATGGTACACTGGAGGGAAGTACAAGGTGCTAGGGCAAGACACTGGAAGAGCATCCACCCAGAACTGGGTCTGGTTGGAGATATTCACCTCCTAAGCCCAGCAAAGGAAACAGCATTTGTTGGAAGAATGAGGAAGTAAATAAACAGGGCAACACTAGTGAGGGGTGTGGTAGATGTTTGGGCCAATTGTGTAGTGTGGTAGATTGATGCTATTTTATAGATACATGTAAGAACTCTCTTCCTATTGTGCAGAGGACCTCATTTTGCAAGTGGCTGTGGGAATCAGACCTTATCTCCCACGACCAAACCTGGAACCAGAAGTCCTCTCTCCCACAGCAGCAAGGGGCAGGCACACAGCCCAGCCTTGACCAGTCAGATAAGTCATCTATCTCATATTTTCAACATTGAGGATGGCGGAACACACAGCTACATCTAAGTCCCAGGAGTGGCAGAACTAAGAAAAAAAACAGAGACAGTGAAAGCAGTGGTGATGTCCTAACCAGATGTTTCTTGGGAATGTCCCTGTCTGTACGTCTTGCGCATTTTCAGAGGCTAGTTTTCCAGCATTGCAGTGGATGCTCTGGTTTGGATCTTGAATGTTCCCCAAAGATCCAGTGTTGAAAGGTTGGTCTCCAGAGTGGTGCAATGGGAGACGGTGGAATCCTTGAGAGGTCCAGCCAAGTGGGAGGTTTTAAGTCACTGGGAGTATGACTTTGAAGGGGAATGTGAGACCCTGGCCCCCTCCCTGCTCTCTTTTATTTCCTAGCCATGAAGTTAGAGGTTTTGCTCCACCACACGTTCTCACTATGATGTGCTGTCTTGACCACAGGCACAAAGCAACAAGGCCAATGGACCACAGAATGAAACCTCCAAATTTGTGAGCTAAAATAAACCTCTTCTCTTATAAGTTAATTATCTCAAGTATTTTGGTATTGATATGGAAAGTTGACTAACACAGGAGACGTGTAAACTTCCCAAAATCTTTCCAAATGTTTTTCCTGCTTATGATAGTGGGAAACAGTTCCATTTCTTGAAACTAAGAACCTGATAACAGAAGTGATTATTGCAATAATTGGGAATACAAATACTGAGGGTCTGAATCAAGTCAGGGATAGGAACAGAGGAGATAAAGGGAAGGAGAAGCTTCTAACAAGGAATGAAGAAGATGAAGTACCAGGTCTTGGTGACCAACAGGAAGCATAAGATAAAGAAGAAGGCAAAGTTAAGGACAACTTCCAGGTCTGTAGTTTGAAAACCAAAAAAGAGGGCAATGATATTCTGTGAAAATACAGAAGGAAGACCATATTTGTGGGTAGCAAAAGAGGACGGGCTCAGCTTAGGCCTACTGGATGTAAGGTGCCTACATGACATGCAAACATGGTGTCTACCAGGAAGCTGGTTGGACAGGTGGATCTTAGAATAGCTCAGGCAAGAGGACTAAGAGATTAGAATGAAATAGCTAGAAAAATAAAGGAAGAAAGGAAAATCAGGAGAGGGCACTATTATAGGAAACAAGGAAGGACTATAAGATTGCAGGGATGTTTATCTCCTGGTGTCAAATGCAGTTAAAGAATTTTAAAAGTCATCAGGGCAAAAAAAAAAAAATATGAATGCAGGGTAACTGGTAACTTTAGCACCTGGGAAATCACTGGTGATTTTGGCAAATGTGATTTTTCTGGAGTGGAGGAGAAAAAGACAGACTTCAGTAGGATGAAGGATGACAAAAAGTGAGAAAAGAGAAACTATGAAAAAAAAAATTTTTTAGAAGTTCATTTTAAAGGAGAAAAAAAGTAATGCCTAAAATTGGAAAAAGTGCTAAGAATTAACTTTTTCCCCCAGTACTGGGGATTGAACCCAGGGGTACTCTACCATGCCATAGTGCTACATCCCTACCACCCTTTCCCCCTTTTTGAGACTGCAGGCATATGCACTATACCCTGTGATGCTTAAAATGAACTTTCAATAGAGGTCATTCATTCATTTTATAATATTTAATAAGCACTTCTTGGTGTGTAGGTCCTCGGAATATAGTGGAGATAGAACAGACACGGTCTTCAAGAGCTTGTGGACTAGAAGAGAAGGAATGCTAACCAGTCTGGTGAGTGCCAGCAAGGAAAGGAACAGGTGGCTCTGAGAGAAGGCAACAGAGGACCCTAGTTTTGGCTGAGGTTCAGAAAAAGCTTCTCCAAGGAGCTGGCCAAGAAAAGGGGGTTGGGTGAAGACGAGGATACTTTGGTCAGAAAGACAAGCCAAGTGCCAATGCCCTCAGGGGAGCTTGAGCTCATCTAGTACAGAAGGGAAGGAGTCAGGAAAGACCTGAAGCTGACTGATGCAGTAACCCAAGATGAAGGAGTGACATTCTACAGTAGGAGCAACACCCGCTCCGCAGTCACTGGGAGGGTTGGTGTGGGTGAGGTGAGTCTGTCAGTTTGGGAGCAGAAAGTTGAGAGTTGTCTGATGGTTACTGTTTTCTTTGTGAAATAGCAAGACTAGTAAGGCACATGAGAACTGGGTGAGAATTTGGGCAATGGAGGAGGAAGCTCAGCTCGATTTACACTCAAACCATTATTCTTCAAGTCCTTACAAAGTGAGCCCTCTTATAAATAGCTTTCTCAATTTCTGGCACCAAAACTGATAACTAGGGCAAAGAAGTCTTGGATTCCTTGATACTTAGGTCTAAAATGATCCTCAGAAATCTCAGCTACCATTCACTATTACTACTTCACAATAACATAATTTACTCCACAGGAAGCAACTAAATGCCAAATAAGTAGTCATCAGCTCTCTACATGAAGCCCCCATCCACTGGAAACTTGACATGCTCTTTTCAACAGCATTCCCTTTTTAATAAAGAGTGTTTCCTCCTTCATTTCCCTTGCTTTCCTATTCATTTTTATGTCTAGATATCTTTAAATCATTCAGTTTTTAATAAAGCAAGGCCTCCATTCTTTTTCTCATTTTAATACTTAGGCACAATCATCTATTCATTTATAAGCAGGCAAAATTAAACCATTTCTTTAGAAGGTGGCTATAGGCTGAGGCCAAAGGTTCAGCACCCCTGGCATGGAGTCAAATACATTCTAAGCCATGATGGCTTAACAATATCCCCAGTCATTTGTTTCTACATTCATGCACATACAGAAATATGTTGGCCTCCAAGGATTTCTGAATCTGATTTTTTTTTTCAGATTCCACTCCAAAGAAAGTACACTAGTCTCTGACTGCAGCTCAGAATAATGACTTAAAAGTATCTCCCATTACAACAAATCAGGCATAAAGCATCCAAAGGCAATTTTCTTGCAATGCAGACATTGTGAAGAGCTAGTAGTGATCTCACACTAAGTGGAATACATAAATCTGCCAGCAGCTGGTAAAAATACAAGTATCTATAGGGGGAATTAGGATTAGTGAGAACAGAGAAAATAACTGAGTTATTTCCAATTTAGCTTTAGTACACATCTGAGTGTTGGTAGCCAGAGGGAGGGTTCTGGATCACAGTCAATAACCGGCCTTACAGGAACTACCCAGGACACTACATGCAAACCACACAGATACTTATCTTTTATTTCCTGGCAGAAGCTACAACGATTCTATGTAGTTAACAAAGTATTTGATAAATTTCCCTAAAGACTTATTAAAAAATCTTACCCTAATTGCCATCGATTTAAAATTCTAGCACCTCAGATTATTATTATTATTTTTAATATTTTTAGTTATAGATGGACACCATACCTTTATTTTGTTTATTTAGTTTTATGTGGTGCTGGAGATCAAACCCAGGGCCTCACACATGTTAGGCAAGTGGTCTACCACCCAGCTACAACCCCAGCCCACCTCAGATTATTTTAAAAGAAACATTCTGGGTGTTTATAGCAGATTTGCACAAAGTGCAGGACTGCAAGTTGAAGGCAG
This sequence comes from Tamias sibiricus, assembly GCA_025594165.1. Taxonomy (NCBI): domain Eukaryota; kingdom Metazoa; phylum Chordata; class Mammalia; order Rodentia; family Sciuridae; genus Tamias; species Tamias sibiricus. Next base: position 48,850,017 of record CM046662.1, on the reverse strand, counting down.
GTGAGAAGCAAGTACAAGGGAGCTCACTAACACTCCATTTTGCTGCTGCTTCCAAACACAACCACAGAACTCAGCAAAGAGGCATGGATGTTGCTAGAGGAATGTACAATACATTCTTCAGGATACTGGTTTTCCACTTTCTCCTTGCTCCTTTCCCCAAAGAGAGGGAAAACAGGCCTGGGGGGAAATGCCAATTTAAATGCTATGTAATTCATACAAAAATTCACCAATGGTTTTTTCAGTCCAATTCCTACTTGCCTTTGACTATTTTTGAGTTAAAATAAACTGCTGTTATGATAACAAGACATAAAAAAAGAAAAGCATCCATCAACACATGGCCCCATTAGAATAGAGGCTACTGCAAGGAAGCATTAATCCCCCAAGTTCCACATCAAGCTCAAAAACAATGCTCCTGGATGTCATTTTTCATTTAGGCCAGCCCGTATTTCTAATAAACAAGCCTTTTTATTTTTTTATTGACCTTTTCCCTCTTAGAGCATAATAAGACAAATGTCAGCCCACAGAGAGCTTTACTTTGGGAAAGGAATCAGGAAAAGACAGAAAAGGACAAGTTTCAAGGGCTCTCCCTAACCGATGTCTACCAAATGGAGCTTTTTCCTGCTCCTTAAGCTGCCAGAGCTGCTGTGATTGACTTCAAATTTACCAGTTTCCCAAGAGGCTACTTGAAAAGAAAAGGGAATTTCACAATCTTGAATACTCTGCCCTCTTACTTTCTAATTTTCCCCAACCACTCCCACTTACAAGGAGACTTTTATATATACAAAGTTTCAGAAACAAAGCATACAAACATTCACACACAAATAAACTCCCCAAACTAACACAGTGCATAATTGTGTTTTGGTTGGGGTTTTTCCAGCTCTGTCACCCCTTCTCTGTTAGGAGTAAATGAAACTCTTTGCTTTTGCAAAGTTGGAAACAAACTCTCCTCAGTTTCAAGCTGAACAAGCCCCCCCCTCATATCTTTCAGACCCTAACGAAATGAACTCACTGCCGAAGAGCCAGTTTAAAAAAAAAAAAAAAAAAAAAAAAAAATTTTTTTTTTTTTAAAATACACCAACCTATTCCACAAGCAAAAATCTTTCACTTCTCCCCCTCATTCAGCTTCCCCTTTTAGCCGGAAATGCACGTAGTTTCCAATTTCTTAAACCTCTTTTCAAGGGACCCTGGGCCCTCTCCACTCCTAGGCTTGTCCCAGGGATTTGGCTTTGGGCTGTCCTGATGTAGGCAGACAGCCCTTTCCCAAGCACATTTTCCATTCTTGAAATCATAGTGGGGTTTAATTTCTAGAGAAGTCCCCACTTAGCAGGCAGGCTGAGAGCTAGGTCCGATTCTTGTTCCCCTCCCCTCTCTGTCCCGTGAAGGGAGTCAGAGATGGGTACCCGGCTCCGCGTATTCTGCTCCCACTGGGCTCAGAAAGTAGACAAAGTACCCATCGCTCAGTAAAACTCCCATTAGCGCTGACTACTGTCTTCCTCCACATTCCTCGGCAGAAGCTAGCCAGCCCCGGAGAGAAATCAAAATCATACCTTCCTTAGATTCTTCTGTTTCGGAGTGCATAGCGTCAGGGTAACCGGCTGCAGGCACGATCACCGCTGACATGTACTCGGTCGAGCTGCAAGTTCGCTCAGCAGAAAGATCCGCACACAAACGCAACATAAAAGGAACGAAAACCACTAAAATCCAAACCTCCCTGGGGCGGGAGGGCTGGTTCTGGTGCAGGGATTTTCAGGGGGAAAGTTCTGCAAGAGTGACGAATCGCGTCTTAGCTGGGCGGCAGGAGTCCGCCCCCGAGCGGCGCGCGCCCAGGCCGGCGGGCCGTGGGGCGGAGGCAAGGAGACCTAGCCCCGCTAGCTCACCGCAGGTGGGGCGGAGGCCCAGGAGGAGGCAGGGTCAGGGGTGTCCAGGGCAAACCCACTGAAAGAAGCTGGGAGCATAAAATAAATGTGCGATAAAGAAAAAAGTCATCTCCGCGAGCGCTGCAGTTTTACATGAATAACAAATGCATATACGGTAAGCAAACCTACATTTAAGGTTACATTTTTCGACGCCCACTTTGCTTTCCATGTCTTGTGGTTTTACACGTCCAGAATTATTAATTATAAAGCTGCAGGGTTCTGTACATTCTTTTTGCAGGAAAATAATACAGATACCGTCCATGTGGTCGGAAGGATGGGCCTCTGGAAGAAAGTGGGGGTGTCCCCACCACTTATCCTTGACAAGGAGGTTCTTATTCAAACCCCAGCCCGGCTGTGCCACTAACTGCTTTTGCTCAGTTCTGACCCCAGGTCTGAGCCACAGGTTCCGAAAGTTGGCAGAGTAGGTCCCCTTAGCTCTATAGAGTCTTGCTTTTCCCTTCTGAGAAGTGGGGACATGAGCTGCCACCCATATACCTGTCTTACTGAGGTAGTTTACAGAGCACTGGTTTTATCACCAAGTTGGGGGGGGGGAGTCCTCAGAGAATAGCATATCTGAAAGATGTGAGAAAAGTTATATTCTTTAATAAATTTACTTTCTAGCTGCTTTACTTTATTGTCCATTTTATATAGGGGAAAATAGAGACACTGTGGTAAATTTAATGAAAAGAATATGTAAAAGACCTGGATTTAAGGAGTCCTGAATTTAAATTAATTCTGCTATTTATTATTTGTATGACCTTAAGCAAATTATTTAACATCTTAGAGCCTCCATTTCCTCATTTATAAAGTGAGTATAAAAGTAGTATTTATGTCCAGTATTACATAAGGTAATATAAGTAAAAAGTGATTTGAAAACCATAAGTACTATATATTGTTACCAACTAAATTTTTGTAAAAGATACTCTTGGGTTTTATTTTAGTATTGGGTTCAAACAGAAAGAGTGTGTTATTCACAAGCAAGCAGGGAGATTATGATAAATATTAATATATGGCTTAGGTTTAAATTACTTTCTACTGTCAGATAATTTTAACATACCTAGGACCCTAGCAGAATTTTATCACAATCTCACTGAAAGGCCAAGATGAAGAGAGGAAGACATAATAGCCAGTTGGAGAGGGGAGAAAAAAAGAACATCTGGAAAAATATCAGGTGTGGAGACTCTCAGAAACTGACCTTACCCCCCCAAAGGGTAAGAAGCTGCACCCTTCTGAAAGTTACAGTTAACCTCGTGGTCCCTTGTGCCACACATTCTGCATCCGAAGTTGCTGAGACATGTACCTTATACTCCATAACCTAGACTTTTGGGAGAAACAACCTGAGAGGAGGATAATTCCAAACCAAAGAAATGCTCCCTCAGCAATCACAAGTGGCCTTTTCTGTCCTGCCCAAGGAATCATTCAGTCCCCTCTCTCCTCCTACACCATCTGTCCTTTCCCTACTGCAGCCCAGATGTCCACAGATGTCCACCAGGGGTTCTGAAGACTCTCACCAGGGATACACAAATGAGAGCGTTTCCACTGATCTATAATTGGGGTAAAGCAATACCTTTTCAAGGTGATGATTATGCAAATCCAGACAACTCAAATGCCAAGCCCAGTCTGTCCCCAGCAGAATTACTTTCATTCTTCTTTTAGAATGTGCTCCCATAAGAAATATTAGGTAAGTGTCCTTTAACCACATTAGGTGTGTTAAAGCACATGTCCTTAATGTCCTGACTGTTTTTACATGGGTTCAGGAAAAGGCCTTCTGCCCAGCTCAGGTTAGCCAAGGAGAAAACTGCTGAACGAACAGTTCCAGCTTGCCAAGGCAGCCTTGTAATTCAATTTAGTCATGTTAACAGCTCTGCTGATCTCTGAACATTCACCAAGATCATCAGGAAACCTTGAGAGAAACTTCTTTTGTATTTAAATGCAGTACAGCAGTCACCTTGGGGAAGAATGTCCTGATCTAGCTCAAAAGCAAATAATGCTCAGCTTTTAAGACTGTATGTGATGATGCTAAGTGAAATAAGCCAATTCCTCAAAACCAAAGGCCAAATGTTTTCTCTGATAAGCGGATGCTGATCCATAGTGGGACAGTGGGGTAGGAAAGAATGAAGGAACTTTGGATTGTGCAGAGGGAAGTGAGGGGAGGGGCGAGGCGGGGGGGATGGGAAGGAAGGTAGAATGAGACAGGCATTATTACCCTATATATATGTATGATTACACTATTGGTATGACTCAGCACCATGTACAGCCAGAGGATTGAGAAGTTGTGCTCCCTTTGTGTACAATGTGTCAAAATGCATTCTACTGTCATGTACAACTAATTAGAACAACAATAACAAAAAAAAAAAAAAAAGACTGTATGTGATAAGGGCCTTCCTCCCTCTCCTATATGACCTCAAAGCCATCTGCCCTGGGTAACTCACTGCTCCATGCCCATACCTTGCAAAATGGTGAAAAAGGACAGCAGACTCTCTAGGGATCCTCTGGTCTTCTGCTGCTTCCAAATATATACTAAGTACTCTTGATTTTGCCAGGCTTTTATTCAAAAGAGGGTGAGGTACTTTTTAGCCCTAGTGACTAATACTCCAGTGCAGCATAATGATTTATTACCTCCTGTAGGTGGGACCTGTTTACTTTTGTATATACATTTAAGAAACACTCCAACATCCTCAGTTTGGCAATCTGGAAGTTCCATCAATAATCTATTATGGATAACCTGATATAAAATAGCAACTAAGTTAGCAACACTTCTCATTTAGTAACAAAGTGCATTTAAATATTATGGTGAATTCCTACACATGTCCAATAATGGATCTTTCATCTTCTCTGTCCATATAGGAGAATTAAAATCCTAAGATTCTGATGGTGTATCCACACATTCATTCATTCTCAAATATTTACATGTGTCACATATACATGGGTCTGACCTCCCTGGAGCTCCCAGGTATAATTTTGACCACAGATCAAATGAAGTCAAGCTTACAAGTCACTGTGGTTCTAAGAAAGTGGTCAACCAAACTTTTATCACAGAGCAACAGAAAAGTCTCCTACTAAACCATACTTGTTTAAAAAAGAAGAAGAAGGAGAAGGAGGAAGAGGAGGAGGAGGAAGAGAAAAAGAAAGAAAGAAAGAAGCTGTTTTCAAAAAACAAAAACAAAAGGCCAGGTCTTTGGGGCTTTTTGCTTATAGCTACCTAGATATCTCTTAAGAATAGAGGAGATCAGCAAGCAATGAGATGCACAAATGAGAAAACTAACAGAACTAGGTAGAAGTAGTAGAGATATTCAGAACTGTCACACACTTTGCTCACATGCAAAAGTATTCTAAGTATTCTCTGGAAATTAGTTATGTGCCTATCATAAGAACTTCAAGTCATTTCACCAGTATTTTTCATTCTATCCTGCTGACACAATGCTGAATCTGAACATATAAAACTTTAGGTCACAAAATAGCTGTTTATTTAATATAAAAAACAGCTTTGCTTTGTTCAACTTTGAGGCTTTCCTCAGGTTTTCTTCTATTATTTATGCCTTTAAGGATTTTTATGATCTATATATAAAACTGAATTTCCTTCTCTCTCCTCATAGGTGGGAAAGATTTGTGCTTGGTCTCACCTGGCTGGGGCTGCAGGTTTTGCATGTTTCATATCATTCTTGAGAACTTTACATTTCAACCTTCTAAAACAGGTAGGCCTAGAGCCAAGCACAGTGGCACATGCCTGTAATCCCAGCAACTCAGGAGGCTGAGGCAGGAGGATCGAAAGTTCAAAACCAGCCTCAGCAATTTAGTGAGGCCCTAAGCAACTTAGTGTGACTCTGTCTCTAAATAAAAAATAAAAAGAGATGGGGATGTGGCTCAGTAGTTAAGCACCTCGGGGTACAATCCCCGGTACATAAATAAATAAATAAAACAAAACAGGCAGGCCTAAATGGATCTCTCTCCACAGCCCATACCTGATCCAGGTAATCTGGCTCTCCTTGCCTTAAGAACATTTTATCTACCAGAAATGGAGAAGAGGTTGCTCAAATGACAAGGTCAGTTATGTACCTTCTTGGGAGTCAAACTCTGTGCTTCAAGTGGTCTCAGTTTATGTGTTGCTGAGAAATGGGGCAAGTCTGTAGAGTTGAGGTGTGATGTGGCAGAACTACCAGAATCAAGGAAGAGAACTGAGGAAGAATGTGGAGATGGGGGAGGGGAAAGGCTACTGGTGACCAGATTCTGGGAGTGTTCAGTTAAGGGGAAACTGTTTCCTTAGGCTCATAAACATACAACACACACACAAACACACAGATGCGTCAGGTCTGAAACTCTCACCTGAAGAATCTATGACCCATGGTCCTTCTTTTATAATACTTAGCAAAAATAATGCCTTGTATTTTTTAAAGGTTTGACTTAGTCTCCTAAATAAGCTCCCTTGGGTCATCTTACCCATTTTAAAGACTTGCAATTAAAGAAAGAGATATTTGCTTAAGGTCACTGAACTAATTAAGATGTTAGGTCACAATGAAAGCAGGCTAGGCCTCCTGTCTGGTATATTCAAATGTTTTTCTCTACTCAAATATTTACCTAAGATTCATGCTCTTTATTTTGCAGAGGAATACCTCAAAGCTTGCTATATTATGGGTTTACCTAAGAGTTTAAAGCTAGACATGGTTCTAGCACACACTGCTCAAACTGCTCTGTTAAAATGCTTAGATCACAGCTTCAAACTAAGGTCATTCCATTCTTGATATTTAATCCTTTAAATAAGCTATAAATTCAGCTACTTCTATTTATTTAGTAATATGAGACTATATTTTTTTAAATTAAAAATCCAGTCAGGACCCTAACTAAGCTTCCTTGGATATAAATGGGGAGATTGGAGACAGAAAATCTGGGAGACCAGGGGCCCATGACTGACACTACCACAAGCAGAGCAAGCCCAGATGGTGACTCATTTGCATGAGAAGGGTTTTCTCTACTCATTCTTCTGTCATTAGTCCTTTAAAAATGGGCAAGTCATTAAATCTCTGAGTATCTGTTTGTAGTTTTACAAAATATGATGATGACAGGCTTACCTAACAGCATCACTATCATGATGAAATGAGTCAAGCACCTGATGGGCTCTAAAAATATGTGGACCCCTTGTCCACAAATTTTTGTGAATAAGATCAGGCTGTTTTAGGTTGTTTAAGAGTGTCTATTCAGAGGCCCTAAATGTTGATCCTCTGGATTCTCCTTATAGGTATGACAAAATGATAGAAAGTGAAAATAAAAGGGCTGAAATTCTTTACCATGCCCAGGTTCATGGGGTCAACATGGGAATGGTACAAGAGGGGCCACAGAAAGAATTTAACAGAGAGATACATCATTCACAACCAAGCAACACATTCCTGGCTTTCCTTCACAAAAATGTTCAATGATCAATCATAGCCACAGAAACTTGGGCCTGGAAGCAACCTGAGTGGTCATCTCTAATCTTCTGTCTGGTGTGAAGCAACCTCCTAGACACATCAACGTCAACATGCACTCTTATGGAATCTCCACGATTACCTCTGTTAGCAGAGACAACCTCCTGCAAGAGACAGCTCCATTTCATTTCTGTTAGAAACTTCCTCTTCATAGTGATCTGAAATTCAAGTCTAAGGGCAGTAATTGTCAAGTCATTTTTACTCTAACCACTGTCTTTACCCTTTAGAGTAAGGATAATTTTGTGATGAGATAAACAGGTTTTTAACTGGATTTTCTTTTTCATCAAACTAGTGGAGATTCCCTCACAATGGCTGGCTGATGTCGCTGCATGCAATATGAGACAGTTATGCAACCTTCTAGTGTCAGCCACACATCTGCTATGGATTATTGTGAAACATTCGGAAGCAAGCAGCTCTGCTTGAGATGGCCAGTGATAATCTCTTCTTTCCTCAGTGTGCTCACTCTAAGGGGTTAGAACACAATGCCAAGGCAGGTTGAGTAATGAGTCCTACTTGATTGTATCTGCGCAGTGAAGAGCTTTCTCCGGGTTTCTGAAAAAAATTCTGAAAATTGAAATCCACAAAGGAAAAAAAAGGTGGTGCTCCATATGTGGAATTTGGATCACAGACTCTTGGTCCAAGATCTGTTTGGAAGTCTAACCTATTTCCGGTTGTCATGATTTGATTTTCACATTGAGTTTCTGACATGGGCAGAATCTAGGAAGTTAACAGTGTGCCAAGTAGTCACAGCTTAAGAGACAGAAAAGGCCGGCAGGGAAGCTACAGGGCTGCAAGAGGCTTGCCTGGTGTGGGTGGCCAAGGCTGACACTCAGCAGACAAACTCAGCAGGTGGTGAAATGTGCACTGAAGCAGAACTTACCCAAACAGGGTTCTGGGAAAGGGAGGCTTTTTTTTTTTTTTTTCCCAGGTAGCACTGAAAGGCATGGATCAGACGTTTTTTCCACTTGAATAGGTCTGGTTATAAAACTTAGGTTTATTCAGCCCATCCTTAAAAGAACAGCTATAGAAATATGTATTAGTTAAGATTCACAAAATTGTAGCCCTCACCAAATGAATGCATTTTCTTAGACACAGCTAATCTGAACACTGTGCTTGCTACAGTGTTCCTACTTAAGAAAAGGTAATACATTGTCCACACATTTCCTAGTAGCAACAGAAGAAAGTTTTTAAAAAATCAATTTCTCAACCTGAAAACTATTCAAAAGATATATATCTGAATTCAACAAAGTCCCATCTCATGCCATTTAATTTTCTCCATTTCAGCCATGTACAGTCAGCCCAAGACAGAAATAACAATGAAATGGAAAGTCAGCCACCATTCTACCATTCTAATTTTATGCAGCAAAGTAAGCATGACATGGAGCTGGGAATTTGCTGTTTCCCTCCTGACTCTAGTCTCTGCATTGATGCATGCCCTCTTATACTGTGAGTGGCTCACACAGTGATGGTGAATATTGTGTCTAAGGCCATGTGTCTTTTTAAGAAACCGAAAATAGTAATTGTACATCTTTTGGGGATACCATGTAATGCTTTGGTACATTTATACACTGTGTATCGATCAACCTGGGATATTTACATCATCCATCATCTCAAACATCTATCATTTCCTCATAATAAGAACAATCAAATAACTTTCCTATGTTCACATATGAATACACAACCACTGTAATTCCACATCATGTACAACCACAAGGATGGAAAGTTATACTCCATGTATGTATAATAATTCTACTGTGATGTATAACTTAAAGAACAAATAAAAATTTTTTTTTAAAAAAAAGAACTTTCAAAATCCTCTTTTCCAGCTTTTTTGAGCTAGGTACCTTTTCACAGCAAAATGCCTATAAAGACAAGCCAACTATATCATTTGGTCCCAAAGAAACAACAACCTGTTCCAGTGCTATAGGAAGCACATACACAGTACTTACTGGGAGACGGAATGTCAGTCTTTAATACGGTAGCCTCCTAAGAGGTTTTCAAAAATAATATTGAACCCACACAATTTTTACTTTACATAATTCTGCTGTACTCTTAACTAAATTGGTACCTTAGAACTTCATAAATTATAGTTGCATGGCCAAGAGTTGCGAAAAAAAGACTCCTGATCTGAACTCTGGGATCTCCAAATTGTGTGCTGGTGTACCTCAAGAGCACCACAGCAAACACAGGGTGTTACAGCCTGATTTAAATTTTTGAGGGAAACAGAGCAATATTCACCATCCCAGACACTGCATAAGCTACTCATTCAAGCTAGTTCACAGTTTAACATAAGCCTGTGCTATTTTCCTCGCGATGACATCATTTCTTTCCAAAGGTAGGCTGCTGTGATAAAAAGCAAGTATTATATAAAGAGTGATGTGGAACAGGAAATGAGGGTAGAAGGCTCCAGTCAGATCTGAAAGTTTGAGAAATCATGGAGTGGCTAGTGATAAATTTATTATTTCATATTCCACATTCAAGCTCATTACCTGCTATGAGAAAATTAAGAAGGAACCTTATATTATATATCTTTTCTTTTGCCAGCTGGTACAATTCTGTTTCATCAGTGGAGGGCACTGCAGAGATTTTACAGGAAGAAGTTTCCTTCCTGGTTCTGGTGCTTTCTTTTTGCAAGCTCCTGTAAGCAAGTATGGCTTCTCCAGCACCCAGTTCCTGAGTGAGATGCCTTCTTCAGCAGCTGGATCCTGCTGTGCACTATGGTCAGCACCACACAGCCTCCAGTGGCTTCCCTGGCCTCTCTCTGGGACAATGTGTGGCAGAATGTTTCCAGTGAGAACCTTCCTGTAAACAGCTTTCCTCAGCACCTTATTCCAGCAAGTTCTGCCAACACAGCACCACAGTGACTTCTCTGCCACCCAGGGAGCCATGGTCAGTCATTCCCCTCCTACAAGATCTGGGGTGGAGGGGCTGGGGTTGTGGCTCAGCGGCAGAGCGCTCGCCTTGCCCATGCGCAGCCCAGGTTCGATCCTCAGCACCACGTAAACATAAATGCATTGCATTGTGTACAACTAAAAGTAAATAAATAAATAAATAAAGATCTGGGGTGGAGGCAGGCCTGTGGCCTGAGTGCTCATATCACCTGGGTGGTGGCTGCTCCTGATACCTGCTACTTTTGTATTCTTTAGAGTTCACTTTATTTCCTATTAGCCAACCCCCACTATAGTTCATATTTCTTTTGTAATAGTATTATTATCAATTGTGGTAAAATACACATAACATAAAATTTACCATTTTAACTATTTTTAAGTGTATAGTTCAAGAGCAGTGCATATAGTTACATTTTTGTACAACCATCACCAACATCCATGCCGACAACCTTTTCATCTTGCAAAACTGTTTACTGGGCTGTTCTATCTTTAAGAATCTGACTGCTCTAGGTAGCTCATCTAGGTAGAAACGTAAAGTATCTCTCTTTTGTGATTGGATCATTTCACTTAGCATAATGTCCTCAAGGGTCATCCATGTGGTAGTATATGTTGAAATTTCCTCCCTTTTAAAGGCTAAATAGTATTTCATTTCATCTGTACATCATATTTGGTTAATCCACTCTCCACAGATGGATACTTGGGTTGCCTCCACCTTTTAGCTCTTGAGAGTAATGCTTCTATGAATGTGGATTCACAAATATCTCTTCAAGACACTTAATTATCTGGGGACTCTATCTAGAAGGAAAACTGTGAGAGCATGTGGCAATTCTATTTTTAACTTTTTAAAGAACTGCCATAGTGGTTTTCTAGTTAACATTTCTTTATTTTAAACTTTCTTGTTCAAATTACTGTGTGTTTGGTCTCCTGAATGGACCCTGACTGATACATGCAGGGCCCAATAGGTGTACACATGCATTAGTAAATAAAGAAGAAAGTAAAATCCTTTTTATCTTTCAATTATTATTTCACAGGACTACACAGTTATTAAGTTGTTTGGACCTTAGCACTCAATAAATGTTAAGCATTAGGTATTTCTTTTGTCCTAGAAATGACATGAAAAAAATTCCAGGGACACTAACGGTGCCATGAGTCAGGAGCACCTGGGAACCTCTACTCCAGCCCACACATTTCCTACTGCCATTAGGACCTGTCTGCTTGGAGTTTCCTTAGGGTTACTATACCTAGGGCCATTCTTATCCCTGAAGGCATAGACAGCCCTCACTTTCACCCCCAACACAGCATCCTTATTTTTTATATGTATTATTAAATTTCTTCCCATTTATGCAATGGTGCCAAGAAACCTTATGATTTTTCATTACTTATATTCTTCTGTCTTCCATTGTTTCTAATCTAAGTCCCACAATCAAAATATTTCCTGGATGGGTCTTTTCCCCTCCATTCCTACATCAATCAATAAGGCCATCAGTTTTAGTTTGCATTTCCTATGATTTTTAAGCTGTTTTCTCATCAACAAGACCATGGATTGAAATTTCAAACACCCACCGAAGCTAGAATACACTAATTCCTATCTGTCACAACTACAGGCTGCCTCAGTACCTGTACCCATGAGGGCACACTGATAAGGCAGGCTGTGGGTAAGACACTATTCCCAGGATGTCAGCTGGCACACCAGCCTCTCGCTCCCAAAGAAGCCAATGCAGTGCGAGTGAGCATGAAAGACATCGCCAGAGACAAAGTTGTGAATGTGCGCCCACACACTCGTAGATATGGGTGGTTTAAAGGGTAAGTAATCATTCAGAAACGTTTGATACTCACTTTCATTAACTGGAAATGACTTAAAAGAAACCTTAGGATGAATCATAATACCCTGTGCAGCCACACCGTGGAAGCAGCTGCTGCCCGTCTAATTTTTCTGCTGTTACACCCTTCCAGAGCCCTTTTCAGGTCCCAACTCCTCTACAAAGTCTACTGAAGCCCACAGTGAACTTAAACATCTACAGTAAACATCTGTCATAATTAAAGTTGGACATCTTGATGTCAGTGTCTTCTGAGGCAGATCTGTAAGCTTGGCTATTTAAAATACAAGATTATACCTTATGTGTATTTGCTTTTTCTCCTTTCTAGAAAGCACAATGCATATTGGACACTTCGAAGGCTCTATACAACTAACAAAATAATAATTTCATCATTTCATAATACTGAGTTATGACAACATACAAGAATAAACTGAATTTCCCCATGCCCCAAAAGTACATTATGGGGAAATATGTACATATATATATATATATTTACCTTCAAAAGAAAGAAAAGGACATATGCATTGCATTGGAAAACTGAGGCTACTACTCTATAACTACCCATAAATCTAACAAATTTCCAAAAATTCTTTTAGAAAAGGAGCCAAGAAGAAAATAATTCTGACAGCTGCAAACCTTCTGTTTTACAACATGCACAGAATGGACACACTTCCTTTAACATCCTCATAAACAGAGGGGGCTGAGCAAATGCAAGCCTCCCCAGTGGATGTCCATTGGACTCTAGATTTCAACGAATGGATTGTGCTTATCTTTATAGAGGCATTCTTACTATCCACCTATCCAACCCACCACATTTTACCATAGAGACCATTAATAAGATGGATTGGACAAAATTCCATTTCAGTTAATGGAATTTCCAGGGCCAGCAAGATACTAGCAGCAGCTGCCCACTTTAAAAGAGCAGCAACTTCTCCATCCTCAGATTGGAAACTTTGTTTCCTTTAAGTTAAGATCTAACATCCGGCACTGGCCACCTGAATATATATACTAATAAATCCCAGATGGGAATTCCAGGCACCTCTTTACTCAAGGCATGAATTTCTTTCAGGCAATAAACATCCTATTAAGTAAATCTCTAAGGAACGAGCTCATTTTCAGAGACTGCTTCCATTCACAAGATGCTGTGCTTTCTAAAGCCAATTTGAGATAATTGCACAATATGTAATTAAATTTGCCATCTCTTTTCTCAATAGATGAAATCAATTAGCAAATATAAAAATCACCTTAAAAAGGTGGACCTCAGTTTTTCTAGTGGAAGTGGACCTTCCACCAGAGGCTAGGAAGGAGAGAGGGAAGTGACAGAGGAAGATTGGGTTTATCCAGTGCCCTTTAGGGCACTGAAATACAATGAGGTGGAATAAATTCTAATGTTCTAAAGCACAGTTGGGTGACCACAGTTCACAATTTATTATATATTTATGAAGAACTAGAAGAGAGGAATTCAAAGCTCCCAAAACAAAGAAATGTTTAAGGAGCTAGAAATGAGAACTATCCTGATTTGATCATCATCATTATATACATGTATCAAATTATCACACTATACCCCATAAACATGTACAAATATTATGCATCAATTAAAAATTTTATATTTTAAAAAGGACTTTATTCAAAATATCTTGTTTTGGGACCAGAGAAATAAAAAGTATGTCACTTGGCCATAGCCCCAAATTCTGAATCTACAACCCAGTTTAGAACCAAACAACTTCTGTGTTCAGATTAAGCTATATTACTTAATAATAAGTATAATTTATCAAGCATCTACTATGTGCTAGTGCTATGCTAGAACTTATCGTTTTTCTTATACATCTCAGTGTAGTGGTGCTCTCTAGTCCATGAAGTACTTTGGCATTCTTTGCCACTGATCCTTATAACAAGCCTATAAGGAAGGAATCTTGGGTATTACTGACAACATTTGCCTCTGATGAGGATACAGAACCTCAGCGATATTAAGTGGCTGGCCCATAGCCACTTAGCTGGGGCTGAGTGTAAGCTGAGACTAGAATGTTGGTCTTCTGACCTCACTGCTTGCTATTTTTTCTCTACACTATGGTGTCTCTCTGATTGAGCAAAACACAAATTACAACAGTAAAAAGCAAACCTGCCTCATCACCAGGAAAAAAATGGGTATGGGGCAGCAAGGAAGGTCAAGGGCAAAGCTGACTTACAGGCTTGGAGCCTGGCTGACCCTGGGGAAAGGGAGCTAGACATCAATTTTTTTAAAAAGTGGCTGGGTGTTGGTAGCCCAGAGTAGGAACAGGTGTGGCCATGATGGACATGAGGAATTCCACTTCACACATCGAGTGAGTCTGATTGAGGTCTAAGCAGGGAAAATGACATGGTATGAACTTGAGCCTCTCCTCTCAGACCAATTTCCCATATACCAGAGCTCTCTCTGAAGAAGCAGGGCTCCTGTATAGCTCAGTCTTAAGTAAAAATATTTCTAGAACAGATTACATAAAATACTTAGTCTTTACTTATCAAAGGCTATAGAACAGTTTTTTTTTTTAAAGAAGTAGATTATCATTGTTAACCACACTGTTTTATAACGTAGATATGAACCTACTTTTGCTCACTAACCTTATAAAGTTATTTTTCATTGTATTTACACTCAGTCAACAATTTCTGCCCAATTTCAAGAGACAAGAATATGCAAGTGATTAGGAGTTCACATTCTTTTTAAATGTTCTAGAAAGCTTGTCACAATACACAGATCTACAGAATCATCTAACTTCCTTAATATATTACAGTCATGCTTTCAGAGGGGAGAGGAGCAAGATTGGGTTCTAACATCCATAAAGTGAAATTACATATGGTTAAAATTACCTCAAAAATTCCTTAAATAGCCCAGAAATTTCAGTACCATCTACATGATTTTGTGTATACATAATACTGTATCCGTTCTAACTTTTAGTCTATGGTTCTCTTCAGTTGTCAAATATTCAAGTTCTTCCTCCATAATAATGATCAATTCATTACACCCATTTGCCTGGTCTGCTGAACAAAGTGTTTCCTGTTCTGTTGGTGGTTTGAACCCTTAAACTTATCCACTCCATAGCTTCCATCAGAAGGCGGTCAACATAAGCAATGCAGAAAGCAACTGCCTGGTAATAAAATAGCTGCATGTGAATGGCCAGGGTTTCCTCACAACTGTCTTCATCAGGGTGAGGTATCACTTTATTGACAGCATCTAACATGCCCTCTACAACTTGTAATTGGATATGCAAGGGACCAAAGGAGAAGTCAAAGTTCTGGAGGAAGCCAGAGACTCACTGTCTGCTCCAGAGCGAGGTATTGGTGTCACCATTCAGATGTTATTTCATTTACACAGTTTTCCATTCTGCAAGTATCTGTGGAGGACCTACTGTGTACGGGCACTGGGCAAAAGGCAGAGATACAACAGCCTTCTTATCTGTTCTTATAGCAGATGGACTTAGGGGGCAGGAGCAGGAAGGATTTGGGAAGGACACTAACTGCTTACTAATTAGAATCCAGTATGATAAATACAATAGCAGAAAAGTTATGAGGTTCTGGGACAATTCACAGAAGAACCTAAATCAGACCTGGGGCAGCAAATCATCAAGAACAGCTTGCCAAAAGAAGTAATACCAGCAAAGGAAGAGGAGAATAGAAGGAAGAAAGCATGCAAAAAGATCTACAGGTGAAGGAATATCCAGTGGGAGAAGAAGGCTGAAGAAAAGATCAAAGGCTAGGATAATTGGACAGCCACTGGAGAGCCTTTGAGAAAGAGAATTTAGCAACATGATTAGAGGTAGAAGCCAAATTGCAAGGAGTTGCAGAATAAACCTGCATTAAGAAAGTAGAGAAAGCCTTGGTGTACCATTCATTAAGGAAGTTTCCCTGAAGAGAGTACCCTGCAGAGAAAGCACTATCAAAAGAGCACAATTTTAGCACAAGTTTGAGTGGCTTTGAGAAACAAAGATTTAAGTTCCCACAACACTGGCCAACACCGGCCACAGGGAAGTTGGGCACCACCATCTCTTACAAAAATACCTTTGCAAAAATTTGTATGGACTCTGACAGGAGTTTGAATAATGTAAATTAAAAAAAAAAAAAAAAAAAAAAACACAACCCTCCAAATCCCCTCCAGCTGTTGCAGGTGCTGGTCCAGTAGATCTGACCCAAAGGGGACAATACACAGTGTCATCTCTGAGCACCTGGGGAGGCTCCTGAACCCCCAAATTACAATCTTAGCACATAGGAAATACTCCCATTAGGGAGACGGTACTTTGGGTACCACCCTATTTTATCTGTTTTCTGTTTCACCACTGGGTTCTTTGAAAAATACAAGTATCCTTGGAAGAAAGGCCTGTCAATGACTAACATCACAGAGTAAATGAATTCACTGGTTTCTTTATTCTTTCCTAGCAGGTGTGACGTGACTACAGGGCATTGTGGGTAGGACGCAGAGATGCAAAAATTAAAAGTGTGAGGAGGGTTGGGAAGAGAATGAATATGAGCCACTTGGGAAGAGAATGAATATGTCCCACTCCCAGCTCTGCCCTGATCACAAACCCCATTGCTGCCTGATCCCAAGCAAAAACAAAGAGGAATGACTACACCAGTAGACAACTTGCAAAGTAGGAGTGTGAGTTTCAAAAGCTTGGGGTTCCTTATTTTTTGTGATGCAAATTTTTTAAATGATGTAAAAGACTCAGAACTATTTTGATTGAGATTTCCATCTCTGCTTCTGTAAACTGATGCAGCCTCCAAAGGCTAAAAATTACTTTCACAGGAATGATTTCTTTTGAGGTATTTCCAATTGTGGGTGAAAATTATCATGGCTCTCTTTCCCAAAGACAGCCAGTTTTCTAATCCAAGGTGGAAATTGAAGGTGGGATATAGTTCAGTTGATACAGTACTTGCCTCACACACACAAGGCCCTGGGTTCAATCCCCAGCACCACACACACACACACACACACACACACACACACACACAAAGAAACCATAAAAGGCTCACAAAATCTGGTATCTCTGACACTGAGCAAACACAACCATGATAGCTGAAGTCACTTGGCTTATAGCCCAAGAAACACAAATGGTAGCCTTAGGGCTAATCCAGTTCAAGGTGGACTTTTCTTTGGCCAGGTAAGTTTTATTTTTCATCTGAACTTCAACACCTTTAAAGATGATCTGTTCTACGTTTGCCTCATGCCATAAAACCCCCATTTCACACAGAGCACTGTACACCTTCGTAGTACTTGCTTGGCTCCTATAGGATTTGATTTGGGACCACTGGTTGTTATACAAACTAACATTAAAACAAACACACACCCTCTGAGCTACAGAGGTGGAGCTCCAGCAGTGAGCATTTTAGCGTGGAGCACAGGTGAGTCACTGAGCAACAGAATCACTAACAGTAAGCCACAGCATGCAAGATTACTGTAATATGATTCTCAACAAAACAGCAGTGCAAAACACCAGCGAGGCTCACCAGTCTCTGGATGTAATGCGACTGAGGCTTTGCAATCACTTTTTAACAGACGTACCTGCTGTGAGTCACCACCAGATCTGGACTCAGGTACACTGCTCTGGCTCTACTCCTGACATCTGGTTGTCCAGGAACACAAGCCTGGCAGCCAAAACCCCATTCTGGCATGGAAAGCAAATAACCCTTCCATTCAGTGAACTGTAGCCATAAAGGCACTATGTGTGATCTCCAATGAACAACATTCAACTTGGAGCAATTCACTCCTGGCACACAGCCAGTTGAGCCACTTGGTAGCTATTTGAGACATCAGTAGCACATAATGCAGAAATGGTCTTGTCATCTGTCTGTTTGTATGTCCTGACATGGAGGACATCCCCATCCCTCCCCCACCTTTGTTCCTTGTGATACTTCCAACCACAACCTGCACAGAACCCAAGAATCAGAGAGCTAATGCTCAAAGGAAGGTTTTAAGGTCATCTGATTCAATTTCCTCATTCCTCAAAGATGGTCACAAATGAGAAAATAGGCCCAGCAAGTTGATGCAACATTTCCAAAGGCTAATCATACAAGTGTCTTAACAGGAACTAGAACTAGATCTCTGAGACCTTGACTGTGGCCTCAGGAGCTCAGCGCTCCTCCTGCAACCAGCCTCCTGGGGGCTCAACAAGCCTTCAACACCTCTGGTCCCCTGAAATCTAGCCCAGGACTCCTGCATTTGATTTCTAGGACCCACATGGATGGCCTACCTCACTCTAGTTCCTCATTTGGGTTTGGATCAAAGCCCACTGATAAAAGGTTCTTTGCTCTAGTCGGCCTCTGTGCATCTGTTTCCCTCAGGGATGTGACAGGGAATGCTAGCTGGCTGGGAACAAGGCTCTAAAGTTTGGAATTCTAGACAGCAGCCATAGATGTATCTAAAAGATACACTGACACCTGTCCTGCTCCAACTGACTCACCACAAAAGTGTTTTCCTGTATCACTCTGCCCTCCCTTCCCTCACAGCCCTCCAAATATTGCCCCTGCCTCAGGCAGCCATTGCCTTGCAGGAACTATCTAGAGCAAATTAAATGAAATTCTCTAGGACTGATTGCCTTGCTTTATTTCTTCATGCACAGTTTCAAAGCTTTACATGATGCAGAGCCCAATTATTGAAATTTAAATAGATAAAACAATTAGTCAAATATAGTGATTAAGGTCTTATCTTTAAGATGTAAGGCCACAGGAATATACAGCCGCCTTATACAGCTTTTAAAGAAAAATTATATTGGACTTCAGTGTTCTATGGTAACATGTAATTACCATAGGTTGAAGAGTTATCAGCAATTTTCTCTACTTCTTATTATAATTGTTTGATGCCTACCTGACCAGACAGATCTATGGTACCCTGGAGATGCTTTATTGACCTTTGAGAACTTCCCTTTGTGAACTGCAGCACTACCATGGTTCATGAAATCTGTGACCTTGCTCACCCCGAGAGGATCTGACATTTGTCATCAGGAGCTAGTAATCCTATATGCAGGGTCCCATTCATACCATAGCCAGTCCCAAATAAGAAGCAACTCAGTGAAGAAACACCATGACAGGACACCTGTGTAGCAGACTCAATTTCACTTCCATTACTCCCTCTGGATAGCAGCCTGACCATTTAAACTCCATTGTAGCAATCCCATACCCCTCTGCTGTAGAGTAACTGGTTTAGGCAATCCAAGCCCAAGCCAATCACCACAGCAGATGCTGTCACTAACAAAGGGCCACTGAGATGTCAGAAATTTGCAAGGGGCTTCTGGAAAAGGTTGCTCACTACTCTGACAGCCACCAGGAGCCAGTTCCCTGTCTCCTCAGGGATGTGGTGTTGTAGATGTGAAGTCTAGAATTGCTACAGAGTCTTATCACTGTGAGAGAAGGCAGTTCAGGATGAAGCTCAACCATGGAAGCTAGACTGGAAAGGACATGAGTTCCTGACATCACTGAATTGCTAAAAAAAAAAAAAAAAAAAAAAAAAAACCTCATCCTAGTTAATTATAAATTCTCTTTTGTATGAACAGTCTAAACTGTGGTTTCTCTTTCTTATATAGTAGGGGCCAGAGTTGAGGCACTACATGGGGTACTTATAGAGAAGGAGTGTCTGAGATTCTAATCTACATTCCCAACACCTGAAGGTCAATAAACCCAAGGTGCAGAGCTGACCAACCTTTCAGCCCCATTTCTTCCAGCTTGCTATTTAACAAAGGCCAGCATACAGCCTGGAAGACCACCTCTTAAGCAGGACCAAGCCTGGTCTGTCTGATACCAGTGGTAGCAGACAGCAGAGTTTGAAGACCAGGGGAGAGGATGGAGGCTAAGAAACCTCAAAGGCATAGGTGAGGTGGGGAGTCTGAGCATAGGAGCTGGGTCCCTAGTTTTTCTCCTTCATGCACAGGCTGGTGCTGCCCACCAATCCTAAGGGGCTTCCTGATGTACTCTACATGGGTATATCCTTGTCATATTGGTGTGGCTGCCTCCCTGATGGGACAGAAAGGGCAAGACTCAGAGAGTGAGGGAAGGTGCTAGGAAGGTATGTATGTGTGAAAGCTCCATATTCCAATCTGAAGTAAAGCACCAGGAGTGAGGTCAGGTCTGCCCTGGGGTTTCTCCCAGGAGCTGAGATGTGGTGAGGACCTCAGGGGCACACATGGCCCTGAGTCAGCAGGAGAAGAGGCAAATCAACAGTGGAAAGCCCTGCTCTGTTCCAGTCAGGCCAGATTTTTGCCTTAGGATGTATTCAAAGTCCACTTGGTGCTGCTTTTAACAGGGCACGCTGCACACAGCTAATTATATTTGGGCACTTTCACTCTGTTGTCTTGCAGCTGAAACACTGAATCCCAACAGGATGACTTTCTAAAAACTGGGAAATTATCTAGGGTTTTCAATAGCCTGTCTTTGGTGACACCCTGAACTAAGCCATTTCATTCTCTATCTCCCACACACACAAAATACTTGCAATGCTCCTGCTTAGATGAGAAGTTGGAATTGCAGAAAATGTTTCTTGTCAGACTTTCTTATTTCTATTGCCCACAGCAGCCCCCACATAAATACCTGGATTTCTACTGTGTTTTGCTGTCCTGTTGGCTCTGAGTTTTGATCATGGAGTTTCCTCAGCAAGTGCTCATTCTTTCCTTCTTACCAAGTCCAGCTCAGAGAGCTCTCCCTGAAAGCACCACTCTACTAAAATCAAATAAACCAAAAGACTACAGAAGTCTGTGTCCTCAGACTCCACTGTTAGCCAAAAACCTTTATGGAAAGAATTGATTCCAAAGGATGCAAATCAATGCTTAACTTAATGGTTCAAGTTGGTGGGATTTCAGAGGTCGGTCATAGAAAACATGAATGAACATATGAAATCACCTTTGTTGGCAAAAAAAAAAAAAAAGGAACGGAGGCTATATATAAACAAATATAAATGCAAGATACAGTGATTGTGTAAATCTCAAATCATAACGGGAGCTCTACTTTAAGAGAAAGGGACTGAACAATGCAAGAGAGCTTAGAACGTGTCCCTCCACAAGATGCAAATTCCTCATGTCACTTCATCTACTGGATACAGAGCAGAAGATGATTAAACAAGAGGAGACAATGCAGGTGACAGCTCAAAGTCATTCTCTTCTATTCTTAGCACTGGTCTGACCTTCATCAGAGAATGATATTAGAGGATCTGGCCTGTGTCCAGGGGAAAATAGTCATAAAATCTAAAGGAGATGGAAGAGGGGAACAAAAGGCTTGAGCTAGTTCAAAGCACAGTGTTATGGTTTGGATGTGAGGTGTCCCCCAAAAGAGACAATGCAAGATGGTTTCAGGAGAGAATCTTAACCCAATCAGTGCATTAATCCTCTGATGGGATTAACTGAATGTTAACTGAAGGTGGATAGGGTGTAGCTGGAGTAGGTGGTGATTGGGGGGCATGCCTGTGGGGTATATATTTTGTATTGGTGAGTGGAGTCTCTCCGCTTTCTGATCACCACGTGAGCTGCTTCCCTTTGCCACACTCTTCCACCATGGTGTTCTGCCTCACCTCAAGCCCCAAGGAATAGAGCTGGCTGTCTACAGACTGAGACCTCGGTAACCATGAGCCCCCAAATAAACTTTTCCTCCTCTAAAACTGTTCTTGCAGGTCTTTTAGTCATAGCAGTGAAAAAGGATGACTCAAATGCACAGCAAGAAAACAACAGAGTAATGGACAAAAATTGTCCCCATTAAGCTATACTTGGTGACAATGAGTTCACACTCCATCCTCAACTAGTAATTCTGTTTTCAGATTAATTTTCAATAATGTTTAATGCTCAATTTCACTTTCATGAGGATGGTGTCATACAGGGAACTATGACTGAACCCATTACGATTGTGGAAACCTTGTCATGTATTAACTATATCCAAATAACTTAAACATGAATGCAGATAAGGAACAGGGTAGTCATCATCAGACTAAAGGTGCTTGAACTTACCAGCTGATTGGGAAAGAACTACTGGGAAAACCCAAAGGATTTATCTCCATGTCAAAATTGAGGGAAGCAATATCTGGCATAATGTTCCTGTGGGGGGAAAGGTTTATTTTGGAGCCCTTATAGGTAGTAAAGGACACACTGAGGGAATGACCAAGATGAGCCACACAGAAACACAGCTGCTAGAGGAGCCTACAGCACTTTGCTTCCTCTCAGACCACTGCACCTGGACATCTGAACCTGTGTGTGGTCACACATCCCCAGCTGGGCAGGCAGGGTGAGGGAAGAATGATGGAGTTGAGAGGCAGGTTTCTTTTTTTTTTTTTTTTTTTTTTTTTTGTGGTTACCGGGGATTGAACTCAGGGGCACTCGACCACTGGATCACATCCCCAGCCCTTTTTTTTTGTATTTTATTTAGAGACAGGGTCTCACTGAGTTGCTAAGTGCCTCACCATTGCTGAGGCTGGCTTTGAACTCGCGATCCTCCTGCCTCAGCCTCCCAAAGTGCTGGGATTACAGGCGTGCGCCACCGCGCCCGGCGAGAGGCAGGTTTCTATCCCAGTTCTGGCATTACGAAGCTGGATGACAACAGACACCTGACTTGGTTTCTTTGGCCTAAGTTTCATTTATAAAAGGAGAAGATTAGACTAGATCAAATGTCCTCTCATCTCATGCCCAGTACAAGTCAAATTCACTTCAACTGGCCGGGCGCAGTGGCGCACGCCTGTAATCCCAGCACTTTGGGAGGCTGAGGCAGGAGGATTGCGAGTTCAAAGCCAGCCTCAGCAATGGCGAGGCACTTAGCAACTCAGTGAGACCCTGTCTCTAAATAAAATACAAAAAAGGGCTGGGGATGTGACCCAGAGGATGAGTGCCCCTGAGTTCAATCCCTGGTACCACAAAAAAAAAAAAAAAAAAAAAATTCACTTCAACTGTCAAGAAGGCCCCCCTCTAATCTGGCCCCCATCAGCTCTCAGACTCATGTCTCCTCCCATGAGCTGTTTCTGGAACACACCAGGCCATCCAGGCCTCAGGGCCTTTGCAGCTGCTTGTTGTCTGCCTGTAATGGTCTGCCCCAGGATATCCCTGTCTGGCTTCCTCATACCTCTCAGGTGTGTCTAATATTACACTCCAGTGAGGATTTATTCCCAATTGCAACCACTGCCATCCCGTCACCACCATCCCCAACACACACACACACACACACACACACACACACACACACACTTCTCTAGTCATCTTAATTTTTTTCTCCTTAGCACTTAGTATCCCACTTACTATATATTTTACTATTTACTTTGTTAATTGTCAGTATCCCTTAAATAGAATGCCAGTTCCCAAGTGTTGCTTTTTTTACTGCTGCATCCCCAGTGCCTGGAAGAGTGCCTAGAACCTAACAGGAATTCAGCAAGCATTTGCGGAATGGATACACGCATGGATGGGTGAAAAGGAGAGCAGAAGGAGTACTGACCTCCATGGTGTCTTTGGCTCTGAGATCTGTGGACTGTGGTGCCCATGGAAAGAGTGCTCTCTGCCACCAGGATGAACTCTAACCACATGAAAAAAACAAGCTGACCCAAGTGAAAACCCAAAGGGCCCAGGGCCATCTGTGGTATGCTTCACTCTGCTACAGAACTGCCTAAGTGCATGGCCTGAGCTGGGGGGCCATGTACACCCAGCACTCTCAGCAAACTCTGTCTGAGAGATTCTTGGTATTGACATCTGGTTCCATATTTTTAGAGTCTAAATGAATATCGTTTGGGGGGAGCATAACTACATCCATTTATCTCTCTATTCCTCACTTAAAACCCCTGGGGAAAAGGGAAATGTTTCCTTACTGCCAAGATATCACACCATTTATCCTGAAATGAGGAAAGGTGGTGGTGCTCCCACGTACATTTCAGCCATCTCCACTAGATGGCGACATGGGCAGGACGTGCTGCCCGTGGGGGAAATTCACAGCAGCAGTAGAGAGGTTCCCACCCACCTCCCTGCCCCTCTGGCTCTCTGCTTGGCACTCACCCTCTTGTTCTCTCTTCACTTCAGTCTATTTTCAACCACTGATTTACAATCTGCTCTCAAACGGTTCATGCTTACCCATGGACACATATGACTTAATCACTCTAACCTTGGACATTTTATTTATACTTCATTCTGCCAAAGTTCATTACTTACCCACCCTCTGGAACTCGACCCCAAACTCACTTCTTCCATAAAACCTTCCCAAGCAAACCTGGCTCTAATCCCAACTGTATATACACCATGATGTACAGTCACAGACACATAACCATTTTAATATATTAGGTAGAAAACACACACATAGGCATACTAGGCAGACATGCACAACTCTGGGCGTCTGATAGACAAATGTTTCTTTTACATAAATGACGTGCAGGTGACCAAATTCCATCCAAGAGAAGTAGTCATGACTCCACAAAATAGTACCAGCTGCCAAGGGTTTAATTAATGAGCAGACAGACTAGATATTCCAACACCCACCTATGTCTTCCAGTTTCCAGATTTTTCTGAATATTCAATTTAAGCTCCAGAAAGCCTTTTGAGCTGAAAAAAAAAACTTAGATAAACCTAAGTAAATACTATGCCTTCCCTTGAACAAATGTGTGTAAATGCCAATATAATTTGAGTGCTGTTTAAAAAGCTCTATTTTTTTTTAATTTTTTTACATTTATTTATTTGCTTTAGTTGTACACAATGCAATGCATTTATGTTTACGTGGTGCTGAGGATCGAACCCGAGCCACGCACGTGCTAGGCAAGCGCTCTACCACTGAGCCACAACCCCAGCCCCTAAAAAACTCTATTTTGATCTTTGGTAAGGTTTTCCATTTTCTTTAAAAGTAAAATTAATTCTACTTGTAGAAGCATTGGTATGACTAAAAACAAGTCCAAGATGTTATTTTAAAAGTATGAAAGGCTTTATATATAAGGTAAAATTTCTTTCTGACTATGAGAGAAAATGGAAACAGTAATATTCTGACAATGACCCAAGGGGAGAACAGAAGTAAACTCCCTCATGTTTATAGGACACCCCACAGTATTACCACTGTAACCAGACCACTGAGAACCAGAGGTGTCCTACAGTTAAGACGTGAGTGGAAATGTAATGAAGAAACTTTAGGTAAAACAAATCTATTCAGTTTTTTTCCAGAGTTTCATTTCTGAAACATTTCAATCCTTCATTCTGTTTACAAATGAAACCGTATGCAAACTTCGAATACCATTTTCTTCACCCACAATACTCATACTCCCCTCAGCTTACCACTGGCTCTCCACATGCAGAGCCACAGTAGAAGAAAAGCAGGGATTTGTTGAACACGACCCCTCTAAAGCCATGCCAAACATCATTTCCGGGTAGACAGCAACACCATGTCACTTAGTCATCTGAACTTTCTGCCAGATTCCAACAAAGACATCACACCCAAGATCATCTGAGGGCAGTTTTCACTCACCTAGCTTCAGCATTCTCTCCCTGGACTCAAGCAGAAGGACAACTTCACCGTGTCTTAGCAGTCACACTGATTCGAGGAACATGGCAGCCAACCTGCTGATGGTATACTAGGGCCTCTGTTTTGCCATCAGGAAGAGTCACTCTTCCTTGAGAATAATTCAAAAGAATTCATACTAGCCTTTTGAAAAATCCACCAGAAGCTTACCAAACGAATACACAGGAGACACTGGTCAACAAGAGTCACTGTAAAAAGTTGTCTTGCTTGTTATTCTGGGCGCTGGGTTTCGTCACTTGTAGTGGAATGCATTATGTAGCCTTTAATTGTGAGTCCAGAGAGGTCTCCGTGTTCACAATGGGGCGAACTGGTGGCTGCCTGAACTTGCTACCTGTAAACTACGGCTATACAGAAACGCTGATTACCTGTGATAGGTGAACGGGAGATGCTTTCAAAATCAAGCAGAACAGGAAGTCTAATGTTTAAACATGCTAGAAAACAGATACTTGAAGAGGGGATTTAAAAAAAAAAAAAAGGAGTAGCCCCATTCACAGATGCCTGGAAAAATAAAATTAAAAAAAAAAAAAAAAACTCATTCCTACCTGGCCAGTATAAACATGAATATCTATTAATAGTAAGTATTGCTTAGAGGTGTTCTTGTTCTCTGGAGAACTGGGGAACATAGCTTGGACAATGTTGCTACTTAGAATCATTAGCCTTTTACATTTGAAGGGAATTATTATAAAGCACGTTAAGTGTGAGGTATTCAGATGCTCACAATATACACATGTGCACAACACAACGTACTCATATAGGCAATCTAAGAGAATCTTTAGGAGCTTATTTATTTACCTGGACATTTGGCAGTCATCAACACCCACAAATCTTTTGCCCACCCTATAAGAGCACTTCAAGAGCACCACCTGTATGGAGCCTTTTCCTGAGGACCCCAATTAAGAATACACAATCTCAAATTCCCACAACACCTCATTTGAATTTTGTTGGTAACATTTTTGGTACTTAACACAGTTGTCTCTATATTATGTTTGGTTACATATCTATCTTGTTCCCCACAAAATGGGATGCTTATTTTATTTTTATCATCTGCAGCAATAACACTCTTCCTAAGCCTACAAGGCACCCAACAAAAAAGAGACCAAGTGGAATATAAGGATAAGTTCTCTGAATTCTGCTACACCTGATTCAAATTCTATTTATGATGCTTTTCAGTTTTGTAGACTTGCAAGTTATTTAAAATTCCTGAGCAATTTTTGCACTTCTGTAAAATGAGAATAATACCATCTATATAATAGAATTATTATCAAGATTGAAAGAGAATCATGCAAATAATGTATTGGCTTATGACCTGTGAGTTCTTAAGTAGTAATGACCATTATTACTGGCCTGAATTAAAATCAAAAGCCTACTATTGGGGCTGGGTTTGTGGCTCAGTGTTAGAGTGCTTGCCTAGCATGTGTGAGGCACTGGGTTCAATCTTCAGCACCACATAAAAATACATAAATAAAATAAAGGTATTGTATCCATTTAAAACCAAAAAAAAATTTTTTTAAAGCCTACTATTAGGAGAGAAAGCTGAAAGAGATACCAAATCAACATCAACTTACAAACATATCAATACATTTCTTATTTTCTTTAGTCTACATTATCATATGACAAACTCATCCAGATATGAGGAGGCTTGAAATTCATACCTTAGAAACCATCCTGGTCTGGATGTAGCTTAGTGGTAAGAGTGCTTGCCTAGCATGCACAAGGCCCTGTGTTCCATCACTAGCACCACAAAACCAACCAACCATTTTTTTTGTGTATTCACAAAAGTGTTATCTCCCCAAATTCTGGCTAGCCTTTATGAAAACTTCATCAGGGACTATGCATCAAAGAAGATGTCAAGAGAAATCTCTTCCTGGAAGTGTAGGACTCTAAAACTAAGGATTTTCCACATTTTTATTCATTGGCTATTTCAAGGGTAATTTACCACGGGCAAAAGTGCTACATCTAAACAGAGGAACAGGTCTCACATTGCCTTAAAAATGTGATGTAGGTGGAGCTGCATAGCTAGGTGGTTACCAGCAACTGCTCTGTCCACTATTATTGGGGAAAGACTGAATAGCACAGTAATGCTGTGGGAAAGAGAGGCTAGAGGAAGAATCCTGCAGCCCCACATCAAAACACCTGCCAACATATTGGCAGAGACCTCAGACATGCTCCAGGCCCACGCAGGGAGGCCCTAGGAAGGCCTGAAGCAGGTAGGGCAGAAAAGGCTGCAAGCATTGTGGCTTCGGGTATCAAGGGCAACTTCCCACCCAGCAGCACATTCCTTATTCCAGAAAGAGTTCTCCAACCAGAGGAAGATAAAAGGCAAGGCATCTGGGTGGGCATTCTCTTAAGACACATCTCTTCTCTCACTTGAGATCAGAATGCCCAGGTCATCCAGGCTCAGAACAAATTAGTTTATTGTATAAAGCAGCCCCTGCATTTGGAATTATATTCTGCTCATCCCATTTCATTCGGGAAGAGTTACAGACAGAGGCTAAGCAGGGAGTCTCTCAAGTAACTATTTGTGGAGTAGTCAAACCTTACAGAACAGCGTTATATTAAAAAAAAAAATTTAACTTCTTTAGTCGCCTTTGTAGATAGGAATACAGAACTTCCAGTCTTCCCTAGAACTTGCAGATTAAGACACTCTGGGTAGGTTCAAGGATCAACAATTGTGACAGCCACCCAGTGCAGATATACCAGCCATGCTCTATGGCAAGAAGCAAGCAGGCAGCTGGGACCTCCAGCCCTAAAACTTCTGCCAGATAGAATAGTGGCCAAAGACTCTGTCCAGACTTGGCTTTGTTAAGGTAATTTGTGCTGGGGAATACAAGTGAATCTAGTCTTTTCTTGGTGAGCACAGCTCTGCAGTGGAAGCACAGGGCTGCTTGTCACTCCAGCCCCAGGGAGGGCAAATGGCACTGCCAATAGCAGAGGTACTCCAGAGCTTCACCATAACACTAGGTAAGTATTGTCAGGGAGGTTCAGAGCCTTCTTATCAGGTGTTTCTTCTCCATCTCTCTGCAATCACAGGGCAGTGGCCATTAGAAAACCAGATACTCTTCTTCTGCGTGCATGCATATCCTGCTATCTAACATCTCAGAGCAAGGCATTTAAATCACTGCATTCTCCCCACACCCAGGGAAAGTAGGTGGTAATTCCAATTTCCAAAGAGTGGTATAACAAGAGGTTAAGCAGCACATTCTAAAGGACCCTGCAAGATGGGGCAGGGCTGAGGAGAGAAGCCATGAGGCCTAACCTCTACCCTCCCAGAACAATCTCCAGCCACACACTCTTTTGCTGGCCTCATTTCATAGACTGCTTATTACACACCCGAAGAAAAGTATTTCCTCTACAGCCACCCATATCCTTATCAGCAGTACATTCAACAAAATTACCACAGGAGTGATTAAATTTGTGCCTGCATGAAAGAGATATCTTCATTTACTTCACCTGATTTTGTAGCCCCATAGAGAACTGGAAACTTCCACAAAACACTTTGACCTTTTGGGATGGCATTCCCAAGATGCCCTCTAATCCCTAGTGCATAGTACTATGACTACCAAGATTAATTTCCGTTTTTGTCCTTCTGCTCAACCGTTTTGTCTTCCCATCAGTCCTCTCTGGACCCTCCTCTTATGCTTGGGTCTCACCTATGCTCTGTCAATGGCCTCCCAAAAACCATGACCTCAATCAGAGCCCCTTCCTCTATTTAACTTGCTCCTCTTGTCTCTCCTCTTTTTCAAGGGGAAAGGAGTCCTTGGTGAAGTATGGAGGAAGGCAGGCTGAGAGGAAATTATTCCAGGAGACTGCCTGAGATTAGCAACATGCCCATAAGTGTTTTCCAGATGTTCTACCAGAGACAGCAGATGGTCAGACTCTTCCTCTCCCCTTGCCTGGGCACAGGAGTATGTGGTCTGTGCCTACAGGAGCTGTCACAGTGCACACAATGCTTTCCCTGTGTTTTACTCAGTCCTCACCCAAACCCTGAAAGGTATGCCTAATTATCCCCAGGTTACAGACGAGGCAACTGGGGTCCATAAAATTATCATATCTGTTCAGTTGGAATGCTGGGATATGAACCCAGGTCTATCTCACTCCAAATCTATTGTTTTTGTTTTACCTTTATGTCACACCATGAAAGTGTCCTTGGTCCACCAAACAGGAAAATAAAAAAGAGAGAACTGACTTTATTTATTCATTTTTATGTGGTACTGAGGATCGCATGCGAGGCAAGTGCTCTACCACTGAACTACAACCCCAGCCTTGAGAACTGACTTTAAAAGACTAAAAAAGAACACCTAGCAACCCACCCTCCACAGCCAGGTTAGAGCAGCCTTGAACAGCATGAATGGGTGCTGCTGGCAGTCAGTGCCAGCATGAAGGACCGGGCTGCAGCAGAGAGTTCCAAAGTCTGTCATCATGGCAGCTCCCATTCAGGGCCTCCCACCCAAACAGCTGCACAAAAAAAAATATGGGAAGGTAGGCCTTTCTATTGCGAAGTATGCATTTCCATGACTCAAGTATAAGTTCAATAAAAACGTCTTGTAGTTTCTCTTAAAATCAGGTAATTTCAGTATTGGCAAGACCTCTGATATCATCTAACCTCATTTCCTAAGTGAAGAAAATGAGGCAGCACAAGGAAGCTGAAAATCACATCGCTGGTCGCAGGCCTCCACAGAGCACTGATGTCTGTCTTCCTGTGATTCATACTCAAGCCTCTCTTCACACCTGCACCACAGCGAAAGCACTGCATCAGCATTTAGAAAGCAAAGCAACACTGAGTGCTGGCTGGAATAAGTACGCTGGCACTTGAATGTGGTTTATTCTCCACTGAATATAAACAGAGCCCTGATGTTTTATAGCATTCTTCCACTGCAAACCTTCATGTAAAACTGAATGTGAGCTCCAGTAATAAAACACTAAACTTAGTCAACTCTCAATTCGCCAAGAAAAACTATCCAGTTATAGAGTAAATTTCTCTATAAATTTCTAGAATTTCTGGTTAACGAGGTACCACAAGATATTTCCCAAGCTGAAATCCATCCATTTCCAACTCCCTCCATCAAAAACATGTAATATTCTTATTTCTATTATTGCAGTACTAGAGATTGAACCTAGCACCTTGCACATGCTAAGTTTTTGTTGTTGTTGTTGTTGTTTTGTTTTTGAGAAAGAGAGGTCCTCACTAAGTTGCTTAGGGCCTCACTAAGTTGCTGAGGCTGGCCTCCAACTTGTTATCCTCTTGCCTCAGCCTTGCAAATAGCTGGGATTACGGTGTGCATCCCCGTAACCAGCTTAACCTGTTATTTTTATTTTCTCTTGTTTCACCTCTCTGGGTACCAGCACCATCTTCTCACTCACTCTGATTCCCCTGTCTGTTTGGTTGGCTCTAGTGTCTTCTCACCCATTTTCATTTCCATTCGAATTCTATTAAACCCTTTGCTTTTAAGGTGGTAGAAGGTTATTTCTTGAAAAGACAAAATTCAGAGAGAGAGAGAGCAGTTCTCGATTCCCTCACTAGATGTCAGAGAGCTTTGTAATTGTGTAGTTTTAACCATGTGGCCACTTCAAAATGTAAATTTAAAAAATAATAATTTTCAGAAACTTCTCAATTTAGACAGACATTTCAACATGTCCTGAATTAAGTTTCATTTTGAATTTCCTCCCCAAGAAAACTACATCATTTTTTAAGATTTGTAGGGGAAGGATAATGTGTCACCCAGTTTTGGGCCTAACCTCTTTTGTACCCAGAGCCTCCACCCCCATCCTCCTTCACCTAACAGCACAAACAAATTTCCTATGGACAGACTCATAGGATCTGGGAGCTGACATTTCTAGCAAACTACACCTCATCCTCTGGAAAATGGCTGGAGCCCCATTTCCCCTTCTGTAAATACAGTTCTACTCTTACAGATGAGGAAGGGGCCAAGAGTGCCCAGAGTCCCCTGTCCAGCAGTATATACTTCTATGTCCTCACCTCTACCTTCTTATCACCCAAGGCCCCCAAGAAAAGGAGGGTTCAAAGGATACTTAAATCATTCATTCACTCAGTAAAGGCATGAGCTAAAACTAGACTCACAACCTTCCTTGCCTCAAAATAGCTTCTCTTCTGAAGCTTTGCATCTCATCTTCATATCAGTCATTCAGAGACGCCTGAGCCCCACCCGCCCCCTGACCACCACCAAGTTCTGATGCCTCTCACCTCCAAAGTACCCCTTCTGCCTTCCCCTTTGTTTCTAGTGCCACTGCCCCATCCCACTGCTGGCTCATTCTATGGCCTTTTTCACTTAGTTGCCCACATGGTGCATCTATGCCATATATGTGTCATATACCGCACAGCTGTATCACCACAACATCACTAACAGTGCCTAGAATTGAGTTTAAAAAATGCTTCCCCCCTTCACTTAAGCACACCACTCTCTGATAAGGAACAGGCAATGCTTCCCCGCTGCTCAGGATGCAAGTCTCGTCAGCACAGGACTCAGCACAGTCTCCAACCCTGCCCCAACTAGGCTAAGCACTATTCTGTCTCTGGGCCTCTGCTAATCTGTTTGAGCCTCTCAGATGCTTTCCACCATCATCAGCTGCAAAATGCAGCCAGTCCAAGGCTCAGCTCAGACAAGGCCTTTCATGACCCCTGTCATCAGCCCACTCCTGTCTCCCCGCACCACTTAAAAATTTATTACCTCATTTACCATGTGCTGTTCCAATTGATAGCCCTCACTACACACATCTCATCAGACCTATTACACTACACATTCCTGGACTACAGGAGAGTCCTTCATTCACTCACCAAGATCTACCTGCATTTACCCAGTGCCTGCTGAATGTTAGGCTCTGCCTAGATACCCGGGGACCTGGTGGGGAATGAAACACAAGAGGTCACCTGTCCTACAAAACTGCCATTCAATGTGGGGGAAAGGTGGCAGATAAGGAAACAAATAAATAAAGGACTGACTGTGAGAGGTGCTAGGATGGATGTGAGTGGGGAGTTTGGCTGGAGACACTAAAGGGCAGAGGCATTGTAGGCATGCTCTGAATAGCAGTGTGGGTAGCAGGAAGAGCCGGACTATAGCCTAAGACAGGACAAGTATGACACACTTCAGGGGACAAGAGAAGGTGCTGGTGTGGCTACAGTGTCAGAAGCAGTTAAGAGTGTGAGAAGCACTTGAGAGGCTCAGGCCAGAATCTGCAGGCCATATAGGACATAGTAAGAAGTTTACATCAGATGGTGGGAATGTAAAACAGGACAAATGTCTGGAAGGCAAAGTGGCAATAAAGATAAAAAAAACCCTAAAACTCCACAGGCCCTTTCAACCACTTCCAGGAATACATCCAATGAAACAGAGACAAGTGTGGGCAGCTGTGGTGCAAGGAAATTGTGCAGGATTATGACATCAGTGAGAACCAAGAAGAGCCCAGCTATCCAAGTGAAGACTGGTTAAGTACATTTGGGCACATCCATATAATGGCATGTAATGCAGTCTTTAAAAATAACCTTATAATTAATAACATGAGAACTCTTCACAAAGGCTACAAAGCAATATATAAAAGAAAATAAATTCTATTAAGCAGTGCATAATTTTTGTAGCGCAAAACTACGAGCATGCAGAAAAAAGATGAGACAATGTTTATAATGTGTTTTTTCTAGCTAATAAAAATAAAGAGTACTTTTTTTGTTAAACTATAGTTAATAAACGTGATGTTTTTGTAATAAGAAAAAAAGATTCAAAAAAACTTGTGAGTTAAGAAGAAAGTATAGAAGGGAGAATATCCTATGATATCATAAAAAATAATCAGAGTCTGCTGTTCAGGAGACAGTCTGGGCAATCTTCTCTCTTTTCAAGGAATCTTCAAAGCAAAACAGAAAAACAAACCATAAAAACTCCCCAGAACTTAAGGAGGGCAGGAAGTGTGTCATTCCCTACTCTGATCCCTCTGACTCAGCACCAATGGTGGGGCCTCTGATCCTGTTGTGAAGTTAGAGATAGGAGTTCTGAGAGGATGGAGACTTGGAACCTCACCCAGGAGCTCCCAGCCCTGAGGGCAAAGCTTGAAATGTCATACCTGGATTGGTTCAGGAAAAAAAAAAAAAAAAAAAAAAAAAAGCCTACCCCTGTTCTTTTTAGATTCTTTACAACAGAGACCAACAGTCTCACCTTCATAGTTACAAGTAAAACATGATTGAGTTCTTGTTTATTTTGTGGAAATGAGATTCACTGCACAAGACTCAAACACTTTGGTTTCAAGCCTTCTTCCCAAACAGGTTTGAAAATTCAGTAAACAGTTCAGACAAGTCACAGCAAGTTCCAGGGATTCTGATCCTGGCTTAGACAAGCCCAAGTTGAAAAATCTTCCCAGAGGCCCATTCAGCCAAGGTGCCTCTGGCTCTCCACTGGGAAACACAGGTGATTTGATTCCTAAGTGCCATTTTGCCCAGCAGCTTCCTAAACTCAATCCTTGATGGCCAAAGGACACACACTGAAAATGATTTGCTGACAGAATCCCATGTACTTCCTTTAGTTCTATCTTGAATAAACCTCTGGAAAATACAGAGCCAAGGGAAACATACACAGAACTATAAAACAACATACAAAGTTTTAACTCTGGATCCTTTGATTTTTTTTTTTTTTTTTTTTTTGTAGTTGTAGATGGACAGAATGCCTTTATTTTATTTGTTTATTTTTATGTGGTGCTGAAGATGGAACCCAGTGCCTCACACATGCTAGGCAAGCACTTTACCACTGAGCTACAGCTCCAGCCCTGGATCCTCTGAATTTTAAGGCAAATTAAATTAGAATTTGAGGACATTGATAACAACAATCCAGGGCCACTCACTGCCTTCCCACATTCATTCAACCAATATTTACTGAGGCTTTGGCGTGACCTGTGCTAGACTTTAGGATAAATAATCAACAAGAGAGCCAGAGGTGGTATGTGTATATACTGGGGGTGAGTTAAGAGAAGCAAATACTTCTAAGAAACTCCAAGTAGTAGAGCCAATTTGAGAACAAGTGATGAGAGATCTTATAAGGCCTATCAAAGGGGTTGGGACTTTATTAAAACCCCAAAGAGGCATCTTAAGCATGGCCATGACACAATCAGATGAACATTAGTGGAGACTAAGCAGCACAGGAAGTCAGGCTGCAAAGGGGGTGAGGACAGGACAGTTACCTACTCTAGGTAAGGGACGAGGGCTGTGGCCTGGTCTTCGCCAGTGGCAGTGGTTGTGGCAAGCAGTGTGCTGGTTCTATAGCTATTTCACAGGAGAGAGGACAGTACTGGCAATTGATTGGGAACAGGGGAATGGGAGAGGAAGATGCCTTCCAGGTGTCCATATAGTCATCTGGATCACTTGCTGAGGAGAAAACTAGAAGAGAAGGTGAGTTCAGTTTTCTTCACATGGAATTTGAGTTGCCTGTGAAGCGGTGGATCTAGAAACGTGGATCTAAACTCAGATAAGAGCCTGGACTTGAAATGTACCTGTAGGAGGAAGTCGGTGGCATTTAGAGAATGTGAAATTTTAGATACAAATAGGATTACAAGGGACAGAGTGGAATAAGAAGGGCAGAGAACCCAGACAGAGCCTAAGAAGTAACACTGTTTAAAGGAAAGACAAGATAGAGGAAGAAGTCCATAGGGGATCCCCAACCAAGGAAGAGCTGAGAGAGGGAGGAGGAAGTCAGGAGAGCATACGATCCAGGATGAGTCTGTGTGTCCCACACAGGAGGAGTGTGGGCGTGCCCTGAGCAGTCAGAAAGAGAAAAACTGAGTGCTGTCCTCTGGTCACTAAAATGCTGGACGTCGCTTGGTTTCTTTCCCCGGCTGTACATTTCCGGAAACATCTGTAAGCAGTCAGGGGGCCAAATGGGAGGCAGCAGGAAGAGGGTAGGTTCTGCATGAACTTGGACGTAGATGCTGGCTACAGCCAACGCGGTCTTCTCAGGGGCTGGAACAGGGGCCAAGAAAAAGGAAGAGGCTGAAAAACCACTACAGGTGTAACCCCCAGATTCGTAAAGGCTGATGTAGAGCACTGAAGACACCACTTGAAATCTCTTTGTAAAGGAACAAATTGAAAAAAATAGTAACTGGCAATCAACCACCTACATAAGATCAATTAATTTCGAGCAACTTCAAGAGCTGTGACCATCTACTTTTATCAGTTTTAGGGAACAAACAGTTTTGAGTTTATTTAACATATGCTTTCAACTAAATTTACCACCTTGATTAAACATTCTAACCTTGACAACTGCACACAAGATAACTTATATCTGGTAAAGCCCTTTTATGTGTGCACACTCTGAAAAATTGGGTGTGTCCAAGGAGATGAAAGTCTTGATATTGATTACACAATGTGATAAATATAGGTTATAATTAAGTTGTTATGGGGCTGTGGATAGAGCCAGTAGTAGAGTGCTTGCTTAATATGCACGAGGCACTGGGTTTGATCCTCAGCAGGACAAAAAAGAAAAGGAGGAGAAGGAAGAAGAGGAGGAAAAGAATAATTATTATTAACTTGGTATGAAAGCATTCCTCAGTGTCTCACACTTCACATTAAAAGAAAACTGTGATAAAATTAAGAGAATGAATTCTATAGCACATAAAATCATATTTTCCTTTCTCTTTCTTTGTGCACTATCAGAGATTGAACCCAAGTCTGCACACATACTAGGCAAGTGCTCTAACACTGAGTTATATCCTCAGCCTTTTTAAATTTTATTTTGAAACAGGGTCTCACCAAATTACTCAGGCTGGCCTTGAACTTGTGATCCTCCTGTCTCAGCCTCCCAAACAGCTGGGATTACAGGCATGCACCACCATACCCAGCTAAAATCAGATTGCTTATAGGTCACATATAATCACTTTCAAACAGTTCACCCTCTAATTTTAGAAAACTTTCTATCAGGCCAACTGATTCAAAAGTTTATTTAAAAATTATTTATCTTGGCTAATTTCTATGGGTTTAATTGTCTTAACTTTGGTCTTCTTCCAAGTCATTTACATTCAATAAACTTATAGAACCACAGAAAGAGATCCTGCTCAAGAAATCAGAACTGTGAGGTGCACCATCCACCAAGAGAGGCCACCATGATGGCAGGTACAGAAGAGACAGAAAGAACAGAAGCAAAGTCACTTCCTTTTTATTATCTTGCTGAGAAGACAAAAATGGAAACTTCTACACCTTATGATTTTTTTCACAAGCATGTACATTACTCTGGCATTTCTTAAACCTGATTTTTCTAGAGCATGTCTCTCAACCTTTGGTTGTATTGATATTCTGGGTCATATAACTATTTGTCCCAAGGAGCTGTCCTGCATGTTGTAGGAAGTTTGTACCATCTCTGTCTTCCACCCACTAGATGCCAGTAGCATGCCCTCCCCCTGTGGTGACAGTCAAAACTGCCTTCGGATATTGTCAATGTCCCCTGGGAGGAAAAACCACCCCCAGTTGAGAGCCATGTTTGAGAGCACTGGCTTTTAAACGTGGCTAGAGACACTGGAAGCACCTGAGTAGTTTTTAAAACTACTAACACCTGGGTCTTACTTACCCTTACTTGATTTAACTCATTTGCAGTAGGCCCTACACATCTGGATTTTTGAAAGCCACACATTCTAATGTGCAGCCAAGTGTAAGAATCTCTGCTCCAAAGTACATCAGTGATATACTCAATCAATCAATTTAATACAATGGTGCATTATATCCTTCCAAATGAGTGCCTTCTTTAGCTTGATATCAGAATCAACATGACTAGAGGAAATAGGAAAAAAGTAGAGGAAATGGAAAAGGGTCAGCCATAGCTCTGATCTGTAAACTTATTTTTCCTTTCAGTTGGACAAGACTTAGTGAATAAAGATTTATTTGGATTTTAATGCTGCATCCCAAAACACTCCAACACGGTTGGGGAGATTTAAAAACCAAGTCTCACAGGAAACAGAAACAGCTCTATTTCTTCCCAGGGTGAAAGTGCCAGCTCTACAATGAAGACAGCTTTGGGCTTCCATCTCTTTTATGGGCACCACTAAACTAGCCTTAGAGGAATGCCCAGTTCACAAAAATAATAAACAAACAACCTGTGGGCTGGGAAGACATCCAATAACCTACACAAGAACCACAATCAAGCCTTCGCTGGAGAGTTCATCCTCTGGTAGATGATACTACCAGGGACCTGTCTGGAGCCTACAGTGAAGCTGGACTCCTGCATGAAAGCTCTATGGCCACACACAGCCCACAAGCCTCCCTCCTCCCAGGCACACTCTGCATCCTCTGCCAGGGTCCAGTTTTTGCAGAGAATGGTGTGGCCTGGCTCTGGAGGCACTGTTCCCCCCCAGCCAGTCTGTGGTGATATTCTTGTCCATTATGTGCTAGCCTACTGGCTGTGCTAAAACAGATCGTCTGTTGTTCGATTAATAAAAAAGCAAGCACGCACTTACTTGGATACACACGATAGGGATTCTTGTCCCATGTCAGGAACAATAATAATCTGTAACCTGTATTGAGTGCTTCCAATGCATACAGGACTGTGCCAAGACCATATATTAGTTATCCTACTGATTTCTGACTGCAAAGGAGCACTGTAGAGTCCCCAATTCACAAAGAAATTGAAGCTTTAAGAAACTTATCCAAGGCAAAGCTAAGACTTAGTCCTATTTTTCCCTGGCTCCAAAGCCCATGCCTTTAATCATCATGCCATACTTCCTCTCTGGTTCTCAAACAGATAAAAAGAAAAAGAAAATCAGTAGGGCTGGGGCTCAGTGGCAGAGCACCTGCCTGGCATATGTGAGGCACTGGGTTCAAATCTCAGCACTGCGTATCAATAAATAAAGGTCCATTGACAACTATAAAAATATTTTTTTTAAATAAATAAAATAAAATCAGTGATGTAAACCCTCTCACCTGTTGAATGTTTCCATCTCACTGTTGGATTGAACTAGGTTGAGAAGATTTCCTACTATGAAGAGGATATATGATATCCAGAGTTTGCTCTAGACTCCACCCGTGAGACCACAGAGAACTATGTGTGTCATAATACTCATATCTTCATGTGTGTGCATGGGTTTCTATGTGTGTGAAAAAGAGAAAGGAAAACACAGAACACATCTGGGAAAACCTGGTATTACCACTGGACTATGGGTTCCAAAAAGCCAATGACCACTATTCCAATCAGCATTTATTCAGTCAGCTACTACAGAATATTACTATTGGCCAGATCATGTCCCCTGTGCTGGGCATTCATGAATGAACAACAGACCATTCAGGTCATTTTAAACACTACATTCTGCAGCCTCTACTACATTTTATGTTAGCTGTGTTTTGAACAATTACTCTTACTAGTATGGAAAACTTTGTTTTATTTATTTCTTCAACCCCAAAATCTAACACATGAATGCCTAGTGCATAGTAAGTACTTTAACATTTGCTAAATAAATGAATCAGTCACTTAAGCACTGAATTTACAAGCGAGGCTAGATGCATGAAAACTGTTTCATGCACTTGAGCCCCGCGTCTCCAACTAGAGTTCAACGCCTGAAGCATAAGGATCACCTTGTGTTTACTACGCACACCAACTAAAACCACTCCATCTTAAGGCTGCTTCATATTATACCTATCTCAGAGTTTAAAAGAAGCACACATTGTCTGTATTATTTAAAAGTTATTTAAGGTGCAGAGAAATCTATTAATTAACATCACATGTTAATTAATTAAGGTGGCAATTCTATAAAATTCTAAACTTTAATGTTATACCCTTTCCTGTTTTAGCCACCTTTAGAATAAAAAAAAACTGGTGAAACCTATGCTTATTAATGTGGGACCCTTAGGAACAGCATCAGAATTAGGGCTTTGGGATTTGGCAGCTCTGGCCACGCAGTGGGACCAAATCTCCTACTTTCCCTCTCTCCCTCCACCCTGGCCCTGGCCAGGTAAAGCCAGCACTCCAAGCCATGTTTCATTTATGAGCTGAGTGCTCTCAGACTCCCAGTTGCCTTTAGGGCTTCTGTAAAACTCCTTTAAATACGTGGTTGGTTTTAAAAAATGGGCTTTTCAAATAAGCAGAAAAAAATAACTTTGTTTGGAACTTTTAATTAGTCCTGTACTCAAGTATTAATTCTCAACATTGAACTAAACATCTGTAAGAAAAATGACAAAGATGAAACTCTCAGTACTTACCAGTTGTTCATATATAATAACTGCTCAATGTAAATTTTCCCCATCTTCATCAAGGTTCTTTAACTACAATTTAACCTCTCTTTAAGATTGAAGCCAATATAAGGAGGATAAAAATCAGAATAAGTATTTGTCCTGGTTTTTATTAGATAGCCTTTTTCCAAGTACAGATTGTCCTCACTTCATTTTCTCTTTTAAAGGTCTGTACCCTATTTGGTGTCTACAGAATTTCTAATTGCCACATTGCTTTTTCTGCATGATCTGACAGGTTGCCCTGCCCTTTGATATTCTTTCACTTGTCTTCATATTCTTATTTCCCAAACTTTGTAAGTTCACACACTTCCCTATAAACAAATACGCCTACTTTGGCAGTGGCATTTTAGTTCCTGAGAATGTCACTAAGCTTCTTGACCTAAACCATAAATTCCCACTGAAATAGATCTCCTTTTTCTCTTTTTTTTTTCTAATAAAGAGTAAGACATGTTCTGTATGAAAATTAAAACACTGAGCACTCAGTATTTACTCTGGGCCAGGCACTGAATCAAGTATTTTATGTATTTTCTTTTCTCATTTGAATCGTCATGGCATGGGGTCAATGCTATGATACATGGAGGTCACTCAGAGTGTTCCGTGTCTTCTCTGTCTTGCTAACCCCAGGCTTCAAACTCAGGCAGAACGGCCCACCCCCACCCTGATGCTACTTCCTCTACTGCTATTTGTTCATTGTAGCCTTGGGAGCCTTCCCATGAACACATTTAAACAACTGTGGAGAGGCAATCCTTTCAAAGAACGTGCTGCCACTGGCTACCAAGCCTCACCCCGACTCAAGTTTTCTCACTGGATTCCCAAAAGGGTCCAGAACCAAACAAGGGTTGAAATACAGTGCAGGGCACCTCTCTAAAGTCTTTTCTCCTTTAAGAAATAAAAACAAAAAATAGCTTCTGAAAAGTCCACTAAGTGTCTGACAAAGGTCTCCATTCAGAGCTAGCAAGGCACCCAGAAAAGCCCTCGAATGACCACACTTCATCTTGGCCCAGTGAGACGGCTCCTTGCCACTCAGGGAGAGGGTAGAACACTGAGGCACACTATTTGCACTTAACACAGAGGAAGGAAGCTGTGGTTTGAGTAGAGGAAACTTGCAGAAAAGGTCTTTGATCTTGGTATTTCACAAAAAACAACTGAAAATGTAAATAACTGTCTCCTTCAATACCAGTTGACAGTTAACAAGGAACAGTTTAACAACTTTATCACACATGTGCACAAACTGAGTTTGCCTTTTTGCAAGGCGTGTGATAGGTAACAGGAGAGGGAATGAGTCAAATGGGGCAGTGAGGAGCACCAGCCCTGAAACTCTTCCAGTGCAATATCAGAAGTCTTAAGAAAGACTAAGAGTTTATGCAGCCAAGAAGGCTTAATAAATGCCAGCTGTTTAAGACCTCCTCCAAGGCCATCCCTAGTACGATAGAAGCCCCTCCCTGCCAAGAGGTAGAAAAGCACAGCTGCACCACGCGCTGCACACACTACTAGGAAACCAAAAATAGAGGTGGAGGAGGAGTCGGGGATAGAAAAGTACGGATTTCAAACCTAATTAAACAGAAAGGCAAAACAGATTTGAGGAGCCAGACTTGCCAATGCCAAACCCTATGGGAGTTCACAGGTGGAACACAACCGGAAAGTCCGCAGCAAAGGTGGGAATGCTGTCATTTGCACCACAGCTATCATTTCGTGACTCAAGTACACCTGCTGCCTTGCAAAGTTCAGTGAACAATACTGTTTAATGTTAATAATCAGTTGGGCAAGATGCATGAGATACCAAGTATTGAGCCATAAGAAGTGTGCTAATCTCTAAATAACAGGGGGCTAGAATCAACTTCTAATTCTGTAACTCTAAGTAACATGACCTTAGTATTTCCCAAGGTGCTGTCTTGGACTTGATTTTTCCTTAAAATGGAACTCTTTAGTAAATGCAAGTTTCCGTTTTTGCTTTTTACAGTGCTGGGGATTGAACCCAGGGCCTTGCACGTGCTAGGCACACACTGTACTGCATCCCCATACTGAAAGTACACTTTTTTTTTAAGTTGTAGATGGACACAATACCTTTATTTATTTATTTATTTTTATGTGGTGCTGAGGATCAAACCCAGTGCCCCCATGTGCTATGCTAGAGCTCTACCAATGAGCCACAGCCCCAGCCCTGAAAGTATACTTTTAAATCACATGTGCTGACTCCAAAGGAGCATGGTAGCTGCTGATAAATACAGGGTGTTCTCAAAACTCTGGCTTATTTCCAAGACTGCTTCAAGGAAAAATTATTAAAACTGTACTTTCATCATTAAATTAATTTCCAAATAAATCTTGAAGGGCATATTTATACATACTAAAATATACTGCATTTCCCTGTTTCCAAAATGCCATTAATTGTAAGATGCACAATTCCATAGCAGGTTATTTTGGGAAAGGACAATGACATTTTTCGATACACATCCATTCTACAATGTATCCCCAATTGAGAATTGTTAAAAAATAGAAATATATGGATTTTATAATTGAAAGACTATAGTATGAGTAGATGTCTATAATACAGATGATTAATTAGATGTGTCCATACATCTTTCCAGAAAATTTTCTCTACAAGGTTCCCTGGCAGAAGCTATCATCTGTGCATCTCTGTTTTTGAATTCTATCTGACACAGAAAAATACAAAACCGTTATTTATTTATTTATTTATTTTGTATGTGTTGTGTGTGTGTGTGTGTGTGTGTGTGCGCGCGTGTGTGGGATTAAACCCAGGGCCTTGTGCGCACACTAGGCTAGCACTCTACCATTAAGTTACATCCCCAGTCAAGCAAAAAATTTTTATAAATGTTGTACACCAGAAAAAAAAAGTATTGTGTGCTCACCATTTGACCTAGCAATTCTACTTCCATAAATGTACCTTATAAATATAATTGCTCATATAAAATTACATAGGAACATGAATGTTTATCACAGCATTATTTGTAATATAAGAACTGGTAGACAACAAGAACATTCAACAATAAAGGAATTCTTAAATAAATAGACGGACTCATAGATCTGAAATACAGAATGTGTAATTGAATATGGATTTGGAATATGCTATATTGTGAAGTAAGAAGAATAAAGCAGAAATGTCTTCTTCCTAATAATGGACTGATTCAAGAGTTTTGGGGGTTTGTTGTTGTTGTTTGGTTGGTTGGTTGGTTTTTGGTTTTGGTACCAGGGATTTAACCCAGGGGCACTTTACCACTGAGCCACATACCCAGCCTTTTCTGTTTTTTATTCTGAGACAGTGTCTCACTAATTTGCTTAGAGCCTCTCTAAATTGCTAAGGCTGTACTTGAACTTGCAATCCTCCTGTAATCCCAAGCAGCTGGAATCCCACTGTGGCCCCCCCAGCTGAT
The DNA here is from genome assembly GCA_025594165.1 of Tamias sibiricus. Lineage (NCBI taxonomy): Eukaryota > Metazoa > Chordata > Mammalia > Rodentia > Sciuridae > Tamias > Tamias sibiricus. The sequence goes on along the minus strand of CM046662.1, from coordinate 48,806,881 downwards.
TCAAGGTATTTAATATGGAAAAAAAAGTGAGTACCAGAAGACTAATTTTTCTATACATCATCAAATGAATGTTTCTTCATCTTAACACATTTGAAACTGGGGTGCATCATATAGTCAATAGCATTGTAAGAGTTCATGAAATACAGTAGTATGAGTAGTATTTGTAAATACATATATAAAATATGCATGCCTGAATGTACATAGCAAATTTCCAGAAAGCTATTTCAAACTGCAGAAAAAGAGAAAGATGTCTTATTTGTTTTATTTTACTTTTCCCTAGATCTTTCCTTAAGGTTTGAGGTGTTTCCTTGAACATGTACTTCTAAAACAAACCAAGTATAAGAGGTTCCGGGCTCCTAAAAAGGAGTGGTTTGAACAAACACTGGGCCAGGCTATTCTTTTTGGGAAAATCACTCCCAAGAGGGTTTTTTTTTTTTTTTTTTTTTTAATTCATAAAAAATGATCCTCAGCACCACATATAAATAAATTTAAAAATAAAGGTATAAAATATGTATTTCATAAAAAATGAAAAGCAAGGATCAAAGAAGGGGGGAAAATTGCTGAGACATCCCGAGTGGCTAGTAGTTTTGCTTCCTTTCTGTTTCCTGGTTATTCAGGCAATTTTTGCGAAAGGTTAGATAGAGCCTAGCCTCAGGCTGAGGTAGAAGGGGTTGGGAATTCTGAAGTCCAGTCTTCTGGCAGGAGGGAGCAGCAAAACAGAGCAAGGCATTCTCCTCCTCTCAAGGAGAAGGGAGGTGGGGTGAAGGAAGATAGTCCTGCTGCTGAGACTGACCATGACCAGCACCAGAGGAAGACCAAAGCAAGCTGGAGCCAGGTCCTGGGCACAGGTAAGCTGGAGCCTGACAAGGCCTTAGGTTACACCATGGTCCTCCACCCAGAAACCACCAAGAGGTCCTTGTTCAGATGGAGATTCCTCTAGCCTCCCCAGGCTAAAGACAACGTAATTTCCACAATTTTTTCAAGAGTGGCCTAAGTTATGATGTGATTTCAGTATTTATAATTTGTTACTCACAAGGTAAGCCTAGAAATTTGGATAATCTTTATAATACATGAAAAGTAGATTTGAGGCCACTGGATTTAACAAATTTTGTTCCAAATGACTTTTAAAGTTAAAATTGAAACTACTACTCAATCAGGAAGGATTCAGATCTTCTGAGAATTCAGAGGGAAAATTCTGACAATTCTGAGATCTAAATCCTTTACATTTTAATATTGATTAGAAACTGAAACAAATACTTGGAAATTCCATGTCCTCCTTGAGAACTAGAAAATATACACCTTCCCCAACATATTCAATTTAGAACATGGCCATTTGAAATATCATTTAAATTTTGAGGGGAGAAAACCCTTAAAATGACTATGAAAGAGATTTTTAAAGATACTACATATTTTCTAAAACCTGTTTTCATTTGTAAATCACCTTTTTTTGTATTTTTTTATTTTTATAATTTTTAATATGTACAAATCATAGTGCATATAGTTAGTATCTTTTTACATACAACTGTTTGTATACAAAGTATATTCGTACAATTCAGGTCTTCAATCATGCATTAAGGAAATGATATCCGTCTCTTTCACCACCTTTTTTTTTCTTTTCTCCCCCTCCCTCCCCTCTTGCTCCCTCCCTTACCCTCCCTTCCTTTGACCATTCTAGTGTTCCTCTAATCCTCCTATGTACCCCCATCCAACAATACTTTGGAATAGCCTCCTTATATCAGAGAAAACATTTGGTACTTGGTAAATCACCTTGTTTTGATTCTGCTCTGTGACTGGGAGCTCACACAACACTAGGGCTTATGATTCAAATGCCTCTTCTCTTCCTGTTGCTTCAGCTTGGAGTTTACAATTTGCCTCCCTCCTCCCTCCAAGCCATGTGACATTATTTTTTTTCCTTATATCATAACACTGGTTATATTGACTCACTTATAATGATTTAATTATATGTCATTTTTCAAAGATAATTTCACCTTATCATTCCTTGGGGAATTTTCTGTTTTGATACAGTGCTGCTTCAAACACACAGTTAGAATTTAGGAAATTTTACAACTTAAATCAATTTGTATCAAGCAGAGATACACAGATGCGTTGATTTGCTTCCTGATGCATCCAAAAGGGAAAACTGTGCTACAATAATTGCACAGAAGATACCTGGAAGTAATTTCTAAAAGGATACTACCAAGTTTCATTGACAGGAAATTATCCCCTAAAAATAAAAAATAAAAAAAAAAAAACAGGGATAGGTATGCTCCTTTTATCTGACAGAAGTGAGTTCATGTAATAATGGCCTCAGATTGCACAAAATCTCAACAAGACAGGAACCGTGAGGATAATGCATCATATTAAGATAAGAATTCTGTTTAATCACTTTGCCTCTGTACAGTGGAGAGAGGGCTCAGGTTGTGGGTCACTGAGGGCATTTTAGGACACTGGGGCTCTGAGGGTCCACAAAGCCATCTCCACCATCTGCAGCAGTCTTCTTGCCCTCCACTCTCCCGTGAGCTCCTTCCCCTAGCAATTCACTCTGTGCTTAAACATGACAATGAGAAATTTCTTATTCATCAAGGAGAGATTAGCCAAGATTGTATCAAAAACTGACAACTAACAATGAGGAAGCAGAGAAGCTGGACAGAAGACTGTGAAAGGCCACTCTGGTATGTCCCTTGTTTTTGGAACAACTGGCCTCAGGAAGCTCATAGTGCATCATCACAGTACTCACCCACTCATTCATTCATTCTCCGAAATCCACTGTGCCCACTGTGAGCCCAAACCAGGGACCCAGTCCCTGCCAACAAGACAGTGTGTGTTGGGTTAAGGCTGTGGATCAAATCCTACTTCTCCCTCCTAGTAACAGCAAGATCTGTACAATTATCCCATGACTCAGTATACTCATCTTTAAAATGGAGACAATAATAGCATCTACCATAAAAAGTTGCTGTAAGGATTAAATAAGTTAATAGAAATAAAAACACTTAGAAAAGAGCCTGGCCTTTAGTAAACAACCAATGCACACAAGCTATTACGATTTGTGGAGCAGGAAGCTCAACAGTGTGAAAGTGTACACCACAGTAAGACCTCTTGGAAGCCTGGGTTGTAGGGGGGATTCAGGAGGGCAGCATCTCACTGATATGAGGGCACTCGGGATTGATAGGAGCAAGGCGTGCTTGGGAGCATCTCAAAGAGGAATCAGTCAGAGGAAGCAGGTGAGGAGTTCTAAGCAGAAGGAACAATTTTACAAAAACCAGAAGGTAGGAAGCAGTTCAGAATGGCTGAAACAGTGTGTCTTTGGAAGACGGGGAGGAAATGAGTCCAGGAACCTGGACAGAAACCAACTCTAATATGTTAGTTAAAGAGGTTGAAATTGATCTTGAAAATGGAGGAGCCCTTTTGAGATGTTCAAGCAGAAGAATGACAGGATTTGTCTCTTAGAAAGATAACTGGAGCTGGAGGGAGGAAGACATAGAGGGAGGTGGTATCTCCGTAATATTCAGAAGACAGCGGGGGAGAGGGAGAAGGTTGTAAAAATTTCCATTCAAACTAGTCAAACAGCTGGCACCTGGCAAATTTACTTAGGTGAAATATTCCACCCCCTAACAATAGTGGGAAACTCTTGCACAAGGTTTGAGAAACTAAAGGTGGCTGCTTTGTGTTTACTTCATATTATCAGGTTCACTCAAACTGTGGACTTGCTGAGCAGAGTCCCCTTTTTTTCCTCCCTTGTTTTTTTTTAATTTTTTTTTTTTTTTAGAAGTTGATGGACCTTTATTTTATTCATTTACTTATATGTGGTGCTGAGAATCGAACCCAGGGCCTCACACATGCTAGGCAAGTGCTCTTAACCACTGAGCCACAACTCCAGCCCCTTTTTTTCTCTCTTATTATTCTATTGCTGCCAACAGTTGCTGCAATTAATGTCTACTTGAATGCAATCTGCTTTTCTTTTCTTTTCTCCTGGTCACTCACCTTTACTGATTTCTATATCTTATATATTTCTTTGAATTTGCTCCACCCACTTCCACCCATGTGATAGGGCACAGAAAACCCTATCCTTGGTCTTAGAAGTCTCTGAGAGGCAAGTCAAGATATGTAAATGTATTTACCCATCTGAGCCCATCCCAGAGCATGCAGCATTGCCCCCACTTCAGGCACAGAACAGAGAAGAGCAGAGGGAAAGGAAGCGAATGTCTTGTGCATAATATGTTGTCAGTGGCAAAACATTAACTGGCACCCAAGCCTCTGGCTTCCAAACTGCTCATTTTCTACCAGACGACACACACTTGAAACAAAACACAATGCTCATTAAAATGAGTGTATTCCTCATGACCTCACTGGCGTGGGTAATGGAAAATCAAGAAGTTATCTCTAACTGAATTGGAATGTTTACACTGGCTACATAGCTGCTCCCCTAAAGGAATCCTTGGGGAAACCAGGCTCTGGTTTCCTAATTTGCCAGTGTGTGGCTTTTGTTCTGGTGGGCACTAGGGCACAAGACAGGAGACTTTCTAAGAGGGAAGAGGAGCTAAGGACAGAATGGCACACAGGACAGGTGGGTCTTTCCAAACAAAGTTATAACACATAATAAAATCAAATGAATGAAGGAGGAAATTACATTTGCATTGGCTTCAAGTAGAACAATTCAAAATATCAAGCGTCCACCCAGGAGTGGGAATTCCCAAAGAGGAAGCATTCCTTCTTTAATACTGATGCAAAATCAGGGCAAGAAAAATGCTAAGAGTATTTTAAAACCTTGCCCCTATCTCAGCATATAGCAAGTTGCATATCATGAACTGCTTTGCTTTGCTATTTTGGGGATTTGTTTGCTTTTACAGGTGAATCATCTTAGATCATAAGCTTTAAGTGTTAATTAAGAATGGAAATTAATGTACTAATCCAGCTAACCCTGATGAAAAGATGGTCAAGTGAGCAACACCCTTCAAATGAGCTCATCAAATGTCCACAAAAAGACTATGGTGGGGGTGGGGTAGACCGGGGGAAGACTATGGAAAACCACATGCTGTCTCACATGTTATAGGTGAATAATTTCACAATTCAGCAGAACCAATACTCAAGAGAAAAATAAGTCATTTTCAACCTATACTATCCAGAGGACAATTTTTACTTTCAGCATTTACCCAATGACTAGCAAGAAACACACTAGAAAGCAGAGAAGAGGGGGGGAAATGGGGTTGGTGGGGGGACACTATTCAGTGTTCTCTGGAAATTATCTTCTCTAATAAAAGCATGCCCAGATTTCTGGATTATCTCCCTTGGAATGTAAGTATTTTCTAGGTGATCACCTAAGAGCTCAAGGATTCTCCTGATCATAAAATATGAGTGAGCAGCTGCAGGAAAGCTATACCTTGGAACCTAATGACTTGCCTATAACAGGTGGTCTAGAGATCAAGTTCAATGTACTAGCCAGCCTGACCCCAAACAGGCCAACTAAATTTGGTTCTATGATTCAAATTATCTGGTCAACCAGGCAAAATGTAATCCCAGCAGCTCGGGAGGCTGAGACAGGACGATCACAAGTTCAAAGCCAGCCTCAGCAATAGTGAGACACTAAGCAACTCAGTGAGACCTTGTTTCTAAATAAAATACAAAATAGGGCTAGGGATGTGGCTCAGTGGTTGAGTTCAATCCCCAGTACCAAAAAAAAAAAAAAGAAAAAAAAAATCCAGTGAGTGAATAATTAACCCCTCCTTTCTCTTATTTACTAAAAGATAGGAACAACTAAAAGTATTGACAGGACCTTAGAAACTACAGAATCTCAATAGTGCCTTCTTTCCTGAAGATGAATTAGAAAATGCCTAAAAATATCTATTTCACCATTCTCCAGTTCCCAGACTCTCATTTTTCCCACATCTTCCCCAATATAAAAAAAAAAAAAAAAGTAAGATGAGACCTTGGAGTGAGGAGGCAGCAGCAGTGGGAATATCCTTGGGCTCTGCGTTGACATTTGGAATATATTTGACCCTGAGAAATAGGATTACACTTCTAGTACATTTTGAATATGTACCTTAATGCTTTCAGGTCAATTCCATTATTTTCACATAAAGATGACCTATTTCAATGTGTTTTTATTTTATATCTTCAAGACTTTTCACTTCAAAAATAAAAAGTCAGGATTTCACAAAAGAAGTTCATTCTATCCAGATTCCCTGAAGGCTCACCATATGAAAGACACAGAACTAGATGATAATATGTAAAGGTGGGACACCAAGTTCTCTAGCCTGAAGGAGCTGGGACACATAAATAACCAGTAAAACCACAGGTAATGAAGATGCACAGAAAGTGTCAAAGAAACCCAAAAAAAGAAGCAGCAAGTAATGCTGGGAGAGGATTAGAGAAGGCTTTCTGCAGAAGATGAAGCAGAAGCAGGCCAGTAAGAAGGGAGACAAGGGAAATGTATCAGCAGGAACAAGCCATTCCACATAAGGGCAGGAATTGTAGAACATTTCAGATGGCATGAGCACAGAGTGCTCAACAGAGAACAGCAAGAGGGAGGATAGAAAAACTGCATGGAATAAGACCTAAGGAACTCTGCACACCACACTATGCAGTACAGATTTTTATTTGGAGGCAATGCGAGGCCATTGCTGATTTTTACAGAAGGAAGTATTACAACTGGATGGCAAAAATGGATTGGAAGCTGGGAGACTAATTAAGAGACCTATAATAATCTTGCCGTGACAACAACACAATACCTAGCAATATATCTAACCAAGGAAGTGAAAGATCTCTATGATGAAAATTATGAAATGCTGATGAAAGAAACTGAAGAAGACACACAAAAATGGAAAGACCTCCCGTGTTCATGGATTGGAAGAACTAATAGTGTTAAAATATCCATACTATCTAAAGAAGCTTAGGGATTAAATACAATCCCCATCAAAATACCAATGACATTCTTCACAAAACTAAGGGGGAAATCCTAAAATTCACACAGTACACAAAATATCCCCAATTGCCAAAGCAATCATGCACAAAAAGAACAAAAGTAGAAGAATGGCAACACCTTATTTCAAGAGATAAAACCCAGAAGTACATCCATACATCTACAAATTGATTCTCAATAAAGGCTTCAAAATCACAAATTGGGAAAAGGATAGCTTTTTCAATAAATGATATGGAAGAACTGGATATACATAAGCAGAAGATTGAGAACTTGACTCTATCTCTTGCCTTGTACAAAATATCAACTGAAAATGGATCACAGAATAGAAAATATGAAACTACTAGAAGAAAACAGGGGACACACTTAAAGACATAGGATAGGCAATGATTCTATGGCTATGGCCCCCCAAAGCACAATTGGACAACCTGCATTACATAAAACTATAAAGCTTCTGCACTCCAAGATTACAATCAACAGAGTGAAAAGATGAGCTATAGAATAAGAGAAAGTATTTGCCAACTGCTCATCTGATGAAAGATTAATAACCAGAATATATCAAGAACTCAAAAAAAAAAAAAAAAAAGAACAGCAACAACCAAGCAATCCAATTTTAAAATGGGCAAATGACCTGAATAGACACTACTAAAAAGAAGAAATACAACTGGCCAAAAAATATATGAAAAATGTTCAATTTCATTAGTCATCAGGGAAAATCAAATCAAAACAGCAAGATGTTTCACCCCAGTCAAAATGGCTAATATATATATATATATATATATATATATATATATATATATATATATAAATGCAATTTAGGGCTGGGGGTATGGTTCAGTGGTAGAGTGCTTGCTTGTCTGGCACGCACAAGGCTCTGGGTTCAACCCTAGCACTGAAAAAAATAAGATACATAAATAAATACTAATGGAGAAAAAGGAACTCATACACTTTTGGAAATGTAAATTAGTACATCTGTTATGGAGAACAGTATGGAAGTTCCTAAAAAAAAACAAAACAAAAACTAAGAATAAATCTACCATATAATCCAGCCATCCCACTTCCAGGTATATGTCCAAAATAAACTGGATAGCTGCAACAGGATTATTGCAGCACTATGTACAATAGCTAAGATATGGAATCAATCTAGGTGCCCATCAACAGGTGAATGAATAAAGACAATATGTCAAATGTGGCATATGTTTAGAGCAAAATATTATTCAGTCATAAAGAAGAATAAAATCCTAGCTGGGCGTGGTGGCGCACACCTGTAATCCCAGCACTTTGGGAGGCTGAGGCAGGAGGATCGCGAGTTCAAAGCCAGCCTCAGCAATGGCAAGGCACTTAGCAACTCAGCGAGACCCTGTCTCTAAATAAAATATGAAAAAAGGGCTGGGGATGTGGCCCAGTGGTCGAGTGCCCCTGAGTTCAATCCCTGGTACCACAAAAAAAAAAAAAAAAAAGAAGAAGAATAAAATCCTGCCTTTGGTAACAAAATGGATGGAACGGGAGGACATCATTTTAGGTGAAGTAAGACAGACACAGAAAAACATGTTCTCTCTCATGAGCTAAAGGTCATGAAATGGTGATAACTAGAGGTTGGTAAGGGTAGAGAGGGGGAAGGTGGATAAAGAGAGGCTATCTTTGGTCAATGCATGCTGTATATGTGTGTTGAAATATCATACCAAAACTATTAATATGTGCTAAAAAATAATAATTCTGCCAATAAATGAAGATCTGAATTCTGTACTCCTAACAACTGTCTCTATTACTTTTAAATTAAAGCTTGGGGCCCACTTGTAATGTTTTCAGCATCAGGCAGCCCAGAAACTGTGCCTCAGAGATGGTCATTGCCTTGACTAGTATTTACACCTGTGATTCCTTCCTCCCCGCCCACCTCCCCGTAGGAAGACATCACCTCCTCCTTCTCACCTACCCCATATGGATTCCATGAAGGGAGTGTATCATGCAGGCCAAACTGAAGTTTGTGACAAAAAGGGCTTTGATGGGAAATATGCTCCTACGCACCCAGGAGAGTAGGATGAAAAGAGCAGAGTCAGGCAGGCCCCACGTTGACAGTTTACTAGCTGCTGAATCTTGAGCAAGTTATTCAGCCTTTCTGTGCCTCAACTCTCTTCACTGTAAAATAGGACAAAAAAAAAAAAACCTACCTTCTTTAGAATGTTAATTACAAGGTTTGAAAATAGATCCTTAGATAAGTACATAGAAAGCAAGGAAAAATGGTAACTATCACTCTTACACTCACTTTCGACAATAGCCTGAGTCTGGAATGGAATGCTGTTTCTAGGTTTCAAGTACAAAAAAAAAAAAAAAAAAAAAAAAAAAAATCAGTTTTTCAGAGTTACTCCAAATGACATTGTTTTGGATGGTTTACTTTTCTAAGATCAAGGGTTCCCCTGTAAAGCAATAAAGCTTATGTTAATTTTATCCCTTCTGACATATATCATACTTAAAAAGAATAAGCTGAACAAAATTTAACCTTCCTTCGGATAATATGATCATCATGATTTTCTCAAGTTCCTGCTTAGGCATCAGGAAAAGCTGACACATTAAAAGTGACCCCATAGGGCTGGGGTTGTGGCTCAGTGGTAGAGTGTTTGCCTAGCACATGCGCAACCGGGGTTCAATTCTCAGCACCACGTAAACATAAATGCATTGCATTGTGTATAACTAAAGCAAATAAATAAATATTTTTTTAAAAAGTGACCCCATATACTATGGACAAGGTTTCAATGGAGACTGAATAATGTCCAAGAGTATCTAGAACATCTATCACTGTAAAATGTAAAACTTACATTGCAAATGATATCTGACATCCACACAATAATAATCATCATAGGCTTGTAATTGCCTGTAAGTTTTTGTCATGCAAATTTTCAAGTATACATGAAAGTAGGAATAAGAGTATGATAAACTCTCACCTGACACCCACCTTCAACAATAATCAATACATTGCCAGTTTTGTTTCATTTACACCTCTCTACCTCCATCCTTATTGGTTATCTTTTCTATTCACAAGTTTGTTGAGGTATAATTTACCACTGGAAGTGTTCAATCACACACACACACACACACACACACACACACATGTTGTAGATGGATACAATGCCTTTTTTTCTAATTTTTGATGTGGTGCTGAGGATCAAATCCAGTGCCTCACGGGTGCCAGGTGAGTGCTCTACTACTGAGCCACAGCCACAGCCCAATCAAATGATTTTTGGCAAATTTAGGGAGTTGTGCAACCAACACCACAATCCAAGTTTTAAAATGTTTCATTATCCCAAATGAATAAAGAAAACGTGGTTTATGTACACAATTGAATATGATTCAGCCTTTAAAAAGAAGAAATCCTTTCATTGGTAATGACACAGATGAACCTAGAGAGCATTGCGTTAAGTAAAATAAGCCAGGCACAGAAAGATAAATACTGCATGATCTCACTCATTACTGTAGTGTTAAAAAGTTGAACACATAGACACAGAGCAAAATAATGGTTACCAAAGGCTGGGGATAAGGGAGTTAGAAAGATGTTGGCAAAAGGATACAAAATTGCAGCTACACAGGAGGAATAAGTTCAAGACATCAATTATACATCATGGTGGCAAATTTAGTAACAATATGTCATATATTTAAAAATTGCTAAATAGTAAATCCTAAGTGTTCTCACCACACCATACAAAAAGATAAATATGAAGATAATACAAATGTGAAGTAGCTTGATTTAGCTACTCCATGATCAGTGTGTGTAAATAAATATATGTATATACATATGTGTATGCATACATATATAAACCTCATGTTGTACACCATGAATAGATACAATGCTTATTTGTTGATTAAAATAAAAATTAAAAAGAAGGAAATTCTGCCATTTATAACAACATGGATAAACCTGGAGGACATTATGCTGAGTGAAATAACTTAGAGAAAGACATATAGCGTTAGGGGAAAGAAAAGATCATTTCAGCATTTTATTATCCCCCAAAGTGCCCATGTGCCCCACTCTCACTGCCTCAGGCAGCCAATAATCTATCTTCTGACTTCATAGATTCACCTTTTTTATCATACCACATGTAGTCTTTTCCATCTGTTTTCTTTCATTTAGCCCAATGTTTTTGAAACCCCTAGTGTTGTATTACATAAAGTACGTTGTTCTTTTTTATTGTTGAATAGGATTGTAAACATACCACAGTGTAAACATACCACATTTTGTTATCCGTTCACTAACTGGTAGGTAGTGGGGCTGTTTCCAGCTTTTCGATCTTAGGATAGTGCTTCTATGAACACTTGCATATAAATACTAGTGTGGACATATGCTTTCATGGCTCTTAGACACCTAGAAGTAGAATTGCTGGGTTTCTGATTGCCTTTTATCCAAAAGAATCACAAAGCACAAAAATTTGCACAGATTTTAAACATCATACGACTCATCATTTAACAAATACAGAAACTAAAATCAAAACACATTAATTGATTTGCCCATATTCACAGTTCTGGTGACACAGACGGAATTCAAACCCCAGGACTTTCCATTTTTCCTTTTTTCTTCTTTTAAAACCTATTTCATTTTCCCTTCTAGAAACCCTGCCAGAAGAGGGGTCCACTCTTCCCTCAGCCTCACCCTGGACTAGCTGTTCCCCAGTCATGGCTGCTAAGGGTAATTTCCCTTCTTGTCATCCTGGGAAGCCCTTCACCTCTTGTTGGCTTTCATTCTTCACTCCCAGAATAAAGGCATCTGCCTCACCTCTGACTCCATGGAACCTGGGAACTCTCATTCAGAGCTTTCCTGGGATTCTGTGAGCAAATCAGTCATTTCCGTTTTTCTCCTCTGGCCCCCCTCCCCCGCCCACAGGCATTTCATTTCTGACCCTTCCCCATCTCTCAGCAAACTCATTTGTCATCCTTTATCTGCTTTCTATCTTTAAGTCCTATTCAGATATCCCCAAGGTTTATGAGGATATTGTTTGCATTCCTGATTCTTACTAAAAAAGTTTGAGGGAAATTTTCGAGAGAAAAAAAGCAAAAATGTCTTTGCTAACTTGAGACCACAAATACCCAACTTTTTTGAAACTACCTCTTGAGTAAAATATGTAGTTAATGAAAATACATGAACAATGATCATTTCATTCAAAACAAAAGGAAGTACAGGGTCACAATCCTGCCCCACCTCCTAAACAGGACTCTTATTCCATAAATGTCCTGTGTGTATTCAAAGAAGCTGCCCTTTACTATTACAGGATGAAAGCTGCCCTTATTTCATACTGTGGCTGGTTATTACTCTATTAGACTAATTTAAGCAAAATAAGAAGTTTCTTTGAAGCTGAAAATAATACACTTGAATTTTTTAAATAAAATTTACCATTTCAAGTTTCCTATAAATATTCTGGCAAATGCCAAGCAGAGTTTGATTCTGAACATTTTTCTTTCCACTTCCATAAATCAAATCTACTGCAATTGCCCTTTCCTTAAAAAAAAAAATTTTTTTAACTGCGAATTATGCACCACAGGCTGGAAATGGTGGCTGTACACACATACAGTAATTGGTTGCTATTATCCAATCAGTTAGCAAGTATTCATTGGATATACAGTGTGCTAGGCACAGCAGGGGAAATAAAAAGAGATAAAGACATGGTCCTATGGCCCTTGTAATCTACCTGTGATAAGAAGACAAATACATGAAAAGTTAAACAGTACAAGGAAGTTTGTGGTCAAGGGATACGAGTGATTAGAAATTAGGGATCTGACTCCACAGTTAATACTGAGAACAAAAAAGAAGGCACCCAAACTCTAAAGCTCAAATGCCAATAAAACTAAAGTATGCCAATGCTTATATCACTGGCCATCTCCAAAACCTTCCATCACTCGTGAGTAACAACCAAGGAAAGTCCAAAATCCTTACCTTGGCCTTCAGACCTCACCGGTCCTGGCCCCTTTCTACCTTGCCAGATTTTGTTCATGCCAAACTACTCCATTAATGGCCCCTGAACACACTGACACCTGTTGATGTCCACCCCTGCTTGCAACTGAAGTCCTATCCTACTCAATATCCTTCCTCTCAACCTCAGCTACTGAAAAGCCATCCATTGTACATTCTACTCCTTCTTTTGAGGCACCTCAACACTTTTTTGTTCATTACTATGCAGATCTTTGTCTCTTGAAACAGCTGGTCTCTAAGATGTCCCAGTGATTCTCACCTGTTGGTATTCACTCCCTGTGTAACCACTCCCACATGACCCACATCACCAACAGGGGCTGGTGGAAGGGATGGTATGTGACTTCCAAAGCTTGAGACAAAAGATGTTTTGAGGCTTCCACTTCATGCTCTTCTTATCACTCACTCTGGAGAAAGCCATCTACCATGTCATGGTTTAGGCAGTAAACCTATGTGGAAGTCTGCGTAGTGAGGAACTCAGGCCTGCAGCCTAAACCCAATACCATTCACCTGGTATATAAGTGAACCATGTTGGCACTGGATCCTCCAGCCCTAGGAAAACCTTCTGATGTCTGCAGACCTGGCCCACTCCCTGACTTCAACTTCATGGGAGACCTCAAGTCAGAACCATTCAGTTCTACTCCCAAATTCCTGACCCACAGAAATTGTATAAGTAATAAATGTTTATTTTTTTTTAACCTAAGTTTTTGTAGGTGCTTGTTATGTAGCAATGGATAACTAATTCATCCCTCCTAGGTACTGTGCATAGCATTCTAATTATTTCCATTCTAACCTTTTCCTTAGAACAGAATTAACATTTCCCAGAGGAGAGGGACTTTCTTTTTAATTTTTCAGTTTCTGCATGCATTATTAAGACATTTAATAATCATTAGCTGACTGAACAATAAAAACTAAATGAAATAATTGATAAAGTGGTACCTTGGGTTGACCCTCATATGGATTTGGGATGATTCTATCAATTTTTTTAAACTTTAAAGTCTTGACAGTGTGGAATTAGTAACAGCTGGAAGTTTGGGTTCTGATCCTAGCCCTGGTTTTTAAGAAAGTAACACTAGGGATACAGAAGGACTTCACCTCATCCTACCTCAGGACTTATCTCCCACTCCAACATTTCTAGCTTATATAAGGGCAAAAGCAGCTTTAAAATGTCACAGGTGGTAACTCAGCATTAGCACAGGGCAGGAGTTAGTGATGAGGATGGGCAGAAGAGACTGGCAATAATGAACAGCAACCACTTTGAGTTCTGTGTCAGTCAAGTCCAAGTAGCTGGAAACTGGCAGAATCCCCATTTCAGGCACCCCGGCCCCAGTCCCAGGAACTGAAGGCATTTCAAAGATATCTACTTGAGAAGATTTCTTCTAAATCCTAGAATATATTTTAAGTGGGTCCAGTGCAATGCAGGTCCTCTCTTAAACTTGGGGCTAAGTTACAGTTTAGCAGAATCCTTCCCGTGGATCTTCTTGAGACACAGTGAAACAGATTTGGGTGACTAGTAAGACTGAATACCCTTATTAAGTCCTTAAAAAAAAATAAAAAGGACCCTTATTTTGTGGGTCTTTTCATAAATAAAACCACAGATGCCACACAAAGCCACAGTCATCCACACTGAGAAACACAGTGAAATCTGACAATCACCCCTTCACGAAATTACAGATTATACATGATAAACATGGTAAGGTGAGAGCATTATAAAATTATACTAATTCCTAACAGGTAAGTAGCCCAAAAGGCAAATTTACTTTGAATCAAGATTTGCATTAATGACTCTGGGAGATGAAAGAAATGCAAAATAATTGAGAATCTCCAAAAAGGAACACCACAAAATCATGTCAGAAGACAGTGGGTTCTCCTGGTAAGAAGGAGCAATTGTGGCTTTAAGTTAAGAAATGGAGCATAAATCTAGTCAACTTAGCCTCAGGCCAAAACAAGATTAGTTCCAAGAATGAGTATTTAGTGCTTGTTAAAATTCTGTACAATTTAATTTTGAATGCCCCTCTCTTTCTCTTTGGAGCCTATATCCACAGACCTCAAAGAGATTCTGGTATTTAACCTAATTCTTTCCATATGTTAAACACACCTCATTGCCTGTAGGCACCAGCCAGATTAGTTTCTTCTGACAAAGGAGGCTACAGATTGATTCTTCTATGTAAATTATTGCATCCTATTAGTGTTAGAGACCTGAAATTTATTAGCAAACAACTAGAGGCTAGTAATAGAAAACTGCTGATAAGGAAAAGCTGCTGTCCAGCTGCTTTTAACATGCCATTGTAAATAAAAAGCCATTGCTTGGGCAAAACTCTAATCTCTTAAAGATGAGTATTTCATTAAAGAAGACTTTTAAAAGCACTTCAAGATCTTAATCTCACTGATTTTGCTGCAAGCTTCAAATCATTTGTTAACATTTTAGCTCCAGTACACCTCAGCAATAAATATAGGATGTGGACCATCCTTCAGGTTGCATCTCTGTTTTACAGCCTCCATTTCTTTCTCAAGAAAGGCAGTAATCGACTAAACTAAAATTGTTTTGTTTAGAAACAGAGTCAAATGTCCATAAAAACATGGAAAACTATATAGGAAACAATCTAAAAAAAAAGTAGAACATTAAACTGTTTATTTTATGGTCACAACTATATGTAACTACAGAAAGAAATATGAGAAATGAAACAAGATATTCTCACACACGTCTACGACTTTACTGTTTTTCTTTCTAAATTTCCCTTACTTTTGTTGGGAGTTGTCTCGACAGTGGGTGTAGCATGTTTGCTTTTTTCCATTATCAGGATGAGATCTCACCTCATCACTCAGGAACTGATGAGACAATCATTCATGCACAGAATGACCACCCTAGACAGAAACCTGCCTGGTCTCCTAAAAATTCTTCAGGGTTAGCAATTCCATAACAGTCAAGATTAGTCTCTGTAAGAGGAAGGAAACTACCTAATCTGCTGATCAGAGCAAATTCTAAGGAAAGTTCTCACTTTTATTACTGTTAAACTAAAATAATCCCTTAAACGAAAGTAAAAATGAAATTTAAGCAAATCATGAAAATGAAGTCACTCATTAATGCATATTTACTGAGAACATGGGTATAAAGATTCGTTCTAAAGAAAAACTAAACTTCACTATTTACCTCACAGAATCAGAACAGTGGTTGCCAGGGCTTGGTTGGAGGGTGTGGGGAATGGGCAGAGATTGGTCAGAGGGCACAAACCTTCAGGTATAAGATGAAAAGTTCTGAGGATCTAATGGACAGCAGGGTGACTATAGTTAATAATACTGTACTGTTGCCTTCAAATTTAAAGGACAGCAGATCTTAAGTGTTCTCCCCACATTACACAAATGGTAACTATCTATGGTGAAGGGTGTGTGTTTAATTTGAACACGGCAACCACCACCCAATGTATACAGATATCGAATCATCACATTCACACCTGTATGTAATTCTTATTTGTCAATGATACCTCCATAAAGCTGGAAAAAACAACCTTAGTTACTGACCCCAGGAAGTTATTCAGCTAGAACACAGAAAGTAAAACTAAGGCAGAAAGTTATGCTAAGACAGGGAGCTGGAAGGAGTTCTTCGAAAATCTGAAGAGGAAGAGAGCACATGTGGACTCAAAAGGGTTTCATAAGGAGGCAGCATCTGAACTAGCTCTGGAAGGACAGGCTGAGGTTGTCTAGCACAAGGAAGCAAGAGAGGTCTCAACTGAGGTATACCCAGGCAGAGAGGAGTGGGTGTGTCCTGGTGGGTATGATGGGTTTAGCAATGGGAACCAAAGGAACAAACAGAGGAAGCGGGATGGGATCAGACCTATCCCTGGACGTGGACAGAAGGGTGAAGACAAGTAAGCAAATATTGTCCTTTGGGCCTCTCCAAGGAGCCTTGTGTTTGCTGTTCTATTTGATCCTGACAGGTTGCTCTACAAGTGAGAAGACTGAGACTTGGGAAATTACAAGCAGTTTCTGATAGGTGCACAGTTCCCCTCTGCATCCCTACACCAGCATTGTGCCTGGTGCATGTCAGAGCCTCCATGACAAATACCTGCATGCAGACTAACAAACCAACAGGACATGCCATACTGCTCCTCAGGACTTTAGTGCTGAGGATCAAACCCAGGGCCTCATGTATACTTAGGCAAGCACTCTACTCTGAGCCACATCCCCAGATGTCTAAATGACATTGGGAATCAATCCACTGACTATTCTGGGTTAGAAGAATGTACTGTAAAGAGGGCAATATAAAGCCCAGAAGTGTGAAGTGGGGAATTCACCTAATATTGGGAGACTGCAGTGTTTATATATGCCTTGCTTTTCTCAGCATGCTATTTTTATACAGATTTTTCCAAGGAAGTATTAGAATGCCTCAAAACCTCAACTGAAATCTAAATTCCCTCCTTTGCCAAATATATTTTATTATGAAATTAAAGAACTACAGATAATATAAAATAAAAATATAAACTCCTTTCCCCTTTTCCAACCCACAGTACCACTACTAACAGTACATTGTTCATTCTTCAAAGAAAATGCTTATGCACTCATCAAAATATAATATGCCTTTTTTAATGTAATGAGATCATTATTTAGTTTTTTAACTTAATCTCTCTTGGAGATCATTCCATATCAGTGCACACAGACCAACTTTGTTCTAAAGTCGCATAGCGTTTCACCTCAAGGAAACACCATTCTATACATAAGCATGGTTGTATATACCCAAGTAGTTGATGTATATTTTAAGTCATTTAGAGGTTTTGTTCATTCTTCTTCTTCTTCTTTCCCCCTTCAGTCCTGGGGATCAAACTCAAGGCCTCACATATGCAAGGCAAGTGCTCTACCACTGAACTATATCCCCAGCCATTGCTCATCCTGAAAAATAAATTCACTTGTGGTCACTTGTATCTGCTTCTTGGGTATTGTCACAGATGGCTCTCTAGTGTAAGACATAATTTAGCAAGATTTCCTCATATGTAAGTATAGCTAACCGTCACTTAGCAATGAAGGGGAACACAAAGATAGTCTAAAAATAAATCACTCACAGGAGTATCTGAGGACAACATTTTGTAGACCTGGGGCCTCCTGGGAAGACTCAGGACCAGAGTTCTGGCTTTCCACCCCAACCCCTTGGGCAGAATTCCTCAGTCCACACTGAGGTAGGATAGCTTTCCTTTGCAGGGGACCCAGGGCACTACACTCTGGTTCTGCCAGTGACTTCAGCCTACCCTGGTTTCTATGCTTAAAACAATAATGAAAAGTACAGGTTATAAATATCAGAATTATTGAATTCAGAGCTGGAAGGGATTAGAGATTATCTAGTTCACTTCTCACATTTCTTAGATGTGGAAATTCTGGCCCAGAGGGGCTGAATATCTCAGCAAGATTGCCCAGCCTGTCACTGGACAGCCATCTCATACACACGGTCCATGGCCTTTTCCATTGCAGAGTACCAAAAGAAGCTTAAAAAAAAAAAAAAGAAAGAAAGAAAGAAAGGATAAAACTCTGAGAACTTATGTCGAAATAGCACAGATAGTAAGAAATTCAAAACCCTTATTTTTAGATACTTTGAAATTCTTTCTCTACCAAATTAGAACGCCTAACAAGTTTTAAAATTGGCACATTTGTTTCACGTCACTTTTCCTGTCCCTTTGTTGAGGTGATAACAAGCAAGTATGGGTAACACTGCTGACTTGTTATCAGCAAGACTTGCCACTCTCAAGTTGTCTGCAGCCCTGCCAATGGGTTTGCAGGCCTGGGGCCACTGAGGCTGTGAGATTTCCCAGCTACATCTGTATTACTCCCCCCTCCCTACCCATTCGTGCTGCAGGGTCTAAATCAGGGAGTTTGTATAGTGCTGAAGAAAGTCTGTTCAAGAGCTAAGCTTCCTAGAGTAGCCAGCTTTGCCTCCAACCCCTGCAGCTCAGCTGTTACAGACCTACAGAAAGCACCTGCCCATTGGCTGGATGAAGTTAGAGATAGTTTCTGCGAGAGGAAGTATAGCACTGCGGTGAAGAACCAATGGATTTGAACTTCAGAATTGCCTCTGACCTTAGGTAACAACTGAGGCTTTTATGGTCTGTTTCATCATCTTTAAAATGGGGACAACAATGTTAGAATCCATTTAAACTGTTATTTATGGGTTTGGCAATGTATATAGAGGCCTTAGTACAGTGCCTGGCACATAGTAATGCACAATACTGAGTCGCTATGGACACATGTGGTTCTCACACAGGCCAAGCAGAGGCAAAAGGCAAAAATCCAGGCAGCTGATAACAGGAAAAAAAGAAAAAAGTCTTCAGTACGATTTCTACAGAATTAATAAAAACAGAATAAAAAACGGTTACATTTATTCATATATCCTATTTTCTTCGAAGATTCTCAGGATCAAATATTTCCAGGACTGTTTAGATTGAGGTCTGAATCAGATCTGGGGGGAAAAGTGGGGCATCAGAGCAAGTTCTCAAGTCACAGTGGCTTTTCCATATCTCCAACTCCCTGTTATAGGTGAGATCTCCCTGGTGCAATTAAGATCATGATTTTTGATTCTTGAAATAAGGGATCACTTCAGCATTCACATCCATCAGGTAAGAACCAGATTCCATCACTCCTTGATTATTCTCATTGTTACTTCTGTATGTTGAATGCTTTTTAAAGCTACATATCACTAGACTGGTTTTTGTTTCCTGTTATTACATGTGATGGGGTACTCAAACGGAAGAAAGAAAAAGGTCTACATGGCCCGCAGGCCAGGACCTAACAGGCAGAACCAGGTCAGCAACACTCACTGAACTAGGGCAAGTCAGGCGTGCAACCTGGCAGCCCAAGGTCGCACCCGTGAGGCAAATGCTTTGAGAAGAATGAGATACAGACATTCAGAGGCCACCAACTCAACAGTCCAAGGAATCAGAGCAGGTAAATAAAATGTGCCACTGACCAGGGCAATACAAGAGGGAGGAACAGAGACTTTGGCCAAATTGGCACAGGTCCTACTGACATTTAAATTTTAAAAGCTAAACACAGCGTGTAAGTGGAACAAAATGCATCTGGGCCACAAGTGGGCCAAAGGTCCCTATTTTTGTAATGCTTGCCATAGGTTCTGACACCCAAACAACAAGCAAAAAGATCAGCAAGGAGAGGACAGCAGCAACAAAGGGTCTGTCTGGGAAGGCATCCAGTGACGTAGCAGTGGTCAGAAAAGAAAGGTCACACAAAGACCAAGTTCTGGACCCTAAAACCCAGGAAGTAAGAGGTGAAGTTATGGACAAAGGGACAGCAAACAGGCACAGGCACCCTACTGGTATTCACCATGGTATCAAATGTTCTGGAGGAGTGATGGGTTTCCTATGTGCAAGTCCTGAAAATACAATAAAAAGTCTGTTCACAGGACAACCCAGGACTCAAGGGTGCTATACCCACACACCTGCTCAGGGAAGAGATGGCCTCAGTGAGCACAGCTGTGTCTGAGGCAAATGCCTTGCCCAATGGAAGAAGCGTGAAAAGGCATGGGGCAGTTCCTGACAGGCTAATGAGGAAAGGGAAAAAGCCCACATCCTTCCACAACACTCAAAAATAAGCATATATTTAGTGCTATGTACACTTTACAAGGTTCAGCTGTGGTTACAAAGATTAAAAAAAAAAAAAAACCTATAGTTACTGAAAGTATGTGGCTTATTCTGGGTTAACAGGAAGAAGAGATTATTTAGCACCAGGACTGAGCAAATCATAAACTCGGAATTGGTAACATAATCACTTACTAGATTCCAGTATTGGAATGCTAGTTATACAGTATACAGCAGATTGAATGAAACAGATGTACAGTTGATACTCTCAAAAGTGCTGAGTAATCATGTAGATGGAAATAAAATGAGATAGTCAGACCTTTTGACAATAATGTTTTATATCAAAGGAAAATGGAGGAACTGGGGTTGTAGGTCAGTGGTGGAGCACTTGTCCAGCACATGTGAGGCACTGGGTTTGAGCCTAAGCAACACATAAAAATAAATAAATAAAACAAAGGTATTGTGTCCATCTACAACTAAAAAAAAAAAAAGAAAAGAAAATGGAGTATCAGCGGCTGGGGTTGTGGCTCGGTGATAGAGTGCTCGCCTAGCACGTGCGCGGCCCGGGTTCGATCCTCAGCACCACGTAACAGATAAACGCATTGTGTACAACTAAAGCAAATAAATAAATATTTAAAAAAAAAAGAAAAAGAAAATGGAGTATCATATTGAAAGTTCTCAAGGAAAAAATATGTGAGCCAAGGATTTTTATCTTAAGAAAACTGACTTTAATTATAAAGGTCACAAAGTGTTACCAAGAAATTTAGGAAACATTGTTTCCATGACTCCAACTTACTAGATATAGTAGAGAAAGAGCTTTAATTGAAATTTCTAGAGTCACTGGCGTGAAGATGGTGATGAGTGTGATGCATACAGCTACTTGTAGAAATAAAAATAAATGAATATTAAAGGGCAGATACTTCAGTATATAATGGCTATCTGATCTGACGACGTAGATAGAATCAACCATTAAAAAAAAAAATGGGAAGAATGAGTATGGCATATGCCAAAACAATTACTTCTACTGTTTTTCAGTAATTATAGCTAGTAATTATAGTATTTATGTTGTTATTCAGGAACTGTTATATGTGTAATATGGGACAACCAAATGGATAATTATATGACTGCCATTTTCTCTCTTCTATGACTAAAAAAACCCCAGGATTCTAAGCATGGAAGAAAGGAAATGGAAAAGGTACATATAAGAGACTAAACAAAAACTCTGTAGTCTTGAAATCGAATCAGATATATCAATATGAACTCAAAAAGTACTGTATCTTTACAAGAGTGCATATATTTGTCATGTAAATGTGTCTATTTTTCCCAGATGTGACCAGTGAAAAGGACTGCAAAGAATAGCCATTGCAGTGAATGAGCATCTCTAGTGCCTGGATTATGGTCCTGAAATACCATTTCTCACTAAAAGAAACAAGAGGTTCTTGGAGAAATGGCTAGTTCCTGGTCTGGGCAGGAGATGTACAAGATAAGCCTGGATCACATTAACATAACCAAACAGCAGGAAGTTCTCAAGATTACTAAGGTCATGTCCCAAGTCCTCAGTATCCAAGTGGAAGAGGCTCCCACTGACTCACCAGTCAAAGATAAAATAATTGGAACCTTGGTAAAAATCAAAATTTCAAAGGATTGAAACCCATCAAAAATATTCAATTCCATAAACTCATACTCATTAAAAAAAAAAAAAGAAAGAAAGAAAAAGAAAAACAACCCTAATGATCAACCTTCTGAGAATGACAGGAAATTAATTTTTGTAAGCTAGGTAAATCAGAGGAAATAAACGTTTATACTGCTTTTCCTGTATGAATTGTACCACATGACCTCTAGGAGTACACAGGACAACCTGGGACCCGTTGGTATTGCACCCACACACCTGCTCAGGGGAAGAGCCTGCCCCAGTGAGCATAGCTGTGTCTGAAGCAAAAATCTCACCCAATGGGAGAAGCGTCAAAATAGGTTGGGGCAATTCCTAACAGGCTAATAAAGAAAGGGGAAAAAATCCAGATCAAATAACAGATAAAAGGAGAATCTATCCTTATAAAATTATTCCAGCTAACCAATAAAGTTAAAATAACAGAATTTGAATATCACCATTCTGCAATCCCAGATGAATTACTAGATCTAGATACTGAGAATGAACAGCTGCTTACATCAAAAAAGAGTGGAAAAAACCAGGCCTCATACCTTCCAGCAAAAAAACATACCACCACCTATAATCTTGCCAAAGGGATAGAAACTGAGTCTGATCAATCTCTAGATCCAGATGCAGGAGACAGAGAGCAACGGAACAGGTGGAGCCGCGCCAAGAGCATGCCTCTTATTATCAAGACTGTGGGAAACTTTACAGATCACAGCCCAGGTCCTTCCACAAATAATCTGCATTGTTTCTTTTTTTTTTTTTTTTTTTTTTTTTTTTTTTTTTTTTTTTTTAAAGAAAGAAGGTGGTAAGGGAATATGTGGAGTAAAAGACACACCAAACAAAAAAAAATTTTTTTTAAGTAAACAAGACTAAACTACAGTGGGACACGAAGTTTTTGTTTTATTTTTTTAAATGAACAAGACTAAACTACAGTGGGTTAGGTTATGTACTTGGGGGATAAAAATCATAAAGAGATGCAGGGAGTGATTACTATAAAAGTCGGATGGTGTTCAGTTTTGTGATTGGAAGGAGCTGAGGGAATTGGGGGGGTGGGCGGCTAGTAAAGTTCTAGCTCCTGACCTCAATGCTGTCATTGTGGGTTTTGCCTTATAATAATTCACTAAGCTGTGCGTTTATTTTGTGCGGATTTTTTGGTATTTGTGTTTTACTTTTAAATAAAAAGGTTTAAAAAAAGGTGTTAAAATCTAGGCTTGTCAGCATGACAATGGGCAACTGATAGAAAGAACTGCCATATATTGGATAGAGGAGCTTTGGAAAAAATCCAGCAGAATCCACCAGGAGCCAGCATCTTCTGGATTCTGTTTCAATGTCCTTCTTGTATAAAAGGAAATTATTTCATATACAGTTTGGGTTAAAACTTGACGTAACATTTCAACATAGTTTCAGAGGCATGTAACAAAGGACATTCTCCATAATATCTCAAGGGTCATCTCAATTCAAAATGACCCACCTCTTGGACATCTAGTGGAATTGCAAAAGCTTTTGGGCATTGGGTGCTCTCAAACATGAGATTACATATCTCAAGCTCAGTGAGATGTGGGGTGACCAGTTCCACACAGCCTGTGGTTCTACTATTGAAAACAACAAAATGTCAAGATTGAAACATGGAGGCAAAGTATGGAGTGCAACTGGTTTGGTTGGAGAAGTAATAGCCTTTGAGAGTCCAGAAAATGAGTGGGTCTGTGGCAGTTTTACTGAGAGGCAAGACCTTGTAGCTGTTCACAGCACAAGTATGGGAAGCAGCTGAGCTGCCAGGGTGTGAATCTCAGGCTGACCAGGCACTTGCAGCAGGATGCTTAATCTCCTCAACTTCAATTCCTCACCTGTAAATGAGGCCTGACAATAGTGCTTTTCTCATAGATCCATTCTGAAGATGAAAATTATGTGTACAAAGCACTTAGCACAGTGCCTGGCCCATCATAAGGACTGGATAAGTGTTTGCCTCACTCACTGGGGTGGTAAACATTTCCAGAAACAAAAGGAAGTCTATTTTATAGACATATTCTGGGTTTGAACGCAGGATATTTTTTCCAAAGTAAGTAGTGCTATTTTTATAAACCCATGATCTTGAACATAAAAGTCACTGCCAGCAGTAATTAAGTATATGTGACTTTCAACACCTCCAAACCATTGGGTTTTTTCCCCCTCCCAATTACTATCATGGGTGTTTAGCTTTAATTCCAATAAAACCTGGGATTATTATAATCAGGAATAGTGTGGCCTCAGCAGGCAGCCTCTAGGCATGGAATCCTGGGACTAAAGAAGATGCTATTTGTCTACCCAATAACCACGTCCTTCTCCCTTCATGTTAGAGGCACAGGCAGGAGAGGTTCCCATAATAGGGTTCTCCCTCAAGGCCTGCTCCCACTTTCTCAGCTTCCCTTGAAGCTGTGACTTGGTGCTAACCAATGAGGTCCACAGAGGTTTCAGGAAAGAATTATTCTCTGATGAAAGGAGATAGATGCAAGAAAACCAATTTATCACTGCCACCCTCTGTGTCCCACCCTTCACATACACACACACACTTCCTGCCTTTGAATGAGGTTGGTGGGTGCTACCCATTGCTGAGGAAGCCATTTCCTGACCGTGGGGTGGCAGGTCTGCAAATAAAAGGTAACGTGCTATGAACAGGAGGGCAGTAGGATAGAAAGAACCTAATCCCAGAGGACATGGTTTAAGCCACTGACCCAACCCCAGATTACCCTTCATATAAGATAATTAAATGTCTTTATGATTCAGACCATTGTTGGGCATTCTCTTACCTGCATCTAAAGCATCCTGACAGTCATGGAATAAAATCATTCTCCCCAGCTATGGTCTGAATGTATATGTCCCTCCAAAATTCCTATGTTAGAATTCAAATCTCACAGAGCTGGGATCTTTGGAGAAGTGATTGAGTCACAAGGCTCTGCTTCTGGATTCCTGTCCAGATAACGTTGAAGGGATTACCATGCCCTCCCTCCTTCCATTTCTTCTGCTATGTGAGGACACATTGTTTATTCCTTTTTGTCCCTTTCTGCCATGTGAGGACATAAAAAGGTATATTGGAAGCAAAGAACAGCTCTCATCAGAATAGGGCACCTTGATCCTGGATTTTCTAGCTTTCAGAACTGAGAGAAATAAATTTTCTTTTCTTGATAAATTACCCAGTGTCAGATATTTTGATGTAGCGGTATGAATAGACTAAGCCACTCCCCAAAATTCATATGTTGAAGCCTTACCCTCAGTATCTCAGAATGTGGCTGCATTTGAAAACAGGACATTTAAAAGAGATGATTCAGTTAAAATGAGGCCATTCCAGTGGGCCCTATTCCAATATGACTGGAGTCCTTATAAGAAGAGGAAATTAAGACATGCAGAGACACCAGAGAAGTTGACAGAATCTAATCTGATCTGATCTACAAGAGGTATTAAAGGAAGTTCATGCTGAATGACAAAATAATACCAGATATAAACCTTGGGTCTACATTAAAAATGATGATGAACATGTAGACAAGTGTTACGCTGAAGAACCCGAGGTGGGGAGGAATGATGAGCCCCAAATATAGCTAATAAGTAGGCAAATATAAAAAACTGTTTACTCCTGTTTTAATTTTCTTCAAAAGGTAACTATTTTACCTTCTGAACTGTGATCTGTGGTGGCTAAACGTGTAGAACTAACACCAAAAAAAAAACCCCACAAATAACCCTATTAATAAATGGGCAGATGAATTAAACAGATGCTTCTTAAAAGAAAAAATACAAATGGCCAACAAATATATAAAAACGTTCCACATCATTAGCACTTAGGAAAATGAGAAATAAAACTACACTGAGATTTCATCTCACACCAATCAGAGGGCAGTCATTAAGAATACAAATAATAATTAAAGCTGGAAAGGATGTAGACAAAAAGGTACAATTTTACACTATTGGTGAAGCTGTAAATTAGTATAACCATTATGAAAATAAGTATGGAGACTCCTCAAAAGACTAGGCATGGAAGCACCATATGACCCAACTCTACCATTT
This sequence comes from Tamias sibiricus, assembly GCA_025594165.1. Classification (NCBI taxonomy): domain Eukaryota; kingdom Metazoa; phylum Chordata; class Mammalia; order Rodentia; family Sciuridae; genus Tamias; species Tamias sibiricus. The sequence goes on along the minus strand of CM046662.1, from coordinate 48,780,761 downwards.
CTTAGTATTTATCATACTACCGTGATACATGTATACCCATGTTTACAGCAGCACAATTCACAATAGCCAAACCCAAACTATGGGACCAGCATAGGTGATCATCAATGGATAAATGGATAAGAAAATGTGGTATATATACACAATGGAGTTTTATTCAGCCATAAAGAAAATTGAAATTACGTCATTTGCAGGAAAATGGATGGAACCAGAAACTATTCTGTTAAGTGAAATAATCCAAACTCAAAAGGTTAAAGGTCATGTTTTCTCTCATATATGGAAGCTAGAGAGGAAAAAGTGGGGTGGTGTCTCATGAAAATCAAAGGGAGATCAGTAGAGGAAAGTGACCAGGGGTGAGAGGCAGGAGGAATCAGGGAAGTGCTTGGGGGTGATATCGATCAAATTATATTATATTGTGTGCATGTGCAAATATATAACAAATCTCATCATATGTACAATTATAATGTTCAGTAAAAAAAAAGGGCATAGAAAAAAAAAGAAATAAACCATAAGACAATCATAATACAAAGGGTATTTATAATACCCTTTACAAAAGGGACTGTTAAGGACTAAATTGTATCCCCTCCAAACTTACATATGAAAGCTTCAGACCCTAGTATGACTGTATTTGGAGATAAGCCTTTCATAAAGAGATAATTAAGGTTAAATGAGGTTACAAGGGTGGGACCCTAATCCAATATGACTGATGCCTAAGAAAAGGGAAAGACATCAGGGAAGTTCAGACACAGAAAAAAATCCCATAGGAGAACACAGAGGGAAAGTAGCCATCTGCAAGCCACAGAGAAACCAGACCTGCTGACATCCTGATCTTGGACTTCCAGCCTCCAAAACTGAGAAAAAGTTCTGTGTTTAAGTCACAGAATCTGTGATATTTTGTTTATAACAGTCCTGACAAACGAAAATACTGATAGACTATTATGATAACTGTACAAATACTAATGGCAACCATAAAAGAGACTCAAACTTTAAAAAAGACTAGTAAAAGGGTAAAACCAGGAGTGGGATATGCTTGCAGGGTACTCAGAATCAAGGCCTGCACCAGCAAGAGTGGGGTGGTTAAATCTCTGGCCCTGCCACCTGTCTTAACCTCCGCCCTCTGCCTCAGTTCCAAACCATGACAATGGAAGGCCTGATGTATTGAACTCTGAGCAGCAAATCTAGAAGATGGCTGGCTAGAGAGGAAGGCTGAAGCAAGACACAAATTTGTCCATTTTCATATTTCTTGGTCCCTGATCAAATATTTAAGCCTACAGGGGAAAAGCAATAGTTCTACTAAAATTGGTATTATATATCATCAGTAGCAGACCTTTATTATTCACAATTTCCATGACTCCTGTTAGAATGATAAATTGAAAACTGACCAAAATTCAGTAACAGGAAGAAAGTCTCAAGAGCTGGCACAACCTCTCCTTCCCCACCCCACCCCCGCAAAAAAGAAGATGAAGAAGGAGGAAGTTATAGCAAGATGGCTTTAAAGAAAAAAAAGTGTGTTTTCCATTTTCCTGTTGCCTACCATTATGAAATGAGAGGGGCATTCTCCGAGAAGGAGACAGATTATTCTTGAGTTGCCAGGACCTCAGGAGAACAGAGCAGGCCTGGGGTAGGAAAAAAAGGCCCCTTGGTAACTCCAAGTCTTGGGCTAAGCCTGGGCTCTTCCAAACCTGCGCCACACTGGAGAAAAGGGTGCCATTCCAGATCAGTAATCTATAGAGCAACCTGAGGTGTCCTTAAGCCAGCCTAGTTTCATAATGTCAGCACTGCCGGTGACTGAAATCTAGATTCTCAACTAAGATTCTTCAATGTTTCCGTTTCGTGGCTTTCAATTCCTGGACCTATTTGTGGGATATTGCTATTAGTTTCAGTAGTCATTTTTTGGTTCTTGACCTTGTCAACATTTTTGCTTTTCAACATTTTTCAACCCACTGAGGTCCCAGAAAAACCATTTGTTATGTCCTGAATGGGTTCATAGGAGTGCATAGACATTTTCTATGTCTGTGCTTTCAAAAGATTTGCTCTTTATGCTGAAAAAAAAAAAAAAAAATTAAAGAAAAAAAAATCCCTACAGATATCCACTGCTGAATAAAAAACTTCTTTATACCATAAGACATGAAAATGGGTCTCTCAGGCTACAGATTCTAAATTTGGTCACTTAGTGGGTAAGATTGGGTGTAGAAATACAGATTCCCAAGCCAGGCCTTTGGTGATACTGCAGTAGGTGGGAGCCCAAGAATCTGCACATTTCAAATCAAGCTTCCCCGGTGAATAAATTGTAGTCAGGCTGGAACCTTGCAGCCCCAGATGATCCCTAAAAGACAAGTTCAAAGTGTATTACCTTTGTGGCTGCCCAGGTAATCATGTCTCAAAGTGCCCCACCTGGGCAGAGCCTTCCTTCTGGGGAGGCAATAAGAATCACAAGTACACAGAGCAGGGAATTCCCTACTTCCTTAGGAGATCCCTATTTATACAGGGTCTCTTACCCTGGCAAATAATAGCAGCCATTCCTTCAGATACTATCAGTCATTCCTGGCCATAAAACCAAAAGAGCAAATGGCCAGGTATGTGCAAACAGAGGTCATCACTGGAAGCTGGGGAGGCTTCACCTCTCCCAGGTACACTCCATGAGTCACTGGGGGACCTATCTCCGCACTAAAAAGGTAAAAGCAATATTTAACCAAACACTTGCCATCTCCCAAAAATTCTCTCATTTTCTTAAAGAAGGAAAAATAAAGGAGTCATTTCCTGATTGCAGAATGATGGCATCAGGTACTGACTGGGCTTACTTCTTAAAAGACTGAGTCATCAAAACTTGTCCTGAACTTTGACATCTGTTGCCAGAACTGTACCTGCATTTCCCCCTAGGGCCATGCCTGGTGTGTCGGCATTTGTGTGTGTCTAAACACAGTCAGATAAAAAGCCCAAGAGAGAACAGCATGAGAGCAGTCAGGTCTCCACAGCACACACCACAGCCTCTGCATCCCGCCCCCCCCCCCAATCCGTTTTTTTTTTCTGACAGGTGTGTTATAAGAATCTCATTTTTTTTAGTAAGTTAAAATAAGAGTTGGGAGTGGAGAAGGCTTGAGCTAAATGAACTTGTTTTAAAGGAGTAAGAGCCAGGCTGGGCCAGCTGGGCAGGTCTCCTCTTCTTTGGCTCCTCTCAAACATTCAAGAGTTACTGTGTGCTTGCTGAGAACCATGCCCCCAGAAGAGTTGGCTATGGACAATCCTGTGGATGCATCCCCACCCCTGCCTCCTAGAACATACAACCTCTGGTGAGACTCACTGGCCTAGGTCCCTTTTTGATACAAAAGGCAGCTGCCTGTCTTGGATAATCTGGTTTCATCCATTACCTGTTTTAAATATAGGAGCTATGAAGAGTCAACCAACTATTCACAGCTTAATTGGAATAGGTCTTTCAAAGCTTCCCTCATGTACAGGGAGACTTACTGGGTACCACAGCTCTTCTCTGTGTTCAGACACTTAAAACTCAAACGCCCTGCTCTGGCTCATTTATCTCTAGGAGCAGTGGCAGCATTTCCCTTATATAATCATGTGGCCCTACAGCTGGGAATCATTAAAACTGTGTTATATTCAACCTATTCTCTGGGCTCCTCTGGCATCATTAGAGAAAAAAAAAAAAAAAAAGTTCATACTAAAAGCACATATGGTACAAGTTACCATTCTCCCTCTCTGCTCCACTATGCCTAGTACTAACACCACCTTCTTGTAATGAGACCTATTTGGCCAAATCAGCGAAGTCCACCACTGGCTGGGTACTTTCCACCCACTGACAATAGGAGAGGAATGTTTTGGTTTCATCCACACAGCAATCCTGTAATGTAAATACTGTCCTCGAACTTGAATAAACAGTATCAAAGAGCTGAAGTAGACTGTTCAAAGTCACAGCCAGCCAGTGGGAGCTGAGACATGAGCAGCTGATTTCAATAAAGTCATCTGAACCCACCACTTCTTGGTCAAAGTCATCTTTATTCTCAATGTTAAGAAAACTTACATGTGAAAATCTGAAATGAATACCATTCCCTGTTAAAGAAAACTAACCTAGATTTGTTCACAAGCTAGCTTGCGGTGAGATCCATTCATGTGACCTCCTCACCCTTCTATTTTTCTTTTTGGTAGAGAAGAGCTATTTGTCTAGTCAGCCTCCAGTCCCTCTGCAGAAATACTATCAGACTGGTCTATAACCCTCCTTGATCCATATGAAAAAGGGCAATACTGGGCATGGTGGCACACTCCTGAAATCCAAGCTACTTAGGAGGCTGAGGCAGGAAGATCCCAAGTTTGAGGCCAACCTGGGGATGTGCTGGGGATGTAGGTCAGTAACAGAGTGCTTGCCTATATGTGAACTCTGGGTTCCATCTCCCATATGAGAAACAAAGCAGGGACATACATCTAATTTTGCAGGCAGTTCTGAACTTTAGCTACTCTGTTTCTGTGTCATAAATATGTGCTTCTAGACATAAATGAAAGAATGGGTGAGTATTATTTGATTAACACTGAGCCCATGACATTTGTAAACAAATTTCTCAGGCAGCTTCCATGTCTGATGTGAAAGTCCAAGAAAACAAAATCCTATGGAATCAAGTTTATTGCTACACCACTGATAATTTTAACAGACACCAAAAGAAATATGCTTATTTCAGTTTCTAATTAACGAAAGATAAAAATACTTTGAAAATGGTTCCACCTTCCTAGGTAAGCACCTTTCCTTTGTGAAACACAAGAAAATTCCAAGTGCATGTATGCCATTATAAGCTTACCTTCAGGGACCCTTTCATACCAGCATTCTTCTTTGCATAAATAATTTGCCTGCTCAGATTCCAGGCCTTCATGTAAATATGAGAGGGTTGTGCAATGCCAGGAACATGGTAAGTGCCCAATAAATACCCACTGCAAGAATGAATGGTGCTCTTCCTGCAAGTTGGATTGGGGAACTGGATGCCTCCAAACTTAAATAACCCCAAATGTGATGGTCTAAGACCATGGGCCGGATTGTTTCTGCAGTGCCTCTTGCCCCTGATATTCTACTATTATCCACCCTTCACTTTTAACTCATTTCCTCCTTGTCAGGTCAGAAGGTAGACTAAAAAGCAACTGACTCCCACTAGATACTATTTGACCTGATTTACATTTTGCAAGAAGTTTCTCTAATTTTTTTTTTAATCCTCTACAAATCACTCATTTTCAGCTGTTGGGCAGTACTGCTGAAAGACAAAAGTCAAGAAACTGTAGTCATTTCAGACTCCAGGGCCACAATCATCAAAACCAGAGATGGTAAGAGCAGGAAGTGAACTCCCAGCTAGAGAGAAACTTAAAGGTTGGGGCATTCAGAGCACCTTTTTGGTATTGGTTGAATTCTTACTGTGTGCATTTGGTATTAAGTGCAGGATGTGGGCAGTATAAGGATGGGTGAGGCAGTAAAAGTTAATCTAGCACCACGCAGTGCCTTCCCCTCACTTCTGTATCAGAGCCAGATCCCTGAGAAGGCCAACTGGAGTAAACTGTCCATGACATCATCCAGGTTGGCCCTGCACGTGTCCTCATTGCCCAAATCAGTGCCCCCGGTACTGGGATTCCACTAATGCTCCGTCCTCCTCCCTTTCCCTTCCATAAGAAAACAGGTGGCACTTTTGGTCACTGTTATTTCTCCTCTGCCTCCAGGAAGTTACCCTATGTTCAATCCCTTCAACTGTACCAAGCAAAAATGGGGAGGGTGGGGAATGGACTATATGATACATAGTGAGGAGCAAAGCTGGATTCTGAGTACTAATGAAAGCTCCAAGAAGAAAGAAGTGTTATTTCCAACTAGGGCTACTCCCAGCAGAAGTGAATTAAATGGATCACTGGGGCAACTCAACTCCAAGGATTAACTATCTGAAGTTCTATAAGTCATAAACCATGTAGAAATTTGCTCCTCCCCCAACATGGCATTTCCTAATGAGTACTGTTTGTATGTAATCACTTCTCACCACACACCCTTTCCTCCAATTTCAACAGAATGAAAATTGCAAAAAATAATGCATCATAAAATTCTCTCTGCTTGGCCCATGCAGGGTGTCCCCCCTGGTTTCTGCCATTCTACTAAGGATCCAGAATATCCTGTCCTAATGACATCTCAATACCCAGATGGAGACCAAGTATAGCAATGTAATCAGAAATGGAAAATTAAGACAACAAAGGTGAGAAGAATCTTGAATCACACAATACTTCTTCTCACTAAATTTAAACTCATCAGAACAAAAACATCACCAAGTACAAATCTCTTAAAGAAAATGTTTAAAAGGCCCATTTGTGCGTGATTATTACACTTTTGGTGGAACCATCCTATATTCAATGACTTATTATTTTTAAATCCTCAGGTAATCCAGAAGAATTTAATAGCTTGTAAAGCCTACATTTATCAATGCAAAGAGCTTAATGCAAAACATTCAGTATCTAAGGTTTTACAGAGAAATAAGAGGTAGTGTACTTCCTTAAACTTTACTTATTCAAATAGAGGTTAAAACTCAAAAGGTGGGCCATGGGGGAAGTGATTGTGTATGGAGGGAAATATGCATCCAAAAATATCTACAAAAAAGATAATTATGTTACTAGCTAGAATATTAACAATAAATTGCTGACTTAATTCCCCATGACAGATCTAATTAGAAGGTGGCAATAAATGTTTCCAGGTGTTTAATTAAGTGTGATAATTATTTCTTTCTTAAAGAAAGATGAAGTCATATGTTTACATTGCCAAGTATAATGTTTCCTTAGTTGAAACAGTGTGGAAACACTTTTGTGTAATACAGAATTCAAACCAGATATAAATATCTTCTAAGATAAGCAGCACTTAAAGTGATTTATCAGCTCTTAACTTTCATACGCCAATGCACAGTGGCTTCTTAAAGACTACCCTATTCTGGTTATTTCCTTTATCCACATAGTTTTGATATACTGATACCTCAGGGGACACTTTCTACTCAAAAATGTCATTTCCCTAATAGAATCTCTTATATGAATTCTTGTCAAGAAAGTGGGGAAATTTTTATGGGTATTCTATTTTCATAGCAAGAACACAGCAAGAATAAACTGCGATATAGAAGAACTCAAACACTATTAGAACTAGAACTAAGATGGGACCTGAGAAACCAGGCAATCATTTCATAAATGAAAAGACTATTTTGTAGATTGATTGAAGTACAATACTGTTGATAGAAAAGCTATCAATTTTTAAAATATAGAAATATGCCTCCTGCCCAATAAAATCAATTTGTAGAGAATGAAACGATCAGTTTTAAGCAATCTAAACATTTTTGTTTCAACATTGGGTACTGAACACTGTTCCTCAGTGCTAGGTGTCAGTTGATCTAGAAACATGGCGTTGCTGAATGGATGAACATCTTTTAGGCGCCCAAACCTGGTCAGGCAGACTAGTCTCAACTATCGGCAGCCCTGGGCCCAGGGGGCCTGGGAACTCTTCAGGTGTTCTTGCAGCAGGTGCTGAGGGCTGGAACACCACAAGTACGCTCTGGAACACAGACACGTGCACACAACTTGATTCTCCAAAGGAAGTCTCCACTGAAAAATCTCCAAGCAAAACTCTGGTCCTTGCCCGTTTTACAATGAAGAATTGGATTACAATCTCAGAGACCAGCAACTCAGTCTGCACTCTGGGGCATCCTGATAACCTGTGCAATCTTTTCCCAGCATGTGCGGTAGGTTACCAAGAGGACGTGACACATAGCGGGAGCCATTCCACATAAGGAAGGAAGGAATGGCGAGCGTGGCTCAGCGCTCGAGGTGGAAGAAGTTGGCCTAAGTCTGTAAGGGTTTCTTAGCCGGGAATCTAGAATTCTCATTACCACGCAGAAACAGGGTGAAACTCGGGGGAGTTGCCGAGGCTGTACGCTCCTGCACACATACTCTTACGCACACCCACTTACACACACTTGCTCCTACGCATCCACTCTCTCCCACTCTCACTCCGGAAACTCTCGGTGAACTGGAAGCGAGACCCCAGGAACACTTTTAAAGTCCCTAAATGCCGACTGCTTTTATTTATTTGTTTGTTTGTTTTAACCCCAGAGGTCGGGAGAGCCCAGCGAGGGGGCGCGCGGGATGGGCGCGCCCGGGAGGCACTTACTCGGAGGAGGGGGCGCGGCAGCGCCGGACGCTGAGACGCGAGCTGGGCGGTCTGGCGACACGGACTCCCCTAGTCGCAGGACTGCTCGCGCGCGCCGGCAGACCTAACAACCAAACGCGGGCCACAGCAGGCGGGAGAAGAGGAGCCAGGGGCCGGGGCGGAGCGGGGAGGAGGAGGCCAGGGGCGTGGCGGGCCGGGCCGGGGAGGAGCCCGGGGGCGGAGGGGCGGAGCTGCCCGGGAGGGTGGGACGGGAAGGAGCGGCTCAGGGCTGCCGCGGGGCGGGGCGGGGCGGGGCGGGGCGGGGCGGGGACGGCGGGAAAGCGAGCGGGGCAGCCGTCTGAACCCCGTACCGGATCAGGGAGGCACAGACTTGTTTGGAAGATAGCACACGAAAGTTGCTATCCCTTAGGCTTCTTGGATTCGTTGTAAAAGAAAGATGGCAACCTCGTGGCGTTGAAATGGTTAAGCAGGGCTATGCATATTTGCTTCGTACCTGGCAAATAACAGTACGCTTGAATGTTAGGGTCTGCTGCCATTCTTGTTATTATGATGAAGATCCGAGAAAGTCCCTGAATGCTGCCTGCTTTTATATATTTTTTTGTTTGTTTTCGGCCTCTAATGGCCTGGAGTTTACCCAGAGATAGCCGAAGCGCTCCAGATTCGTGGATTCCATTAGCGAACGACGTCGGGCTTCCTCATGCAGCCAAAGGCTTATGGGTTCTTGGAAAGCCAGCGGATGTCAACCACCCTGCGAGCTTTACTGTGATTGTCCTTACCTAAGGAACCAAGGTAATCCAGATCCAGAGAGACCACAAGGATGAGGCAGAATCTGGGCTTCCTTCCATTCAAGAGCCCTTCCCTACCTATTTACAAGGGCGACGGACCTTTGTGGGAGTTAAGATGAATCCATCTACTACAAACATTAATTACACACCTGCTATGTGGTATCTGCGTGCAGGAGTCTGAGGAAATGGCAGAGCTTGTCTGGGAGACAGGAAAGTTAGCCCTGGATAGGTGGAATAGACAAAATCACAGCACATCTAGGTTTAATGCCAAAGATAGGAACATACACAAAGTACAGAGGTATTTTAAAAGATGACAATGGTCCTGTGGTTATAGGTATAGGGAAGCGATGCCAGAGAGATTTTCCTGGAGAAGGTGACTTCTGAGATGAATTTGGAGGAGGGCTTCGGAGCTTACAAACAGCTACAAGTAGAGAACAGTCATAGTAAACATTTCCCAGCATTATGAAGGATTGGAGAAGTGGAGTGCTTGTTGGAATGAAGCTTAAACAGTAGAACAGAACCAAACCCAAGGATTTTCTTCTTATGGGAGCTAAGGACATTAATTTGATCATTGGCTGAGAGGAAGACAGAAAACTTATAAGCATGGGAGAGGTATCAATTGTTGTTTTAGAAAGGCTTATCCGGAAACAACACAGAGGATCCCAAGGCCAGGTAAATTGTTTGAGAAATTATGGAAATATGTCAGGGTGGGCAGAATAAAGACCCCCTGAAAGATGTCCACTCCCTAATCCCCAAATCTTGTGACCCTGTTAACTTAACATGGCAAAAGGCATTTTGCAGGTGGGATTAAGGGTAAGGCTGTTGAGATGGGAACATTATCCTGGATTATTTAGGTGGGCGCTGTCTAATCACATAAGTCTAATCACAAGTAGAAGCCTGGTGGGACAGAGAAATTCAGAGTGTGGCAGGGACTCAACCTGGGCCTCAAGAAGCTAGGAATGGGCCTCAGCTGGCAGCCAAAAACAACAAAAGGAATCTCAATCCTACAACTATAAGAACTGAATTCCACCAACAACCCAAGTGAAATGGATCTTCCCTGTGAGCCTCTAGAAAGTAACTCAGTTCTCTTGACAATTTTATACTGGAAAGATCTGCACTGGACTTATGACCTACGGACTTATAAAATTTGTGTTATTGTAAATACCTAAATTTGTGGTGATTTGTTATAGTAGTAATAGGAAACTAATACAGATGCTGAGGGGCTAAATTAAGTGGAAGGAAAGAAGATGGATTTAAGATGTAACAACAGGGGCTGGGGTTGTGGTTCAGCGGTAGAGTGCTCACCTAGAACGTGCACAACTCTGGGATCAATCTTCAGCACCATGTAAAAATAAATAAAATAAAGATATTGTGTCCAACTACAACTAAAAAATAAATATTAAAAAAAAAAAAGACAATAACAGCCCTGGAGACTGATGGAGTGGGGGCCAGGGGAGTCATCTAGGTTCTTTTCAAGGTTTCTGGATTGGCAGATAATCATCAGTGGTGCCACCCTGAGGGAAGGAGGAACAAAAACAAAGCAAGACTTTCTAAACACCTCTGGAGTCTACAGTGATGCAATTAAGTTAGGATTGAAAGGGTTTGTGCATTCCCAGCTTCCCCTCCCCCAAATAATTAAAAACCATCTCTGAATGCCCTTAAGTGTAGATATTTGTCAACACTAATTGAGAGTTATAGCAATGGCTCTACCTAGTATAAGTTGTCTGTGGACAAAGCACAATGTCTTAAAGAGACCTGGCTGCTTCTGTGTGAGACAGAAGGAGCCCTATGTGCATGATTGCTTTGACTCGCCCAGGATGTCCTGTTGTCTGAAAACTCAATTCTAATAATTTTCACTATGGCTTGACTTCAGTCTCCTTTGTCCCCAGTGGTGTCACCCCAAGGAGGAAGGAACAAACAAAGACTTTCTAAATAGCTCTGGAGTCTACAGTGATGCAATTAAATCAGGAATGAAAGTGTTTGTGCATTCCCAGCTCCCCCCCCCCCCCAAATAATTAGAAACCATCTCTGAATGCCCAAAAGTGAGGATGTTTGTCAACACCTTATCAACATCAAGATGTTGCACCAACATTTTGATGCAGCCTAGATATCTTCTTGCTTAGTAGAAGGGAACAGGGGGGTTAACTTTTACCAGGGCCTCAAGACTTCTTTCCCATCCCCTCATCCATTGGCCCTTGAGAGAGATCTCACTTCCTAGTACATAGAAAATATAGAAACCATCTATAGAGGATTTTCCCAGTGACCAGCCTCAGCCACCAAAAATACCATCAATATCCATGCTTATCTTGAATTTCCTTCCTTTTACCTAGGTGACTCAGAATAAACCAGTTCAAGACTTCTCTGGGCCCACCCCGAGCCTTCTCCCTCCTTCTTACAGGGACCATACTCCAGTAATTATTCTTTCCCTTTTATCCTCACTCTTTTGGTTTCTATCTTTTTCCTGCAGGACATAAAAATGCTAAAATTTAAAGAATACAAAACTTAAAATTCTTTATATACCCTAATATCTTTTCTCAGCTAGACCCACTTTAGCAGGACCATTTAGACCTGCAAGACCACAGGTGTTTAATATATTTGTATATATTAAGAGAATTCATCCCTCAGTGTCTACTTTTAAAAAGATATTTTTTTAGTTGTAAATGGAACTTTTATTTTATTTATTTATTTATATGTTGTGCTGAGGATCAAACCCAGGGCCTCACACATGCCAGGCAAGTGCTCTACCACTGAGCCACAACTCCAGCCCCTCAGTGTCTACTTTATAAGGGACATAGAGAGTGCCCTTATGTTGGTAAAAACATAGGACTTTATTTCATAGTGTGTATCACATAAAAATATGTGATATTTCATTATCACATAGGTTTAGAAATTAGAAGGATAGCTAACTTTCTTTTCTTACTTGGATCAATAGATATTTGGTCTATTTTGTTTTTAAACTAACTCTTGCATGTTTACAATTTGGGGCCATAAAAATATATTAGAATCTAGAAGCTCTTAATAATGAGTCCAATATTCAGTGGCAAATATATTTTTAAATATTTGTAGCTACATCTGGATTGATGAATCCTTTGACCCCGGGTGGGGAGGGGGAACAGGCCTCATAAATCACGTGAAGTAGAGATGGCTGTTACTATAGATGCATGCCAAAAATAACTCTCTGTGTGCCTTCCTTTATTGTTTCTGCCCAGTTGAATGTAAAAGAACTCACTCTAGACAAATTCATGAAGTTTTTAAAAATTTCTAGTATTCTTTTTTCCCACATTCTTTTATTGGTGCATTATAGTTGTACATATTGATGGGATTTGCTGTTACATATTCACACGTGCACACAATATAACAATATAATTTGACCAATATCACTCCCCAGAACTTTGCCCCTCCCTCCACACCTCCTACCCTTTTGTCCCTTACCTCTCAGTAAGTATCTCCCTTTGATTTTTAGGAGATACGCCCACATTGGTTATCGTTTTTCTTCTCTATCTTCCACATATGTGAGAAAACATACAACCCCTTAAACTTATGAGTTGGTCTTATTTCACTTAACACAATGGTCTCTAATTCCTTCTATTTTCCTGAAAATGACATGATTTCAATTTTTTATGACTGAATAAAACTCCATTGTGTATATATACCACATTTTATTTATCCATTCATCCATTGATGGACACCTAGGTTGGTTCCATAGTTTGGTTACTGTGAATTGTGCTGCTATAAACATGGGTATGCATGTATCACTGCAGTATGAAGACTTTAATTCTTCGTGATAAATGCTGAGGAGAGGTATAGCTCGATCATACGGTGGTTCCATGCCTAGTCTTTTGAGGAGCCTCCATACTGATTTGCCTAGTAGTTACACTAATTTACAGTGCAAACAACGGTATAAAATGTTCCTTTTTCTCCACATTCTAACATTTGTTATTATTTGCATTCTTGATGACTGCCATTCTCACTGGTGTGAGAGGAACTCACATTTTGAGTTAATTTTTATGCAGGGTGAGAGATAAGGGTCTAGTTTCATTCTTTGACATTGTTGTCCCATTTGTTTAACAGTCTGTCTTTTCTTCCATGTATGTTTTTGGCCCCTTTGTCAAGGATCAGATGGCTGTATCTGTGTGAGTTTGTTTAGTGTCTTCTATTCTGTATCATTGGTCTATGTGTCTGTTTTTATGCCAGTGCCATGCAGTTAGGTATTTTGATGCCTCCAACAATGCTTTTCTGGCTTAAAATTGCTTTGGCTATTTTGGGTCTTTTATTTTTCCAAATGAATTTTGGGACTGTTTTTTTTCTAATTCATTGAAGAATGTCATTGGTATTTTGATGGGAACTGTATTGAATCTGTATCTTGATTTTGGTAGTATAGCCATTTTAATAATATTAATTCTGCCTATCCATGAACATGGAATGTCTTTCCATCTTCTGAGGCCTTCTTTTATTTCTCTCTTCAATGTTCTATACTTTTAATTGTAGAGGTCTTTCACCTCCTTGTTTAGATTTATTCCTCAGTATATTTCCTTTTTGAGGCTATTGTGAATGCAACTGTGTTTTCTTTCTCAGCTGATTCATTGTTGGTATATAGAAAAGGTGTAGTTTTTTGTATGTTGATTTTGTAACCTGCTACTTTGTCAAATTTGATTATTAGCTCTAGAAGTCTTTTGGTGGAGGTTTTTTATTCTTTTTTTAATCTTCTAGATATAGGATCATATCATCTGCAAACAGTGATAATTTGACCTTTTCCTTTTCTATTTTTATCCCTTGTATTTCCTTCTCTTGCCCAATTGATCTGGCTAGAATTTCTAGCACTGTATTAAATAAAGATGAGAGTGGAGATCCTTGTCTTATTCCAGCTTTTAAAGGAAATGCTTTAAGTTATTCCTCATTTACTACAAGGTTGGCTTTGAGTTTTTCAGATATATCCTTTATGGTGTTGAAGTAGGTTTTCTTCTGTGTTTTGTTTGTTTGTTTGTTTGTTGGTGGCACCGGGAATTGAGCTCAGGGGCACTCGTCCACTGGGTCACATCCCCAGCCCTTTTTTGTATTTTATTTAGAGACAGGGTCTCACTGAGTTGCTAAGTGCCTCACCATTGCTGAGGCTGGCTTTGAACTCGCGATCCTCCTGACTCAGCCTCCCAAAGTGCTGGGATTACAGGCGTGCGCCACCACGCCCGGCTAGTGCCTCACCATTGCTGAGGCTGGCTTTGAACTCGCGATCCTCCTGCCTCAGCCTCCCAAAGTGCTAGAATTACAGGCGTGCGCCACGGTCTTCAGTGTTTTTAATCATAAATGAGTGCTGAATTTTTTTGAAGGCCTTCTCTGCATCTATTGAGATTAGTGATTTTTGTCTTTAGTTCTGTTAATGTGATGAATACATTTATTGATTTGCATATATTAAACAATCCTTGCATCTCTGAAATAAAACCAACTTGGTCATGGTGTACAATCTTTATAATATGCTGTTGAACATGATTCAAAAATATTTTCTAAGTATTTTTCCATCTAAGTTCAAAAGGAACATTATTCTGTCATATTCTTTCCTTGATGTGTCCTTATCTGCTTTTGGTATGAGTGTGATACTGGCTTCATAGAATTAATTTAGAGGTGTTCCATCCCTTTATACTTCATGGAATAATTTGAGGTGTATTGGCATTAGTTCTTCTTATAAAGGTTTGGTAGAATTAAGTTGAGAATCCATCTGGTCCTGGGCTTTACTTTGTTGAAAAGCTTTTTATTACTGTTTGTATATCATTATAAGTTATTGGTCTATTTAGCTTTTCTGTGTTCTCTTAATTCAGTTTTGGCAGATTGCGTTTGTCTAGAAATGTATCCATTTCTTCTAGGTTTTCAAATTTATTGCAGTAAAGATTTTCAAAATAGTTTCTAATGATCTGCCAGGTTTCTGAGATGTCTGTGATGATGTCTCTTTTTCACCTCTATTTTATTGATTTGGGTCTTCTCTTTTTTCTTTTTAAAAATTTTATTTATTTATTCTAATTTGTTATATAAGATAGCATGTATTTCAATTCATAATACACATATAGAGCACAATTTTTTCATGTCTCTGGTTGTACACAAAGTAGAGTGCCACCATTTGTGTTTTCATACATGTACTTAGGGTAATGATGTCCATCTCATTCCACTATTGTTCCTACCCCACTGCTCCCTCCCTTCCCCTCCCTCCCCTTTGTCTTATCTAAAGTTTCTCCATTCCACCCATGCTTCAACCCCCCATCCCCATTATGGATCAGCATCCTCATATCAGAGAAAATATTTGGCCTCTGGTTTTTTGGGATTGGCTTATTTCACTTAGCATAATATTCTCCAGCTCCATCCATTTACCTGAAAATGCCACGATTTTATTCTCTTTTATTGCTGAGTAATATTCCATTGTGTATATATACCACATTTTCTTTATCCATTCATCTACTGAAGGGCATCTGGGATGGTTCCACAGTTTAGCTATTGTGAATTGTGCTGCTATAAACATTGATATGGCTGTGTCCCTGTAGTATGCTGTTTTAAAGTCCTTTGGGTATAAACCAAGGAGTGGGATAGCTGGGTTAAATGATAGTTCCATTCCAAATTTTCCAAGGAATCTCCATACTGCTTTCCATATTGGTCATACCAATTTACAGTCCCACCAGCAATGTATGAGTGTGCCTTTCTCCCCTCATCCTTGCCAACACTTATTTGTTTGTATTCTTAATAGCTGCTATTCTGACATGAGTGAGATGAAATCTTAGCATAGTTTTGATTTGCACTTCTCCAATTGCTATAGATGTTGAACGTTTTTTCATATATATGTTGATTGATTGTATATCATCTCCTGAGAAGTGTCTGTTCAGTTCCTTGGCCCATTTATTGATTTGGTTTTTTGGTGTTAAGATTTTTGAGATCTTTATATACCCTAGAGATTAGTGCTCTATCTGATGTGTGTGTGGTAAAAATTTGTTCCCATTCTGTAGGCTCTCTATTCACCTCACTCATTGTTTCTTTTGCTGAGAAGAAGCTTTTCAGTTTGAATCCATCCCATTTATTGATTCTTGGTTTTATTTCTTGTGCTATAGGAGTCTTCTTAAGGACTAAGGGCCTAACCAACATGATAAAGATTTGGGCCTACTTTTTCTTCTATTAGGTGCAGGGTCTCTGGTTTAATTCCAAGGTTCTTGATCCACTTTGAGTTTTGTGCATGGTGAGAGATAGGGGCTTATTTTCATTTTTCTGCATATGGATTTCCAGTTTTCCCAGCACCATTTGTTGAAGGGGCTATCCTTTCTCCAAAATATGTTTTGGGCACCTTATCCAATATGAGATAACTATATTTATGTGGGTTTGTCTCTGTGTCCTCTATTCTGTACCATTGGTTTACACATCTATTTTGGTGACAATCCCATTCTGTTTTTGTTACCATTGCTCTGTAGTATATTTAAGGTCTGGTATAGTGATGCCACCTGCTTCACTCTTCTTGCTAAGGATTGCTTTAGCTATTCTGGGTCTCTTTATTTTTCCAGATGAATTTCATGACTGCCTTTTCTATGTCTATGAGGAATGTCATTGGGATTTTGATTGGAATTTCATTAAATCTGTATAGTGCTTTTGGTAATATGGTTTTTTTTGTGTGTGGTTTTTTTTTTTTTTTTTTTTTTTTTTTGGTACTGGGGATTGAACTCAGGGGCACTTGACCACTGGGCCACATCCCCAGCCCTTTTTTTGTATTTTATTAAGAAAGGGTCTCACTGAGTTGCTAAGTGCCTTGCCATTGCTGAGGCTGGCTTTGAACTTGTGATCCTCCTGCCTCAGCCTCCCAAGTGCTGGGATTACAGGTGTGCGCCACTGTGCCCGGCAGTATGGTCATTTTGACAATATTAATTCTGCCTATCTGAGAACCAGATAGATCTTTCTATCGTCTAAGGTCTTCTTTAATTTCTTTCTTTAGTGTTCTGTAGTTTTCTTTATAGAGGTCTTTCACCTCTTTCATTAAGTTGATTCCTAAGTTGAATTTTTTTTTTTTTTTGAGGTTATTGCAAATGGGGTAGTTTTCCTAGTTTCTCTTTCAGAGGATTTGTCAATGATATACAGAAATGCCTTTGATTTATGGGTGTTGATTTTATATCCTACTACTTTGCTGAAATCATTTGTTAGTTCTAGAAGATTCAGGTGGAATTTTTTGGATCTTCTAGTTATAGAATCATATTGTTGACAAATAGTGATAATTTGAGTTCTTCTTTTCCTATCCATATCCCACTAATTTCTTTCGTCTGTCTAATTGTTCTGGCTAGAATTTCAAGAACTATATTAATAGAAGTGGTGAAAGAAGGCATCCCTGTCTTGTTCCAGTTTTTAAAAGGAATGCTTTCAATTTTTCTCCATTTAGAGTGATGTTGGCCTGGGGCTTAGCATAGATAGCTTTTACAATGTTGAGATATGTTTGTGATAGCCCTAGTTTTTCTAGTGTTTGATGAAAGGGTGTTGTATTTGTCAAATGCTTTTTCTGCATCTTTTGAGATGATCATATGATTCTTATCTTTAAGTCTATTGATGTGATCAATTACATTTATTGATTTCCACATGTTGAACCAAACTTGCATTCCTGGGATGAACCCTACTTGATTGTGGTGCACTATCTTTTTGATATGATTTTGTATTCGATTTGCCAGAATTTTATTGAGAATTTTTGCATCTATATTCATTAGAGATATTGGTCTGAAGTTTTCTTTCTTTGATGTGTCTTTGTCTGGTTTTGGATCAGGATGATATTTGCCTCGTAGAATGAGTTTGGAAGTGTTTCCTCTTTTTTCTATTTCTTGGCATAATTTGAGGAATATTGGTATCAGTTCTTCTTTGAAGGTATTGTAGAACTCAGCTGTGTATCCATCCTGTCCTGGTCTTTTCTTGGTTGGTAGGTTTCTGATGTCACCTTCTAATTCATTGCTTGAAATTGATCTATCTAACTTGTGTATATCATCCTGATTCAGTTTGGGCAAATCATATGATCTAGAAATTTGTTGATGGCTTTGACATTTTATATATATTGGAGTACAATTTTTCAAAATAATTTCTAATTATCTTCTGTATTTCTGTAGTGTTCATCATGATATCTCCTTTTTCATCACGGATATTAGTAATTTGAGTTTTCTCTCTCCTTCTCTTTGTTAGCATGGCTAAAGGTCTATCAATTTTATTTATTTTTTCAAAGGACCAACTTTTTGTTTTGTCAATTTTTTCAATTGTTAGCTCTGATTTTAATTATTTCCTGTCTTTCACTGCTTTTGGGGTTGATTTGTTCTTCTTTTTCTAGGGTTTTGAGATGTAATGTTAGGTCATTTACTTGTTGACTTTTTCTTCTTTTAAGGAATGAACTCCATACAATGAACTTTCCTCTTAGTACTGCCTTCATAGTGTCCCAGAGATTTCGATATGCTTTATCAGTGTTCTCATTTACCTCTAAGAATTTTTAATGTCCTCTTTGATGAACCCATTGTTCATTCAATAGCATTTTATTTAGTATCCAGGCGTTGGAGTAGCTTCTATTTTTATTGTATCATTGATTTCTAATTTTATTCCATTCTGATCTACTAGAATGCAGGGTAGTATCTCTAGTTTTTTGTATTTGCTAAGAGTTGCTTTGTGGCATAATATACAGTCTATTTTAGAGAAGGATCCATGTGCTGCTGAGAACAAAGTGTATTCACTCATTGATGGATGAAACATTCTATATATGTCTGTTAAGCCTAAGTTATTGATTATATTATTGAGTTCTCTACAGTTTCTTTGTTTAGCTTTTGCTTGGAAAATCCATCTAGTGGTAAAAGAGGTGTGTTAAAGTCACCCAGAATTTTTGTGTTGTGGTCTATTTGACTCTTGAACTTGAGAATAGTTTGTTTGATGAACCTAAATACTCCATTGTTTGGGGCATATATATTTATAATTGTTATGTATTGTTGATGTATGTTTCCCTGAATCCATATGAAATGTCCTTCTTTATCCCTTTTGATTAACTTTGTCTTGAAATCTATTTTATTTTATATGAGGACAGAAACCCCTGCTTGTTTACATGATCCGTGTGAGTGGTATGATTTTTTCCCAAACTTTCACACACACACACACATATATATATTTTAGTAGTCAGTGGACTTTCATTTTATTTATTTATAAATAAATATAAAGACACTCACTCTGTGGATGTCTTTTCCTATGAGATGAGTCTCTTGAAAGCAGCATATTATTGGGTCTTTTTGTTTGTTTTTTTTTTTTTTTTTTTTTTTTTTTTGGTACTGGGGATTGAACTCAGGGGCACTCGACCACTGGATCACATCCCCAGCCCTTTTTTTTTGTATTTTATTAGAGACAGGGTCTCACTGAGTTACTAAGTGCCTCGCCATTGCTGAGGCTGGCTTTGAACTCGCGATCCTCCTGCCTCAGCCTCCCAAAGTGCTGGGATTACAGGCGTGCGCCACCGCGCCCGGCTGTTTTGTTTTTTTTTTAATGCAATCTTCCAGTCTATGTCTTTTGATTGGTGAGTTTAGTCTATTAACATTAAGGGTTATTATTAAGACATGATTTGTATTCCCAGTCATATTTGTTAATTTTTGTTGTTTAACTTGACTTGGTTTCTCCTTTGATTAGTTTTTCCTTTAGTGTAATACCTCCCTCTTCTGATTTTCATTGTTGTTTTCATTTCCTCCTCATGGAATATTTTGTTGAGGATGTTCTGTAGTGCAGGCTTTCTAGTTGTAAATTTTTTTAACTTTTGTTTATCATGGAAAGTTTTTATTTCATCATCAAATCTAAAGCTTAATTTTGCTGGATAGAAGATTTTTGGTTGGCATCCATTTTCTTTCAGAGCTTGGTATATGTTGTTTGAGGATCTTCTAGCTTTCAGGGTCTGGGTTGAAAAATCTGCAGATATCCTAACTGGCTTCCCCCTAAATATAATCTGATTCCTTTCTCCTGTGGCTTTCAAAATTCTCTTATTATTCTGTACACTAGGTGTTTTCAATATAATGTGCATTGGTGTAGACTCTTGGTACCTTGATATTGCTTCTAAGCCCCAGCCGGTGTCCCAAGCTGGGAGTTGCCCTACTAAAGATGGATGTGCGTGTGTCTGAAGATGGAGCAGCTGCTTTCAGCAATTTGTTGTTGGTTCAGGTGGGGCCAGGCGGTGGAGTTGGGCGATGTGTTCAGAGATGCAGTTCTGTGGTGTGTAATATTGTGCCTGGCGGCTGTCTCTGGACCCAGTGCAGTGTCCCCAGGTGCAGGCTACTGCGTGTATGGGACTGTGGCAGTGGTTGTAGTGCCCCAAGAAGGAGGCGACAGGAGGAGTCCCACGTTGGTAGATGGAGGTCCACATGGGAGATGCAGCCGAAGTTCTTGTATGTGGTCTACAGCTGGGTGGCCTGCATGCAAGTGGCAGCCAGGAGTCCTGAGTGGGTGCTAATGCGGTGATCCCATTCAGCACCTGGAGGACCTGCGTGGATGAGTGGCTGGGAGTCCTGTGCTGATACTGAGGTCTGTAGACCTGCAGGGCATGGCAGCCATGATGCCTGTGCAGGAGCAACCATCCAGGGGCCTCTTATCACTCGCAGAAAAACAGTATTCCCATTACTTGAATCCCAGGTCCTGGAGTGACACAGAATGCAGCCTTCCTCTAGCCCACCAT
The DNA here is from genome assembly GCA_025594165.1 of Tamias sibiricus. NCBI lineage: Eukaryota > Metazoa > Chordata > Mammalia > Rodentia > Sciuridae > Tamias > Tamias sibiricus. Next base: position 48,760,144 of record CM046662.1, on the reverse strand, counting down.
CTTGGATCACCCCTCTCTTTTTCTTTTGGTTAATTTGACTAAGGGCTTATCAATCTCATTTATCTTTTCAAAAAATCAACTCTTTATTTCATTGATCCTTGGTATTGTTTTTTATTCTCAAGTTCATTGATTTCAGCTCTGATCTTTATACACACACACACACATATATTTAGTAGTCAGTGGACTTTCATTTTATTTATTTATATGCAGTGCTAAGAATCAAACTCAGTGCCTCACACATGCTGGGCAAATGCTTTAACCACTGAGCCACAACTCCAGCACTCAGCTCTGATCTTAATTATAAGCTTATTCTGTTGGTTTTGGAATTTTGTTTTTATTCAAGGGCCTTGAGATGCATCATTTGTTTGTTTATTTGGGAACCTTCTGGCTTTCTTATGTAAGTAAGCACTCATAGGTATAAACTTTCTTTTTTTTTTTTTTTTTTGTACCAGAGATTGAACTCAGAGGCACTCGACCACTGGGCCACATCTCTAGACCCCCCCCTTTTTTTTTTTTGTATTTTTATTAGAGACAGGGTCTTGTTGCTGCCTGAAGCGGAAACCGCTTGGAGCAGCCAACGCCGCAGGAAAATTCGGAGGCAGGATGAAAATGAAAAAAGGTCTTTTATTCTTCTTTTCTCTCCGGCTCCAGCAATCACTCCAAACGCTCTAACTCCAACCACCACCTTCTTCTTCTTCCCACCCACACTAACCAAACTCACCCAGTTATATACATATAGCTTTAACAAGGACACGTGCTTACAGCTCGAGCTTACAGGTGCGTCACGCAGTGTTCACGGGCATACAAAGATTCCTTGAATAATGTATTACTATCAGGTGGAAACTAGAACATCTTTTATGGCTCTCAGCTAACTGCAATCTTTAGCTATCTCCTTGATTATAGGCTCCTTCATTTCCCCCTTTTAGTTTTAAAAGAGGGGATGTTCTAGGACGTCCATGTGCAACCGACATTCTTACCCGTCATGGGAGTCTAGGCTGTCCTGACTCCTGGCTTAGGTTGACATGCCGGCCACATTAGACTGTCCCGTGCGACTGTGCCATGTCTTAGGTTGTCCCCTTCTGGGGATCTTACCCGTCATAGGCTAACCAGCCATCCAATAGAGCCCTTCAGGATCGACTGTGTGTTGACTAACAGCCGTCCAATTTTCAGGAGATGCTGCGGCTTTAAGGCGGTAAGCCTACTGCTGACGAGCCAAGTTTCCATAGCGTATCAAGTTCTTTAAGCCAATCAGCTGCCCTTAGTTTCATCAAGTAACGCACTGAGTTCTCTTAGACAAATACCCGAAAGGCATTGTCCCGTAATGTCCCAAAATAATGGAAAATCAAAATGTCCATAAGTTATAACACAAAGATTCAGGAGGCCCCATGCATGCAGAGCAGAGGCCACACTGCTGGTTAGGTTGTTTGATGCTTGAGCAGCAGGGATGCTTGCAGCGACCGCGGTCCCTGCAGTTGTAGCAGCAGCCGTCTTTTTTATGTCTAGACATTTCCACCGGCAAATCTTCAGGGCCCGCTACCTAAAAACTCAAGCATCCATTATTAAGGGAAAGGCAGTGCTATTCCAGCACTGAGATCAAAAGGTGAGCTATCAAACTAAAAAAAAGAATTATTGGAGTAGAAAATAAAAGTTGATCTCTGCTCACACACATCGCTGCTTAAGCTCCCACAAACATAAGCTGGCAAAATATCACATTCAGAAATAATCAAAGAGAAACTGAGGGTGTTTACTGCATTAAAGATAAAGAAAAGCTAAAGGCACTTTGGAAAAATAATTTGTTAGCTGGAATCCTCGAGTCTCTATATACACAGCAATCCTATACCTGTTAAAATAATTCAAATTAATCAGCTATTAAACAAATGAAGTTAATAACAAATAAACGATCCTCTGTCAGAACACCAAAATATCAGGTTATACAACATTAAACATATTCACAGCTGAAGAGAAGTCCCGGAGACAACTATAAATCAAATTTGATTATCATTATAATTGATTATCTAATTAAAATATTCTGAACTTATATGAATATCTATTTATCTATCTATCTATCTATTGATTATCTAATTAGAATATTCTAAGCTTAAATGAATTAATGTTATTTGGATCTATATCTATCTACCTATTTTTTTTTAAGCGCTTAATTATTTGTGACGTCACACTAGACAGACGCACATATGTTTATATGTGCACATATATTTGTGACATCACATTAACATGAAATTTAGACAAATGCACAGACATAAAGACATATATAAAAGAAAAAAATACAATTGTGTATACACTGAAGAGAGATCTTCTTGTCCCGGCCGGGAAGATGAAATTTAAGTTGTAAATTTAATGGAGGACTCTTAAGGGAATCACTCCATACCTTCATTTTGGTCCTCTTGATTTTGTACTTGTTTATTCAATCTAGACTCCTCAATAACTTCGTCTTGATCCTTTTGACTTTGTACCTGCTTTATCAATCTAGATGGTATCCATATTGGAGAGGATTCATGCTTTGGAAAAACACAAACAGATCCTCTCCCCCAAATTAATACTGGGTCTGGACCCTTCCATGTACCTGAGAGAACATCCTTCCAGTAAACCAAAGGTTTATGTTGTTGGTGTGGGTTCCAGTGTCTATCTCCAGCCGAATGTCCATTAGAATCTAAAGTTAAGAAATTTAGGGTAAACAGGGCAACTGCCAATCTGTCCTTAGGATTTTTCCAGTTTCCATCTTTTTGCTTTAGTAACATATTTTTAAGTGTCCGATTTGCTCTTTCAATTATTCCTTGTCCCTGAGGATTATAAGCGATACCTGTTTTGTGGATAATATTGAACTTTGTACAAAATTGTTTGAAGGATGTGGATGTATATGCAGGGCCATTATCTGTTTTAAGCATTTTGGGGATGCCCAATGCAGCAAAAGCTTGCAGACAATGAGATATAGTATCTTTAACTTTTTCTCCGGAATGTAAAGAAAGCAAAAATCATGCCGGAGCATGTATCTATGGTGACATGAATAAATCGTAATTTTCCAAAACTTGGCTCATGTGTGACATCCATCTGCCACAAATGATTGGGCATCAAACCTCGTGGGTTAACCCCATAATGTGGATTGGGCAAAAGTGTTACACAAGATGGACATTCTTTTACAATTCTACGAGCTTGTTCTTTTGTGATTTTAAATTTTTGTCTTAAGGTAGAGCTATTAACGTGGAACTGGGAATGAAATAAAGTAGCTTGTTGTACTGTAGTAAATATAAATATTGTTTTAGTGAGGGCATCAGCTTTTTGATTACCTTCATGGAGAGGACCAGGCAGATTAGTGTGAGCTCTTATGTGACCTATAAATAAAGGTTCTTTTTGTTGCCATAGGAGATTTTGGATTTGAGAAAACAATTTAAAAGCTGGAGTATGTGGTGCTATTGGACCTGCTAGCTCCAATTTAGGGACAGCATGTACAATATAGTGGCTGTCTGAAAAAATATTCATAGGCTGTTCTTTAAAATTTTCCAGAGCTATTATTATAGCTTCGAGTTCCACTAATTGAGCTGATTTTTGATTAGTGATATGAATCATTTTTTCATTTTGAGTGACTACTGCAGCAGTACCGTTAGAGGATCCATCTGTAAATACATTAAATGCTTTAGGAATGGGTTGAGTTTTTATTACCTGTGGGAATATGATAGGATGATTGATACAAAAGGACAGTATAGGAGATTTAGGAATATGATTGTCAAAATTTGCAGAAGTAGAGCATCTAGCTATAGCCCAATCATTATCATTGAAGCACAAATATTCAACCTGTGACGATGAATAAGGAGTAATAATAGTAGCGGAATGAATTCCAAATATTTTAGTAGAGGTTTTAAGTCCTTGAAGAATAAGTTTAGCCACCATGGAGGTATAAGACTCAATTGTACTTTTAGGAGAGACAGGCAAATATATACATAATATAGGTCCCTGTTGCCAAAATACTCCTGTTGGTGTATATTGTGAAGGAATAATAATCAATATTAGTGGTTGTGCAAAATCAAATCTATCGCAATGAGATCTTTCAATGGCCTGTTCTACTAATTTTAGAGCTCTCCTGGCCTCAGGAGTTAATGTTCGCGGTGAGGATGGATCAGGGTTCCCGCGAAGGATGTCAAATAAAGGTTTTAATTGTCCAGTAGTGAGGCTTAGTGTAGGGCAAAGCCAATTAATGTCTCCCAATAATTTTTGGAAATCATTGAGGGTGGTCAAATGTTCTTTACTTATTAGAATTTTTTGGGGTTTAACAAAAGTATCCATGATTTTAAAGCCTAAATATAGTATAGGTGATCTGCTTTGAACTTTTTCTTCTGCTATATATAATCCATATTTTTTAAAATTTTTTGTTATTTCACTAAATATATTAAATAAGATTTTTTGATTAGGGTGAGCTAATAAAACATCGTCCATGTAGTGTAGACACATGAGGTCTTGATATTTGTTTTTAATGGGCTGTATAGCTCTGTCCACATATAGTTGGCACAGTGTAGGGCTATTTGCCATTCCCTGTGGCAATACTTTCCATTGATATCTTTTATCAGGGCCATTATTATTGATAGAAGGAATTGAAAAAGCAAACCTGGGGGCATCCAGAGGATGTAGGGGAATGGAAAAGAAACAGTCCTTTATATCAAGAGTTATAAGGTAATAGTTTTTTGGAATAGCTACAGGATTAGGAAGTCCAGGTTGGGTAGGTCCCATAATTTGCATTGTTTTATTAATTTGTCTTAGGTCTTGTAATAGTCTCCATTTTCCCGATTTTTTCTTAATTACAAATATGGGAGAATTCCAGGGAGAGGTGGAAGGCTCTATGTGTCCTGCTTCTAATTGTTCTTTAATTAATTGATGGGCCGCTTGCAATTTTTCTTTGGATAGGGGCCACTGAGGGACCCAAACTGGCTTATTAGAGAGCCATGGTATTTTTAAAATTGTTTTCTCAGTGGCCCCTAGAAAAAATGTCCTTTGCCTTTTTTATTATGATTAGGATTTTTATTCTTAACACCTGCAGGCTTGGTTGCTAGGTGTAGCCCCATTTGATGTAAGATATCTCTTTCCCATAGGGTAACTGGCAAGCTGTTTAAAACATAAGGTTGGAATGTTCCTGTATGGCCTTCATTGTCTTGCCAATTTAAGATTACAGCACTTTGTGCTGGGGTATTACTATATCCCAAGCCTCATAAACTGGTTGAGGCTTTCTGCAGAGGCCAGTGCTTAGGCCATTGTTGTAGATTTATGATGGAAGAGTCAGCTCCTGTATCAATCAGCCCCTCCATCTCTATACCTTGAATTTTTAATTTGCACATCGGCCTCCGTGAACAATCCTGAACCCAGAAAGCCATAGGTCCTGAACCAGTGGAACCGAATGCTCTGCTATTTCTATTTTGTGGCATGCTTTTAAAAGAACTATGGAGACTGGGAATGAGGAGCAGCTGTGCGATTCTGTCTCCTTGATTTACGGAGATGATGCCCCTGTGTGTACTTAGCATTATTTTAATCTCTCCATTATAATCTGAATCAATAACCCCTGGTATAACATTAAAGCCTAATAAACTCTTGGAACTACGCCCAAGGATTAGTCCCACAGTTCCTGAAGGGAGAGGTCCCCTGATTCCCATAGGAATCAGCTGAACCCCCATTTCAGGTGTCAGGACCATCCGGGCAGTAGAACAGAGATCTAATCCTGCACTTCCTCTTGTCCCTCTGATAAGGGAGTTAATGGGTAGGAGGGATTGTGACGAGGAATCATTTGGATCTGAGGGCATTCCTCCTCTAGTGCGCATTCCTCCTCTAGTGCCTCGTACATTTGTGTACGAGGCCCCGGGCATTGGGCCCCGTGCCCCATTTTTTGAAATCCTTGATAAATCATTTCCATATATATCATATCTGGAATGTCATTTATTGCCCCAATGTATACCCTTTTTGCACCTGGGGCATCGGCTTGGAGCGCGGTATGAATTTGATCTTATTACCCTTGGGGGATATTGCTTAGCATATCTTGGTTGATTATAATACTTTTGTGGGGAATATCCTGTTCTAGGTTGAATCCTTTGGGAATTTTGAGGGGAGGAATTTTTCATCACTGCAGCAATTACGTTGCCTGTGATAACAGCCTCGTTAATGTCTTTGCACAGTCTGATATAAATTGATAAGTCTTTTTTACTTCTCCACGGCCTTATTGCATCCTGGCAATATTTATTAGCATTCTCGTACGCTAATTGGATAACTAGAGGCATAGCTTGCTCGACTTTGCCAAAAACTCTAGATGTTGTTTTTAAGAGTCTATCTACAAAATCAGCGTAAGGTTCGTTAGGCCCTTGTATAACTTTTGATAGGCTGCCTTGCAGATCCCCTGTGCCTGATATTGTCTTCCAGGCTTTCACAGCTGCAGTGTGTATCTGGGCATACACACCTGGATCGTATTGTAGCTGATTTTGTAGTTCGGCGAACTGACCCTCCCCTGTGAGCATATCTATATTGCGTTGAGGGAAACCTGCTGCAGCATTTCTCTTTGCTATTTCTGAACAAAGTTCCTGGAATTGAGTTTTCCAGATTAGGTATTGTCCCCCACTTAGTACCGCTCTGCATAGACTTTTCCAATCTGAGGGGGCTAAGGTTAGGGTGTTAAGTGACTCTATCATACTTAATGTGAACGGAGCTTGAGGCCCATAGGTCATTACTGCCTCTTTAAAATTCTTTATTGTTTTAAAGTCTAGGGACTCGTGATATCTTTGTCCCTGTTCATTTTGAAATACTGGCAGTTCTAGGTGCTCCTGCGGTCTATGTTGTTCGAGAGCGTATAAGCGCTCAGAAAGGCCGCCAATTTCTACCTCAAGGGCACGTACACTCTGATCAATACTCCTTATTGTTTCTGTTAGGTATTCTATCATTGAAGGAGCAGAGGGCACTAGTGGTTCCTCTATTTGACGGTCTTTTCTCTGTTTTAATTTCTTTTTGTTCTTTTTATTGGAGACTGTGCTCCCCGAATCGCTTTTTGATTCCTCCTCACTACTAGCTTCATAATTCCTAACTGGCTCAGTGGAGGAGACCATACTCTCATGGTTTGGCTCCTTGTTACTATTATCACTTTCACTAGTATCCTGAGTTTCATCTTCTAAGGAGAGTACATACTCCTCAGCTAATTTTATTAAGCTTCTGATGGCTTTTGCAGTTCTTACTTTTGAATTTATATTACTGCTCTCCTTGCTGGTCTCAACTGAGTCAGAGGATATGCTTTCTTGTTCACTTTTCTCACTATCCTCTGAGTTCTCGCTATCAAAAATTTCATTCGTGGCTGTTATAAACCAACTTTTTGTTATATTCGCTCCCATATTTTTAAATTTTCTTTTTTCTTAGCTTGCCGCCGAATTCCCCGTACAGGCCACCACTTGTTGCTGCCTGAAGCGGAAACCGCTTGGAGCAGCGAACGCCGCAGGAAAATTCAGAGGCAGGATGAAAATGAAAAAAGGTCTTTTATTCTTCTTTTCTCTCCGGCTCCAGCAATCACTCCAAACGCTCTAACTCCAACCACCACCTTCTTCTTCTTCCCACCCACACTAACCAAACTCACCCAGTTATATACATATAGCTTTAACAAGGACACGTGCTTACAGCTCGAGCTTACAGGTGCGTCACGCAGTGTTCACGGGCATACAAAGATTCCTTGAATAATGTATTACTATCAGGTGGAAACTAGAACATCTTTTATGGCTCTCAGCTAACTGCAATCTTTAGCTATCTCCTTGATTATAGGCTTCTTCAGGGTCTCACTGAGTTGCTAAGTGCCTCACCATTGCTGAGGCTGGCTTTGAACTCGCAATCCTCCTGCCTCAACCTCCCAAGTGCTGGGATTACAGGCATGCACCACCACGCCCGGCTTAAACTTTCTTATTAGAATTGCCATCATAGTGTCCCAGGGTTTCTAGTGTGTTGTGTCACTATTCTCACGTGAGTCTATGAATTTTTTAATCTTCTCCCTTGATTTCTTATATCACTCATTTATCATTCAAAAGAGTATTGTTCAATCTCCATGTGTTTAGATAGTTTCTCTAGGGTTTGGTCATGTTGATTTCTAATTTCATTGCATTATTATCTGATAAATGCAAGGAATTATCAATTTTTTTGTATTTGCTAAGAGTTGCTTTGCGGCCTAAAACATGGTTTAATTTGAAGAAGATTTCATGAGCCCCTGAGAAAAAAGTGTATTAAGTCATTGTTAGATGAAATATTCTGTAGATATCTGTTAGTTCTATTTGATTTATAATATTTTTTAGGTCCAAATAGTCTTTATTGAGTTTTTGTCTGGATGACTTATTTAATGGTGAGAGAGGTGTGTACATCACTCAGTATTATTGTTCTGGGATCTATCTGGTACTTCAATTTGAGTAGTGTCTCTTTTATATAATTAGTTGCACCCACTTTGGAGGCACAAATATTTGTAATTGTATATCTTGTTGAAATGTTCCTTTTAGCAATGTGAAGTGAACTTCTTTGTGTCTTCTGATTAACTTTGGTGTGAAATCTGCTTTTGGCAGATTTTAATGGCTTTCTTTGCCATAAAGTGTATCTCTTGCAAACAACTTTAGTTGAGCCTTGTTTTTTAATTCATTCTGCAAACCTATGGCTTTTAATTGGAGAGTTGAGGCCATTTACATTTAATGTTATTCTAGAAAGATGTTTCTTAATTCCTGTCATTTTATTTATTTATCATGTTTAATTTGGTCCTGTTTCGTATTGGCTTAGCTACTCTTTATATGAGACTTCTTTTGTGAGCTCTGAGATTTGTTTTTTTATTTCTTCTCTGTGCAGTATTTCTTTAAGTTCTGTAGTGCCAGTTTAGTAGTCATGAATTCTTTTAGTTTCTGCTTATCATGGAAGGTTTTTATTTAATCTTCAATTTTGAATGATAGTTTTGCTGGATACAGTAGTCTTGATTGACAGTTATTTTCTTCCAGGACTTGGGACACATTGGTCTAAGCCCTCTTGGCTTGTAGAGTTTGTGCTGAGAAATCAGAGGTGATTCTGATTGGCTTGCCTCTAAATTTGACCTGACATTTTTCTGTTGAGGCTTTTTAAATTCTATCCTTATTTTTCAATTAGGCATTATAATGTGTAATAGAGAGGTTCTTTTTTGATTTTTGTCTAGTTGGGGTTCTAAATGCCAACTGCATCTGGATATCCATCTCATTCTGAAGCTTTGGAAATTTTTGTGTTATTTCCCTGAAGAGTTTATCCATACTTTGAATTGTACAGAGGGGAGGGACTGTGGGGATGGGAAGGATGGTGGAATAAGACAGACATTATTACCTTATATACATGTATGATTACACTACTAGTGTGACTGTACCATGTACAGCCAAAGCAATGAGAAGTTATGCTCCATTTGTGTACAATGTGTCAAAATGCATTCTACTGTCATGTATAACTAATTAGAACAAATTTTTAAAATAAAAAAAAGAGTTTATCCATTCCATTAACCCTATTCAATTATAATGATTCTTATATTTGGTCTCTACATGTAGTTCCAGAGTTCTTGTGTATTCTGATCATGGTTGCTTTCTTTTTCTTTTTAATACTGTCTGACTGTTCAAAGCTGGCCACTTTGTCTTCCAGCTCTGAGATTATTTCTTCAGTGTGGTCTGCGCTATTAGAGAGACTTTCAATTGATCATTTTATTTAATTTCTTGTATCTTTTATTTCCAAGGTTTCTGTTTGATTTATTTTCAATGTTTCTACCTCCTTATTGAATTTTTCATTCATATTCTGTACTGACTTCCTTAATTCATTCAGTTGTTTTTCTGTGTTCTCTTGTAATTCATTGGTCATTTTTATAATGATTCTTTGGAATTCCTTATCTGATATTTAATCCACTTCAACATTTTTGGGGTCATTTGCTGGTGAATTATGACATTTAGGAGGTATCCTGTTAGCTTGCTTTTTCATATTTCTTGTATTCATGTGTTGGGTTTTATGCATTTGTTGAAAGGGACTTATCTCCCACTCTTTTCTGCATATCTTTGTAAAGCACAGTCTTCGCTTTGTCAAAGTGTCCTAGAGTGAGCTGGATTAAGACTTCCCCATAGGTGTGGTATCCACAGTCTTTCTGTTATTTCTTTCTGTTTTTGCTATAGCAAAGCTCTCTGTAGGTGGGACCTTGAGGCCCAAACCTAGTTGTTTCTACTTGGAGGCCTGGTGGTTGCCTTGGGGTTTTTTCTCTTTTATATCCTAAGATATTTCATTTATAAATATGGCCTAAACTCCTGAGTCTGTTGATAGACTTCTCTTTTGTATTTTAATGCACAAAAATGCTAGTCCAAATTGGAAATGCTTTACTTGATTTTAAGCAAGCCAGGCTCCCATCCTCATCCTGTGTTGCTCTAAGTACAGCATGCTCTCCTGGTATGTTCTTCTCTCGGGTTGTTTTCCTTTAGTAACCTCACTTCTTTCACTCTGATTGCCAATCTTCAGAGTGAAGTGTTGGTGTACTAGTTACTTTCATGTCTGAGCTCTCTCCATAGCAATGGACTTTTGAAATTTTTTATTATTCTTATTATTCAATATTTTCATGGAGTAAAATTCACTTTGGAGTAAAGATACAGTCAATTTGGTGGTTATTTAGTCCTGTCCCCCACTTTTTATGATCTCCAGATGATTTAAAGTTGTATCAGGTATATTCTTTAAGTGAGATGCCAAAGCTTTATACAATATATATTACATATATTTTTGAGATAGGGGTCTTACTATGTTGACAAGGCTGGCCTCAAACTCATGGGCTCAAGTACTCCTTCTGTCTCAGTTTCCCAAGTTTCTGGGTCTACAATCATGCTCCATGCCCAGTTTAGGATTTCTAAGAATCTTAAGATTGTATACCATAGCAGGTGTACACCATAGCAGGCAGGCCAAGGTAGAGAACAGCTTATATCAGAGAAAAAATATTCAGGTCTTCAGGGTATGGATTTTGTCTATTGAAGTGAATTGTAACTTAATATCTAAGAAGCCTACCAAGTTTTAAAAGCAATCTTACTAGATTAAACTTTAAATGATGGGAGAAGCATACAAAGTAAAAAGGGTTTTAACCTTCAAACTTTGGCTAGGAAATAGGTGGAAAAGGTTATTTATTTGGGAACACAGACCACTCACTTTCATGGAAAAGAAAGGATGTTTCAGAGGGTGGAGCCAAAAAGAAATTACTTCTAGGGAGTAGGATTATTCAAGGAACAGATGACATGTGCCTAAATTACAGAATCTCTATACACCAGGGACTGCTATGTGACTCTTATTTTCTCTCTTATGAATGAGAGATAGCTATCCTATCTCTGTCTCATCATTGCATGTTTGGTATAAGGAGGGCACGTAACTTGTCTCCTTAATATTCAGGTCTTCATATTGAGAGGTGCCATACTTGAGACCTGATTTAAATGATGGGATCTTGGTGTTCTGATGCAGTCACAGTCTGGAGTTCTGGGGGAGCAGGGAGTATATCTTGCATGTGGGATAAACAATTGATGAAGATAGGGTGAATTGTTGTAGATTTTAAATGGACAAAAGGTCTTTGACATTTTCCCCCTTAATAGATAGAGTCTATGGCTCCCCATCTCTTGAATTTGGATAGACTGAATTTTTTGACCAATAAAATACATGGCACTTTCTACCCATACATTTACATTGGGGTTGAGATTTCAACATAGAAATGTGGTGTGGAGGAAACAAAATTCAGTCCATAACAGTGACCTTTGTAAACAGTATTAAAAACAATATCCTTTTTATGATTGTCATATGCCTTATTTCAATTAACTATCTTCTCCCAAAATCATTTTTTCTTTGCTTTAAACAATTGTCTTCAGAAGAAATTAAAACAGTATAACTTTTTTTTTTTTATATTTATCCACTTATTTGCTATATTTAGGGTTCAAAAATTTTTAGTGAAGCAAGTTTGCATCTGGTGTTTTATGTCCTTGTTTGAGGAACTTCATTAAATATTGCTTGTAGTTCAGATCTTCTGGAAACAGAATGTTTAGCTTCTTTTATCTGAATAAAACTTTATTTTGCCTTATTTTCAAAGGATATTTTTGCAGAATATAGATTTTTGTTTGACAGTTTTTCCATTGTTTCCTGCTTTCATACTTTCAGAGAAACTGTCTGGTGTTTTTTTTTTTTTTTTTTTCTTTTCTTTTCTTTCCAGGGTGTGCCTTTCCCCCACTCTGGCCACATTTAAGATTTTCTCATTTTTTAAAAATCACTGATTTTCAGCAACTTGATTATGATATGCCTTGGTATTGTTATATGTATTAGGGTTTTTAAGCCTCTTGTATTTCCAGGTTTTTAGTTTTCATCAAATTTTGAAAATTTTAAGCTTCACCTGTTTTTTTTCTTCCTGTTCTTACTCTTCTGCAATTCAAACTATATGAATCACACTACTAGATATTATAGAACCATTAACAGATCAATGTTACTTTGTGTTGTATTTTTTTCTCTAATCTTTGTTTATCTTGGATAGCTTCAGTTTCCATGTCTTTACTTTCTCTGATCTTTTCTTCTAGAATGCCTAAGTTAGTATTTATCCTATCCACCACTTTTCATTTCATATATTTTCAGATCTATAAGTTCAATATACAGTTGCACCTCAACTTGATAAGTTTAAATCCAGCTGTACCCATCTTAAGTTGAAAATATCATAAATCAAAAACACATTAAATACATTTCCCCTACTGAACATCATAGCTTAACTCAGCCTTCCTGAAACATACTTCAGGACACTTTGAGTAGCTTACAACTGGGAATCTTGAGGGAGTAATGTGCCACATATCATTAGGCTGGGAAAAGATCAAGTTCAAATTTCAAAGCATGGTTTCTACTGAATACATATTTTAAAGAGGAAAAATTGCAAGTTGAACCATTGTAAGTCTGGGACTGTATATAGTTTTTTTTTTTTAGTATCTCCTTTTACTATGTTTTTATTTCCTTTAGTTACTAAACATAATTATTGTTTTAAGCACCACACCCTTTAAAATTAATCCAACTATTCATGCCATTATTGAGTCTGTTTCTTTTGACTGATATTCCTCTGAGTATGATTGACTTATTTCTGTGTTCTCATGTCCAGATATTTTTTAGTGCCAGATATTGTGAAAAGCAATTTCAAAAACCAGAAGGCAAATTCCATTCAGTTTCAAGCCTGAGAATAATCCTGACTCAAAGTTATGCTCGCCTCACTTGCAGCTCCTGGGTTTGTATGTAGAGATCTGCCCTTCAGTAAACACTTTTTCTTTTTTCTTTTTTCTATACCTGTCACTTTCTTTACAATATTTTAAAGTTTTTTTCTCTTTTAATATCCTCTTTCTTCAATATGTGCTCCCAGTATATTTATTCTCCCTTGGGCCTACTATAATTGTGTTAATTTATGATATGTTTACCTGTTTCAGTGTTATTCCTAAATTCATGCAGGTCTTATTATACATCTTCCTACTGTCCATTCCTATAAGTTTTTAAATTTCCAATCCCTGTCTTTCATTAATGCAGTTGCTAGTTTCATTAATATTTAATTCAAGTTGGAATGCGTTGAGTTACCATTTTCCTGTTTCATTACTTTATTATGGAGTGGCTCTACGTGTTTAAAAAAATCACAGTAAATTTGTATAGAGATGAATTCTCCCACCCTGCACAGTGCAAACCCTGCATATGTAATCACAGTATTCCTATACACAATATATTGTGTATATATTTCTATACACAAGAAGATGAGGTGGGGGGATGTTACAAATTTTTAGTTCAAAATTTGTAATTTTAAATTAAAAAAATCACAAGTCTTTATTTGTAATGTGAAGAGCAATTTATATAAAAAATGTACCTCTGAGGGGATAATTGTCTCTTTGGATTTGACTTGATATATTAACTTTTTTTTCCTTTATCAATAAGCATCCAAGGGATATCATCTCCTCCCTGATGCCTCCTTCTCTTCCAGAGCTAATTTCTCAACTTTCATATATAATGATGTTCAATCCCCAAGCCCTTCTTTATTAAATATCTTTTTAGTTGTAGATGAACACACAGTATCTTTATTTATTTTTTTTTATGTGGTACTGAGGATCGAACCCAGTGACTCAAACATACAAGGCAAGCACTTTACCACTGGGCTATAGTCCCAGACCCTCTTTTTTTTAATATATAATTTTTAGTTGATGGTGGGCCTTTATTTATTTATATGCAGTGCTAAGAATTGAACCAAGTGTCTCACATGTGATAGGCAAGTGCTCTACCACTGAGCTACAACTCCAACTTAAAGCCCTTATTTTCTATTTGTTAGTAGCCAGAGTTATGGCCTCTTCTATTTCACCATTTAAAATGAGACCCTCTGCTGAATTCAAATTCATATTGTATCACTACCAATAGAACCTGTCAGCACTACTGTGTATCCCACTTCCAAACAATCTTTTTCTTTTGTAGTGTGAGGTTTTGGGGTTACAGATTTTTGTTTCCTAAATATGTGCAACTCAGGGTTTATTGCATTCTCTGCTTAGGGATGGTCTTTGAATAATTCTTTCTGGGAGTGGTGATGTGTAAAATACCTGTAATTTAGGTGGCTATCTTTATTCTGTAAGAATCTTGACTGTAAGATTCAGGGCAATGGTAAATGATTGTGCAATTTATGTACCACACATAGTAAAAGGGAATGTGTGGGCTAAAATCTAGCCCTCAATTCCCTTGCTAAGCTGAGCTCTGTGGTGGAACTTCATTCTCAAAAGAAGTACCTCATTTATAGAGCTCTACCACCTGCACATGAAATTTTCTCTAGGGGGAATATTGGGGCATTTATTCCCATTAAGGTTCTCCATTAGGAGTCCTTATGGAGTCCTAAAATTCATTTAAAAATTATAATTTTATAAGTTATTTTCATGTCTGAATGGCCATAATAACTTGGGGCATTTTCTGGAAAACACAGACTAAAACAAAAATACACAAAACTAGATGCTATTTTAAGAATTATCTTTCTTAGCTGGGCACAGTGGTGCATGCCTTAATCCCAGCAATTTGGGAAGCTGAGGCAAGAAGATCAACAGTTTGATGCCAACCTGGGCAACCTAGTAAGATGTCTTAAAATATAAAAAGGACTGGGGATGGAGCTCAGTAGTATAGCATCTATTGAGTTCAGTTCCAAGTTCTGAAAAAAATTATTTTTCCTCATGTACAGAATAAACTGAAATGAGGTATAGCTTCAAAAAAGAAAATATCTTTAGAAATGATACTGAGTAGATTACAAACAATTAAAAAGAAATATTTAGCACATGTCCAGGGCCAATACACACTGGTTGAGTTCTGTTACATAGGTCATACCTAGACATTGAATCATTTCATTTCTTCTTTTCTTTTGTACAAGGGATTGAACCTAAGGTCACTTAACCACTGAATCACATCCCCAGCCCATTTTTTTTTTTTTTTTTTTTTTTTGTCTTGAGACAGGGTCTCACTAAGTTGCTTAGGGCCTTGCTAAATTGCTGAGGCTGGCTTTGAACTTACGATCCTCCTGCTTCAATCTCTGGAGCCATTGGGATTATAGGCATTTGCCACCACACCCTGCTGACAATCATTTCTATGACTCATCTGTATTTGCAGTGAGAGAACTTAAGAAAGTGTTTTTGTTTGAAAGAGTCTTATAAACCCCCCCCCCGCAATGCTCTAACTCAGCATCCAGCTCACTGAATTATACATCACAAACATAATAGAGAAAACCAAGCAGAAAATAATGTCTTGAAAAGTTCAAAGATGAGATTTTGCTTTGAAAATAGGTATTGAAATCTACAAGCATTTCTAAGACTAACCAACACATTTACATGACTTATGATCAATTTTCACAATTACTCAAAAGAGCAATATTTTAACCTTTCAGCTTGAATTCAAGCATTGAACATATTTCAACAATCCAAAAATGTTTCTGACCCAAGAACATTTTAGTCAATTGAACAGTTCCCAAAGTCATTAAATTCTATTTGATATAAAAATTAAGTTTTTTTTTTCTAACATTTACTCACAAACTGTCTTTGGTGTTGCTTTACTGAGACAGGCTAAAAGGAATTTAGAAATATGTTCCCTCCATCATTCATTAAAAATGTTGTATTTTGGCCTGGTGTGGTGGGGCATGCCTATAATCCCAGTGGCTCCAGAGGCTGAGGCAGGAGGATCAGGAGTTCAAAGTCAGCCTCACCAACAGTGAGATGCTAAGCAACTCATTGAGATCCTCTCTCTAAATAAAATACAAAATAGGGCTGGGGATGTTGCTTAGCGGTTAAGCCCGTTGGGTTCGATCCCTAGTACCAAAAAAAAAAAAAAAAAAAAAAAAAAGTTTTATTTTTCCAGACACATTTCTCTGTTCAACATAAATATAACATAAAAAAAAAAAAAAATCCCCTAACAAGCTGGGCTCGATGGCACATGCCTGTAATCCCAGCACTTGGGAGGCTGAGGCAGGAGGATCACAAGTTCAAAGCCAGCCTCAGCAATGGCAAGGCACTTAGCAACTCAGTGAGACCCTGTCTCTAATAAAATACAAAAAAGGGCTGGGGATGTGGCCCAGTGTGGTCTAGTGCCCCTGAGTTCAATCCCCAGTACAAAAAAAAAAAAAAAAAAAAAAAAAAAAAAAAACCTTTAGTCATTTAGTGTTGAGACAATATTCCATTATATGGATGTATTATAATTTATTCAGTCATTTACCTACTGATAATCATTTAGTTTATCTCTAGTTTTCCCTCAGATGTTTCAATAAATATCTGTGCATAAATTTTTTGAATGAGTTTTTTTATAGTATAATTTCTCAAAAGTAAGGCTGTTCACTGACTGATGCATATTCAATTTTAATACACACCCAGATAATTTTGTACTACTTTGTAGTTCTGCCAGCAGTATTTGAGTGTGCCCATTTTCCTGCATCTTCACCAAGATGGATGCTGTCATTGTTAGGACCTTATATCAATGTTCTAAAAAAAAAAAAAAAAATGGTATTACAGGCATACCTAAGAAATACTGCAGGTTTGGCTCCAGAGCACAATAAAGCCAGTTGCATGCATGTTTTGGTTTACCAGTGCACGTTATGTTTATACTATAATGGGGTCTACTAATTGTGCAGTAGTATTGTCTAAAAATGCATGAATCTTAAAAATCATTTTCTTGCTAAAAGTGCTAATGATCACCTGCTTCTTCAAGTGAGTTATAATTTTTTCACTGATAGAGTCTTGCCTTGAAGTCAATGGCTGCTGACTGATCACAGTAGCAGCTGTTGAAGGCTAAGGAAGCTGTAGGAATTTTGGTCTTAAGTTTCTTAGAGCCTTACTAAGCTGCTGAAGCTGTCTTTGAACTTACACTACTGCCTCAGCCTCCGGAGACACTGGGATTAAAGGCAAGAGCCACCAAACCTGGCAGGAATTTCTCAAGACAAAAATGAAGTTTTCTGCGTCAATTAACTTTCTTTCATGAAAAATTTCAATTAACTCTTTCTTTCATGAAAGATTTGTTACATGTGATGCTATTTGATAGTATTTTACCCACAGTAGAACTTGAGAGTCAAAATCAGTCAATCCTCTCAGACCCTGCCACTGGCTTCAACTAAATTTATGTAATATTAAAAATCCATTGTTATTTCAACAATGTTCACAGCATTTTCACCAGAAGTGAATTCCACCTCAGGAAACCACTTTGCTCTTCTATAAGCAGCAAATTTTCATCTGTTAAATTTTACCATGAGATTGCAGCAATTCAGTCACTCTTTTTAGGCTCCACTTCTAATTCTCTTGGTATTTTTTTACTATACCCGCAGTTACTTCCTCCACTTAAGTCTTGAACCACTGCCACTCATGAGGGCTGCAATCCACTTCTAAACTCCTACTGATGTTGACATTTGACCTCTTATCACAAATATTCTTAATGACATCTAAAATGGTGAAGCCTTTCTAGAAGTTTCTTAATTTACTTTGCCCAGTCCAAATCTATCAGAGGAATCACTACCTACAGAAGCTATAGCCTTACAAAATGTGTTTTATAAAATAATAAGCCTTGAAAGTCAAAACTACTCCTTGATCCATGGCCACAGAATATAGTGTTAGCAGGCATGAAAACAACATTAACGCATTATACAACTCTATCAGACCTCCTAGGTGATTAGGTTCATAGTAGCAATATTTTGAAAATACTTTTTTTTTTCCAAATCAGTAAATATCAATAGTGGATTAATATATTCAATAAATCATATTATAAGCAGATATGCTGTAGCCAGGCTTCCTTGTTCCATTTATTGAGCATAGGCAGAGTAGATTTGGTATAATTTTATTTTTTTATTTGATTTGGTATAATATTCAAGGGTTGAATCTAGGAGTATTCTTTTAACAAAAAAATCAGGATGGGCTTTGAAGATAGGCATTTGATTTCCCCTCTCTTGCTTTCAAAGTCCTAGATGAAATCTTTTTTCCAATATAAGGCTGTTTTGTCAACACTGCAAATCAGTTTAGTGAAACCACCTTCATCAGTCTTGGCAAAATCTTTTGGATAACTTGCTGCAGTTTCCATTATCAGCATTTGTCGCTTTGCTTTGCACTTTGCTAGAGATGGCTTCCTTAAAGTTCACGGAGCAACCCTTCCTAGCTTCAAACTTTTCTTTTGCAGCTTTTTCATCTCTCTGAGCCTTCATAAAATAGAAGTCTGGGCCTTGTTCTGGATTACATTTTGGTTTAAGGGAATGCTGTGGCTGGTTTGGTCTTCTATTCAGAAAAATATTTTTCTCTGTATCAGCAATAAGGCTGTTTTACTTTCTTAAAATTCATGTGTTCACTGGAGTAGCACTTTGGTACAAGTAGCCTAGCTATTGGCTTAGCTCCACTTTTTTTTAATGCTTTCTTCACTAAATTTAATAATTTCTAGCTTTTGACTTAAAATAATAGGTGAGTGACTGTTCTACTAACACTAAAAAAAGGCCACTGCAGGTTTATTTACTGGCCTAATACTCTTGTGGCTCAGTGAACAGAGAGCCCTGAGGGGAGAGAGAGAGAGACAGGGGAATAGAGTTGGTAGAGAATCAGAAAAAAATGCATTTGTTGATTAAGTTTGCAGTCTTATATGAGTGTAGTTTATAGTGTCCCAAAACAATAATAACATCAAAGATTACTAATCATAGTGATAAAATAATTAAAACATAATATTACGAAATTGCTAAAATGTGAGAGATGAAGTGAGCACAAATCATTAGAAAAATGGCCTCAATAGTTTCGCTCAATGCACGCTTACCACAGAACTTCAGTTTGTAAAAAGCACACTATTTGCAAAGCACAATAAAGTGATATATGCCTTTTCACTGTTGATTTCCTCCCCCTAACATTCTATTAACCACTAATGAGTATGAACATATTTTATGACTGTTAATTGTTTCCAATGTTCTGTTTTGGGGAATTTTTTACGTACAGCTTGACTCTTCTTCGAAAAATTAAAGCTACTTTGTGTATAAGGAACATATTTCCTATCACCATAAAATATTTCTTCTGGTCCACTTTTCTTCTGACTATGATCTCCTGTCAAATGACACTTTTGGTTTAGTAAAATATGTCTGCCTGGGTTTATAATCCTGTTAAAACATCATTCCTGCCCTACATTTGTATAAGGCTTTTCTTTTAATGTGTATCTCTGTATCATTTCATTTGTTGAGACCAATGTGAGAAATTTCTGCAAATTTTCATTTATTCAGAAATTAAAAAAACCAAAAAGGGGTGGCCAAAAAATGGAGGATCATGGTGCTAGGTAAGAAAAATTTACCTTTCAGAAAATGAGACTTGCAGTATTGTGAAATCTTAGAACCAAACTCTCATAAAACAGAATTAAACAATGTATTTTGAGTTCTCATTTCATATGTATGGATAATTAAATTTTACATATACGTATGTCCCTTTATACATATACATACATTTCAACTATTTTTATTCCCATCTTTTCTTTCCTTCTTCTTTTTCTTCTACCCCCCCCCCCCCCCCCCCATTTTAATACTGTGGTTTGAACACAGGGCCTTACATATTCAAGGCAACTGTTCTACCACTGAGCTACATTGCCAGCTCTCCCATCTTTCTTGATAAATGCATTCCTAATAGGTGAAAACGTTTGCAGAAAAGGAAGAACAGGATATTTGAGAAGGTTACTCAATCCTCCCTACATTAACCATATACAAATATACAAATCCTCCATTTTAAAATATCACATATTTAAAGTCAACTAAATTGGCACAAATATTACTTAAAACAATAGCATGCCAAAAAAGTCACTGCATGATTGTTTATTTAAAATATTATGACTCTGGATGTAAATACATATGGGCTTACATAATTTATGGTTATTCATATAAACCCTCAATTAAAATACTATTAATAGTTCATCATCCCCAATGCCTTTTGTTCTAATAAGCACAATAGTAAATTTTCTATCTCATTGAAAGTGTTTATAACCTTTTGAATCTTGATTTGTGAAGAAATGACTGAAAAATAACTTAGGCTGAACTATACCAAACAATAATATTGTTTGCAATGGCTGTCACAGATTTCTCCATGGCAAAATAGTAATATATTGTTATTGCACAATTTATAGGTACAGGTTTAGAAACTCTCGCTACATAATAACAGTGTTTTCACTGCAACTTGCTCAATACATTTAAAATTATGAAATACAATTTACAAAATCTTTAACAATATACTTTTGTGATAAAAGTATCCTGAGGATATTACAAAATTCATTTTACCAGCCCTTCATTTCTTTGCTTTGACTGTTTAATTTCCAAGATAATAGTTGTCCATATCTCATTACATAAAAATGTTCTTAATTTATAGTTCCTACTGAACAAAATAAATTTTAGCTAAATATTATACAGTTATCACTTAAACCTCTTTGCCTCCAGTCTCATTGGTTAAAATCAAGTATTCATCAAGTTTTCTATAATTCTGAGTCAGAAAAGGTATAGCATGAAACAGAAATAGGGTTAGAATACTTAAGTATAGTGCATTTTAAATATTTTGGTCATATTTTATAATAAAATAATGTATTTTGGCAAAAATAATAAAATATAAGGTTTAGTTTATTTTCTATTAATGGTAGGTCTGGAGGGTATTTTACATTTGTAAATACTAACTAATTTGAGTCTTTTCACATGTACTTCTAAAAACACTGCTATAAGGTTTTCAGAATATGGAGACTAAAAAGCACCTAAAAAATAAGAAATAAAGATAAAATTTAAGTAAAATTTCTGTAGATGCTCAAATATCTTCTGACAAATTGATAACTTTTAAGTGTTTTACATGTGCCAACACAAAATCTTTATTGCCTGCTAAGACTTACTTGACTCTATGTAATCTTTAAAATAATCTTAGAAGTCATTTGGAAATATATTTGAAAATTAGAAAGGAATTAAAAACAATTTTTTTAAATGAAGAAAACAGTTGCAAAAAAAGTTGTTATTCTGGTGGCACTAGTTGTTATGGCACGAAACACATGAAAAGACATGTAGTTTTTGCTTATATACATACAAATGAAGTTCAACTAAGATGTGTAAGATATATATATATATATATATACATATACACACATATATATACACACACACATATACACACATCTACATACATACAAATACCTCTACATACACACAATTTGAGCTTTAGAGGGGAAATCGATGAAAACTTCACATATGAACCATTTGGCTTACTTATCATTTATGTTCCAAAAACAGTTTTAATAGAGATGTTATTGAGTTTTTACTCAAATATCAATCTATCATTAAGAGGAAAAGAGTCTGAGATGCATATGCCTAATAAAGGAAGTAAGATTGTAGTGGATTAAATAATGAGTTATTATGTGCAACTGCCATTACTTAAAGGGTATTTTTTACTCTCAAAGAAATTCATGCAGAGATATCTGCAGAAGAGTTTTATCAATGATAAGAAAACTCCTTTAACACTATGACATACTCACTACACCATACTATAAATATGTATTATTATAGCATTACTTACACATTCTACTTTAGGCAATATAATCTAATTCTGAATGATTCTGTTAATTTTTAAGGCATCAGTGCATCAAGGGCAAAGCTCCATAAAATAAACATGAAAACAATAAAGCATTAGCTTATTTGTGGTATAGAGAATGATTACTGTACATGACATCTATTGGCAACTTCCACCAAACAGGTAATAAATTATACACCTTTTTTGTAAAAATATTACAGCATAAATTTCACATCATTTTTTAACACTTCATTTAAAGGGCTAAACTGATCTGGCAATATCCTCATTTTCATTGTTCCATCAGCTCCACAAGAGAAAATGTGATTTGCTGGCCCTGTCTCAATTTGCATCACTCCGGTTCCAATGTTTCTAAAAATTGACTGCCGAGCATGTTCATTGATAAAAGTGTGGAGAAGACTGAAAGTAGAAAGATTCCAAATCTGAAAAACATTAAGAACAAAATGAAAATTAGGTTGATAATTATATTATGAATCCTAATGAAAATTTTAGGCCTATTTATCCTTTGCAAATAAGAAATTTCTAAAATGAAGATGGATAAAAATTCATGTAGCCTTAAGATCATAGCACCTTGATTTTGTATAAGACATTGCTATTTACCAACTGCTTCATGCTATTAAATACTCAAAATTCCACCGGGCATGGTGGCGCATGCCTGTAATCCCAGCACTTGGGAGGCTGAGGCAGGAAGATGGAGAGTTCAAAGCCGGCCTCAGCAATAGCGAGGCACTTAGCAATTCAGTGAGACCCTGTCTCTAAATAAAATACAAAAAAGGGCTGAGGATGTGGCCCGGTGGTCGAGTGCCCCTGAGTTCAATACCTGGTACCAAAACAAAACAAAACAAAACAAAAAAACAAACTTAAAAATCCATCCAATAAGTAAATAAGGTATTATTAACCCTACACAGGAGATGAGAAAACCTAACTATATGAAGGTTAAGTGTACAATGCCACAGAAACTTTTAGTATTACAGAGACTAAAATACAAAAATTTTCTATTTCTCAGAGGAGCTTTTGCTCTGTAGATGTATATTGGAATACTCCCATTTTTGTACTACTGAGTGAGTACCTAGGTATCAGAATGCTGAAAAGAGGAAATCACTTAGAGGCTCTCCACCCTGGTAAAGCTATGCTTTAACTACAAGACAAATATGAGCACTTAAAACTTCACAATACTTACTTAGATTGTCTATTTTCAGCCCATATCAAAATAAATGTGTTTATTTCTAAAGCAAATTATAAGTATTAGGGGCTGGGGTTGTGGCTCAGTGGCAGAGCACTTGCCTCGCACATGTAAGGCACTGGGTTCATTCCTCAGTACCATGTAAAAATAAGTAAAAAAAATAGAGGTATTGTGTCATGTATAACTAAAAAAAATTGAAAAATTATAAGTATCTTCACATATGTGAAGGACTTATATAGTTTTAGAACATCTATTTTATTTATTAATTTTACTTTTTTTTGGTACCAGGGATTGAACTCGGGTGCACTCAGCCATTAAGCCACATCCCCAGCCCTATTTTGTATTTTATTTAGAGACAGGGTCTCACTTAGTTGCTTAGAACCTTGCTTTTGCTGAGGCTGACTTTGAACTTGCGATCCTCCTGCCTCAGCCTCCCGAGCTGTAGAACATCTATTTTAGATTTAGGAAAACTAATTTATTTCTGATTTTATTGCCATCATTTAGGAAAAAAAAAAAAACTTTCAGAAATTTGTTAATTCATACTTCTCTGTACATGAATTTATTAAGTTATGGTTTCTGAATATAATTTATATTTTCAATTTTCTATTGATTCTAAGAAAAGCCTATCCAAATTTCTACAGCTCTAGTTTTTTTCTACCTAAGAATTATGAAAACTACCAGTTTTAACAAAGAAGTCCATCTTATTGCACTAAATATGCTAATTGCTTAATGAATTCTAAAACACTAGGTCCCTCAATTCTAGGGTTGCTGACTACTAAAATAACATGACTTACATAAAATAACTAAAATAATATAACAGACTAGTCTAAACTGATTTATCCATTTCCAAATGGAGCCATGGGACCTTTCCATAAAAAAATCCAGTAAGTATGCACATTCCTGAACCCTGGACTTCACAACTGAGTATTTCTGCAACTTGCACTTTTAATAAAGGTCCATAATGTTTTTAACAAGGCTGCTTAACATTTTAAACAACCTAAGTTTTAAACACAATGTAGTTTGGAAGGACAACTAGGCATAGGGCTTATTCAGGTATTATTCAGGGACATTCAAAATTCTTCACTCAGGCACCGAGTGGTTGGATATTATTATTATATTAAAAAAATGGGACTAATATGGGATAAAAGAAAATGTCAGTATATTACTCAGTACCTGAATATTGAATCCAGTAAGTTATACAACTCAGAATATGGAGGTAAGACTAGTTCTAATGTCTGAGATATGGTTATAATCATAAAAAAGTTACTTCTTAAGGATGAGTTAAGCATATTTTAAGGCAATTAAAAGAGAAAAACTTCAAATGTAATCTATCAAAGGATTTCTTAAAAAGCAATTAGCACTGTTGAAATAATACTACTATTGCTTAAGACAGGTATTGCCAAAGTGATTAAGTGATTTCTTAAATTTTTTTTTCACTTTGTAGATATTGTGGTATCAATCATGTTTACCTTTATATTGCCTTCTGCAGATCCTGTAACAAAGTACTCTTCAGTTGGATCAATAGCAATGGCTTTAACAGGGGAATCATGGCTCTGAAAAAGCTGCCTTTGTTGTCGTTGGTGAAGGTCAAATACACATGTGAAACCTTTTCTGCCACCTGATATTAGTAGTTGATGTTTAGGAGCATATGCTAAAACTGTAGCTCCACTATCATGGCAGGTAAAAGCTGAAAGTTAAAAGAAAAAATGTTAAAACCATTTAATAATATGGCGAAGTATGGTTAAGATGGTATAATAGACCAGATTTGCTTTCTTGCCTGAAACAATTTAAAAGCCAAATGAAATATAAGGGGGAAAAATGAAGTGAGAGATTTAACATCATTGGGCACCCCCATCTCTGAAAGATGGGAAACAAGCCATACAACTGACCCAGCTTATTTCCTAGAGAAAGTTTTCTGGCCATGGTACAATGAGGGGGAACTTAAGTTGATCTGGGTTTCATACCAGTCATAGTGGATGAATAGTACTCTATTATGTAACAGTTTCCTCTTGGCTATCCTATTGGAAAAATTATTTCCAATTTTCATCTATTATAAGTAAAGCTGCTTAGAACGTTAATGTACAAGCCTTTTAATAGATATGCATTGTCATTTCACTTGGGTATATATGTAACAGTATCCATAGCTGGGACATGCTAGGTGTTTTTAACTTTATTATAAACTGCCAAACAGTTTTCCAAAGTGGTTGTTTCATTATATACTTCTATCAGGAACATATAAAGGTTCCAGTTTCAACACCTCCTCATCAACACTTAATATTCTCAAGTTAATTAATTTTGGCAATTTTGGTGTATAGAGTGGCATCTTATAGCAAATTCAGCATGCATTTCCTTGATGATTATTTATGATGATCACCTTTTTATATGCTTATTTGCCATTCAGATATCGAGAAGAGGTTAATTTTAAAAAACCCTGCATTCACCATTTCTCTCATGCATTGTGTATTTAGTGTTGTATCTAAAAAACTCATCATCAAACCCAAGACACCTAGATTTTCTTGTGTTTAATTGTTTGCATTTCACCTGTAGGTCTTATGATCCATTTTGAACTAAATTTTGTAAAATGTGACATCTCTAGGTTCATTTTTTAAAAACATGTCAACATTCAATTGTTCTAGCACTACTTGTTGAAAGAATTTTGAAAGAATTATTCTTTGTGCTTTCATCAAAGGTCTGTCTATTATGTATGTGTGAGTATCTGTTCGATGATCTAAGTAACTATTTTAAAAAACCTTTTTTTAGTTGTTAATGGATTTTTATTTTATCTGCGGTGCTGAGAATCAAACCCAGGGCCTCACGCATGCTAGGTAAGCATTCTACTACTGAGCTACAACCCCAGCCCTAAGTAACGATTTTTAAGTCACTATCACAGTGTCTTAATTACTGTAGCTTTATGGTAAATCTTGAAATCTGGGAGTGTGATTCCTCCAAGTCTATTTTTCTTCAGTATTTGGGTGTTTGCTTTTTTCATATGAACTTCAGAATCAGTCAGTTGGTATCTATAAAACAGTCTGGTATCAATTTGTTGGTATCTTTAAAAGAGATTTTGATCATAATTGTGTTGAATTTATAAAGTTGGGAAGAATTGACATCTTTTTTTTTTTTTTTTTTTTTGGTACCAGGGATTGAACTCAGGGGCACTCGACCACTGGGCCACATCCCCAGCCCTTTTTTGTATTTTATTAGAGACAGGGTCTCACTGAGTTACTAAGTGCCTCGCCATTGCTGAGGCTGGCTTTGAACTCGCTATCCTCCTGTCTCAGCCTCCCAAAGTGCTGGGATTACAGGCGTGCGCCACCACGCCCGGCTAATTGACATCTTAATAAATAATATTGAGTCTTCAAATCTGTAAACCTAAAGTCTCTTCCCATTAATGTAGATCTTTGATTTAATAATTTTTATAGTTTCCCGCATACAGACACTGTACATATTGTTAGACATATGTCTCAGTTCCTCCTTATTTTGAGTGTAATTATGAATGATAATGTTTTTAAAATTTCAAACTGCAATTGTTCATTGTTGGTACATAAAAAAGCAACTAACTTTAGTATATATTGACCTTGTATTCTTGCTACATTCCCATGTTATTTCTAGAAGTTTCTTTTGTACATTGAGATTTTACACAATCCTGACATCTGTAAGTAAAGACAGTTTTATTTTTCCCTTCCAATCTACATACTTTTTATTTCCGTTTCTTATGTTACTATTCAGACTTCCTGTACAATGCTGAATAGGAGTGGTGAGAGGGGACATAATATTAGGTATAAATGATGTTCATAATAATGACCTGTGGCTATCAGATTCAAAATAAGGACAAATGCTTTTTATATTATCTGTATCCAACGGTCCTGCATCAAGGTATCAGGTAGAGTTAATTATATATATCTTTTTGTTTTCAAAAACTGATGTCATGAGCAAAATGAACCTTAAAACTTGAAAAATACATGATCTAGCTCAGTTGGCAGAGTGTTTGCCTTTCATGCAAAAGGCCCTGGGTTCAATCCCCAGCACCACAAAAACAAACAAAAAAACAACTGAAAAACTTACCATGGACTAAACTATTGGCAGGTGCTACAAGAGTATCCCACAAACATATGTTTCTGGAAAAAAAGATTACTTTTTGAGTGACAGAGAAAGTTAACAGGATAAAAAATAAGTATGTCTCATGTAAATGAAATAACATCTGACTCTCAAAGAAGGTCCTTAAATTTATAAAAGTACCAAACACAAGTAACCAACAAGTTTACATGAATTTTTTTTACAAAAAAATCTAAAAACTATCATTTTATAAAACTGCATAACTTTAGCTTACCATGTACTTACAATAATATCAAATAAGGGTGAATATAGACACTGCTTTGATTATCAGCTGAAATGACATAAACAAATGGCAAAAGACACTGAACTTTCTTGAGCACAAAGAAAAACTTCCTTCTGATATAAAGAGGCACCAATATATGTAAGGAATTTCTATGGAAGATAGGCTGAAGACTCTACTGTCCTAAAATCCAGTTTCTACTGAAAACTGAGGCCTTTTAGATAAATATAAAAGGCTCGGCAACCTCAGTGTATCTTGACCTCAGAATTCAGTTGTTCTAAGTTAAGAAGGAGGGAACTTAGCTTTTTGCAGAGGCAGGGTGGAAGGAAGTGGGCTGCTATGGATTATATATTAGAAAACTGAGTCTTTTTTTTTTTTTCTTACTTATTTAATTACCAGAAACTTATATTGTGGCAAAATACATTATCTTTACAGTAAGGAAGAAAAATTTCCATTTCCTATCACCACTTTATTTCAACACTAAATTGGAAGGCTTAGCCAGTATGACAAAAAAAATTTACATTTTTTTTAATACCCAAAGAGCTAAGAACCCATTTACTAAATGAGCAAAAGAACAAAAGACCTTCTCTAAAGAAATACAAATTATACATATATGTGTCTGTGTGTGTGTGTGTATACATATGTACATATACATACATATACGTACATACATATATATGTATATGACTTTTTTTGGTTCTGTTTTTTTCTAAGTTGTTATATATGACAGCAGAATGCATTACAATTCATATTACACTTATAGTGCACATTTTTACATCTCTGGTTGTGTACAAAGTATATTCACACCATTCGTGTCTTCACACATGCACTTAGGGTAATGATATCTATCTCAATCTACCATCTTTTTTTTTTTTTTTTTTTTTTTTTAAACCCTTTTGTCCCCTCCTTTCCCCTCCCTCCCTATTGGCCTTTCTTGTGTTCCTCTAATCCTCCTATGCTCCCCATCCCAACCCCACTGTGAATCAGCCTTCTTATATCAGAGAAAACATTTGGCATTTGGATTTTTGGGATTGGCTAACTTCACTTAGCATTATATTTTCTAACTTCATCCATTTACCTGCGAATGCCATTATTTTATTCTCTTTCATTGCTGAGTAATATTCCATTGTGTATATATACCACATTTTCTTTTTCCATTCATCTACTTAAGGGCATCTAGGTTTGTTCCACAGTTTACCTATTGTGAATTGTGCTGCTATAAACATTGATGTGGCTGTGTCCCTGTAGTATGCTGACAAAACTGAGTCTTTTTTGAGTGTCCTGTTTTCTTGTTGTGAAAGTGATATCTATCTACCTAACAGGACCATGGTGGATTAACTAAGTTAACTAAATGACATGACCAACAAATAATGAGTCCATTTTTGTCTCAAGCTTTTTAAATACACAGGAAATAATACAAAGAAATGTTCATTTTACTAATAACCAAATTATTTTCTCCCTATCTTTATAAGTAGGACACTAAAAATGTTGTAAGTAATAGTCTTTTTAATAAAAATACTCAAAGGCATAATTATTCTTGAGACACAGGACAGAGAGCAATAAAAAAAATCAGCTATACATACACAATTCAGTTTCAGCTATCATCTCTTACCGATTGTCAGTTGAAAGACCGGCTGTGGCTATCAGAGAAGAGGAACTAACGAAGACAAAATCATTGGCTGTTTTGTTATGACACTGCCAAGTCTGGAATGGTTATAAACAATAAATGTTACTGTTGTCACTAAAAATTTCATAACCAGGTAGATGTATTATTCAAAGAGTGATCATGTAGTTTATGGCTTTCTTAAATCGTTTGTGTCTTTTTTTCTTCTGAACTTCAGAAAAGTTGTAAAAGTAGCACAGAGAATTTTCACATATCCTTCACCCAGATTCAGCAATTTTTAATATTTTATCACATTTATTTTGCATTTATTTCTTTATTTCTCTCCCTCCTTCCCTCTCTCCCTCTCTCCCCTCAGCTCCCCCTCCCTCCCTCCCTCCCTCTTTCCCTACCTCTCTTTGGTGCTGGGGATCAAACCCAGGGCTTTGTGCATGCCAAGCAAATGTTCCACTACTGAGCTATACCCTCTAGACCTTCTACTGTTTCACAGATACAGTTACACACACACACACACACACACACACACACACACACACATGCACACTTTTCCTGCACCATTTAACAAGACTGCATGTCATGATACTTTACAAAGCCCTTCACTTTTTAAATTTTCCCATGGTGCTAAAGATTGAACCAAGTACATCATGCATGTTAGGCAAACACTCTAGCACTGAGCTACACTGTAAGCCCAAGCCTTTCACTTTTGTTTGACTAAAACTTCAAAGGTAAACATAAGGATGTTAAACTTTAAATATTTCCTCTGGTATATGTAGTGTAATTTTCTGTCTTAGTAAAAGACAGAAACAAATATTTTAGATTAGCTTTGACTTAATCTTTGTTAACCAGAAATCATATTTTTTTCAGATATATTTAAACTCATAAGAAATTATTCAAATTTATGAATAAAATTACTATATCACCAAAATTAGAAAATTTACAGTAGCTCTCAATATTCCAACAACTACTAACTTAATCAATTATGAAAGTTAATCAATTAAAAAAAGAATGGCAGATTCTTTAAGGAGCAAAATTTAAATTTGTTGGTGTAGTAAAAATATGAAGAAAAAAAAACTACTATTCTTTTAATGTATCATAACCAACCCTTACTTGCTTAATTTCACTTAGTATTGTATTCTAACATTTAACCTTGAATGAATACTGGAATTATAACTACATTCTTAACTTCTTCCAGATAGGTATTGTTTACTTCTGTACAGGGATTTACTGAAGAATATATTAAATATAAATAGGGTTATTTGAAGCCACAGAAGGTTAAGTCTACATAGCACTGAATACATACACTTAAATATTTCATTTAAAAAGAGATAGACAAATGGGCTGTGGGTTTAGCTTAGTGGCAGAGCACTAGTCTAGCAAGTATGAGACCCGTGTTTATTCCCCAACACCACACACACACACACACACACACACACACACACACACACACACACACAAAATGGAGGGGAGATAGAAAAACAAGTTACAAAATAACCTTTCTACTTTGCTTCTGTAGTGGGTATGAAATCTACTGCTGCTTAGTGAGGTTAGAAAAAGGCTCCAAAATCTACACATTACATGGTTCTCTGGAGGTACCATGTTGGTTCTATACATATTAACTCTCTAAATTACCAGAAACTAAGGATTTTTATGTTTCACAGAATAATCTTCACATAATATACAAGGATAGGAGCCTATATAAAGTGACTAAGTACATAACACTGGACAGATTTTATTTATGTCTTGAATATTTCTGGTCTCAAACACATTCTTGGTTTCTTTAAAATAAAAATTCAAATTTATTATATAGGTAGAAAGTCTTGGCTTACCAGGTATGGCTTGGGCATGCTCCCAGTAACTGGACAACATTTCCAGTTTGTTTGATACAAACTTAAATATCCATCAGCATCAACTATTCCAAACTTAGAGAAAAAATATTTAAAAAAATTTAAATGTTTAATACAAAAGCAAATATTTATACTTATCTTCACTATGGCAGTCATATTTTTGCTTAAATATTAAACTAAAAATATTGTTCAAACTTTTACTTCATCTATGCATGGATCTAGCTCAAAAATAACATTTAGCTTCTGCTTAACTAATATGCTGGTAGACACAAAGGAAACAAACATCAGATACCCATTTAATTATAATAATCTAAAGCATCACCTGTATATTCTCTATAAATACTCCAAGAAAGTACATTACTACATTAAACTTATATATGACCAAGTTTTATCATATGCAAGACAGAAAACTTTTCTGAAAAGGAGAAAATAAGAACTTTCAAAAACATGATACAAGGAAAACACATAAGAGTAGAAAGTGAAATAAGGATTGTCACAGTAAAAGAATTATACTACGGGAGCTTGGGAGTAATTTTAATTAGGAAGACATTAACATAATTCAATAAGGGAGTATATAAAGATCTTCCAGAATGAGTAAGATAGCTAAAATATTTTTTATCTAGACTGCAAAAATTGTGTAAGCTTATGTGAAGTATATAAATAAAACACATGTCTATTTTGGACCCTTGTCCTCTCCTTCAGGATCTAATATGTACTACAACCATTTGATGTTGTTTAAGATGTCTTTCTATGAATATTTAAACATTACATACAGCATTTTTAATAACAAATGGGATTATAATATATAGTTCCACAGCTCCATCTTCATTTATTATATTTTCATGTCAAGACAAATCTAGCTGTGTGCTTTCCCCTTATTGTTTATAAAACATACATTGGAGAAAACATAGCCTCTTCAATAAATGGTGCTGGGAAAACTAGAAATTCATATGCAACAAAATGAAATTAAGCCCCTATCTCTCACCATGCACAAAACTCAACTCAAAGTGGATTAAGGACCTAGGAATTAAACCAGAGACCCTGCATCCAATAGAAAAAAAAAGTAGGCCTAGGCCTAAATCTTCATCACGTTGGATTAGGCCCCAACTTCCTTAATAAGACTCCTATAGTGCAAAGAAATAAAATCAATAATCAATAAATTGGATTGATTCAAACTGAAAAGCTTCTTCTCAGCAAAAGAAACAATCAGTGAGGTGAACAGAGAGCCGACAGAATGGGAGCAAATTTTTACCACATGTACATCATCTAGAAAATATAAAAAACTCAAAAACCTTAACACCAAAAAAACAAATAACCCAATCAACAAATGGGCCAAGGAACTGAACAGACACTTCTCAGAAGATATATAATCAATCATATAAGCCTTTTCATAACTATGTGACAGATATCTAAAAATGGGAACACTTGGTCAAAGACTGTCATTTAAAATTGAGAGATGAAGGCAAAATTAAATCCTAAGTGGAAATATGAATTCACAAACATTTTTTCTTAGGTAACACTGGATATTATTAAAATTTGAAACATTTGTCAATTTTATACAGGAAACAAACTTTAATTTTAATTTTCATTTCAATTATTAGTGAAGGTTATTGACTACGCATAGACTTTTCATAAATTATTCTTATTCTTAGTCTATTTCTCTATTAAATTATTGGTCATTTAAAAATTAATAGGGATAACATTAGGAATATTAACCCACAGTTTCTACAGGTATTTTTAAAGTATTTTTTCAGGATTTACACTTCTTGTTTATTCTTGTTTTCTGAAGTAGATCTAGGTATGTTCTTCAGAGAAGGAACACATGTATTATTAGTCATCAACTTTGATAGTCTGGATGGACATCAATTCAGGTCCCATTCTTGTTTATCAGAATTCTGTGGATAATGCTCTATTGTCAAATTAATCTTTGAGTGAGTTGATGCCATTAATTTGAAAGGTGGAGGTTGTAAGTAACTATTTATACCCCTACTCTGTCTTAGGAGATTTTAGTATTTTTCTTTATCCTTCAATTAAAAAAGCCCAACAACAAAACAATCAGGATGCAATACTTCCACATAGTACTTAGCAGGCTCTTTCTCCTATAGAGTTCTAGTCTTTGCTTTGGGGAATTAGTCTTTATTTCTTTGAATATTGCCTTTCCTTCATTATTTTTTTTCTTCTTCTAGAACATTTCTTGAGATATTTTTTATCATCGGATAATTTCTTAATTTGTAACCCCAAGTCATAAACATGATTTTTTAAAAAATATATTTAGTTGTAGAAGGACCCGATACCTTTATTTTTATTTATTTATTTTATGTGGTGCTGAAGATCGAACTCAGTGTCACACGGTAAGCAAGTGCTCTACCACTGAGCTACAACCCCAGCCCTTTAAACATGATTTTTAACAATTTCAGTTTGGCTATTCAGTCCTTCCAATGAATTGTGTGCTTTTTTCTCTTATAAACAGTTTTCAATTTATCCCATTACAAAAAGTGCTGCTTTAGCCATATCAATGTTTATAGCATCCCAGTTCACAATGGCTAAACTATGAAACCAACCTAGGTGACCTTCAACAGATGAATGGATAAAGAAAATGTGGTACCCCCCCACAGGAATATTACTCAGCCACAAAGAATGAAATTATGGCTTTTGTGGGTAAATGAATGGAACTGGAGACTAACATACTAAGTGAAATAAGGCAATCCCCAAAACAAAGGCCAAATGTTCTCTCTGATAGGCGATGCTAACACACAATAAGGGCAGGGTTCATTGAATTAGAAAAAGGGGAATGAAGGGAAGGTATGGTGGAGGGGAATAGGAAAGACAATAGAATGAACTGGACATAACTTTCCTATGTTCATATATGAATACAACACCAGTATAACTCCACATCATGTACAACCATAAAAATGGGAAGTTATACCTCATGTATGTACATGTCAAAATATACTCTACTGTCATGTATATCTCAAGAGAATAATAATAAAAAAGTGCTGCTTTAAACATTCTTACACATAATACTTTAGGTTCAATTCACTCACTGAACACAATTTTTGGGAATTATGTTTTTAATTTCTAAGAATTCTTCCCTGATCTCCTACTCTCCTTGTTGACTTAGGGCTATCTATTTCTATTTGCAGTCGACAAGCAAATGGAGAAAGGATGCTTAGGTATTGTGCTATTGGGATCCATCATGGAGGTGAATGTACAGTAAGTTCTCTGCCTGTTGAGCCTTAAAATAGCCCATGTGGAAGACTGTAGTGAGAATCAAAGCTGAAAAAATAAGATTTTAGAAGGTCTTGAATATCATGCTAGAAATTTTGACATGAAGTTGCCTTGAAGGGTTCTTGAAAAAATAAGATGATCTTACCTATATTGTAGTTAGGTAACTCTGCTGCTTGCTACATAATTTTGTTGACAAGATGATCTATTTATAGAGACTATTAGGAACAATGTAGTATTGACAACAAATTAGAAAATTATGAATATATAAAGGATATTGATAAGGAACACAACTGAGAATACAGGTTGAGTATGCCGTATCAAAAATGCTTCGGACCAGAAGTGTTTCAGATTTTAGAACATTTGAATAGACTATACTGGTTGAGTATCCTTAATCTAAAAATCTGACATCCAAAATGCTCCTAAATCCAAAACTTTATGAACACTGTAAAGTGCTCAAAAGTACTTTCAGAGCATTTCACATTTTAGATTTTCAAATTAGGAATGCTCATTTGCTGCTAATTAAGTTTCAGATTTAGGAACATTTCAGATTTCAGATTAGCAATGCTTAACTGATAAAATTCTACCCAGTTTCTACATTAGATTTTAATTTCCCATTAAGGAACAAAGAATGTTGCTAACTGGCATTAAGAAATATGCTCTCAAAATATGATTTTATAACTAAATTAAACAATATTGATTTTTGTAAAATGAAAATAAAGTTATGTGACAAAGAGTAGACAAAAAGGTTGTAGCACATAATTATACAAGCAACATGTAAGGAGGGTTAAAGATTGAGAGATTTAGGTGAAAGAAAAGTAGATATAACATCAATTGGGGTTTTACATTAACAATTTTTTAGTGGATTATGGCCCTGAAGACAAAGAACAGGCTGATTTACTTTGTAATGATTGTTTAAAATGCAACTGACATATGAGGAGTAGAGAGGCAATCTGAAGAAAGCAGAGAACGTGGGAAATGAAGATAAGGGGTGTTCTAGAGCAGCAGGTTCAGCAAACTTTTTCTTAAATGGTTATATAATAAATATTTTAGCTTGCCCACTATAAGGTCTTTGTCCTCCTGGACTCTGCTGTTATAGTGGAAAATAGCCAAAGAAAACAATGGTTGGATTAACTGTGATAAGACTATTTACTAAATAGATGGCTAGATCACAGTTTGCTAATACCTTGGTTCTAGAGCAGTGTTTCTCAAAACTTTAATAAGCATAAAATCACAAATCTAGTTAAAATGCAGGTGGTGATTCAGTAAATTTGAAGAGGAGTCCATAAAATGTACTTCTACCAAGTTCCCAAATGTGACTTGCTGCTTGGTGCTGGATCAGACTTATCGGGGATAAAGAAATCAACATTTAATAATAAAAAATGTGTAATATAAGATGGGCCTATATAAATCACTGATCATAAAGCAACTTTTAATTTTAGTGGACATATACACAGCATATATCCAGGAAGAACCAAATAAATGTACTTTTTGACTAGAATTTAAAAAACAAATAATTCATATAAGATTAAAGCATTATTATTGACTCATTGAATTATTCTCTTCAGAAACTCAAACTAGTGATATTTATAAAACCCCAACACAATCAAGCCTCTTTTCCCATTTCCATTTTACATACTACCTTATTTCCCTGATAGTTAAATCTCATTCTTGTAACTCTCGAATTGCCGCCAGATCGAAAACAGGTTATTTGTTGAGAATGGCCCCATTCAAACATTCTGACACTCCCATCTTGAGCTCCTGTCAGATCTGTATTATAAGATGACAAAAATTTTAAGTTTATTTTAAGAATCTTTGGGAAAATTTATTTATTAATCTAGTGCAGGAAATCTTTATCAAAAAAACCTAGGAAGTAAATCATAGTTAATTTATATGAATGTACCTTCGTATGAAATTTCATTTCACACAATTAACAGAATTAACTGGATAATGAGAAGTAAATGAGATCATTTATATAAAGCACTTGGAAATATACCTTATCAAACCCAATTTATGTTAATTATCAGTATTAATGTGGTATGGGGTAGTAATAAATTATGTTAATGTATATAAAGACATCTAGCACTCTGTTAGTCACATTTATTAGCTAATTTTCTCTAATTTTTTTTTTTTACCAAGTATTTAAAATAAATAAACTTTAACTGTTTTGAAACATTTTATCATCAGGAAAGGGTGGTGGGGTGAAGACAGAATTTCTTTTTCTTTTCTTTTCTTTCTTTTTTTTTTTTTTTTTTTTTTTTTTGGTGGTACCGGGGATTGAACTCGGGGGCACTCGACCACTGGATCACATCCCCAGCCCTTTTTTGTATTTTATTTAGAGACAGGGTCTCACTGAGTTGCTAAGTGCCTCGCCATTGCTGAGGCTGGCTTTGAACTTGCGATCCTCCTGCCTCAGCCTCCCAAAGTGCTGAGATTACAGGCGTGCGCTACCACGCCCGGCTTTCTTTTTCTTTTTTTAACAATAGAAATACAAAGGATTATTACTTTTTTTAGTTTTTAAGAAAGTTTTTATTTGTCCTTTTTAGATATACATGATAGTAGAGTATATTTTGTCATATTATACATACATGGAGTATAACTTCCCATTCTTATGGTAGTACATGATATGGAGTTACACTGGTCATGTATTCATATATGAACA
Source organism: Tamias sibiricus (assembly GCA_025594165.1). Lineage (NCBI taxonomy): Eukaryota > Metazoa > Chordata > Mammalia > Rodentia > Sciuridae > Tamias > Tamias sibiricus. Next base: position 48,723,206 of record CM046662.1, on the reverse strand, counting down.
TAGGAAAGTTATGTCAGATTCATTCTACTATAATTCCTACTCCCTGCCCCCATCCCTTTCCTTCATTCCTCTTTGTCTAGTCAAATGAACCCCACCCCCCTTATTGTGTGCTAGCACCTGCATATCAGAAAGAACATTTGGCTTTTGTGTTTTTGGAATTGGCTCATTTCACTTAGAGTGACAGTCTCCAGTTCCATCAATTTATTGGCATATGCCATGACTTCATTCTTCTTTATGGCTAAGTAATTTTCCATTGTGTGTGTATATGTATGTATGTATGTATGTGTATATATATATACAACATTTTCTTTATTCATTCATCTATTGAAGGTCACCTGGATTGGTTTAATAGCTTAGCCATTGTGAAATGGATGCTATAAACATTGAGGTGGCTGCATCACTATAGTGATGCTGATTTTAAAGTCTATTGGGTATATGTCAAGGAAGTGGGATAACTGGGTCAAATGGTAGTTCCATTCCAAGTTTTTGAGGAATCTTCATACTGTTTTTCAGAGTGGTTGCACCAATTTGCAGTTCCACCAGCCATGTATGAATGTACCTTTACTCCCACATCCTTGTCAACATTTATTGTTACTTGTATTTTTGATAATTATCATTCTGACTAGAAGGAGATGAAATCTCAGTATAGTTTTAATTTGCATAGACAGAATTTCTTGAGAATGGGAATATTAATTCTTCCCTGATTCTCTAAAAGTCTTAATTAACTTAATTTTAAAAATTGGACTAGCTATATTTAAAAAGCGCTTACATTTTTCTAACATTATTTATAGTGTTGAAAAAATAAACAATACGTACATTGCGAGATGTACAGGTTGAGATGGCTGTAGGACCTTGAGTTCCTCTATGAGCAAACTGAAACCCAACTCAATATACAACAGTAACACAAAATTTAAGCTTAATCAAAAAAAACTCACAAATTAATCTTTAACCACATACTTTACAAATCAGAAACTGCCAACTAACCTCTAATCAAGGACTTTGCATTTTAATCAATCAAATGTTTTTGCTTTGCTTCCTCAAACACTTTATAAAAATTTCCCCTCATGCCACCTCAGTGAAGCCCTGAACCACTTGTGGTTTGGTTCTTCCTGATGCATGGCTCAAATAAACTTGTTAACCTTTTATGTGCCTAAGTTTATCTTTTAATAGTTCTGGTGTCAGAAGGGAGATAACAGGGAAATTCCCTGATCATGACCCACAGGGACAATGAATAACCAGGCACAGATACTCTACTGAGCCCCTTTTGCTCACTGCTTCTTGCTGCACATTTGTAGGCCTTTGTTATGGTTTAGATGTGGTACCCCCCAAAAGCTCATGTGTGAGACAATGCAAGAAGGTTCAGAGGAGAAATAATTGGGTTATAAGAGTCTTATCCCAATCATTGAATTAATCCCCTGATAGGGGTAGAGTAATTGAAGTGGTAGGGTGTGGCTGGAGGAGGTGGGAATTGGGGTATATATGTGTATCTGGCATGTGGAGACCTCTCTCTCTGCTTCCTGACCAACATGTTAGTTGCTTCTCTCTGCCAAACTCTTTTTCCATGAGCCCCAAGGAATGAAGTCTGCTGTCTCTGAATTAAGACCCCTGAAGCTGTGAGCCCCCAAATAAACTTTTCCTTCCCTATAGTTGTTCTGGTCAAGTCCTTTAGTTATAGTGGTGAAAAAGCCGACTAAAACAGCCCTCTTGGATCTGAGCTCTGCAACTTTCATCATGGGCTCTTCAATTTAAGCATTTCTATTCTAGACAAGGTCTGGAAGATGGATGGAGTGTGACATAAACTGGACTGGTCCAGTAGGAGGCCTCAGGTTGATAAAGTTGTAAGATAGGGAATTGTGTGTTCACATGAATTCAGGAGTCTAGAACTCCTCCACCTCAAATTCCAGTTACTTTTATGAATAACAAAAATTAACTGAGAACTTATGGTTTTCTAGAAAATGCATAAACCATATGAAAGACAATTTAGCATTATGGTGGCCATAATGGGTAAGTTTTAATGAAGACAAAATTGTCCATCTATGGGGCACATTGGGAAAAAAAGGGATCCCTGATGCCTCAGAAACAGAGGGATGTACCTTTTGGTACACACAGAAACTTCTGAAAGAAATGAATCATAGATTGCCTCTTGAAAAAATTCCTTACAAAAGGCAAAAAGGCAAAGGAAAAATCTTTTTCTTTTTTGTACAGGGAATCAAACCAAGGCCCTTCCTTATGTGCTAAGTATGTGCTTTACCATTGAGCATATACCAACCCCCAGTTATTCTTGTTCTCATAAATTTTTTGTGGGTCTATATTGGGCAAGTGGCCAGAATGAATGCTATAGGATTTGCTGTTCTTTTATATGTATGAGTATTCTTATCTTCATGGCAATATAGATATTTGCACAGGTTCAGTAAGAATTTTCTTTCTGGGGCTAAGGCTGGCTCATTGGTAGAGTGCTTGCTTAGTGAGGCCCTGGGTTTTTTGATCCCCAGCACTAGGAAGAAAGATATGTCTCTCTGTAACAGGATGAAACTGGAAACATTTGTTACATTACCAAGTCATTGAGAATGCATAGAATCAGATGATTAGATAGTTTTAAAACAATCTGAAACAACACACACACACACACACACACACACACGCATTGGCTTACTGCTGTACATATACAGGAAAGTAAAGACTACCACACTTCTGGGTAGGAATCCCAGGATATTTGGAAACTTGAGAGGGACTCACCCAAATGTATACAACTGAAGGCAAATTCTAATGAGAAGTCCTTGGTTGGTTTCCTAACCTTTAAAGGTTTTTAAAGTCTCATATAAGATGCCGTAGTGTACTTTTAGTGTTTGTGTGTGGTACTGGGGATCAAACACAGGGCCTTCCACATGCTAAGCAAGTGCTCTACCTCTAAGCTGTATCTCCAGCCCTGAGATTCCTTGTTAGTGTTCCCAGAAAGCAGACTTCAAAAAAGCATCTGCAATCAGTGTATCTTGCTATATTTACATAAATAACCAGGTCAAGTTTAATGACACTAGGCTTATTTTGCAAATATATTGGTCTTAATTATATTTGATAAAATGTAGGTAGCTGTTAGATAAGCTGTGGTCTTTATATGAAGATCGAACTCTATAAAGACTCTTGAACAAGACCTGATGAGCTACTTGGTTAGTGAACGCATCCAAATGCTGGGAAGGTGGTACCTTCCACCCCAACTCCAGGGGAATACAAGTTCCGGCCCTCAGGACTCTCCTGTACCTTGCTGTATATACCTCTTCCTTAATATACTTTATAATATTCTTTTATAATCATTATGATTTGGATATGAGGTGTCTCCCAAATGTTCCTGAGTTAATGAAGGAATATTCAGGAGTAAAATAACTAGATTATGAGAGGTGTAACCCAATCAGTCCATCCTAGTTCGAATGGATAAACGAGGTAGTAACTGTTGGCAGGAGAGACATAGCTGGAGGAGGTGGTTGGTTCACTAGGGGTGTGCCCTGGAAGAGTTCACCTTTCCTGTGGCCCCTTCCTCTTTTTCTGCTTCCTGGCTTCCATGAGCTAAGTACTTTTCCTCCACCATGCTCTTCTGCTATGATGTTACACCTCACTTTGGAGCAGTGGAGTTGGCCCACCATGGACAGAACCTCTGAAACTGAGAGCCAAAATAAAATTTTCCTCCTTTAAGTTGTTCTTGTGAGGTATTCTGGTCATAGTGATGAAAACCAAACTAATACAGAAATTAGTATCAAGGGTCAGGTAGTTGCTGTGCCTAACCTAACCATGTGGTTTAGAAATCTTCAGACTTGATTTGCAGGAGTTTGGATATGTCTGGAGATGGAGGTTGGAGAAGCCTTAGAATGTTGTTAACAGAGCATACTGGGTGATTCCGGTGGAAGCTCGGAACAGAATATAATTAAGAATGCAGACAATAAAGATTGTACTTCTGAGGTTGCAATGAGGATTCTATTGGAAATTGGATTAGAGGCCATATGTGTTATATTCTGCAAAGAACTTGTCCACATTTTGCTCATGTCTTGAGATGTTAGGTGAGGCCAAATTTAAAGGTGATAGCTAAGCCAGTAGAAGAAATTTCAAGGCAGCACAGCATTGAGGTAGTAGCATGGATTTTGCTGGCAGCTTTTTGCTAGGTTTACTATGAGAATCACAAGCAGAAAGAAGAGCCCAGGGATTTTGAAAAATTTCCATTTGGCCAGAAAAGTGCATGAAACTTAGGTCAAGAAAGGTGTGAGTGTCAAAGAGATTGTAGCTACTAAAGAGAAGTTAAGAACTTTACACAGACTCAATATGAAAAATGGCTTGAGGGCAACTTAGGGATTTGCAAGACCACACCCACTGCAGGCTTAAGGTTGTAAAAGAAAAAACTCCTTTGAGAACAGATTCTGGGGGCAACCTGCTCACATTTGGAGTCCTAGGGAGTTGTTTTGCCATGCTCAGCTGCCCAGGTAGTCAGAGGCTACTGCAGCTGTGATTCCAGGGCACCAAGCTACAGCTCCAAGCTGGAGACAGACCTTGGCATCGTTTACATGATGCTGGTTCTGCAGGAATGCAGGATACTAAAGTTAAGGGAACATGGAGGCTTCTGGATTTCAAAGGAAGCCAGGAAAAGTATAGCAGAGTCTGTGTCCCTGCACCTGCCCCTAAGAGTGTGATAAATGAAGCTGTTAAAGTGAAGCTAAAGCTGGAATGGAGACTCCAGTAATTAAGAGATGCCAGCACTATGAACTGTGTAATGAGAAAAGCTGCTAGCTGCAGAGACAGCCTGTCTAAAAGACAGCCCATGTGCCCTGCAAATGGCATGTCCCGGCCAAGTGCAGAGAATATCTTGTCCTAGATGCTATATGCAGAATTACCAAGGCTATTTGTCTGGGTGGATTTTGGTCTTGCTTTTGCCTCATCCCTTCTGTGTATGTTCCAACTCCTCCATTTTGGAATGAGCATGTTTACTCTGTGCCATTGTATACTGCATATATGTAACTTGCTTATAATTTTTAAAGGGGCTCAGAATTTAGCTTGAGTTTCAGATGAGAATTTAGACTTAGACTTTTGGGCAATGCTGGAACTGTTAAAACCATAGGAACTCTTGGAGATGGACTGAATGCATTTTGCATTGTGAGATGGACATGAGATTTTTGGGGCCAGAGTAAAATGCTATGGATCTGAGGTGTCTCCCAAAAGCTCCTGTGTTAATGCAGGAATACTCAGAGGTGAAATGACTAGATCTTCCTCCCTGCAGCCTCTTCCTTTTTTTCTTTCTGCTTCCCAGTCACAGTGAACTGAGTAGATTTCATCGTGCCTTCTGCCATGATGTTATACCTCACCTTGGGCCAGAGTAATGGAATTAGCCCACCACAGACTGAACCTCTGAAACCATAAGCCAAAATAAAAATTTCCTCCTCTAAGTTGTTCTTGTTAGGTATTCTGGTCTAATACAATAATAAGCAAATTTAAATAAAGTATTTCTCTGTGAGTTCTATGAATTGTTTTGGAAAATTAATCAAACCCAGGGAGGGAGTCATACGACCCCCAACTTACAACCAATATGTGAAGACTATAAGCAAAAACCCAATACCTGTGATTGGCATCTGTAACCAAGTGCAGTCTTGTTGGATTAAGTCCCTAACTGGTACAATCTGAATCTAAGCAGATAGTGTCATTAATTGAGATGAATTAAAAGATGCCACACTAGTACTTAAAAGAGTTGTACAATTGCTTAGGTTGGGAAAAAAATTCGTATATAGAGAAAGAGTATGCTTTCCCATTCAGTAAATAATGAATGCATTAGCTTAATTTCTGAAAAATTCTCTGGAGCAGAAGAAAAAAGGAATGGGGGGGGGGGGATAGTTAGTGGTAGAGTGCTTACCTAGCATGCACTGGGTTCAATCCCAAGCACGAAAAGAAAAAAAGTTTTAAAATATCTACTTCAAGGGAAAGTAAAGAGCTATTTTGAAGTATGTGAACTTCAGGATTTTTTTTAAAAATATCCTGTCTCATAACACTTCCATTACATAAAAAGCACTTATTGTTGAACTGAATTACTACCTATGGGACTTGTTATGGGTGGGGACAAAGTCCAGTGATTAATTAGTTTTTGATTTTTCAAGTCTCTTATTTGCCAGTTATGGTAGTTCTCTGAACACAGAAAATACTTACCTCTCAAGATAACGGTGATTTAGGGTTACCTAATACTTCCGAAAATAAGTACACTAATTGCCTTTGAAGATGAGGAGTCTCTTTATTTAACTTTATGGGTTCAAAGTAGAAAATACTCACTGCAAGTTATTTACCTGTTAGGATACATGCTATGAGGCTGAGAGGAGGTCAGGTCCTTTCAGTATTTCAGGAAACTTTCAAACACTACTGCAGAGAGTACTATACTTTTGAGCAATGGCAAATATTTCTTGCTGTGGAAATATTATTATTTAAGCTCTGCATATAAAATACATTTTGACTCCTTACCCTATAGACTTGATGACTGATTTTTAGTTCACATTATTAAACTGTGGATAAAAATACATATACCTCTAATGTTGAATAAATTAGATAGGAAAACAGACTAATGTTTTAAATTATTTTGGAAATGTAGGAAAACAGATCAATCTTTTAAATTATTTAATATCTCTAGTGTATGTATCTGAAGTTATTCTCTTCATTTAAAATATATGATTTTCTTGATCCTTTTGGGGAAAAAACATACAATTTTGATAACAGATGTTTACAGCACTTACAGTAATTTAGCAGAAAAGAAGATTTTGCTAATTGTGTGTTATTGCAATATCTACCGTAAGAAAAGGTGGTGCAAATTTTTTATAGGTTATTAAATTAAAGGTACATGAATACCTTTTTAAAAAATAAGCATGATAGGCTTTTATTCAATAGGGGTTTAAATTTTTTTAACCTTTGTTTTACTTATTTATTTTTATGTGGTGCTAACGACTGAACCCAGTACCTCACATGTAGCTAGGCAAGTGCTCTACCACTGAGCTACACCCCCAGGCCCACATGGATAACTCTAAATTGACATATCCTATTCTTGTTACTATAATAGGACAATTTGATTTATATCATAAAAATCGTACTTTAAATGCTTGGAATACTCACATAACAATATGAGTATTAATTCCAACCCACCAGTTAATACCTCCAAAAAGTTCCCCATAAATTAAGTTCTTGGCTAACGAAAGAGAAATTTTTGAGATACCTAGGAAGAAAAAATGAAAAAAAAAAAAAAAAAATGCTACCTTACAATATAGGAGTTGACTAATAACCATTTTCTGTGGTTACTATAAATGTGTCTGATAAAAGAAACTAACGAAAATTAATAAATTACAAACTGATTATAATCATGCAATAAATGACCAAGGTCTGGTAAAGATCTGTGTAATGAAGATGGCAGTAATCCTATTAAAACAATAATTATCAACTATAACATAACACTGTCTAAGGAACCCAAAAATGTTTAAAAAGACAAAATGTCCCAATTTACTGCACCAAGCTTGCTTTCTCTATTAATTCATTAAAATACCTTTTTCTGTTTTTATTCAATTTTCAAGTGAAGATTTTGTTTACTAGCAAACATTCTCCATCAAAGTGGAATAAATGTTTTTCAATTGAAATTAAAAGTTTCCCATAAATTTCTTATAATAAAAATTACTAAAGCTACATAAAAAAATAAGAATCATTGCTAATTATTGTCAACTTACAGTAAGGAAGAGTTGGATGAGAAGTCATTCTTCTGACATTATTAATGGCTTTCTTAATCATCTGGCAAAAAAGAAAAATTATTTTATAGTTTCAATAAAGAGATTAAGAATTTCAAATATAGGGCTGGGGGTGTAGCTCAGTGGTAGACCTCTTGCCTAGCATGTGTGCAGTCCTGGTTTTAATACCCAACACCAAAAACATGATAATAAATACAATAAGATAAAAAAAGAAAAGTAAAATAATTTACATTGTGACTGGAAATTCAAACAAAAATTATTTATTTTTATGTGACTTTACAACTTCCATTATGAATACTAAACTTACTAAACATATTAACATTAAGATTAATAAATTTAACAGTGCTCCTGTCCTGCCAATTCTCTGATTCTACTAAATTTACTGGAATATTCATGATAGCATAAAGTTAAAAAGAAAGAAGCATGTGAAAATAAAAGAGATAAACAGAAATTCAAGAAAACTTTCATAGTTTGGGACAATTAACTCATTTTATTATTTATTTATTTATTTATTTATTATTTACTTATAGTACCAGATATTGAACCCAGGGGTGCTTAACCACTGTGCCATATCCCCAGCCCTATTAAGCTGCTTAGGCCTACCTAAATTGCTGAGGCTAGATTCAAACTTGCAATCCTCCTGCCTCAGCTTTCCCAGCTGCTGGGATTAAGTCATGTGCCACTCCACCCAGCTATTAACTCATTTTAAAATCATGCTTTGAATGATTTAACTAGCCTTTCAAATAAGAGTAAAAAGAAAAAAACACCCCACAAAATTAAAGGGAAATTTTTAATTTGTAGACTATTTCCTACTTATACAGCATCACAACTATAGTTACATGATATCCTAAGTTTTAACATCAGTCTCAGGTAGATTTTTGTTGTTGTTGAGTTGGGCTACTAAATTGTTCAATTAGCTTGAAATATGTATAGAAGGTGAGGAGTTGGTAAGGAGGAAAGAAGACTACTAGGCCAGCAGAACTGGTGAGGGATAGAAAAACTAGAATATATATGGATGCAATTATACTCCAAAACAGCAGAAGCTGGTCAGAACAAGTATAGTATTTGTATTAGTATTCATTAGTCAATAAAATGATAGGATTAAACAATATTTTGTCAATTCTCCAGATAAAAAGAAAAACTGATTAGTATCACTTTTGTTTAAATCTCATATTTAACCCATGCCCTTAAAGATGCCTAAAAGTTCCTGTTCTTTTCTTCATTTTTTGGGGGGAGTTGAACTCAAGGGCACCCAACCACTGAATCTCATCCCCAGCCCTATTTTGTATTTTATTTAGAGACAGGGTCTTACTGAGTTGCTTAGTGCCTTGTCGTTGCTGAGGCTGGCTTTGAACTTGTGATCCTCCTGCCTCAGCCTCCCTTGCCGAGGAATTACAGGTGTGCCCCACGGTGCCTGGCTCATCATTTTGA